>JAQPPZ010001192.1:1200000-2400000 GCA_028583015.1 Wollemia nobilis
ATTTGGGTTGCCGAGATGTGCTTTTTCCAGCTATGCTTCTAACTTCTACAACACCTTATCTACATGGTCCAAGTGTTATTCCAATGTCATGATCTAAATCAATATATCATTAGGAATTTCTAACGGAAGGCCTAAATATAGATTTCTTGAGACTTTGGAATGTGGCCAGTATATTGTCTGACCAAACAACATAACTAGAAACTCATAATGACCCTCATGATTCCTAAATTTTGTTTTGTGAACATGTAATTTGATACATTTTTGCTGATAATCCAAACCCAAATTTGGCTTAGTTTAGAAATTAGCTCCAAGCCTGCATGTAATTTATCTAGAAAATCATCAATAACAGGAATGTGAAACTTATCTTTGATGGCAAGATTTTTAAGATCTATATAATCTGGTTGCATTTGCGATGAAGAGTACTTCATCTACACCATGACTATTGATGAAGTCTTTATTGTGGTGGAATGCTTATTGGATGTAGCATCTCTGGCACCATGTGCTCAATCTCATGCTTTTGTTCTTGTGAGTAATGATAGAGCCTGATATTTGGCAGTTGGGCCCCTCATATTAAGTGAAAAGCATGTTCCTGTTCTGTAGGTGGTGGTAGACCTTTGGGTATGTCTTGGAAAATCATTATATTCTTGCCAATCACCTCTTGCAGGTCTTGTGATAGGGATTCTTGTTGAGTTTGAACTTCCATGGCAAAACGTTGAAACACCACCCCTTGAGCCTCCCTTTTGACAATTTTCTTCCTTTTGTGGGAAGTGACTATACTTGGCTTTGGAAAGTCCTCAAGCCTTCTAGCTCAAATGTCTTTTCATCTACTTTGAAATGCAAGAATAGTTCCTCATAATTGAAATTGATAGTTTCCATTGTAGTCAACCATGCAGCTCCTAATACCATATTAACTCCTCCCCTAGGCAAGGCAAATATAGGGGTCATCAACTTATAGTCACCCATTGTGAGGTGTATATGGTGACATCTTGCACAATAAATATACTGACCACTATTAATCTTGACGTTATCCTTTGATGTAGGATAGACAAAACAGTTGAGTTGTTTGGCGAATTCAATACGGATAGAGTTGACTTTTGAGTGCTTCTTCATCCATCAATACTATCGACCCTTGTTATTTTATGTATCCTACCACTTGAATTTTTGTTGTTGAGGTTAATCTCCTAGGGTGTGCATGGAGAGTAGTGGAGTTCTCAGAAATACTTCTAGAGATAGCTTGTTTGAAGGGGTTGAGGGTGGTGACCAAAACTTCAGTTTATGGGTGGATGGTACTGATGTGATCATCTTGACTGGATGGCAACAATAGAGTATATAACTGGTAACCTTAAAAATCTCAACTTCAAACTATTACCTGATTTCTACTGTGGAGTATGAAAAATTCTTTCAGATTCAAGCATCAGGCTGTATACTTTTGCGATAGGCAAATACTGATGGCAGAACTAGTTTGCTGGTCCTAGCTGTTCTTTGATAAAGTAAAACTCTGTCCAAATTGCCACTGTAATACCACTTGGAAGGATATTGGTATAAAAAATAAAGCAATATAACCAATCCACAACAATCATTTACCGTAATAGCATAGAAAGTCCCACTGTGTGAAGCAAGAGCAACCAATCATTCAACAAAAACAAAGCATACACCCACTTGAGTGTGATTCCAATAAAAAATAAGAATATATAAATTCATGTATTAGATACCAAATGCCAGATGATACAGATAACCAAAGGGTGAAATAAGTATTTAGCCACTCTGAAGGGGCAGCCTCCCAGATGCAAACTGAGCACCTAGATGAGAAAGACACAACTTGATTATTAACTTGATTATATAAGAATGAGGACATACGCTATTTATAGATATAATTAGGAGTCAGTGAACCACAATCCTCATCAATTGGCTAGAAGAATCCAGAACAAGACAAACTACCATATGTGCCATATGTTGTCCACGCTGTAACTTGATGTGAATTATAATTTGGACATGACTAGCTCTATAGCAAATGCTAATGATAAATATCAATGGTGCTTACTGATTTATCATGAAGGTTCATGACAAGTACAATATCAGAGCACTATATGTAAGATAACACTTTTTTTCTCCCAAAATGATTAAGCAACCTGTGCTTGGGAAAGGCTGATGTCATGAATTTATTTCTTTATTGTGAACTAGTCTGTATGTATCTTAAGCTTTAATGTCATTTACTGGTTGGTAATAGATAGTAGGAGGTAAATTATCACTGGTCAAGTTTGTGATGGATGTAACTGAGCATCTAGAAGAGAATGACACAACTGATTATATAAGAATGAGGATATACGCTATTTATAGATATAATTAGGAGTCAGTGAACCACAATCCTCATCAATTGGCTAGAAGAATCCAGAACAAGACAAACTACCATATGTGCTGTATGTTGGCCATGCAGTAACTTGATGTGAATTATAATTTGGACATGACTAGCTGTATAGCAAATGCTAATGATAAATATCAATTGTGCTTACTGATTATCATGAAGGTTCATGACAGGTATAATATGAGAGCACTATATGCAAGATAACACTTTTTTTCTCCCAAAATGATTAAGCAACCTCTGCTTGGGAAAGGCTGATGTCATGGATTTATTTCTTTATTGTGAACTAGTCTGTATGTATCTTAAGCTTTAATGTCATTTACTGGTTGGTAATAGATAGTAGGAGGTAAATTATCTCTTGTCAAGTTTGTGATGGATGTCATATAATATTCAATTGGGTATATTGTTGCTTATAATAATGTTGCCAAAAATTTTAAAATATTTGTTTGTTTGGTCTAACAACTTTTAAATGTCTTTTGATGTGGATGAAGCTAGCAAAGGAGCTAAACATCTTAAGTCGAGCTGCTATCATTGTGCACAACGATTGTCTCTATCTGGCCCAGGAGATTCTTGGACTTGCATTTGAGGTGCATACATCACCTGCTGCAAATAGTGCCTTGTATGAGATTAGCAGCTCTTTAATAAGGTCTAAGCTTATATGAGATCCATAATGGGGAATGTGTTTGCAACAAGACTCTAGCTTCTCTTTACAGAGAATTTTACTTACATTGTGTGTTTTTTTTTTTATATCTGTCAATCAAGAGAGACAAAGTACTCTGCATAAAAATTCTTTTTACTTATTGAATTCTAGAACTATTTTGGACTTCAATTTTCTTTGTTGTGTGTTGGCAAGGGGGAGGGGGGATTGAGTTGGATGTTCATGACATAGTTTTCGTATTTTCAATGTGTACCTTGCCGTGAAGATGTTTAATTCATGTGGAAGTGATAATACAGACCATCTTGGAGAAGATGTTAGAAATTTCTCCCTTGCAACTACTCTTTAAAGACAAATGGAGCCACGATTGTTTTTTTTTTTAAAACCTCTCTTAAAAAATGGAGTAAAAAGGAGAGTGGGAAGTCCTACTCATAGAAGGAATTTGTTGTGATTCTAAAGTCTGTATCCTCATTCAGAATTTTCATCCAGGAGACTCAAGTTCAAACCACAGTACTAGGGGTCTGGGATCCCTTTCAAAAACCCGTGCTTTACCCTAAAATTTTAACCCGAAAGGGATAGGCTGGTTGGTAGCGGCTGGGTGCTTGCCGGTGGGCTGCCCCTGTTCGATTCCCTAGACGGTCGGGGGTCCCGTTGACTTTAACTTTACCCAGTAGGCTAGGGTTTATAGAGGTTCCTTATGCGCAAAAAGAAAAAAGGAAAAGGAAAAGAAAAGAAAAGAAAAGAAAGAAAGAAAGAAGAAAGCATAAGGGAGGTACATGCCAAAGGCGATTCTCCTTTGCAGAAGGAAAATGTTGACATGCAAGGAAGTTGGGGGGGAGAACACCTGAAATGGCTTGATTAATATTTTCGGCCTCTTCAAACAAAGAAGAAATTCTTATTTTGTTGAGTTTTCAAGCACAGTGCAGGTTTAATCTTCTAGTTGTAGGAGCAAACATAAGCGTTTGTTCTTTTGGTCAGTTATAAGACTTCTTCCACATTCTTTGGGTTATTGCTTGGCTATACATTTTTACAGATTTTGCACTTTTTTTGCTGGTATGCCTCCTTAAGCCTTTGGGATGCTCCTTAAAATGCAGTTGATGTGATTGGACCAAAAATCTCAGTTACAAGGCACTTGCTGCAGTTCTCTTTTAGTATGTACATGTGTTAGCTTAATTCATGGATGAGATTCAGACTTAGGAAACAATAACTGTCATATCTGATATATATGATTTTTGGAGAGGAGGACCAAGCTTTATGCAATCTGATGTATAGTAGTTGATAGTTGCTTCTGTGTCTATTTTCATCATTCTAGGGTTTAATTGCTAACTGGTGTACTTTTTGGGTACTTAAGCTTAGATGCTTGGTTGTGTGCCATTATCTATGTTAGGGTAAATTGATCACTCAGAAGACTTTGCAGATATGATTGAGAATATTGAACTCCTTCATGATATAATAGACAGTGAAATCTGGGAACAACTGAATCATTGTTCAAGATGATTTAATGCTCTATGCCTCTTTAAAGCTTTTAACAATGTTGCAAGACCATTTCATGATCATTTTATCCAATACAAGGCATTTCTACATGTCTTTAACTACTGCTCTCTTCATATTCTATTCTTTAGCAAGCATTATTTTTCCAGTCTTCCGCCAATTTCTGAAATGTATCTTCATGTTGTGTTGATCCTTTTACAAGTCTCTATCTTCTGCGACAAGTGAATCTTCTAATAACTTGTCTTTCCCTTTCTTCCACAATGTTGCCTTTCACAACCATACACATTCACAATCACCATTGCCTCAGCTCTTATTATCAAAATTAATCTTCACTTCTCAAGGCCTTTCTGCTTGCTGCTAGACTTGCATCCCATGTGTTTCTTACTCCCTCGCAAGCTTTTATCGATCCTTATAGACGTGTGAGGTCCTACATTCAAAAACCCATTGTGAGTTAATGTTGAAAACCAATTCTGGATCATGAACTTGGAAAGCCCTTCTCTCCATGTTTGCACCAATAAGCAATGAAATTGGCAATGACACTCAAAGTGTTATCATTTTGTCAAGTCCAATTATTGAGCAAGACTAGTAGGTGTAGTTACAAGGTTTGTCCAATGTTGGCCCAAGTTCAATTGATCTGAACTTCTTGGACTGGTCCAAACTGGACCGGTTTGGTCTGAGCCCCCTTTCTTAATATTCTATGGAAAAAAATGCAAAGTTTATGGGAAGAATTTGAAAGCAATATAAAAATGTGTGTACTGCATCTTATTCATTTATATTTTTTAATTGGTTATGTGAAGTTGAAATGAGCCCCGCCTGTATTACAAAATGACCTCTATATCACAGACCACTTTATTGGAATGTCCATCTCAATGCAGGGATTTGAAGCCGGGTTGAGCTCATACAATTGCATCTCATTTACCATTGCTCTATAATGCCTTGGACAACACCTTAATCATAATTTTAGTAATTACATATACATACACACAATTATATTTTATGATAAAAATACTATTTCTAAATATATACATCTATACATGTGCATGCGTGTTTACACACACACATATTTTTAATTGTTAAAATCCAAACATTTTCAAAATTTGTGAACCTCCAAACTTTCCCGCTTTTGGTGCTGACGAAATTTTTTGAACTTTTGTGACTATGCTAGATGCTTGGAGCCTAGAGAAACATATTAACTTGTCATGTTATAACAGATACATTATATCACTCGAATCGTATTACTTCATGCACATGTTCTTGTAATGTAAGTTACATGAAGTCTGGGTGTGGCATGTTTCTCAAATTTAGGAATTGTTAAATCAATTATATACATTTTTTAACACACATAAACAAAAATAAAACTTAATGAATAAGATAATGCGATCCTCTCTACTATCGAAATTTTGAATCTAGCTTCTAATTGTCTCTAGATCGAATATAAAGTGTCAAATGATTCGATATCCTTTAGATTTGAAATGTTTTTGCATCTGGGAAAGAGAGTGTGGGACTCAACATAAATTTCAAAAGCATTCATCAAAAGCACAATCATGTCTTTTGAGCCTCAACTGTACAATATGAGTACTATAGATGCAATCAATAATTGTAGTAAATGATACCACATGTTAAACAGAGTTGGACTTTGTAATATTTTGTATTTGTGTATTTGTAGTATTGTTTTGGTTCCTCCCTATGCTATAATCCAAATGTACATCTTGAACCCCATTAACCTACTATGGTCACTTGTGGACGCTAATATAATATCCTTCTTTCTTTTATATTAGGGTTTACCCAATTTCCATCCAACACGAGGTTGCAATTGAATGCCATATAGTTGTTCCACTTTGGTGTAGTCGACCTTAGCTTCTTTACTCTTGATTAGGTTATTGTTGCAGTACTTTTTGTTTACAACGGTGCATTGTAACAATTCTTTTCAATCAGTCCCATTGGCCTACTTTGGTCATCTATGGACATTAATAAAATTACACTCTCTTTGTTTACTTGGGTTGCTCCATCATAACCTCTTAGTCCTAAATTGGCCTTCTACATTGAGCATTTGATGAGGATTGAGGATGACATTAAAATTCATCCTGATTATATACCGTGACATTGGACAACCTTGAAATTCCTCTTAGTCAGAGTAAAGTTTGCTTACATGAGTTGCTAGTGGAGACAAGCCACTAAATTCCTTGAGACAATAGAGTATGTCGTCTTTGCTTTCTCTGGAAGGTGGATATTGAAGGACATTTCATCTTCAGGTGTATTGATTATTATGAGTTGAGGGAGATACTATTGCTTGTATGGACTCTCAAGCGAATTGCTTGCCTCTTTTCAACTATCCTGACTAGAGATGCTTGGCTCTGGACCATTGGGAAGCTATGACTCTTAGCGTCATGTTTTATTAGAAATTTAGAGAGATCAACTGCCACTCAACTAAACACCTCATTCTTTCATGCTATCTCTACGTCCAAGATTAACAAGCACTCATCTAAAGCTACAAATTTTGAGAATGTTAATGACAGATTTGTGCATCCTTGTTTGCATATGATGTAGGAGCTAGTTTTGAGCAACCTCAAACAAAAGTGTAAATAGTAAAATAAGTGCAAATGTGCACAAATGCACATGAAATGTAAATGCAAAGGAAATGCAATTTTGTAATGTAATTACGTCAAGGGTGATGACATAAGCAAGAAATTGCTAGAATGTGCTAGTAGGAGGTAATGCCAAAAACAACAATGGGCAAATATGCAGATGGTGCGGACCAGAAAATCACAGAGAGGCAAATTGCCCAAAGAGGGCGAGTTCGAGTAACTTGCAGAATGTCAATTCTATTGACATTGAAGAGCCTCCAAGGGACTGGCAAAACAAGGAGAAACATGTGCTAGCTGTAATGTACACTCAAGCAAAGAAAGTTGAACAATACTCGGACCTTGCCACAGAGAAGGAGAGATGGCAGGAAGCACATGTCCAAATAGAGGAAGAAATACGAAAGACCAACCAAGAAAGACTCCTCCAAGAGAAGAATCTGAAGGAGATTATGGAAAGTGAAGAAGTAGAGATGTCAACACATAAAATGGCAATTCAAGTGCTGAACACAAATGTGGAAGTGAAGGTGTCTAGCCTACTTTGTGCAATAGCAGAGCTTTATGCAACGGTACGAGAATTGACGAAAGCAAGAAGAGTAGTGGAACCACGATGCCACCAAGAGGCAACCAAAATAAGAAAGGATCGGGTCATTGGTCCAATGGTGTTGATGATTGATGCTAGAAAGAAGCCAACATTGATCCAAATTGAGTTGCTGAACCATAAGTTGATGCAAGTAATAGTCAATGGAGGATCGAGCGTAAACGTGTTACGCGAGAAGACATGGAGAGATCTTTGGGTGCCATTCTTATGGTCCCCAAATTTCAGATTGTATGGTGCAGATCAATAAGGCAGTGAGAGGAAGGAGTTTTAATTGCCCAGAAAGTGAAGATAGCCGATCAAGAATCCATTATGGATTTTGTGGCCATCACCATGTAGAAAGCAACATATGATGCGTTGTTGGGATGAGGATGGTTGTGCATTGCGAAGGTCAACCACAATTGAGAGGAGGATCGCTTGCCTTTTAAGAAGGGCTAGCATAAGTATATGATAAACGTGAATAATTTTTCCATTAGTGAGGATATCACAACATCGGATGAATTAGGTAGTTCATCATTAGAAGATAATAATGGACAAGAGTCGAATGAAGAAGGCGTGTTGGAACTAGAAGAGTGCATAGAGGATGAAGATTGCTCAGACAACAAACTTCTCCATTGGTAGATGGAGGACTATGAAGTTTTTCTACCAAACTGCTTGTGTATTTAGATAGAAGAATAAGAAAACCATGATGAACAAAATAATGTGTGTTTGAAGTTGGCAAGTGTAGTCAAAATATGAGGTTTGCAACCAAAAAGGAAAATATAAGTAAGGAGGAAATGGATGTGCAACTAGACATGCAATCAGACACGCAAGGGTTGGTGCACTAAGAGTTGTGTGATGACAATAGTGAGTTGCATGTTGACGGTGAGGAATTTATGGCATTGGAGCAATTGCGAGTGGAGGTGCCTAATGGTGACAGGGATGGGAGTTCAACATTTGTGCAAATGGAAGATGGCATGACCAACAGTGCATGAGGCGAGAGTTCGAGACTAAGGGAATTGTAGGATGGTATGCTCAACGGTGAGTGGGACGGGAGTTTGACATCAGAGCAACTATAGGTTGGCACGTTTCATGGTATGTGGGACAGGATTTTGGCACAAGAGCAATTGCAGAGGAGTGCGCCTAGCGATGTGCATGATAAAGAGAAGGAAAGTGTAGGAAGGTTGACTGCAACACCAAGTTAGCCTTTAGAACCTTTTGAAGGTATATTGGTCCACGAAGGTGAGTTGAGTTGGATCAAAGAAGAAGAAGGTACAAAGAAGGAAGACAGTGACTTAGACTTAGTTTGGTTGTTTGGAGATGGAAATGGAGAACAACCTGTAATTAAGCAGGAGGAATTGGAATCCCTCCCTATAGAATGAAGATTACTTGTACATGCAAGATTTTTGGACACAAGAAAGAAAACAGGTTGAGATCATTGCACGAAGAAGATGCATAAAGAATGGTGCAAATGGGAGATGGATTGGAAGAGGCACCGGATCGTGAACCTCAGAGTAATGGAAGTGAGTATGAAGTCATGGGTTTACTAGCAAGTATTGGCCTTGCACAATAAAGAATGTGTTGGGAAACGTAACAATTGTAGGAGCAATATGAACAATTGCAAAGAATAAATGGAGAATTAAGAGAATAACGTGCACAAGAAGTTGAAAGGCTACAAAACAACATTCAGGCGAGAAGAAGGGAGAGAAGACTTGCAGTAAATGAAATACTCTGGAGAGATATATTTGAGGTATCATCATCACCTAAAGGAGAATGATCTAGTAGTACATCTCTAATAAGTTTTAGTAATAATGGGGAAGATTCGAGTAATAATAGCTCAAACTCAGAATATGAAAGAAGAGTAAGGAGAAGACGACAAGCTCCTGAATCGGAAGATAAAGGTCAACGAGTAACTCAAAACCAAAATAACTTTGAGGAAGCAAGGCAAATGAATGGGTGGAGTCATGATCCGCCAACAAATTTGAATGGTTCCTTGGGAAGTCAAAATGGTCTACAAGGACTACTATACAACCCAAGGTGTATGCGTGAGTCAGGCAATTTAGGTAGTTTGGGAGGATCGTCAGGTTCCCTAGGTTGTATAAGTTTGCCCAGCCAAGGGGTGTGGTTGGTTGGCCTCTTTGCTTGTAGTTTGAGGGGAAGGTTTGTCCCTCCAACTGGCCCTAGATCATGTAGTTAGCAGGTTGGCCTGTCAGGACCACTCCCTGATCGCGTAATAAACAATCAAGTATTGCACAACCATCAGGTTGGCCTTTTAGGACCACCTCTTGGTTGTCGCCCAAACGAAAGATGTAGGAGACAAAGAAGACCCTGGACGAATCTCGGATAGTCTAGAGTGAGGAATAGACAATCCTAAGTCATGGAAGGCTGCATAGGAGGAGTGAGTAGAGATGCATTTGAGTTCAAGAGATCATGGAAGAATGTGACAACGAAGACGACCAAGGAGGAGAAGTGGTGCGTACAATGGTAGAATGGATGACGAAGATGGTAGGAAGACAAATGAAGGGGCAGGGTAGACTGTCATACAAATGGTACTTGACGACAACCTACTATACAAATGAAACTTGTCGTACAAGCCCAAGTGGTTGTACAAGTGAGGCTTGTACGACAAACCATTGTATACGTGTGGCTTGTATGGAAGACTGTCGTACAAACGAGACGTTGACAAGTTGTCGTACAAATGTGCAGCCTCCTACGACTAGACGTTGTATAATGTCCAGGCAAATGGAAATCCGACACTGTCAGGAGGAAAACAAGGACGCGGAGATAAACTTAGATGCATGTAAAAAAGGAAAAAATGCGCAATGTTCAATTACATGCAAAGGTAGCAAAGTTGTAGTTAGGAGGCAATTAATGAAAGAAAGCCTATTGCCCTCCCCACTCTGCCAACCTTATAAATACATGCTAGGGAGAGGCTTTGAGCATTTCATCATTCATTGTTGAAGGTGAAGAAAAGATCCAATGTGCGTGGAGCTATTGATGAAGGATTGAGAGTTGAATGAACACGTCTTAAGGAAGCAGCAACTGCAGTGTTGGGAGCGGAAGACATCGGAGGACGATGCTGCAAATGAAGTAGAAGCATTGCAAATGACTAAAAATTTGCAACTGCCCGGACCGTATAGGCCATATGGACGATTGCCTAGAGGAAGTTTTGAAGTTGTAGACACAGGCACAAGGGATTGCAAATTGTAGAGAAGTGTCATACAAGTTGAACAATAACAACTAGTGCTGTACAAGTCAGGGCTTGACGACAATGCCATACAAATTAGGGCTTGATGACAGTGCCATACAAGTGAGGGTTTGACGATAGTGCCATACAAGTCAAACTGTGCCGTCATACAAGTTAAACGTGTGCAACTTAATCAAGTGTATGGAAGGGTCTTAAATCAGAGTTCTGCTGCCGTACAACTTAAGCAAGTGTATGGAAGGGCTGTACAAGCATAAATAATAGTTGCAATTGGAGTTGCTAGAAGCAGATAAGATGAACAAATGATTGAGGATTGTGGAGAGGATTCATTGGATGGAACGATAAGAATAGAGGAGGGTTCCACTTGAGGCAGTGTTGCAGTTGGGACCTCACTCATGAGGGGAGGGCATCGGAGTTGGCCGTAGGAGAGGCCTTGTAGAACGTGTGTGAGAGAGGGAACGTGGAGTGGATGCCAAGTGGGATAGGAGTAGGCAATAGGAGAGCCAAGAATCAGGCCAAGAACCAACACTCCAGAAGAAAGATAAATGGAGGCTTTGCCTTAGGAGAGGGAGAGAGGCAAGGGAAGTGAACAAATGCAAATACCGTTACAAGAAATGTCATGGCAGAAACCAACAAGAGAGTTTTGTAGGAATTGGTGGCAAAACAATCCGCCAGAGCACCCATTGAAGATTGAGTTCAAAACTACAAGAGTGCATTGCATTGTGCAGATTCCTAATTTTGAGAACGTGTTTTTTAAGCCATACTTGCTATAGATGTTGCAAACGTACGATTCAAAGCATCATCTAAGTTGAGACACGATTGGTAACAAGGAAGTTCGGGTAGTGTTTTTCCCCAACAATTTTTGAAGAAATTTTGGATTGCTGAATTTTGATGTACTAGTGGAGGAGGTATTTGATTTGCATCAGTGGAAGAATTTGATAGACAAGGTTACCAATCTTAGTTCAGAAGAAGCGGCAAAATTGTTGAAGCATGGGAGGCTGAAAATGCAACAGTTGAAGACAAAGGAATTCAATGCGCTATGAACGTGATCATGTCAAAACTCTTTGGAGAACAACAAGCCTTGGAGATGCCCACTTGGCTTATACCATATATGGAAGCAATCATGAGAAGAGTAGCATATGATTGGGCATCATAGCTTTTGAACCGCATCAACAAGTTTTTGATGCGGTATACTAGAAATTTTTCAATGGCTTTCCATGCCATTGCATTGATGATGAATGCGGTGACTTAGGAGAAGTTGCAGTTTCCAGGTCTGAATCCCCTTAGAATGATTTCAGAGCATTCGTCATGCATATTCAGATGGGTTCATGAAATGCCACTTATGAAGCCAAGAACTCTGGTGAAGAAGAAGAAAGGTGTTCTGAGGAAGAGGAAGGCACAAGAAGCCTCAGGAGACGAGGGAAATGAGGATTCATAGGAAGTTGAGGAGTAGCCACGGATTGAGGAGTTGGTGCAAAGGGAAAAGTGGTGTAGGAAGTTGGAGTAGCAGTGGATAGGAACCGACCACAACATCAACAGGAGTCACGGAGAAGGTGGCAGTGCGTAGTAGATGGTGGGAGGAAGGAGCAAGACGTGGAATGTCACAGGAGGTAGTGCGAGAGGAAGTTCCTATACAACCATGAAGTTAGACTATGAGAGGAGGCATTGTAAGTACAGGTTCAAGTACCAGGAAAATGACTTCAAATAGGGCTGCAGTGGGCAAACAACAACCAAGGGAGCTGGTTGCGTAAGAAGAAAGGAGAACGCAACAAGAGGAGAGGATTGCGCAGTAGTAGGCGTAGGAACCAGTAGTTGTAGACGTGGAGGAGATCCAGACTGCAGTAGATACAATCCAGGTAGGAGAATTTTAGGGTGGTGTTTAGGAAGAGAATGTTAACTCACCTAACAATTTTGATAATACACCAATGCAGTTTGTGCATCAGCGGGATCCATGTGGATCACCTCCATTGGACAAGGATGCACGTATTGAGATCACATCTACAACAAAAGAGTTAGAGAGGAGATAGGACACGCCGATCAAAGAAGGACGAATTACTGATGTAGGCTAGTAGATACAAGAGGGCAAGGTGATCAAATGACCAATCAACTTGAGAGGTCACGATGGGGAGGATAGGGAGGGGACTACTATTGAAGACGACACTGATATAAAATTGGCTGAGGAGACGAGTGAGCTTTTCTTTCTTGAAGTGTCGAATTTGAGGAGACCTCCAGTTGTAGGAGAGAGCATCAATGAGCAGGTTGATACCTTCTTTGAGAAGATCATTGGAGCGCTGGAGAGAGTGCGCACGGAGTTCAGAGTCAAATGCATTGGATATTGGTGACTATGGCTGCTGGAGATGGAGAATGAATTTAGGCAAGTTGGTGCATTGGGCTCGAGACGAGGAGCGGATGAAGAAGCTTATTGACATTCATTAGACAACCATATGATATGAAGACTAGGAGTGTGAATACAATGTTGGGAGTGAAGAATCTACTAGAATGGACTCAAGTACTCTATTGGCATCTAGCACGAGTGTACATAGATGAAGGGAGTTTGGCAGCCCTTCTTGAGGAAGAATTAGGTGTCAAGTATGTCAAACTTGCACTTGAGTTGGTGAGATCATATGCAAGAATGAATTTCTTGGCATATTTGATCCAATGGTTAGCTGTTGGGTTGGAGAAGATCTAGCAGACGATTTCTAGCCTGAAGCTGAAAGAGAAAGAATAGGCTAACCAATTACAGGCAATGGAGGTATGAATTTGGTAGATGCAGGAGGATGCTGAAGCGGAATTGGCAACATTGAAGGAGGTTGAGGAAAAGACAAAGGCACAGGAGGAACAAGATCAATTGATCGGACAATTGAAATTTTCATGCATGGTGAGGAGACAGTTGTTGGATGCAAAGAACCTTGAAGTCACTCACCAAGATTAGCTGATAGTAGAGAATGATGGGCAGTTGGCAATTGCAACGAGAAGGGAAGTGGAAGCAGTGAGAAAAGTCGTAGAAGCAACTAGGAAGGAAGTTAAGGCTAAAGTTGCAAAGAGAGAGGCCAAATTGAAGACGAAACTGGCAGAAGTTGAGCAAAGGTCAAATCATTATGGCCTGCAATGGGCTTGATACCAGGCCTATGCCAAACGGTTGAAAGGAGAGATTGAGGCCTTGAAACTGCAAATCCAAGAGCTTGGAGGTGTTCTTGTTCCCATGGCTCAACATTAGCAGAACCCAAGTCCCTAGGAGCAGAGACAATTGTCGACCGATTTAAAGGGGAGGGGAGATGTAGGAGCTAGTTCTAAGCGACCTCAAACAAAATCTCAAACAAAATAGTGTAAATAGTAAAATAAGTGCAAATGTGCACAAATGTACATGAAATGTAAATGCAAAGGAAATGCAATTTTGTAATGTAATTATGTCAAGGGTGATGATGTAAGCATTGATAATACAAAGTTTGTAATGTATGACAATGTATGTAATTAGCATGTGCGAATGGAGGGCGGTTAGATGAGGTGTCTTAGGCGGCAGTTGTTGTTAATTACCTGCCCTCAAGGATAAATAGGACCCCCCATTCATTTGTGCGAGTATTTGGAAGTAATGCAATACTATTCATCCTTCATCTGTGTGTCTGTGTATACATTCTGTGTGATGTCATTGTTGTAGCAAGTAGATCTGTATGTGTTCTTCCTAAGTTTTGTGTGTAGGTTGGATCTAAGTTGCAGTACAATAGTGTTGTATGAGGAATTGCCGTTGAGGAGTGTCGTACGAGAGGAGTTGCCGTACAAGCATAAAGATATGTCGTTCAAGTGCTTGACCTACAAGTGTGTGCCATACAAGTGGAATGTCAAAGCACTGGCCGTTCAAGTGAAATTGTCAGTCATTTCCATACACATAGGAGATGTTGTTGATTGCATTCTCGGTTGACTACTGAATTTTTTATATCAAATTGTTCCTCCAAGTGTTGGAGTACTCACGACCATGCTACGTACGTGTGGTAAGATAGGCTTGTGGTTCTCCAATGTTGGGTTTCGGTCACCTCCCATGTACCTTTGATTTGTAGACAGACACAACTTACGGGTTTCCTATCTTCTTCTATTGGTTCCTCGGTCATGCATGGTTGGAGAGCCTTGAGGGGTCAGACTCTCTACCCACTTACGATTATCCAAGCAAGCACTCCCTTGTTTTGGCCATTCTTTAGGAGCATCATTAGATCTTGTGTTGACCTTTGTAGGACAATTAGTGATGGCAACGAATCAATTTTACTTTGCATCCCACTTGAGACTAGGTCTGGCGCTTGGATCAACTTGAGCTCTTTTCTATTTATCTCTTTTACCTTCTGTGCTAAAAGTATTGATTTGCTAGATATCCCTACAAATGTACATTTTTGAACTTTTACCCTTGCATTTTTCACATTTAAGCACTGTGAAAATATTTATCTTTCTTATTGAGTTCACATTTGCGACTTATCTGAATTTATCCTATTGCAATGTATACTCTTTTATTTCTTTAAGCTAAATCTAGAATAGGGAGATGTCATGAAAATCAATGTCACCTTATATTCATAGTGTTCAACTGATGCTGTTCTCTTTAGTATCGTGCAAGTCTTCCAAATGGGTTGAAGGGAAATGCTGTATTTGTGGACTTGGCACCACTTTTCCATAAATTGGCAGAGGAAATGCTTGATCGACAAATTGACGTGGTTCTTTCTGGCCTGAAAGAGGTGAGATGAATAATGTGGATTTATATTTGCACTTTTATATTATATATGCTTATATATTTCATTCAGTTTTAAAACTTCAGCCTTTTATCTTTCACCTCTTGTAAGGGCATTGATTGGGCCTCTCAAGAATTCAATAAGAGCTTCTTAACTTCTTACATTTTGACCATGTCATGCAAATGAAAATGCTTATATTGCTGCTTTTGGATTGTAATGCAGGCTTTAGATCAAGCTAATGGATTTCAGAACACACACAAGAAACAACAATCTGAAATGGCAAACCTTGCAGTAGATCAGGTCTTACTTAAACTCTGAGCTTGTTTGTTAGACTATTCCGTGCTTAAAGAATGTCATGGGTTTTTCATAACCAGAAGTGATGAGTAAATTAAACAGTAAATGATAGACTGTTTAGAAAGTGACCATGGCAATAAATGATTTACTGATCCATAATTTGCATTTTGCACATCATCCTGCAATGCTTATACCTTAACCTGGACTTATAGTGATGCCAGTGTAAGTTATAATACAAATATGTGACTGTTGACAAGAACTTTTAGGATGGATGGAGGCTTAAATTGGAATTTGCAAACTTAAGATATTTTTGATAAAAGGTGACAGCATCCATCAATGGACCAAAAGAACCAAGCCTATGGAGGTGCATGCATAGGAAATGAATCTAGCAGTTCCAAAATATCTCTTAGACTCCACCTTGCAACTTGAATGGATGAGGTGCTCTATTTCTTTATACTGGTGACTTGTTTCCTCCCTAAAAAGGACATATGACAATGAAATCAAGGGATACCAATGAACCAAACAACAATATCAAGTAACAACATTCATTACTGTCTAACACTATTTATTATAGCTACATGCAACATTTATTACACTCAATAGAATTTTTCACAGTCAAGTACAGTCATGAGGTCAGATGACATGCTTTTCTGATGTGAGGCCTAATATTTGATAGGTCATTGACACTTGTACAGATGTTGGACCGTAAATTTGGTCATGTCAGCAGCATGGATTCTCCTACTTCGAATCAGCTTTTTGCCAATCCCCTTCATGGAATGGGAGAAAATATAATTTTGAGTTTTTGGTGGAGAATGAACCAAATGCTCAAAGCAGCTGGTTTCAGCAGGTTTGGCTAGGTTGGAATGGAAAATGCTAAAAATTCAGAAAAATTAACCTTTACTGGTTCTAGTCTCATTAATGGTGTTGATGTCATATTTCCTGTCTTGTGATGGTGTCAAAATGATATTATTATGGTGCCATGAATAGGGTTTTAATGATATTATCATAATTGTTATGGGGTTCTTTGTTCTCATGTCTCAATATGATTCATCTTCTTCTTTTAGCAAGTACCATTTAGGCCTGATTAGGGCCTGGTTGAAATTTTGATCAAATGATCGAACACTTACCCATTTTGGTAGTACTGTCATATGTTGGACTGGTTTTGGTGCCATCTTTTTTTACTTTTCTAGCCATGATATTAATTGATTACATACAACCCTATTGTCTGATTCTTTTCTAGTGGAACTTCAAATTCAACACCCAGAATTACAGTTAGAGGGCCTATGGGGTTACCATTGAACTTCAATTTGCTACCCACATTCGGGAATGTTTTCTTCAGACTGGGTATAATTCAGAGAAAAATCCAGCTGCCTAACATAGTTATCTTACTGATCAGTTCACTTTTTGAAGACCTCTTTCTGGTGTTGACTATTCCTATTGTAGTCTGCTCAGGAGTTCCAACAACAAAAAAATCATCTTATCATTGTCGCATTCTTCACAATGTCTTGATTATAAATTGCATGGTTTGCGGGTTGATGTGGCAATGCTTGTCCTATTTTTCCCTCCCTTTTTGGTCCTATTGTTCTTGCATATGGATTTTCCAACATATATCGCGATGTCTGTGTAGGAAAATTCTCCTATAGAGTGTGCTTGCTTCTCACCCTTGTCATGGTCTTTAACCTAGACTTGGTGTTACTTTGTTGCACTAACATTATTATTCTTCTGCTTTTCGAATCCATATTGACAAGCTTGGACTACTGTCTGAATACTTGGTATCTTGATACCACCCACTCTTTGCATACTCAAGCCAACACCACAAGTGTTTATACACCTTTGAAATCTCTTCACTTTGAAGTTGTGCTTCCGTTTGAGTAGCAGTCTGATGTGTACCACTTTGAATATATATACAATTTCATTTTCTCCTATACACTGTAAGTGATTTGTCGCCACTAAGTCTTTTACAATCTGATAAATGTCACAATTTTCTAGATGAGAAATTAGAGGAAATGGAATTGCAAGAAACTAAGGCTAGATATCTGGAGACTCTCACAATAACAAAAGAGAGGGGAAGGCCAGTTAAAGGAGGACATTGAGAGGGGACTTATAGAGTTGAAAAAAAAGGAAGAGTTATTAAAGAAAGTTAAGAAAAAAATGCTTCAGATTGAGAAGAAATTACATGAGGAGAGAACTTTGGTGACAAAACTGAATAATAAAGGTGCTCCAACAATAAGATCAAGCATACAGACCCGTGAGGGATACCATAGTGGTAAGTCTTTGGGTTTTCACTAAGGAGACCCAAGTTCAAACCCCGGTAAGAGGGGACTGGGACCCCTCATAAAAACCCATATAAACAATTTTTTTTTTAAGCTGCAAGCTTACTGCAGTGGTAAGGGCTTTGGCCTCTCTTTGAGAGGTCCAAGGTTCAAACCCCCTCAGTATGAGGTGACCAGGACCCCTCATAAAAACCTGCATAAACTCGTTGAAAAAAAAAATTATTAAATTAAAACCAATTGAAAAAAAAACAATAAGATCAAGCGTACAAGAAGGAACACTATTAGGGTCAACTCTAATACATATAGCATTGTCTGCAAATGTTTACTGACGACCATGGCTAGAGCCAAGAACTTGTAGTTCTCGGCATTCCACTTTAGTTCCAGTCTTATCATTTTGTCCTTATCTATGCAGCTAGTGTCATACTTGGAAGGTTTTTACTTAATAAAATTGTGTTTGTTATATTATGTACGCTATGAAAGTACTAATAGGGAGATGTCCTTGTTCTAGCATGATGGATCCTAACACAATGATGTTCCAACTTAATTATGTGTAATATGATCACTGCTAGAGCCAAGAAGCAGGTTTCGGCATTGAAGTTCAGTGTGAATCTTAACATATTGTAATTATCCATGTAGTTAGTACAGTACTTGGAATAAAAAAATGTCCTTCGTATTATGTAATATTGTAAACCATGAAGTCCAGGAGGTAGATATCCTTGTTCTTGTGTGACACGATTTCAATACAATGCCGTTCTAATATAATTTTGTATGAGGCATTATGAGTAATATGATCAATGCTAGAGCTAACAAGTTATAGGTTTCAGCATTGAACTTCAGGGTGAGTCTTGACACTGTACTTAGCCATGTGGTTAGTGTCATACTTGGTTGTTGAAATTCTGATAGGCAGATTTCCTTGTTCTAGCGTGATGCGATCTTAGCATAATAATGTGTTAATGTGATTATGTATGGCATTGTGTGTAGTATGATGGAACATTGGAGCCAAGTTGTTGTAGACATCTGTGTTGTACTTCTATGAGTCTTAACATTTTATCCCTAGCCATGTAGTTAATATTGTACCTGGAATAAAGTTAGCATCTGTTATATCATGTACATGATAAAGTTCCTTTAGGCAGATGTCCTAGTTCTAATGTGATGAAGTCTTAATGCACTGAAATTCTAATGCAATTATATATGGGGCATAACTGAAGGGTATTGGGGCAAGTGGTAGCAAGCAAGGAGTTTCACACCATAAATGAAGGTTCCAAGTCCATGGGTAAACCTTAAAAAGTCCAAGGCATTGTGGAGCAGCAGTAAATGGTATGCAATCGAATGAGCGCAGCTCGAGTCCATATCCCCATATATTAATGGACACTCCTTCGCTAAGGTGGCCTGTAATAATTTGGTTTGTTGTAATACCGTGATGATGTGGTTCGTTGAGATAAATGTAGTAGAGGTGGGGGCTGTTTCAACCCCATATAACCTATCTAAAAAAATTTATACATGGGACATAATGTGTAATATGATAAGCAATACAATCATGATTTCAAGTTATGAACACTTTCTTTTGATTGTTATGTCTATTAGTAAGTTGTATGTATTGAACCTTAAAATCAATATGGAGGCTTCCATTTCATTTTTGTCTATGTGGTCACAGGGTCTACTATGAATTGTTATACATAGGCCATCCCACATACTCATCCTTGTTCTAGCATTACCACAATTTTGATGATCCCATGTACATTATTCATTTATATAACTAAAATAAATTTACATATTTCATTCTCCTTATATTGCAGTGATCTTAATGT
The DNA here is from genome assembly GCA_028583015.1 of Wollemia nobilis. Classification (NCBI taxonomy): domain Eukaryota; kingdom Viridiplantae; phylum Streptophyta; class Pinopsida; order Araucariales; family Araucariaceae; genus Wollemia; species Wollemia nobilis. The sequence continues at coordinate 1,219,948 of JAQPPZ010001192.1, forward strand.
TATGTGGTTTTACCTTATGTAATGATATGATTGTACTTCTGTGAATGAACTATTGTGATGTTCTTTCTTTTCAATCTTCATCTATACTTGGACCAAGGAAAATAACAGAAGCATATAATTGGCTACTTAGAATATTAGAGGCAGTAATGACAATTAGATGGCATGAATTGTAAAGTTTGCAATGGACATAACATGTTCCCTGCTAATATCCAGATATTAAATTTATATACCCATGGACTGAACAGACATGTTTACATTACGTGCATTTATTTTTTCTTAAATGTGCATTTGTTCTTGGCCGTAACATGTTATTGTAAATAAAAAAAGGATGTAGCCTTAATTGATTGTTTGAACAGTAGTGTACAGCGTCCTAACCATACATTGAGCAAACTTACTTGTGGTTGGGAGAATGGGTATAGTATAAATTTCAATCTCTAATATCCGGATTTTGGGTTCTCATCCAAGAAATAGTCTTCAATGGGTGTTTTAAAATATTTCTCACCCAAATACACACTTATTATACTTGATAGTTTATACCTGCTGAGAAGAGACGCGTTTTCTTATAAACAAACATGCTTGCTAGATAAGGGTTTTTAATGCAAATCTAAATCAATTTTACATTGACCTAATTCCCCTAATTTACATCAGAATTTTCAATAAATGAATTAATAGAAATATCATGAAAACTTCTGCTATCATCAGAAACAGCCACAAGCTTTTTATGCAAACAAACATCAAAACTTAAAAGAAAAGGACTTCTAGGCATATATCCACATCAAATATTTCAAAAGCATCACTGGTTTTGGATATTTGTAGAAACAAGAGAATCTGTAGGATCCTTGACTGCTAAGAAGTCTCCAATGCAGGACCTGACAATGCCCATAGAGGACTGCCCTGGGTTCAGAGGGTTGAATGAAGATATCCTTCATGATCCTAGGTTAACATGTCATTTCCTGCCATTCAAGACCAAAACTCTCATCAGAGGTCAAGAGACTAGGGATACTAGTATGTAAATGAGTTCTAGACTGAACGCAGTTTGATTTGGTCATTCCAATGTATTGGTCATGGATCTGAGGTTCCATGGAAATTCCTGAAGAGTATGAAAACCTAACTAGTCATCAGCTATCCGTATAGATGTTGGCTGAAGCTACAGTATACTTGGCTTCTTTGCCAAAATGTTGTGTGGAAAAATCTATAATCAGTCTTAACAGTTCTACAAACTGTTGCAAAGAGTGATTTGTGATGGTAAGCAATTTGTGGAGAAGGAGAGCTATGCACCCCTGGTCTGGATAAGATGCAAGTAGAGACATTTTTTGGCTGTCTGTAAACAAACTATAATAATTCCATTCAATGTCGTAAAGTTTAAACTTTTGAAAATTAAGTACTCCTCAGTTGCTGCTGAAAGTAGAAAGCTTGGAATGCCTCTCTTCTGAGGAGATATAAACCTTATTATTGTTCTCAACCCTGATTTGAATCTCAGCAGGCATATTGTCCGAGGAATAAAAGAATGCCAGACGATCAAGGTAACCTTCTCCCTGTTGACTTTGACCAACATTTTAAAAATCTATAATAGAAATTTTTGAAATACATGCCTTTACTCGATCTTAAAATTTCTTAAAATTATTTTCAGGGAATAAGGACCATCTTAGCAAGTTCTCCTTTTTTTTTTTTTTTTAAAGTTGGTTATATGGGATTGAAACAGGCCTCACCTGTATTACATTGTGACCACATAGTGGTATTACAACAGCTTGGTAATTATGCATGTATGGCTTGGCAAGATTTGAACTTTGGTCTCCTCCTTGAAATTTGAGGAATTTAACCAGTTGAGGTCATGCCATTTGATTAGCAAGTTCTCCTTTAAAATCAATACTTGTAAAGCATGTTTTTATTTGCTAGAATGCTTAGACAATAAAAGGAAAATCACACTTCCCAATCCAATAATTTCATGAATAATATTAAGCTTAGCCAATAATTTTTGAACCATTTCCCTAATTTAACATTTGCAGTTTAGGGAAAGTTTTGAAAAACCATGTGTTTTTTAGAAGTTAGAAGTCGTGACAAATCTTTCTGATATTGAACTCTTAATTATATGACCTAGTGAAATTTCGCATATACTTTCTCAATTTAATACAGAAATCTGGAGAATCTCACAGCACATATATATTAAGAAACATCTTCATCTGTTTTATTAGTAATTGTGTGGTTTTTTAAAAGGAAGAATAAACAAAAGATTCCCTAGACTTCCTCAATATGATGTGGTGCAAAGTTGGAAAAATCACTGAGAATCACAATATTTGCTTTTCTCTTGTGCTATTTTAGCCCAAATTGCTTCTTTTCTGGGCACCAAGGAATAACGTAATTTTTTGGCAAGAATTCATGCAAAAAATTACCGAAACCGGCTATAAATTAAGGAAATGGTTCATTTTCTGTCCTCCGTAATGCAAGTTTGAAGAGGGTAACCAGACATTCTCTAACGCATTTGGACAAGGATTTGATAGATTTATCACCTGTTTTTGAAGATTTCACATCTTGGGACAAAATTTTAGAGGTAGGGTTTCTATATTTTTAAGCATTTTTTAGGGTTCTTTAGGGTTTTTGGCTTTGTATTCTCTCTTCTTTTAGAGTCTAAGACATGGCCATATGGCTTTAATGCCTCTAAGGCCCTGTCTTAGACATAACACTTAAAATTTTGTTTGGAAAATAGAGGGCTTCTTTGGGCAATGGCTAAGGAATGGAAGAGAATGTGCCTAGTCACCCAATCTGGAAACACATCATAAAAGGGGCATTGCCGACTTAGGCCATCTGCAGATATTGTGGCAAATGCATGAGCAGAGGTGTCAATTATATCAAATACCATCTTGCTGGGGTTCCAACCCGTGATGTAATGTTGTGCCCAGCAATGACCGATACAGTCAGTAATGAGGTCAAGGCTTGGTTGGTCATGGAAGAGGAGATGAGGGCAAAGAAGCGAGAGCAAAGGCCGCTTTACCATGTAATGTATAGGATGGAATTGCTTTCTGCTGGAAATATGTAGTCTTTAGGGATATGGTCTTGATGGTTATGTGGTTTTATGACTGTTTTTTGTGCTGAGTTGTTTGGTTTTTGTTGTTGACTAGAACAAGCTTGGGTTTTGTACTCTTTTTATGAAAATCTAACAGAAAATTGACTTCCTGGTTCTCTAGTTTCTTATATATATATATATATATATAATTATTTTCTTCGATGTATTTTTCCTGAGTTTTTTCCAAGTTGGGGTTTTTCCCACAATAATGTGGTGGAAATGTAGGTTTCCGCATTCACTGCACTGAATTCTTTTCTTTCCATCATTTGACGCCCTCTTGTAATCCTTCTCAGGCACAACCTGAGTTGAATACTTGAGAAAGATAGTGATATTGCTTTGCCCAATATATAGTTTGTTTTCTGCTCTCCATCTATAAAATCATTCATTATGTTGGCTCTGCAAGGAAATAAAATCTTATTCTCAATATATGATTTATAGAGATTGGAATCTCAAAAGACACCAAATATAAACCTTCAATTCTTGTTAACGTGGTTATAACTGGTTTCTAGGAGTTATATAATTTCAACCACCTCTTAAAATTATTATGGAGTTTTTCAATCTCAGTAGCTTTTTCAACCTTATGATTTGTTAGGAAGTGAAGTCACTATACAGTTTCACTATCAGCAGAAGCTAGGTTGCAGCAGATGGCTATACGGCTGCTAGATGTCTAGGCCAGACGTTTAGGCAGCAGATGTCTAGACTAGACGTCTAGGTTGCTAGACGTCTAGGCAGTAGATGTCTAGGCCAGACGTTTGGGATGCTAGACGTCTAGGCCAGACGTTTGGGATGCTAGACGTCTAGGCCAGACATCTAGGTAGCAAACGTCTAGGCCAAACGTTTGGGTTGCTAGACGTCGAGGACAGACGTCTAGGCAGCAGCCGTCTAGACCAGACATCTAGACCAGACGTCAAGGTTGTTAGACGTCTAGGCTAGACGTCAGGATGCGGAAGACGAACCGTTTCAGTTGCGCGTGGAAACGAACAGTTTTGCGGAGGCTTCCTTTGGGAGAGGAAACGAACAGTTCGGGGTCTTCCTTCATCTGCTCTATAAAAGGGAATTGATCCCTTGCATATTATGTAATGTTGTAATGTGAATGTAAAGTTCTGCTGAAAATAATAAAAAGGAGAAGTTGTCATAGCCCCGTGGTTTTCTAGCACATTGCAGGTTTCCACGTAAATCTTTGTGTTACTTGTGTTGCTGTTTTTTGGTTCCCTGTCATTGTGTTTCTACTTGCAGGTATAAAATCTGAAGTTTTTTTCCTAACATCTGTATCAGAGCTCAAGGTTTTGTGCGAGTGGGAGCTGCAATAATGACAAGAGGTGTAACCAAGTTTGAGATTGAGAAATTTGATGGCAGGAACTTTGCTCTATGGAAGATGAAGGTGGAGGATTTGCTGGTTCAGAATGACCAAGCTCAAACCTTGAAAGGGGTCTCGAGTAAACCGAGCAACATGAAAGATGAGGAGTGGGCAACGCTAGACAGAAAGGCGGTTTCTACAATCCTTCTCTGCCTAGCAGAATCTGTCTTGTTCAATGTAGCTGAAGAGAAGACTGCGGAAACCCTTTGGCAAAAGCTTAAAAAGTTGTATGAAACAAAATCAACAACAAATAAGGTTTTTTTGAAAAATCACCATTTGAATGAGTTTAATACTCTTATTAGTAAACTGGTTTCAGTTAATGTGAAGATGGAGGATGAAGATAGAGCTATCACCCTACTTTGTTCCCTCCCGGACACTTGGGATCATATGGTGATGACCATCAATAATTCATCATCAGGAACTCTAAAATTTGATGATGTGGTAGCCGCTTTGTTGGCAGAAGAGTTGAGGCGAAAAATGTCTCTGGAACCCTCAACCAATGAAGCCCTATCTGTGAGAGGTTGATCTTTCCAGAGGAGTAAACAAGGTAGAAAACAATCCAGATCTAAGTCTAAAGGACATAAGCAGAAAGGGAAGTGATGGCATTGTGGTAAGCCGGGACACTCAAAGAAGGATTGTTGGCAATTAAAGAATGGTGAAAAGCAAAATCAGCCATCAGCTGAGGCTAGTGCAGCAGATTCAGGAGAGACGACTACATGTGAAGCCTTCTATATCAGTAACAACAGATCTGTTTTTTATATACCTGGGTTTTGGACTCAGGTGCATCTTTCCACATGTCTCCCCATAGGGACTGGTTTGACAAATATCTACCATACTGTGGTGGAAAGGTCTATTTGGGTGATGATCACCCTTTAGAAATTGTGGGAAGAGGGGATATAAGGATCAAGTTGGACGATGGTAGAGAAAGGATGTTATGTGATGTACGACATGTGCCCGATTTGCGAAAGAATTTGCTCTCAATCAAGATGATGGATAAGCTAGGGTATTCTATCACTTTCAGTAACAACTGCTGCAAAATTACCAAAGGCGCTCTTGTAGTAGCAAAAGGAGAATCTTATGGGACTCTATATCGTTTATGCGGTGACAAACCATGCAGCAGTAGCAACTTCTATTCAGGATGCAGTAATGCTATGGCATCAACGCCTAGGCCATATGAGTGAAAAAGGTCTGAAAATTCTGCCTGACAAAGGTATGCTTTTTGGGATTAAGTCTTGCAATTTGGACTTGTGTGAGCATTGTATTTTTCGTAAACAAAAGAGGGTTCGGTTTACTGCAAGTCCTGGTAAGAGTTTTGATTTTCTGCTACTTATACATTCGGATAAATTTGGACCAGTCCCCACGCAATCCTTAAATGGCGCCATCTATTTTCTGACTTTTATAGATAATAATTCTAGGAGAGTTTGGGTTTATTTTCTGAAGAAGAAGTCGGAAGCTTTGCAAAAATTTAAAGAGTTCAAAGCACGGGTAGAGAAGAGTTTGAGCAAGTCGATTTTATGTCTTAGGTCAGATAATGGGGATGAATATTGCTCCAAGGAATTTGATAAATTTTGTACGCATGAAGGAATTAATCACCTAAAGACAGTACCATATACTCCACAACAAAATGGTGTGGCTGAGCAGATGAATCGCACAATCATGGAACGTGCAAGAAGCATGCTCAATGCAGCCGTGTTGGAGAAAAAGTTCAGGCGGAGGTCGTTAATACAACTGTTTATCTTATTAATAGGTCACCTACAACTGCGTTGGATGGACAGATTCCAGAGGAGGTTTGGTGTTGTAATCCAGTTGATTACTCTCATTTGCGTACCTTTGGCTGTTGCGCATTTGCCCTTGTACACAAAGAAAAAAAGGTCCAAGCTTGACCCAAAGTCAAGCAAATGTGTTTTTCTCGGCTATGGAGATATAGTGAAGGGGTATAGACTGTGGGATCCTATTGCCCACAAGGTAATTATTAGCCGGGATGTAATTGTTGATGAAAAATCCATGCAAAGGAAGGAGGTACAGTTGCCACATTTTGCACGGGGTGCTAAATTTTGAAAAACTTGTAAGGTTGCTGCTTCGCCTCCCTCCTTTCTTCTTTCCCGTTCTTCTTCTTTCCATTTCTGCTCCCTATTCTTCCATTTCATCTCTTTCATCTTTTAAATTCATGTTTGTAAGTGTCTCTGTCAAGTGGGCAAAAATGGCCCAAAAAAGTTCTAAGTGTTGGTTCCCGCCCGACTGCGCTGCGCAGTCGGGCTGCGCACGCTTCAACTTGCGCACCTGGGCAGAAGAGCGAGAGAGCCGTCCGAAAAAATTCTAAGTGTGAGCCGCCCGACTTCGCGCGAAGTCGGACGGCGCGCATATTCTAGCGCGCACTCGGGCGACATTGAGAGTGAACAAAGCCCAAAAAAATTCTAAGTACCGGGCCGCCCGAGTTCGCGCGAAGTCGGACGGCGCCCAAGGGAGAAGTGCGCACTCGGGCGTCATTTGTGAAAAAGGCACCTAAAATCCACTAAGTGTTGAGGCCGCCCGACTTCACTGCGAAGTCGGGCTGCACTGACCCATAAGTGCGCAATCGGGAGGCCAGAAGAGAGTGATGTTGAAGAACGTCTAAGGCATGGACCCGCCCAAGTGCGCTGCGCCGTCCGACTGCGCGCTCGTCTTCATGCGCCCTCGGACGGAAGAAACAAAGAAAGCCAAGAAGTGGCTAAGGCAGGGACCGCCCGACTGCGCCATTTCCAAGTTGCGCCGTCTGACTGCGCTTCATTTTTGCGCGCTGCCAGGCGGAATCAGAATCCAAAGAAAATGACTAAGTGTCTTCCCTCCCCCATCATTCACTAGCGGGCTTCAGATGCTGACAGGTGTCCTACCTCGAGATTCGGATCAAGGTGTGACAGAAGTTGTGCTACTCAAGTGCTATTTGGATGGGTATGAACTGACAAGTTCTATTTCATCTACTCCCATTCAAGCCAGATTTGGCTTCTCACCCACCGTATCATCACAGAGCTGACACGTTTTCAAATGGACCTCATTGCCATTACTTTCTTATCTGCAGAGGTCAAGCATCAACCGCTTTTTGCCGCTTTTGTCAACTTTTGTATGTTTTGTCAGGTCTGGGACACTGGGACCATAATGTAATCGGGGGGGATTTTACACTATATATAGCAGTCTCTTTTCATTGTATAAGGGTGGAAGGAAGGTATACTGCTAAGAAACTTCTGTAGCTATGCATTTGCTTCCAAAATATAAAGTATACTTGGCTCTATTGGTTGTCTTTGTCTTGTATGCTGCCTTTGCTAAGTGTTTCTACTTTATGTCGCTTATATTTCTGGTTATTGTTATTCTGCATCTGGATATCAATATTGGTAATTAAGTAACTCTGGAGCACTAAAGTAAAGGATACATAAGATAGAATAGCACCATTAGTTTCTGCTTTACACATTGTTTTGGTTGCTGCTAGTAGTAGTGATTGGTTCAGTTACTGTGTCTGCTTATCTTCCCCACCCGAAACAAGCATATTTATGTCTCTTTTCGTATTTGCTAATCTCTTTCCTGCACTCTAAGCTAAACCACCCAAGTTGAGAAACCAAAGGTGCCGGCCTTCTCAGGAGATTGGCACGGAAGGCATTCCTTCCTTCCGGCCTTTCAATCTTCTGGGCGAATCTAGGGCGCAATTAGATTAAAATCCTATCCTAGTGGCAGATTCGTAACCAACAGTTTCTCTGGCACGCCCGGTGGGACACGGAGGTTTCCCACCCCAAAACAGAATCGAAGCATCGGTGTTCGCTTCATTGTTGTCAAATCAGAACACTTGGCGACTCTGCTGTACCTGAATATTCTCTGAGTCCGTGAGATTGGTCCAATATCAAAAGCGCCTTCATGCATACAAGAAGGTGGAGAGCAAGGAACCCAGGACAATAGCCTGATCTCTACGAAATTGACATCAACGCTCTTGGAGAGCGCGTAAGGCTGGCTGACTACCAAGCTCACCAAGATGATAGGTTCGAGCACGAACCTGAAGCTGAAGCTGAGATTGAAGAAGTTGAGGAAGCCGAAGTTGAAGAACAGCCTACAACTTCGGACAACACTGATACTGATTATACCACTGATCAACTTGAAGAAGAGGAAGAAGACATGGCTGCCCAACAAAATGATGATGACCTCTTCCTAGCAGTTGATTCCACAGGGCCCTTGGCTCTAGTGGGACAAGAAGTTGTTCCTCCTGCTGCCTTGAAATCCATTCCCACATATGATGGCTCCGGGAAGACAACATACGAGCACATCCAAGACATCCTGGCCTTGGCTGCACTCCACTCTATCACAAATGAGAGTGTTAAGACCCGGCTGTTAGCTCTCTCTTTGAGAGGGAAGCTCCTCTATTGGTGGAGATCCTTGCCAGAAGGAGCTATCATTGGATGGCCCCAGCTAGCAGGCAGGCTAGTGAAGGGATGCAATGAGTCCGTTGATCCCTCTTCACTGCTGCACCAGTTTCAAAGTATCCAATGCCATCCGCAAGAGGAGATATCGGACTTCAACGTGAGGTTTGCAAGGTCCTGGAAAAGAGTACCTCCTGAGCTGCGTCCTTCGGAAGGACAAGTTGCTCACTATTACTTGAGATCTTTTAACTCAGACGTCTGTTTAATTCTCAAGATAGCTCGGGTCAACACTTTTCCCGCCTTATATGAGGCTGCCTAGCAAGCAGAATTAGACATAATTTCTATAGGCAGACTTCCTCATAGAATGCAGCCTCCCATCTATCCCGATTTCCCTCAGTCACAATATCCACCCGCGTCTGGTGGGACGTCATCCTCATCCAATCAGTACCCCCATCAGCCGTGGAACCCGGCGCCGGTTATAAACCCGTACGGTCCGCCCCAGATCCATTATCCTAATCCGCCACCTCCGCAATATCCAACACTCCCAGCTCCCCCTCAGTACGCAGCGTTGCTTGCTCCTCCACCATTAGCCGCACTTCCTCCGCCAGCTCGGCCTGCGCAGGCGGATAATGATATTCAAAATAAAATCCTTCAAGAAGTACGGGCCCTTGCGTCCGGTTATCATACAATTTCCAATGACATGACGATCATGAAAAAGAAGCAAGCTCAGATGGAGTTTCTTCCTAGGAGGCCATATCCTCCTCCTGTGCTGACAAAAGATCAAGCTGCTCAAGCACCGAGGCCTCCGACAAGAAATGCGGCCAACAATGCTCAACCGAGCACTTCTGACCACGTTAATTGGTGCTCTACTTGCAACGATCCACATGGAGAGGAGGGTTGCGTGTTGCATCAGCATTACATTCAGACCCTTGCGGGCAGCATCATTGAAGATGAAGCATACATGATTCATGATGATGAGGGTAACTTTGCAGTTCCTGAAGAAGATCCTGTCTCCCTCTTGACCAAGGAGGGCAAGAAGCCGATCGAGGTCACCCCAGCCCAAATAAAGCCGTTAAAAGTATACGCCAGAAGGGAGAAGACGCAGCCTGTTGTGCCAGCTCCTGATAAGCCGCCGTTACCTCCTACTGCCAAAGAAAAGCTCCCAGCGCTCAAGGCTCCCGTGGTCAGGGCTACAGTGACCCAACCCCCAGCTGAGACAAGAGAGCAAGCTCAAGAAAAGTTGAGGTACCCTTCCCTGACGAAGAGACAGAGGGTTGAAGCCACACAACAGTACCGAACCAGGTATGAACCAGCAAAGGAAGCAGAAGGGGCCGGCACTTCGACTTACAATATAGTCGATGAGCTCAAGAAGACTCCGGCAAAAATAAGCATGTATGATGCTCTTCTGCTCCCAGGACAAGTAGACCTGTTGCAGGAATCCTTGAAGAGTGTGAAAGATGGAAAGCCAACGCAGCCCGTTGTGTTAGCTCAGCCCTTGACAGTTTCTGCTATTGGGAAAAATAGGCCGCCACCTTTCTATCTGTCTTTGCGAATGGAGGGCCATATAGTACATAATTGCATGGTGGACTCTGGTGCCTCCACTACTGTCATGCCGAGGGCTGTCTACGAAGAGATTGGTATGGAATACACAAGGAGCAGCCAAGGTGTGCTATAGTTGGACGACACTCCTGTCAAGACAGTTGGCGTCATCAAGGACATCCCAATCCGACTGCATAAAGCACTCGACATAGTGGTCATCCAAGAGGTCGTGGTGGTTGACTTGGAACCCTACTTCGGCATGTGTCTTTCGAGAGAATTCACTGCCAAGTTGGGTGGATATTTGTCACTAGACTATTCACACATGGAGGTCCCTTTCAAGGGAAGGAGATTGAAAATCTATAATGAGAAACCTTCCACTTTCCTGGTTGAAAAGATACCAGGGGAAGAGCAAAATGACATGGTCCAACTGACGACTGAAGAACTAATAGAGGTGGACTTAGCAAAGGAAACCAGCATGAGGCGAGTTCTCTTGGATTTCAACCCATGTGAAACAGAACTCGATGCTACTGTCACTCAGCCAGAGAGACACGACCAGACTGCTAAAAAGGACACATGACCTACCCCCGATAAACTCTGGAAGCTCTATTTTGATGGCGCCCGATGCAAGAACGGCGTCGGGGCAAGTGTCCTCCTGGTCTCGCCATATGGCATTCAGAAGGACTACTGTTATAGGCTGGCCTGGAGTTGCACCAATAATGTGGCGGAGTACGAAGCCCTATGCTTAGGTTTGAAGAAGGCAGAAAGGCTCGGGATCAAGCATTTACAGATTTTTGGCGACTCAGAGCTGGTGTGCCACCAGATTACCAACAAGTGCGCCTCCAAGAAGCACTATCTCAAGGCATATCGCAACCGTGTCTGGGATCTAATGGAGTCATTCGACTCCTTGAATGTCAAACCTATCTCTCGTGAGAAAAATAAGCACGCTGACATTCTGGCGTCTGTTGGAGCCAGGTACGTCCCGGCTGATGACACTATGCAGAAGCCGAAGCCGGTTCGTACTATCTACAGGCCTTTCGTGCCTGATAAGGACACCCACTGGCAGGTGTTCGATTGTGATGAGGATATCATCACCTTTATGATACATGAAGCTAGTTCAATCGAAAGTAGAGACCCTGATGACGAGCGGTATGAGGGGTTGATACAGTTGAAGAATAATCACCTCCCAAAAGGATTGATTACCTTGGAAAGTCTCTTTGATCAAAATGACAGGGCCATATCCCACAGGATCAAAGTAGACCCTAAGTAGTACACTGACCTAGAGTTAGAACCTGGAAAGGTGATCAAGGTCGGGAGAGACTACACCGATGAAGAGTTAAGGTAGATACGAGCTATGTGTGAAGAGTACCCAGATATTGTAGCCTAGTGCTACCAAGACTTGAAGGGGTACGACAGGGAGATGATTCAGCACACCATAGAGCTGGAAGATAACGCTAAGCCCTTCAGGCAGAAGCAGAGGGCTGTAAATCCTAAGATTGAAGCCATGATGAAGACAAAGCTCTTGAAAATGCTGGAGGCAAAGATCATCTACCCCATCAAGCATTCTTCTTGGGTCGCAAATCTGGTCCCCGTGAGAAAAAGAATGGAGACATCCGTCTCTGCGTTGATTTCAGAAACCTTAACCAGGCCTCATTGAAGGATCATTACCCACTCCCTCAAATTGATCAGATCCTGCACGTGGTTGCAGTAGCTCAGAGATTTTCTCTGTTAGATGGGTTTTCCAGCTACAACCATATTTGGGTAAAGAATGAAGACCAACACAAGACGACGTTCACTACCAAATGGGGGACGTTCGCCTACCAGCGCATGCCCTTCGGTCTTTCAAATGCCGGGGCTACATTCCAGAGAGCCATGGACTTGGTGTTCTGTGAATTGCTGAATAAGATCATTGTCATTTATCTGGATGACATGACTGTGTTTTCACACAGGAGAGAAGACCACGCCTCCCATTTGAGGCAAATATTCGAGAGATGTCGCGAGTTTGGCATATCCATCAACCCAAAGAAATCAGTCTTTGCGGTGAAAGAGGGTAAACTGCTTGGCCATGTTATTTCCGAAAAGGGCCTTGCAGTTGATCCAGATAGAGCAGAAGCTCTCCTTCGTTTACCCATCCCAGTCAACAAGAAAGGGCTGCAGTTATTTTTCGGCAAGATTAACTTCGTAAGGAAGTTTGTACCGACTTTGCCCAAGTGATCAAGCCTATGGCCGAACTCCTAAAGAAAGATGCAAAATTCGTCGGGACCGATGAAAGGAAGAAAGCCTTTGAAGAGATCAAGGCCAGAATTGCTCAGGCGCCGGTATTGATAAATCCAGACTACTCAAAAGACTTCATACTTTATGCAGTAGGAGAGCCCGAAAGCTACGCTGCAGTTCTGACCCAGAAGGGAGACGATGGAGAAGAGCGTCCAATAGCATTCCTAAGTCAGGTAATCCAGCCGCACGAAGAAAGGTATAATTTTATTGAGAGACAAGTCCATGCAGTTATGAGATCCCTTCAAAAATTCAAGCATTTCGTCTCTCAGAGCCGGACCACTGTCTTCGTGATACACCCGGATGTTAGAAATTTCATGATCCAGGGTGAGCCCGGTCACAAGAGGGCAGGATGGATTGCCAAGATCCAGGAGTTTGACATAGAAGTACGACCCACGAAGTTGGTCCGAGGGCGGGCTCTATGCCAAGAATTGGCCCGAAGTGCTGCAGCCGAAGTCTCTGCTTGTCAGTGGGAGAATCAGAGGAGAGTGATTGGAAAAATGATCTAGTGTGGTATTTCATCATAGGGAGATGTCCAGATCACCTCAATGCCTCACAAAGGAGGAGGTTCAGGCTTAACGCCTTGAAGTACGTTCTACGCCCCGAGGGGCTATATTTCAGAAATATTGACGGCATCCTGTTGCGGTGCGTCAGAGAATCAGACCAGCCGAAGGTCCTCGGCGAATTCCATTCTGGGATGCCAGGAGGACATCATTCGGGAAGGCCGACGACCTTGAAAATTATTAAAGCGGGCTACTATTGGCCCACCCTCTTTGCAGATACGCATGCAGTCTGCCAGAAGTGTGAGAAATGTCAGAAGTTCGCTGGCAGAAATCGTAAGGCTCCCATGCCCCTCCATCCGATTCAAGCTGAGACTCCATTTCAGCAGTGGGGCCTTGACTTTGTCGGGGTAATCACACCCAACTCTTCGGCAAGGCATAAGTTTATCCTGACGGCCACAGACTATTTCACCCGATGGGCCGAGGCAGTGCCTACAAAGCATGCAGATCAGGAAACAGTCATTGGATTTCTAGAGGGCCTTATTACCCGTTTCGGGATACCAGAGGCAATCGTCACGGACAATGGTCCAGGGTTTGCAGGTGCCGTGCTCACAGAATTCACTAGTAAGTATGGCATTTATCACAAAATGTCTTCGAACTACTATCCACAGGGAAACGGCCTAGCTGAGTCTACTAACAAGAATCTGTTGAAGATTATAAAGAAGACTGTGGAAAGGAATAAAAGGACATGGCATCTACTGTTGGACCGTGCGCTTTGGGCAGACCGTATCTCTTTCAAGAAGTCTGTCAAAACGTCCCCATATGCACTTGTATACGGCAAGGAGGTTGTCTTGCCCACACACATAGAGATGCCTGCACTCTGGCTGTTAGAAGATGAGAAAGGTCTCGAAGACCCCATTGATGCCCGATTGGCTCAGCTACTGCAACTGGAGGAAGAAAGAGAGAAGGCGTATCAGGCTTTCACCAAGCACGCCGAGACAACGCAAAACTGGTTTTCAAAAGGAACCACCGCCCGAGTCTTCAAGATCGGGGATTTAGTGCTGAAATGGGACTCCCACAAAGCCAAACCAGGCAATCATGACAAACTAGATGCCTTCTGGGATGGTCCCTTCCAAATTGTTCGGGTGAATCAGTTCAATGCGTTTGTACTGAAGGACATGGAGGGCCAGGTCCTCCCAATTCCCGTCAATGGCTTTCACCCGAAAGCATACTACAGCTGAAGATACCCAAGGTTTTCCCCTTGTACATATGTTTGTTTTCTGCAGTCAGTTTTATTTCTGCATGTAAATATTGTTTTCAGTCCATAGTTTCCTACTTTAAATTCAAAAAGGAGAGCCAACGTTTTGAAAAAAGAAAATGCACAAGAGCCCAAAATTCTGACTAAGGCACAAGGTCTCCTCCCAAGGGCGCAGAAAATAGTCCCAAAGCCGGGCTTCGCCCATTGGTTTTAGCGCTTCCGGGAGGAATGAGCCGTGGTGAGCAAAAGGGAAATCTCCAAAATTTGTCTAAGTGTTGGTGCGCCGCCCAACTTCGCTGCGAAGTCGGACTGCGCACCCTCTTTTGCGCGCCACCGAGCGGGACGAAGCAAGAAGTTTTGAAAAGTGGCCAAGTACTCCGCCCGATTGCGTGAATTTCTCGTGTGCTGTTCGACGGTGCGCACTGAATCTAGCGCACTCCGACGGGCGCGTCTTGAAGGCTATGTCATGTCAGATATTTTCTAAGTTTAAGACCGCTTGTCCACGCGGATTTCATGGCTCGGGGTCCGACGACGCTTACTTTTTGAGTGCACTTGGTCGAAAAGAAAGAAGCCACGACAAGGTCTCGCCAAAGCATTGATAAACTTTGAAATGGGTGCCTAGTTGGCGTCCATGGCATCATTAATGGCACGAGCTTCTAAAAATCCTTGAGGATGACATGGCCAAAACGAAAGTGCAGCTGGAATCCGCCCAAGAATAAGTAAAAAATTTAAGGGACCAGCTTGCAGTATCTCGGCAGGAGACAACGACCCAAAAGACGGTAGCTGCCCGGTTGGAGGAGGAAAAAAAGGCAGCCCTAACCCATGTTGCTCAGCTGCAAGATCAACTGTAGCAAACTCAGGGGCTGCTAGAGGAAAAATCGTCCCAGGCCGCGGCGTTTTCAAAAGACAGAATAAAAGAGATAAGGGCCGGCCTGCTAAAGGGGTGCAGGACTAATGTTGTCAGGTGTTTACCTGTCCTCAGCTTTGTCTTCGCAATACATGAACTTTTTGCCTAGGGAAAACCTGTGGTAGAGGAAGCCGAACGTCAAGCACGACAATGGCTGGACTTGGCGATGAAACTTGAAGAATACAAGCACAAGGGCTTCCAATTTTCACCAATGTCATAGATTGTCCTAGACTGGGCAGATGCAAGGATCACCTTGCAGGATTATTTTGAAAAGTCAAAGAAAGTCAGGGTGGCTAGGAAGAGGTTAGATGCATTGCTACATGTAAAGAACATCTGCCTGGCCCCATTCCATTCCTTTTCTGCGCTCGGATCCCCGAGCTTTGTAAAAGATGAAGGATTCCCGCCCCTGGAGCAGATCAAGCGGGATTGGCAGACGTATGAGGTAGATACCTCGGAGATTGATGGCTAGATCGAGCCCATCCAAGAAGAACATGTGACCCAATTAATGTCTAGGCTCGGCAAGATCAGTGCCTGTTTCCTGGAAATCGGAGAGAGGTGCAGTACTATTGACGAGCACATGGTTGCGGCATTCTGGAAAGCGCTGAAGGATATCAGGGACTTAGAGCCCTTCCAATAGGCAGCCTGGGCCATGGCAAAAATCGTTTATGAGCACGTCCGCGAACGGGTCGAACCTGCCAGGCAGGAAGAAGATAAGGAAGCTGAGCTGTCAGGCTCACAATCCGAAGAGGACACTGCTGAGAGTGAAGAAGAAGAGCAGCTTCCCAAGCCAGGAACTCAGCGACAACAAGAGCAGCAGTAGCAGCAATAGCAACAACAGCAGACAGGTACAGGGTCCGGGAGTGACTCTGTGCCCAAGGGATAAAGGCCAAAGGTTCGTTGCGTCGAGGCGAGCTCGACACCCTGCGAGCCGCCAAGAATGTTGCCACATTTTGCACGGGGTGCTAAATTTTGAAAAACTTGTAAGGTTGTTGCTTCGCCTCCCTCCTTTCTTCTTTCCCGTTCGTCTTCTTCCCATTTCTACTCCATATTCTTCCATTTCATCTCTTTCATGTTTTAAATTCATGTTTGTAAGTGTCTCTGTCAAGTGGGCAAAAATGGCCCAAAAAGTTTTTAAGTGTTGGTGCGTAGCTCGACTGCGCAGCGCAGCCGGGCTGCGCACGCTTCAACTTGCAAACTTGGGCAGAAGAGCGAGAGAGTCGTCCGAAAAAATTGCAGCGCAGTCGGGCTGCGCACGCTTCAACTTGCAAACTTGGGCAGAAGAGCGAGAGAGTCGTCCGAAAAAATTCTAAGTGTGAGCCGTCCGACTTCGCGCGAAGTCGGACGGCGCGCATATTCTAGCGCGCACTCGGGCAGCATTGAGCGCAGTCGGGCTGCGCACGCTTCAACTTGCAAACTTGGGCAGAAGAGCGAGAGAGTCGTCCGAAAAAATTGCAGCGCAGTCGGGCTGCGCACGCTTCAACTTGCAAACTTGGGCAGAAGAGCGAGAGAGTCGTCCGAAAAAATTCTAAGTGTGAGCCGTTCGACTTAGCGCAAAGTCGGACGGCGCGCATATTCTAGCGCGCACTCGGGCAGCATTGAGAGTGAACAAAGCCAAAAAAATTCTAAGTATCGGGCCGCTCGAGTTCACGCGAAGTTGGACGATGCCCAAGGAAGAAGTGTGCACTCGGGCGTCATTTGTGAAAAAGGCGCCTTAAATCCGCCCGACTTCGCTGCGAAGTCGGGCTGCGTTGACCCATAAGTGAGCAATCGGGAGGCCAGAAGAGAGTGATGTTGAAGAACGTCTAAGGCATGGACCCGCCCAAGTGCGCTGCGCCGTCCGACTGCGCGCTCGTCTTCATGCGCCCTCGAACGGGAGAAACAAAGAAAGCCAAGAAGTGGCTAAGGCAGGGACCGCCCGACTGCGCCATTTCCAAGCTGCACCGTCTGACTGCGCTTCATTTTTGCGCGCTGCCTGGCGGAATCAGAATCCAAAGAAAATGACTAAGTGTCTTCGCTCCCCCATCATTCACCAGCGGGCTTCAGATGCTGACAGGTGTCCTACCTCGAGATTCGGATCAAGGTGTGACAAAAGTTGTGCTACTCAAGTGCTATTTGGATAGGTATGAACTGACAAGTTCTATTTCATCTACTCCCATTCAAGCCAGATTTGGCTTCTCACCCACCGTATCATCACAGAGTTGACACGTTTTCAAATGGACCTCATTGCCATTACTTTCTTATCTGCAGGGGTCAAGTATCAGCCGCTTTTTGCCGCTTTTGTCAGCTTTTGTATGTTTTGGCAGGTCTAGGACACTGGTACCATAATGTAATCGGGGGGGATTTTACACTATATATAGCAGTCTCTTTTCATTGTATAAAGGTGGAAGGAAGGTATACTGCTAAGAAATTTCTGTAGCTATGCATTTGCTTCCAAAATATAAAGTATACTTGGCTCTATTGGTTGCCTTTGTCTTGTATGTTGCCTTTGCTAAGTGTTTCTACTTTATGTCGCTTATATTTCTGGTTATTTAAGTAACTTTGGAGCACTAAAGTAAAGGATACATAAGATAGAATAGCACCATTAGTTTCTGCTTTACACATTGTTTTGGTTGCTGCTAGTAGTAGTGATTGGTTCGTTACCGTGCTGCTTATCTTGCCCACCCGAAACAAGAATATTTCTCTTTTCGTATTTGCTAATCTCTTTCCTGCACTTTAAGCTAAACCACCCAAGTTGAGAAACCAAAGGTGCCGGCCTTCTCTAGAGATTGGCACGGAAGGCATTCCTTCCTTTCGGCCTTTCAATCTGTTGGGCAAATCTAGGGCGCAATTAGATTAAAATCCTATCCTAGTCGCAGATTCGTAACCAACAGGTACAACAAAATCCTAATGTTGTACTAGTTGAAGTGGAAATGAGTGAAGATGAATATGAAAATCAACATGCTGAACAACAAGTAGAACAACAAGTAGAGCAGCCACAACGGTCACAAGATCAAGAGCCATAATCAACAGGTCATTGGGTTAGAAGATCTACACGTCCACAAAAGTGTCTGGAAAGGTATTTTCTTGTTTATCAGTCCTCTTTTGCTTTGTTAACTGATGATGTTGAACCTAGTTCATTTCAGGAAGCTAGAGAGTTTGAGAATGCAGAAAAGTGGAGGAAATCCATGGAGGAGGAAATCAAGGCACTTTGCAAGAATAAAACGTGGGAACTTGTGGATCTCACACCTGGAAGAAAGACTGTTGGAAACAAGCGGGTGTACAAAGTGAAGAAGAATAATGATGGGTTGTTGGAACGTTATAAAGCTCGCTTGGTGGCGAGAGGCTATGTGCAAAAGTCAGGTATAGACTTTAATGAAATTTTCTCTCCAGTTGTGAAGATGATTACTATTAGAGTTCTACTTGCACTTGTAGCTGCATAGGATTTAGAACTCGAGCAACTTGATGTAAAGACTGCTTTCCTGCATGGTGATCTTGAGGAAGAGATTTTATATGGATCAGCCTGAGGGCTATGAAGAAAGAGGCAAAGAGCATTTGGTTTGCAGACTGAAGAAATCACTGTACGGGTTGAAACAGGCGCCAAGCATGTGGTACAAGAAATTTGACACCTTCATGAAGAACCAAGGTTTCAGCAGGAGTGAAGCTGAACATTGTGGATACTATAAGAGGTTTGATGATGGCAGTTTTATTATTTTGTTGTTGTATGTTGATGATATGTTGGTTGCAGGCCCCAGCATGAAGAAAATCATTGATCTTCAGGCTTAGTTGGCTAGGACATTTGAAATGAAGGATTTAGGAGCAGCAAACCAAATTTTAGGGATGAAGATACACATGGATAGAAAAGGAAGAAGGATCTGGTTAAGTCAAAAGTCATATGTGGAAAAGATTCTGCAACGCTTCAATATGCGGAATGCAAAACCGGTTAGTACCCCACTTCTTTCACACTTAAAATTGTCTTCCAACCAAGTGTCCTAGAACAGAAGCGAGAGAAGACAAGCATGTCTTGTGTACCGTATTCATCTGCAGTAGGAAGCCTCATGTATGCCATGGTGAGCACCAGACTGGATATTGCCCAAGCAGTGGGAGTAGTCAGTCGGTACATGGAAAATCCTGGTAAGGAGCATTGGAATGCGCTGAAGTGGATATTCAGATATTTAAGAGCCACTTCAGATTTTGCCATTTACTTTGGATCAACAGATTTGCAAGTTAAAGGTTTTGTGGATTTTGATTATGGTGGAGATAGAGATGGGAGAAAGTCCGCTACAGGATATACCTTCACTCTAAGTTGCAGTCTATGGTGGCTTTATCAACCACTGAAGCAGAATATATTGCAGCGACTCATGCCAGTAAAGAGGCAATTTGGCCAGAGCGACTGTTGGGTGACTTCAACATAATGCAGGAGAAAATTATGCTGCATTGTGATAGCCAAAGTGCTATTCACCTAGTGAAGAACCCAACATTCCATGATTGCACGAAACACATTGATGTCAAGTATCACTTTATAAGAAATGTGGTGGAAGAAGGTAGGATCTTGTTGCAGAAAATCGACACTAAAGTGAATCCTACAGATATGCTTACAAAGCCGGTCAAGGTAAAGAAGTTTGAGTGGTGCAGAACTTCTTTGGGCTTGCTGAAAAAGTAACAAGGGCAGCATTGGGCAATTGGCACTGGATGAAAATCTTTGTCAAAAGAATTCCTAAATACTGACTTCAAGTGGGAGAATGTTAGGAAGTGAAATCACAATACAGTTTCACTGTCAGCAGAAGCTAGGTTGCAGAAGATGGCTATATGGCTGCTAGACGTCTAGGCAGAAGACGTCTAGACCAGACGTTTGGGCTGCTAGACGTCTAGGCCAGACGTCAGACGTCTATGCCAGACGTCTGGGCTGCTAGACGTCTAGGCCAAACGTCTAGGCAACAGGGCTGCTAGACGTCTAGGCCAAACGTCTGGGCAGCAGACATCTAGACCAAACTTCAAGGTTGTTAAACGTTTAGGCTAGATGTCATGATGCAGAAGGTGAACCGTTTCAGTTGCGAGTAGAAACGAACAGTTTTGCGGAGGCTTCGTTTGGGAGAGGAAACGAACAGTTCGGGGTCTTCCTTCATTTGCTCTATAAAAGGGAATTGATCCCTTGCATATAATGTAATGTTGTAATGTGAATGTAAAGTTCTGCTGAAAATAATAAAAAGGAGAAGTTGCCATTGCCCCGTGGTTTTCCTGCACATTGCAGGTTTCCACGTAAATCTCTGTGTTACTTGTGTTGCTGTTTTTTTGTTCTCTGTCATTGTGTTTCTACTTGCAGGTATAAAATCTGAAGTTTTTTTTCTAACAATAATGTGGTGGAAATGTAGGTTTCCGCATTCACTCCACTGAATTCTTTTCTTTCCATCATTTGACGCCCTCTTGTAATCCTTCTCAGTCACAACCTGAGTTGAATGCTTGAGAAAGATAGTGATATTGCTTTACCCAATATATAGTTTGTTTTCTGCTCTCCATCTATGAAATCATTCATTATGTTGGCTCTGCAAGGAAATAAAATCTTATTCTCAATATTTGAATTATAGATATTGGAATCTCAAAGGACACCAAATATAAACCTTCAATTCTTGTTAGGTTATAACTGGTTTCTAGGAGTTACATAATTTCAGTCACCTATTAAAATTATTATGGTGTTTTTCAATCTCAGTAGCCGTTTTAACCTTATGATTAAGGTAGTGTCTATTTTTGGCAAGAACATTTGTATGCTTCAAGCATACATGATTGCATGAATGCTCAATAATTGCTAACTTTGTAACCTTGCTGTGTTGTAAGTCTTCCTTATGTTTTTTGAGCCTTGTTGCTATCGACCTATCTGTTTCTCCTTATGTAAGATCTTCCATAGGAGCAGAGAATTATGTAAACACCTTTGCACATTTTAGGATCTACCGAGTGTCTAATGTCCCTCTTCAGGTATTAATTGCTGTGAAGGAGACCTTGATCTAATTTTTTTTTCAAAATCCTTGTTAGTATTTCCGAAGTGCCTTGAACATGAGGTATTTTAATCCTGTAATCCATACCTTCTTTTTTTCCTTGTTTTAATGGTGCTTGGCTTTAAAAATAGCCCTCATGATTTGAATTTAATTTTATCTATTTTACTTTAAAACATTAAGCATGTGGGCTTTTCTCTTTATCACCAAATAGTTAAGCATCACCACTTGTAAGTAAAGATCAATATGTGTTCTGTCCACTTTCTTCCCTATCATTACATCCAAACATGGTAGACGTCCCTCATATTCCAATTCCATGGTGAATTGTATGTGCGATGA
The DNA here is from genome assembly GCA_028583015.1 of Wollemia nobilis. NCBI lineage: Eukaryota > Viridiplantae > Streptophyta > Pinopsida > Araucariales > Araucariaceae > Wollemia > Wollemia nobilis. The sequence continues at coordinate 1,241,516 of JAQPPZ010001192.1, forward strand.
TAGACTGTTTAAATGCACCATGAACTTTTGAAGATCTTTCCCATGGTCCCATGCTTCCAGTTTGAAAAGATATCATCAACAAATCTAGCTCACCAACCTGTTTCAGTGGGGAGGTTTCAATTTCCCTTTTCTCATAATCCTCCATATATAGATTCACTATAAACTGTGAGAGTGGAGATCCCATGGTGAAGCCTTTTGTTTGTTCTTAGATATTTCTTTTAAAGCTGAAATAGGTGGATCTGTGAAACAATTCCACCAATTTTTAGGTCTCCGAATCTGTGACAATTGCTGATGACTTTGGTTGCCCCATCAATCAGTATTTTAGGAAACAATGATATGATGTTGAAACTAACAAGCATGTCTCCTTCCTTTACTTTTCTGTGTTTGAGCTTGCTAACAAGATGTGTTGAGTCCTTAGTAAAATAGGTCTTTCCTACAAGCGACTTTAGTTTGTTTGCTAGATATTTTGGCAGAGCATAAGTTGGAGAATTTTTAGCGTTCACAATTCACAATTCACAATTGGTCTTAACGAGAGTCCCTTTGTGTACCTTGGGTGCAACCATAGATGTGTGTTAAGATAATAGTTGGAAAACTCACAACTCATGATAAACTTGGCACCCCAGTTTTGGAGATTTTTTGGCAACTTGGGAAAAATTGGCGAAAAAAACCGAAGAAAATTTTCAATTAAAAAAACAAAAAGAAAAAAACATTTCAAACAACAATTGGAGAGCCAAAATGCTGCTTTTATAGTAGATATTCATAAAAAGAGCACAATTACAGTTCATGACCATCAATTCCAACCAAATAAATATAAAGCAGTTTTTAAATTGCTTTTACTTTTCCCCTCCTCCCCTTGAAACTAGATGGTTGGCCTTGGCTTTGAATAGGTGGTTGAATCGGAGGCTCCTTAGGTATGGGATCGTCATGGTATATCTCCTCCATTTCTCTTAAATGTTTTGTTCCCTCCTCAAATGCCTCATTGTCCTCTACAGTAAACTCGGTATTTGGCAGACTCTCGGCAATCCAATTAGATAGTGGATCTAGCTCATCCAATTCAATCACCTCATAGGATTCACTAGCCTCTACTTGTGTGGTGTGAAGCCAAAGATTGTATTGTACAAACTTAAGGTCATTGAGGCGCTTCTAGATCAACCCATTGCACTTGGTGTGTACAACCTCAAATAAAGACCAATTGCACTCACACTCAAAAGCACTACAAGGCTGACTTAACATGTAAAGAGCCATCCTCTTCAGAATAGGTGTTTTGGAACCAAATTCTTCCCATCATAAATCTACAAAAGATATTATTTTGAAAGTATTAAGTTCCATTAATAAACTACAAGAATGTAAGCTTCAAGAAAAATTCACAAAATGTTAAACTCTAAAAGTTAAAAAAAATATCACCTAGTCGCAAGGTTGACCACGTTTTTTTTGCGAAGGAGGATGCAAATAAGCTCCCTTGCACGGTCTTATAAAGTTGCAACTCGGTAGGGATGAAGCGGTGTTTGGCAGGGTTATCTATCATCCTCTCTGCGCAAGTATAGAACCTTGTTTGGACCTCTTCATCACTACTAAGACTGCTAGTGTAAAAAATTTGGGGTTCAAGAAGCACCCCACGGCATGAATAGGTTTATGGAGTTGCTGTTGGCCACGGATCCGCCACCTGGGAAGGACTTGGTGTGTCAATGCGCCCTAGACCCGTAGACCAACATTGAAAGGCCGGGAGGAAGGGATGCCCCCCGTGCCGATCTCCGGAGAAGGCCGACTCCTTTCCTAACCTACTTGGGGGGTTTTTAGATAAGGGTGCAGGAAAGAGATTAAAAAAAGGGTAAAGGGAACTGGAAAGAGATTGAAAAAGATAAGGGAACAGGAAAGAGATGTAAATATCATGCGTTTCGGGTGGGAAGAGAACAAGCAGCACGATCACAAATTTGCATCCGAACCAACAACAATTAAACAAAGCATGTAACAGAAATTGCAGCTGTTATTCTATCTTATGTATCCTTTTGTTTAGTATTCCAGATCCAAATAATCACCAATGCCCAAATCCAGAATTCAGAATTCAGACAGCCAAAAATATAAATGGACATGAAGCAGAAATACTAGCAGAAAGCAACATAAAATATAGAGACAAGAAGCAGAGCCAAGGATGCTTTAAATTAATTAGAAGGTGGTCCGTCACAGCAGAGTCCTCTAGCAATATGTCCGCCCTCCACCCTTGTACAATGAAATGAGGCTGCTATTTATAGCACAATTTTCCCCCCGATTACATTTTGGGCATAGAATCCCAGACCTGACAAAAGCTGCAAAAGCTGACAAAAGCGGCTGATGTTGACCTTTGCGGGTAAAGAATGTACTTGCAACAATGTCCTCCTGAAAATGTGGCAGCTCTGTGGAAATCCGGCAAGTGGGAAGTTGAGGCAGTTTGAATGGGGGCAGATGCGGTACAATTTGTCAGTTCACGCTCATCTGTTCGGTACCCTGGGGCACACCTTCTGTCACATCTTTGACTCGAATCTCGAGGCTGGACACCTGTCAGCATTTGATGGAGGGGGAAGAAATCGTCTTTAAGCTCAGCCTTTGTATGAGCGCAGTCGGGCGGGGCCCGACACTTAGAATATTTCAGCAGCATTTTCCTGTCTTTTCGCCCTATTGCGCACAAATTGATGAGCGCAGTCGGGCGGATGAGCACAGTCGGACATTTTCCTGTATATCCGCCCTATTGCGCACAAATTGATGAGCACAGTCGGGCGGGGCCCGACACTTAGAATATTTTCTGGCCCGAAATTGAGCTTCCTGGTCCTGCTTCTCGGGGCCATAACTTTTGATCCGCTGACCCGATCGCCTATTATAATATATCGTCGGAAAGCTAGTGAAAATATCTGCAATGATAAAATATCCAAAGCTTATTTCATCCATTTTATCCCCCCCGTTTATGGCCCGCAAAAACCTAACACCTCCGCATGCTCCTTGCCGCTTTAAAGCTCCATACTTAGGCCAAAGTTTATCAAAAAATAATGTGGCAAAAATGCCAACAGTTGCCTTTTCCATCTCTTATCAATGATGTGCCAAATTGGTTCATTTGCGTGTTATGAACCTTCAATTAAAAATAAGCACATTCACAACAATAATTGCAAAATTTAATAGAAATGCGAGAAAAGAGATAAGCGCTTGAAAATACTGAAATAGAATAGCAGCTGCTTTATTGATCATATAAATCAGATCGCAGGCCTCTTCGAGGGGCAACCTCCTTGGAAGCAGAGCTTCGTTACAATTTGAGAAAATAGACTTGATACATTCCATTTTCCCCCTTGTCTTTATAAGGACTTGTTATCTTCCCTAATGCTAAATCTCAACGATCAGTCCACATGCAGGTGAGGGACCTGAGCTAATAATTTCTAATAAAAGAAATAGTTACATCTTCATTGATAAGTATTGGTTACATCATAGTGGCCCATGCACACTACATATAAAAATTACGTAATGATGTTAGGATAGGATCCTAACATGCCCTTCCCCTTCAAGAAGCTTTATCCTCAAAGCTTGAGGAAACTATTGCTAGAGTTTAAGAAGTAGCATCTTTCAGGATTTGCATGTTCGTTGATCCATAATACTAAAAAGCTCTAAGCTGATTGACTATCCTGTATTCAACTCGAAAGTGTTGTTTGAACTTGTAGACAACTACAACGAACCATTCTTTAAGGAGACATGGAAAAACTGGTTGTATCTTTGAGGAGGGTGACAATGTGAGCTTATAGGGCACGAGCCTTTAAACCCGCACTTCTAGTGGTGGTGATCAACTTGCTTCCACATAGGTACTGGGCCATCACCAAATTGTCCTTGAGGAATTGAAGTAGTTCACACTCTTAGAAAGTGGAATCTTCTGTTGGAACTAGCTAGAATATAGGATGAAAATGATGGAAAAGGATGTTCAGAAACCAGTTCCATGTACTTGTTAACAAATTTTGTGTGCTCATCTATCTGGGGATAGTATGCAAAGCTCCTTTTGAGGTGGAAAAAATGGAGTGGGGCATGGCATGAGGGTGAAGAAGGGATTCCAGGGATATGTGGACAACTGTAGGGGTCTTATAAGAGGATGAACTAGATAAGAAAAGTGAGCATACAGAGAGAGACGATCTAGCACCTCCAAAATAACTTTTTTGCGTCCAAAGTTTTGGAAGCCCTTCAATAAAATGCCTAGAAATATCCATCCCAACATTTTCTAGAATAGCAATATGCCGTGGTAGTAATCCTTGTGGTTCGGAAAACATGGATGTATCTTTTTCCACAAGTATTTGTACTTTGGCTAGCTAAACTGTATCAGTGGTAGTTTGAGCTTGGATTGCAAACAATTGTGCCCCCTCCCTTTGAGATGATTTCTTTGAAAAAAATTCTATTCGATGGGAACTGATAGGTTGCGTAGTATTGGTGGGCATACTGTGGAGAATGTATTGCTTTCCTTGCTAGGTGAATTCCATCCAAAGTTCAGACATTGAGTTCCCAATACTATGTCACAACCCCCCAAAGGAAGGGCAAACTTGTCCGTCTTGATATTATAGTCACCAATCTGCAACTTAACATTTTTGTATTTTCCTTTGCAAGGCTGGACTCTCCCATTGGCTATCATGACTTCAAAATTATTACACGAGTATATGTAGCAGTCTACTTGTTTGGCCACTTGAGGATCAATAAAGTTGTGTGTACTTCCTAAATCAATGAGAATTATGATGCGTTAACCCTTGAGATGCCCTTCCACCTTCATGGTTTGGGGAATGGAAATTCCTGCTAAGGTATGTATGGAAATCTTTGATAGTTGGTCCTCTATTACTTTAGTTTCTATAGGTGGATCGTCTTCATTATTGTCCTCTTCATCATGAGATTCCAGAAAGGAAGCTTTGTTTTGGTGCACACACTTGTGGCCCGGGGAGTATTTATCATCATAGGTGTAGCATAGACCTTGTGCCCTTCGTGCCTTTGGTCAAAGGTTTGATTGAAGGCGATTTGTTGGCAAAATTCAATTCTAGCCGAGATGGAAATGGAGGTTGAGTTTGAGGGTGTTTGGATGTACGCTGCGATTTTATCTTAGGCCAATCTAACCAAACCTATTGCTTACATCATGGTTGTTGGATTTAACATCCTCATCTTAGCTTGAATATCTTATTTTAACCCATGGATGAAGCAACTTTGGAAAAATTCATCACTCAAGCCCCTCGTGGTTTGATAATTTTTCAAATTGTTCTTGAATTGTTGTGGTTTGTTTCAACTTGGTAAGGGCTCCTATGAAATCCTCATACTCACTAGGTCTGAAGTGGTGAGTAAATGGGTCTCAAATTTAGCCCAAGAGAGATCTAGATGCATATTCCTCAACCACTGGTACCATTGAAGCGCTTCCGATTCAAAATTGAAGGATGTTGTGAGCCTTACTTTGGGGAACATCTTCAAGGGCAAAATATTGTTTAGCCTGATATAACTAGTCGGTTGGATCCTCTCCATCAGATTTTGGGAAGTCTAGATTGGGCATTTTATAAAGGTTATTGTTGGGAAAAGTGTGTGCTTCACCCTCTGAATTGCCTCCCATTCTTTCATACCCTTTGTTACCTAAAAGGTCACATTTGCGATCCAATCTCCATACTCTCGACTTCATTACTCTACCAATAAGTGTATTGTCCAAGGTTTGTTGTTGTTGTACTACATAAGTTAGTTGTTTGTCTATTTGTTTTATGTGGTTAGCTAATTTCTCTATCTGGGCACCTCTAGGAGCTTCGACCATTTTTTTGGTACCCTAGGGTTCCCAAAAAAGCTTATGGATGTTGATTTTAGCAAAATGATCAGCTTGAAGAGACGGTCAAAATGGGCAAAATCACAAAATGACAAATTTTGGCCCCTGAAAAAGCTTATGGGTGCTATATATCAAAAGGATTAGCTCAAAAAGACGATTGAAATGGACTATACCACAAAATGACGAATTTTGGCCCCCGAAAAAAGCTTAAGGATGCTATATATCAAAACGATCAACTCGAAGAGACGATCACAATGTGGGCTATACCACAAAATGACGATTTTTCAACCCCCAAACTTGTTTTTTTTACAAATAGGGTCTTTTGCACTATCAATCCTCAGATGACCAGATAGGGTGTTTTCTACACTCTCAGACTAGCAATTGACAATTGCCTGCTCTGACGCCTGGCAACTAAATGTTCTGATTATATTCCTGATTGTTTATGCGTGTTCTAATGACTGTCAACTGATTGTTCTGATTATATTCTTGAATGTTTCTATATATTCTTTTTATTGTCTCACCATATAGTCTAAGTACTGTCAATCTATGGTGGTTATAATCTCCTCTCCCATATGCTCAATTCTGATGAGGGTTTAACTAGGAAAGGACTGAAATCAAACTCAATAGGGACAATCTAGGCCAAGGTGTGTCTGGTTTTGTTGGCTCTCTTATATTTCTCTTGGTTGTGATTAGCGGTCATCCTAGTATCTTAGAGCTCTAATTACGAAGGGTTACACCATACCTGTAACTGCACTATCCGTTTCCGAGTGTACTGTGAGAATAACTTCCCAAGGCTATTCACATATCAGTGCACCACAAAACTCAAACGGTTGATATCTTCTAGGGCTAAAGGTTTTTCCTATTCCTAGGGTGGTCTCCGTATATACCCGAAGGTATTGGGAGCTCACAGCTATATACGGGTGTTGTTTGAGGCTTGGGTATTGGAGTCGAATCATCACTCACTTCACTAGACATTTTATGGGCAATCTAGCTTATCCAAAAACAACAACTTCATGATATTTTAAAACTCTTGGCATAGGGTTTCTACCCTAACACACTAATAACAATTTTTTTTTTTTTTTTGCTATATTCTTGCAGGGTTTCTAGTGGAAATGTGTAGTATGAAAGAAAAATATGCCTAATAGGGAAGAGCCAACAAGACAGTAATAGTTGCTTTTGTAGCAAAACACGGCCCTAGAAAGTGCTCTGATATCACTTGTTAGAACTTCAATTAAAAATAAGCACATTCACAACAATAAAGAGATAACAAAAGTGCTAGAAAAATACTGAAATAGAATAGCAACAATTTTATTAATCACAAAAATCGGATCTTAGGCCTCTTCGAGGGGGAAACCTCCTTGGAAGTAGAGCTCTGTTACAATTTGAGAAAATAGACTTGATACATTCCATTTCCCCCCTTGTCTTTATAAAGACTCTTTATCTACCCTAATGCTAAAGCTCAAGGGTCAGTCCACATGCAAGTGAGGGACCCGAGCTAGTAACTCCTAATAAAAGAAATGATTACATCTTTATTAATAAGTATTGGTTACATCATAGTGTCCCATGCACACTAAAGACAAAAAATTATATAATTATGTTAGGATAGGATCCAAACATTGCGGTGGTTGCCACTGTAATAGTGTTCGATGGCCTCTTTGGCTATATCCATTGCCATTTTTTTGCCATCTAGTAAAATAAATACTAAAAATTTAGAAAAATAAATACTAAAATTTTCAAGTATAAAATAAAATTTTAAATTTTAAATTTGAACTCAACAAGCAATTACCTTGAGAATTTCTTGGATGCTCGCCCAAATGAATTATCAAAAACTTGCCTCCAGATCTGCTACCCCTCCTCTTTTGAATGAAATGGTGAGGCTTACCATTCCTTGGTTACAAACATCCACTTCAAAGCGAGTGATGCAATTAGAAGGCTCTACGAGGCGATGAAATTAGAGGCAAATTGAGTGATCCCTAGGTGAAGAATGCCCCTTCTTTCATGATGCTCTTTAATCAAGCTAAGCACTCGTGTGGTTATATATAAACCATGTAATATTCTTTACCTCTTCTACCACGGTCTTCAGCCATGTCATTTTGCCAATGTCCTCAAGCATGAAGTCAATACAATGTTAGGAGGTGAAGTCAATATCCAGATCTCCAATGTTCTTCAGCAGAGAGGTGCATGGTGGTGCAGCTTATAAAGAGGAAACAAACAATATTCTGTAGTCTTCCTTTGGGAGAGGAAACAAACAATCTTTTGGACTCTTCCTTTGGAAGAGGAAACGAACAGTTTTTTGGACTCTTCCTTTGGAAGAGGAAACAAACAGTTTTTGGACTCTTCCTTTGGAAGAGGAAACGAATAGTTTTTGTTTTTTCTATAAAAGGGAAATGACCCCTTGCATGTAAATTATGATTGAATGTAATTCTGCCGAAATCAATAAAAGATCAAGCTGCCATTGCCCCGTGGTTTTTCCTGCACATTGCAGGTTTTCCACGTAAAATCTGTGTTACTTGTTTTTTCTGTGTTATTGTGTTTTTCTGCTTGCACATAATTTTGCTATATTTTCTAACATCTGGTATCAGAGCCTAGGGTTTTGTGCGAGTGGGAGCTGCAACAATGATTGGAAGTGTAACCAAGTTTGAGATTGAAAATTTTGATGGCAGGAACTTGGCCCTATGGAAGATGAAGGTGGAGGATTTGTTGGTTCAAAATGACCAAGCCCTAGCCTTGAAAGGGGTCGCGAGTAAACCAAGCAACTTGAAAGATGAGGAGTGGGCAACGCGGGATAGGAAGACGGTTTCTACAATCCGTCTATGCCTAGTGGACTCCGTCTTGTTCAATGTTGTTGAAGAAAAAACCGCGGAAGCCCTTTGGAAGAAGCTTGAAAAGTTGTATGAGACGAAATCTACAACAAATAAGGTTTTTCTGAAAAAACAGCTTTACAACCTAAGGATGAAGGAGGGCTCATTTGTGGCAGATCACTTGAATGAGTTTAATACCCTTATCAGTAAATTGGTTTCAATTAATGTGAAGATGGAGGATGAGGACAGAGCTATCACCCTACTTTGTTCCCTCCCGGAGACTTGGGATCATTTGGTGATGACCATCAACAATTCATCATCAGGAGCTCTAACTTTTGATGATGTGGTAGCCGCTTTGTTGGCAGAAGAGTTGAGGCGGAAAACGTCTTTGGAACCCTCAACCAATGAAGCCCTAGTTGTGAGAGGTCGATCTTTCGAGAAGAGTCAACAAAGTAGATCACAGTCCAGATCTAAGTCTAAAGGACACAAGCTGAAAGGGAAGTGTTGGCATTGCGGGAAGCCAGGGCACTCAAAGAAGGATTGTTGGCAGTTAAAAAAGGAAAAAAATGGTGAAAACCAATTTCAGCCTTCAACTGAGGCCAGTACAATAAATTTTGGAGAGACGGCAACATGTGAGGCTTTCGTATCGACAACAACGAGATCTGTTTTATATGCCTGGGTTTTGGACTCGGGTGCATCTTTCCACATGTCTCCTCACGAGACTCGGTTTGACAAATATCAGCCATATAGTGGTGGGAAGGTCTACTTGGGTGATGATCACCCTTTAGAAATTGTGGGAAGAGGGGACATAAGGATCGGGTTGGACGATGGTAGAGAAAGGATGTTATGTGATGTGCGACATGTGCAGATTTGCGGAAGAATTTGCTCTCAATCAAGATGATGGATAAGCTAGGGTATTCGGTCACTTTCGGTAACAACTATTGCAAAATTACCGGAGGTGCTATTGTAGTAGCAAAGGGAGAATCTTATGGGACCCTATATCGTTTATGCGGTGATACGGTGACGAACCATGCAGTAGTAGCAACTTCAGTTCAGGATGCAGTAATGCTATGGCATCAATGCCTAGGCCATATGAGTGAAAAAGGTCTGAAAATTCTGCATGACAGAGGTATGCTTTCTGGGATTAAGTCTTGCAATTTAGACTTGTGTGAGCACTGTATTTTTGGTAAACAAAAGAGGGTTTGGTTTACTGCAAGCCCTGGTAAGAAATCTCTGTATGGGTTGAAACAGGCGCCAAGGATGTGATACAGGAAATTTGACACCTTCATGAAGAGCCAAGGTTTCGAAAGGAGTGAAGCTGACCATTGTGGATACTATAAGAGGTTTGATGATGGCAGTTTTATTATTTTGTTGTTGTATGTTGATGATATGTTGGTTGCAGGCCCCAACATGAAGAAAATCATTGATCTTAAGGCTCAGTTGGCTAGGACATTTGAAATGAAGGATTTAGGAGCAACAAACCAAATTTTAGGGATGAAGATACACAGGGACAAAAAAGGAAGAAAGATATGGTTAAGTCAAAAGTCATATATAGAAAATATTCTGCAACGCTTCAATATGCAGAATGCAAAACCAGTTAGTACCCCACTTCTTTCACACTTAAAATTGTCTTCCAACCAGTGTCCTAGAACAGAAGCAGAGAAGACAAGCATGTCTTGTGTACCGTATTCATCAGCAGTAGGAAGCCTCATGTATGCCATGGTGAGCACCAGACCGGATATTGCCCAAGCAGTGGGAGTAGTTAGCCGGTACATGGCAAATCTTGGTAAGGAGCATTGGAATGTTGTGAAGTGGATATTTAGATATTTAAGAGGCACTTCAGATGCTGCTATTTACTATGGATCGGATAGTTTTCAAGTTAAAGGTTTTGTGGATTTTGATTATGGTGGAGATAGAGATGGGAGAAAGTCCACTACAGGATATACTTTCACTCTTGTTGGTGGAGTTGTGAGTTGGGCTTCTAAGTTGCAGTCTGTGGTGGCTTTATCAACCACTGAAGCAGAATATATTGCAGCGACTCATGCCAGCAAAGAGGCAATTTGGCTAGAGCGACTGTTGGGTGACTTCAAGGTAATGCGAGGGAAAATTACTTTGCATTGTGATAGCCAAAGTGCTATTCAGCTAGTGAAGAACCCAACATTCTATGATCGCACGAAACACATTGATGTCAAGTACCACTTTATAAGAAATGTGGTGGAAGAAGGTAGGATCCTGTTGTAGAAAATTGACATTGAAGTGAATCCTGCAGATATGCTTACTAAGCCGATCAAGACAGAGAAGTTTGAGTGGTGCAGAACTTCTCTGGGCTTGCTGAAAATGTGATAAGGGCAGCATTGGGCAATTGGCACTTGGATGGAAAAACATAGGCAAAAGAATTCCTGTATATCGACTTCAAGTGGGAGAATGTTAGGAGGTGAAGTCAATATCCAGATCTCCAATGTTCTTCAGCAGAGAGGTGCATGGTGGTGCAGCTTATAAAGAGGAAACAAACAGTATTATGTAGTCTTCCTTTGGGAGAGGAAACAAACAGTCTTTTGGACTCTTCCTTTGGAAGAGGAAACGAACAGTTTTTTGGACTCTTCCTTTGGAAGAGGAAACAAACAGTTTTTGGACTCTTCCTTTGGAAGAGGAAATAAACAGTTTTTTGTTTTTTCTATAAAAGGGAAATGACCCTATGCATGTAAATTATGATTGAATGTAATTCTGACGAAATCAATAAAATATCAAGCTGCCATTGTCCCGTGGTTTTTCCTGCACATTGCAGGTTTTCCACGTAAAATCTGTGTTACTGTTTTTTTCTGTGTTATTGTGTTTTTCTGCTTGCACATAATTTTGCTATATTTTCTAACATACAATGGGCAATGCATGGGCTCCTAAAAATAAAGGGGTACTTTTCCTTGAGAAGTCTCCCTATAGAGACATATGTTGCTGCATTATCCGTCACTACTTGAACAACCTTCTTCACTCCTAGTTATAACATGACCTCCACCAACAAATTGAATGACAATTGTGCTTTGTTGACCTCTCACGAGGCATCAACCTACTTTAGGAAGACCATGGATCCACTCGAAGCCACCATTAAGTTTAGGAGTGTGGTTTTTTGCATCCGTCTATTCATCAGAAAGAATGTTGCAACCCCTTGTCCTCCATGTTTGCTTTTGCTTTTCTACAAGAGCATGTGTTTTGATGACACACTCCTCCAACAATGGTCCACTGAAATATTTTGCCAAAGGTAGCCTAACCTCTTTTCTAGCCTCACTCAATGCCTTCACTAGGGCTTTCCAATAGGGGCTGTTCTCACAAATGAAGGGAATGTTATAGTAATACCAAAAATTGGATACGACTATCCTTACATCCTTCACCTTGCCCCTCTCCCATGCAGTATTCTGAAGTGTGGTTTGTCTTGTGTTGGAGCTTCTTCCAACAATCGCATTCCTTCCACTCCAACTAGTACTACCTCCTCCTATGCGAGGGCTAATAACAGATTCTTTGGTCTTAGCGTGAACATCCTCTAGTTTGGCCTCATCCCCATTAAAAGGCTGAGGGCCCCACTCCATGTCCCACTGCAACTCTTGTCTTGTGCTCTATTTTTTTGGCCTCTTTGCTGCACAACCAAGCCTTCACCTCATTTCTAATCAAATCATCTGCTCTAGGGCAAGGGTCCACATCATGCCCTGGTTGCCCAAGTAGATGGTATTTGAGGCGATGGATGCCTCCTTGCAATCCTTGCTACAGTGTTTACAAAACACTTGATTTGACAAGTTTCTTTTAACCCCATGCTTCCACATTGGGTCTATTCTTGGGCTTGGACTTGGGGCTGCACTTGAAGGTGTTGGTTTGGTTGCACTTGAAGGAGGATCACTACTGCTCGCAACGGTTCCATGGACCTCATTTGAAGAATCCATCTATTTTTCTAAAGGGAAGGGGGGGAAAAGAGATAAGTAATCTAATGTCCTAAGGCCTACTTTAGATGCTTGAGAAGAACAAGCAAAAAGAAAAAATTGAACAAAAAACCTAACAAAACCTTGTTTTTTTGGAAAAAAAAACTCATAAATTTGTAGAAGATGATCGAAATCTCCTTTAAAGAGTGTAAAATCTCTGATATGAATTTGAAAAATGGTTTAGATTAAGTGTTTTGACCTCTGAGAATAATATCCACATAGCTAGAGAGGCAAAATGCCATTTAAAAAAAATTTGGCCTGTTTCTATGTCTGTGTGTGAATTGCCATATTATCATGAAAAATTGGCGAGCTATCATGCCAAAATTTGCCGCGAGTCGACAAGTTTCTCGACACCAAGAAAACCAAAAATAAAATAAAAAACCCTGGCTACCCACAATTTCTTGTGAGTTATGCAAGAAATCACAAGATAGTGGCGAGTTCTCTAACTATGGGTAAGATAGATTCAGCATGTAATCTCTGTTTTTTTACTTATTCATCCGAGGAAGAGATTATTAATGCATTTATAACTTCCTTGATTGTTTTCGGTATAAGATCTCCTTCAACCATTCCATAGCTTCTACTATTGTTTAGCTGGTCCAACATTTTTGTCTCATAATACTCTCTATTCATGATGACTTTGGTATTTTGTCCACTTTCAAGATGATGATTTCTTTGTTGTCTCTAAGCTTTTTCAATGTCTCACTATCCTTCTTGGAGAGGTTTCTTCTTTTAGGATTAATTTCTTACATGGATTATAATGGTTAATAACTAAAAATCATATCCTTTGTTCCCCCTTCCATCATGCACTTCAATTACTCTTACCAATGTTATTGTAGTGCCCCTCAAAACAATAGTATGTTAGTACAATATAGAAAGTTAACTTAGTCGACAATTTATGATATAGAAAATTAAATTATTAGTACTTCCTTTGCTGTTTCACACTTGAGCTCTTCATGATATCATCCTTGTATCACTTTCTTTTCTGAGAAGGAGAATCACAGAGTTTGATGGGAATAATGCAATGTAAAAGATTTAATGGAATAAAACTTGACCACTTCCATTAAATTGTTTGTATTTTCATGAGCCTTTATTTACTGTCCCTGTCATATTCGAGTAATTTCATCTTTAATTTTGTCTTTTGTAAGCCTAATTTTGTTGAAATTTTATCACCTTTGATATTATACATGTACTGCTCTCCATCATTAGGACAGAGAACAGATCCAATATGACGATTAACCTGCCTTCTCAGACATGCACCCCCTATAAAGAAATATAACTTTGTAAGTGGAAAATTTATCACATTGAAGAACCTTCATAGCCTGGTAATTGATCTTCCATTTGCAGAGTTAAATGATCTTGAACAAGTTTTTGTCTCCAAGAAATGCATACACCCATCAAAAGGAGAAGTCATACTATTTTATTCAAGTCTAAAATGTTATCTTCAACAAAATTCAGAATCTAACAAATAAGAAGACATACATAGTTTTGTCTGCTGAACCAGCTAATTCTAGTAAAAATTTACAAAATAAGTAAAGGAAATATTAAGGAGCCAAAATATATAACATCCATGCTACAGGCCTTCTGTGTGTGAAGTCTAAAGGAGATTTGAACAACCAATAAAGGAACATCGTCACTTATTTCATTAGAAGTATCACACTGAGTATATAATATAACAAGTGTGGCTAGTTACGTATGTATAATTCTTAAGATTTAGCTAGTAATAGACACAATGATGATCTCACATTTGAGAAATAAGAATGCAGTGCAATTAAACACAGATTATTAAAGTAACATTTCATACCAGCTTTATCATAGTTCTGCTACAACAAAACGGTCTTTCTTGATATTGAACATCAGAACATATCATTTCTTATTCCAAAAAGCCCATTAATTTTGGCTGCTATAGATATTTCAGTCTGCGAGATTACACTGGAAAATTTCCTTCTATTTCAGATTTTTCTTTGATGTTCTTGTACTTTCTGAGCTTTTTATGTTAGCTTTCATTTTAATGTAAGAAGTTATATGCATTTTAAAATGTAATCAGGCTGTCCTCTTCTTGGAGAAAGTCCGGTTGCTGTGGCAACCATTACTTAAGGCAGATATTTATAAGAAAGCTATGCGCTCCATTCTTGAACATTTCTTTGCCAGAATCTGTTCAGAAATTCTTATGCTAGATGATATGGCTGTCGAAGAGACTGTGCAGGTGATATTGCAATTCTATGTTCTTAAATATGGTAGACAATTTTGGTAGCAAACTATAGTTTCAGTTCTATTTGGCAAGCTTCATTAATACGTCTGACATTAATATGATGGGCTACAGCTTCGTAGGCTGGTTCAGACTGCTCTTGGAAATATGACTACTATACTCAATTCCATCATAGATGAAGAAATGAGAACGTGGGACACAGCGGAAACCTTTGACAAGAATGAAAATAATCTTCAAAGTTCATGGGATCAATTTGAGAAGTTAATCCCCTCATTGCAAAAACTTCGGCGAATCACAGGCATGCCTTGACTTCCTGTGTCATTCTTGATTTTCAACTTATGATAGCATGATAATTGTTTTACACTTAAAAGTACTTTGTCTTCTCCTCAGATATGATCTTTTGCAGTCTAAATCATTCACTGCATCTTGTTTGTCAAACAGATCTTTTGGACATGCCATTGAAGTCCATTACGCTTGCATGGGAGGCGGGGGAGCTGATTGTCTGTGGCTTCACCTCTTTAGAGGTAATAATTCTCAATTCTTAATTCCATTCAATCCCCTTCTATAAATACTACTTGTATGTTGTTTAGGGTAATTCATCAGCATGGGAAAAAGATGAACTATGCTATTGGCTAAGATGTCAACTAATCCGAAAACACCTCCTCAACCTTAGAGAACTTCTATTGCCTCTATGATTCGAGTTAGTTCTCAGGACTTTTGTTTATATATTAAACATGTTTTAGGTGGGTCGCCATTTTCATTTCAAAGAGTGATATAGATTCTAAATTAAACATGAGAAAGAAATAAAATGATCATCTCAAAGTCTACGAATGACAAAGATGTGATTATGGGGACTGGCAAAATATAGTGGGTATCTTTGTGAAGTACAAGGCATCTCTAAAAAATTAGTTGAAGTATGGATGATAAATTATTTATGAGATTGCAGCATTGTGAAACTGTCCTAAAGAAAATGCCAATTTTTAAACCTAAATCACAGCATTGCCATACTTAATCCATAAAAATGAAGAAACTACAAAATTTGTAATGCGTGTGAAACATTTTGCCAGATTATGGCAAATAAAATAGGTCATTACAGATCCACTTAAACATGGTCAAAATGACCACCGTCTTTGCTATCTTGTTCATTTTTATTCTCTTTTATGAGTTGATATACTTGCCTACTCTGGTCTGTTCTTCAGATTTTTAGCCAGTCCGAACATGTGCTGATGGTTTGCCAGGGTGTGACTTAGCCAAGCTGTTTGCTGCCAGGCCTTTCTCTGACCAAAGTATGATGCAACCATTTGGTCCAAAATGCATTGCGCTAAAGAGTTCATTGAGATTCTGATCTTTTTGTTTTCTTTACTGGGTTATGGCAAGAGTTGAATGACAAGAATAAAAATACTTCAACTACTCATCATATAGTTTATAGAAAGAGACTGCTAGGGTCAACATGCCTCATATGGGATCATCTGGCTTTCAGACTTGCTAGTACTTTCAGACTCAGGAAGAGTCTCAATGGTATGATTTTGTCCAGGGGTTGTATAATGAATTTAAGTTTTATTAAAAGAGATTTGAAATTTATAAGGGAAAAACAAATGATTAAATTAGACATGCGCATAACAATAAATAAAAAACATAAAATATTGATGATTATAAATTCAAAATAATATATTTACTTTGGCATTGAACAACGATATTTCTTTAGATTACTAAACGCTCACAGTGGGGAATCTATAGGGTACCAGCTCAAGTGCCACTGCAGTAAGTTGTCCTTTGAGGATTTGTGTTTTCCACATATTTGTAGTTTTGTCGTTTGTCATACATGTCACAGGTTTGGTGCATGTGTATGCATGACAACTTTGTATTGTAATGATATACATTGTAAATGGGTATTTTAAAAATTTATGAATGTGGTTATACATGTTAGAAAACAAATATTACGAGCAAGCAAAACAATAACGCAGAAACAAAACAGTAACATAGATTTTTACATGGAAACCCTGCAGTGAATGAATGAATGAATGAATGAAAGATTTTAATTACGTCCGCGAGACCCAAATATGGTCTATGGGACCTCAAATATGGAAGTACAATTACTCAAATCATATCATATGATCTTTAATATCTTTGAGAAGGTTGTTCCTTCTCCTGCTGATTTGTGTTAGCAATTCTCCAACTTTTTTTATTTTACTGTCTTCAAATAAATTTGTCATAAACTCGTTCCCAAGCGTTTCTTTGTATTTGTCACGGATATCTGAAAAACTCGGGCATTTATAGATGAAGTGTTCCTCTGTCTCTATTGCCCCTGTGCTGCATAGAGTACATATCCTTTCTTCCCATTGTTCTTTGGGCGTTGTCCATCTCCCTGTTTCACATCTAAGCCTATGAGAGCTAGTCCTTATCTGAGCAATGAGTATTTTTTCCTTCCACTTGATTTCAGCGCCTATATACGCTTTTTCCTTGTGGTCATACTTTGGGTTAAAATTTGCAATATAATATTGTCTTTTCCTGCTTGCATTTTTCCATATTCCACTTCTGAACTTTTCATTCACATAATTTTTTATGTCTTTGTTGACATTTGGGCATTCATTTATGTTGATTTCCCAACGTTTCATCCATTTCTGATTTTGTTTCATCCACGTAATCTTTCGCCTATGCAACTCTTCGTCCCTAGCTGCCCTAGGCCATCTATCATTTGTCATGTTTTCTGTTTTTTTCAAGTAACATAACAGCTTGGTCATAGCAATTGCTTCTAAAGGGAACATTCCAGTTTCAGCTAGAATAATTTCATAAGGGGTTGTGGCCTTAATTTTGAGAAAGTTTGTGATTAGATATTTTTGAATCCTTTCTATTTGCCTCCATTTTGCATTTGTTGTGCCACTAGCCCACACCTCGCAACCATACAACAGAACCGGTGTAACAAGTAGGCCAAATAAGACCTTGGTGGTCTTCCAGTCCCACAACTCGGCATTCCTACACCTGTTTTGAAGTGCATATAGTGCTCTCCAGCCACTTTGAGTTCTTTTCATCCTACATGTATTCCAATTAAGTTTGTCATGAAAGTCTATGCCCAAGTATTTGTATTCTACCACTACATCAAGCGGTTCTCCTGCAAACTGAAATTTGAGTTGTTGCTTTTTCTTTTTTGCTGAAAAAATCATAATTTTTGTTTTGCTCGTGTTCACCTGCATCCCAACTTCTTTACAAAAGAGTTCTAGAGCTTGAAGGTGATCTTCTAGATCTTTGGCTGTTTTGGCCACAAGAATTACATCATCTCCATACATGAGGAGTTTTACCACATATTTGGCTAAATGCACACCCTCTCCCCCAAATTTGTTTATCCATTCTTCTAACTTGTCAATGTACAGCCCAAATAAGGTCGGAGATAGAGGGCAACCTTGTTTGACACCTATGTCACTACCAAAACATTCAGATAACCCTTCCTGTGTTCTGATTCTAGCCTTTACATGCTCATATAGTCTGTGAACTGCTGCCCTGTAGTGAATTGGAACCTTGAGCTCTTCCATTCTGCTCCATAATTTTTTCCTTGGCACTGTGTCAAATGCCTTTTTGAAGTCTACAAAACAACAAAAAGCCTCCTCTTTTTTGTCCCATATTTTTTCCACTATGTGTCTAAGCGTGATACAGTGATCAATAGTTGAGTGCTTGGGCCTAAAACCTGCTTGCCCATTTGCTCTCTTTCCCTTTTCTTCCGCCCATATGCTGATCCTACGCTCTATCATACTCCCAAACAACTTTGCAAAGAGAGGGTTGATCATGATAGTTCGATAGTTTGAGGGATTATTTACATCTCCACTTTTAAACAAAGGAATGGTCAAGCTAGTTGTCCACTCGGTAGGGAAGCCATTTTGTATGACCTCATTGAAAATTTCTTTGATTTGCGGTGCCAAGATATCTACCCCCCATTTTGTATGCTCTGCTTGAAGATTGTCTATGTCACGGGCTTTACCAGTTGCTAACTTTTTTATCCTTTGAATAATGTCTTCAATTGTGAAAAGTTCTTTCTTGACAATGATAGTAGGGGGTGTCTCTTGCTGGTTACTACGCTGATACAGTTGTTTTGAATACTCCAACCATCGATTAACTGTTATGTTATTTTTAGTTTGCATCCTTTTCACGCTTAGTTCTTTCCAAAATTTCTTTGGTTCATGCTTCCCTAAATAAATCAATTCTTTCCTCCTTGTTCTAGTGTATTCTTCTTTTTTTGCCCTTACCAGTTTCTCATATGCTTTTTTGTTTGCTCTTATTTTACCCGTTGGTTCCTTTAGTAATCTTCGCATTTTTTTGCAATCTTCATCGAACCATGGGTTGGTTGGGAAGCTATTCCTTTCATTCTTTTTAGGTTTAGCTCTCTTGCATTTGTTTAGAGCTTCTTGAATAACGTGCATTAACCATTCACTCTTACTGTAATCTCTACTACTGTGATGTAGTTCTTCCCTTTCTTGTAACTTATTATTTAATACTGCTCTAAAATTCTGCCGATTTTCATCTGTTAAGAGAATGTTTCCCTTGTGAGGATATTTATTTTGATTGCCTTGCAAGTGTTTTTCCCTTGGTTTGTCTCCATGCATTCTAAGTTTCATAACAATTGGGTTGTGATCTGACTTAAGTTCCACTGGAGAATCTTCCACTTCTAGCTCCTCTATTTTTGGTATGTAATTCTGTGAGCATATTACATAGTCTATTACACTTTGTCCCTTATATGTTTTGCATGTATACTTTCTTGAATTTTTCCATTTGTTCATCCCATTGCAAATAATCAAATTGTATATGCTGCAAAGACCTAACAACTCTTCTCCATATTGCGTGATAGCCCCATGCTCATCTTTTGAAGTCCTGGCCCACTGTTGATTTTCCTCTTCTGGCATCCAAAGAGGATTAATCTCAATATCTTCGTTACCTTCTAGAATGTTAGCTTGCTTATTTGCTGTCCTTGCATTGAAATCTCCAATTAATATAATCTCCCCCAACTTACTGTATATTGAAATGTCTCTTTTTAGGGAGGAGTATGGGTCTTCTCTGTTAAGGTCATGTTTCTTATAGAATTTAGAATTCTTGGGAGCAAAATAACATGCTGCTATGCTAATAACTGACTTATTTTCTAGGATCTTTATCCAAATGTACTGTTTGTTTTCATCTTGTTTTTCAATTTTAATGACCCTATCCCATTCCTCTTTTATTAAAACCATAATACCCCCATGCCCTTTGCCATTTTCTGCTGCTTTATTCCATATTGCTATTTTTTTGTATCCCACAAATTCTGGAGTCCTACATCCATCGTGTTCATGTGTTTCCGTCAATATGATTATATCTTTGTCTCTAGCAATGGGCCCTAACCCGGGTCCTCTTCTCCAAGGGAAACCTCTACAGTTCCAACTTACCATTGTAAGATGTTCCCGGGCAGATAAAACCACGGGGCAATGGCAGCTTCGTTATTTTATTGATTTCGGCAAACTTTTTAACATTCACTAAACTGTTACATGCAAGGGGTCATTCCCTTTTTATAGAAAAACAAAGGAAGACTCAAAAAAATGTTCGTTTCCTCTCCCAAAGGAAGACTCCAAAAAACTGTTCGTTTCCTCTCCCAAAGGAAGGATCACTATAAACTGCACCACCATGCACCTCTCTGCTGAAGAACATTGGAGATCTGGATATTCACTTCACCTCCTAACATTCTCCAACTTGAAGTCAATATACAGGAATTATTTGCCTATGTTTTCCATCCAAGTGCCAATTGCCCAATGCTGCCCTTATCACATTTTCAGCAAGCCCAGAGAAGTTTTGCGCCACTCAAACTTCTCTGTCTTGAACGGCTTTGTAAGCATATCTGCAGGATTCACTTCAGTATTAATTTTCTCCAACAGGATCCTACCTTCATCCACCACATTTCTTATAAAATGGTATTTAACATCAATGTGTTTTGTGCGATCATGGAATGTTGGGTTCTTCACTAATTGAATAGCACTTTGGCTATCACAATGCAACGTAATGTTCTCCTGCATTATCTTGAAGTCCCCCAACAATCGTTCTAGCCAAATGGCCTCTTTGCTGGCTTTAGTGGCTGCAATATATTTTGCTTTAGTGGTTGATAAAGCCACTGCTGATTGCAACTTAGAAGTCCAACTCACAGCTCCACCAACAAGAGTGAAAGTATATCCTGTAGTGGACTTTTTCCCATCTCTATCTCCACCATAATCAGAATCTACAAAACCTTTAACTTGCAAATTTTCCAATCTGTAGTAAATAGCAGCATCTGAAGTGCCTCTTAAATATCTAAATATCCACTTCATTGCATTCTAATGCTCCTTACCAGGATTTGCCATGTACCAGCTGACAACTCCCACTGTTTGGGCAATATTCGGTCTGGTGCTTACCATAGCATACATAAGGCTTCCTACTACTGATTTTGCTTTTCACCATTCTTTAATTGCCAAGAGTCCTTTGAGTGTCTTGGCTTCCCACAATTCCAACACTTCCCTTTCTGCTTATGTCCTTTAGACTTAGATCTGGACTTTTTTCTACCTTGTTTACTCCCCTCGAAATATCGACCTCTCACAGATAGGGCTTCATTGGTTGAGGGTTCCAGAGACGTTTTTCGCCTCAGCTCTTCTACCAACAAAGCGGCTACCATATCATCAAATTTGAGAGTTCTTGATGATGAATTGCTGATGGTCATCACCATATGATCCCAAGTGTCCGGGAGGGAACAAAGTAGGGTGATAGCTCTATCTTCATCCTCCATCTTCACGTTAACTGAAACCAGTTTACTGATAAGAGTATTAAACTCAGATGAACTTTCCTTCATCCACAAGCTATAAAGCTGCTTTTTCATAAAAATCTTATTGGTTGCTGATTTTGTTTCATACAACTTTTCAAGCTTTTGCCAAAGGGCTTCCACGGTCTTCTCTTCAGCTACATTGAACAAGACAGAGTCTACTAGGCAGAGACGGATTGTAGAAACCACCTTCCTGTCCAGCGTTGCCCACTCTTCATCTTTCATGCTGCTCGGTTTACTCGCGACCCCTTTCAAGGCTTGAGTTTGGTCATTTTGAACTAGCAAATCCTTCACCTTCATCTTCCATAGAGCGAAGTTCCTGCCATCAAATTTCTCAATCTAGAACTTGGTTACACCTTTTGTCATTGTTGCAGCTCCCACTCGCACAAAACCTTGAGTTCTAATACCAGATGTTAGGAAAAACTCTTCAAATTTTAGACCTGCAAGTGGAAACACAATAACATAAAACAAAAAAACAGCAACACAAGTAACAAGGAGATTTACGTGGAAACCTGCAATGTGCAGGAAAACCATTGGGCAATGGCAATTTCTCCTTTTATTATTTTCAGCAAAACTTAACATTCACGTAGATGGCTGGCGATTTTTTCCTCTGAACTAGGGTTTTTGGAACTTCGAAAAATCTAGGGCATCAGCTGGATTGCAGAAGTGCTTTCGGGGTACGGTGGATCTGAAGGCTAGATTGGTGCCCCAGGAGGGTCCAATGGGGACTTCTCCGACTCCTTTTCCAGGGATTAGCAACTCATACGTAGATTTGTTTAAAGAAAAAGCTCCTCCAAAGCACGACGAAGTTCAAAAAACGGCATATAAAATGCTTCACAGCTGCAGGGAATAGGTCGACAGCACATCGTGTGAATGGATGTTTGCCGCAGGCCGAAACCAGGCCAAAAATTGTCATCGAGCCAAGCATGGTTGAAGAATCAATCATTTACAGAGCTAATCACGACTTAATCTGCAAGTTCATGGGTATACGTCCTTCCCTGAATTTTCTGCACTCTTGGATCTGCCAAAGCTGGGAGCCTCACGGTGAGTATTCATTGTGGTTTATTAGCAATGGATATTTTATTGTTAGCTTTTCGTCTTTGGCCGATAGAAATAGGGCTTTCGAGTCAGAGAAGAAAAATCATGGCCCAGCAGGGTTATTTGTTCAACCATGGAGAGTGGGATTCGATCCCCAAGTTGAACCTACTGCTGTCCCGAGTATGGATCCGACTATATGCTCTTCCAATGGAATTCCGGAGTGAGCAGTGTTGGCAAGGATTGGCAATTCTATTGGAAGACATCCGGGTGTTGCCGGAGACACAATTGAAGGGAGCATGGCGTTGTATGCAAGAATATGTGTGGAGATGGATCTCGGCCCGACCTTTGCCGGCAGAGATGGAAATTGAATTGGCGAGGACTCTCCTGGATTCAACAAGCTGGACTATGAGGTCCTACCCTTTAGATGTGGGGTTTGTCACAAACATGGACATTTGGCCCGTTTATGCCCTAATAATATGAATGCTAAAATGGAGGCCCCTTTAGGAATGCCAAACCTGCCTAAAGAGGATAAGGCAACACTTAATAAAGATTCTAATAACACCGTTCGAGCCGGGAAGCTCGGAGAGAGGGTTTTGAACAGCCCGGAAGAAAAAGACGGACAAAGAAAAAAAGAGGGAAAGGAGCAATCCCATCTCATACTTGCCAATAGGTATGAGATATTTAAGTCATTGGTTGACAAAGAGGAACAATTTATGGAGGGCATGGAGGGTAATAAGGAAAATTCTAATATTCCCGTGCAACTCCCCCTCTCATCTCCTCCCATCATACAACAGGTAGTTGAACTCTGTGAGGTATCACGACCGGTGTGTTCGGGGGCTTTAGTAGTGCATAACCGGGAGCGGACGGTATCTCGAGATGTCAGCATGGCAATAGCAGAGAAGAACAGGGAAAGGCCAACTTTGGGGATAACCCAGGTAGAAAAAAGATCAAAAAACAGCAATTCGCAGGGAGTAGGTAGAAGATCCAATAAGGAGTTGCTAGCAGTCCAAGGAGACAAATTGATCACGGGAGGATCGGTGAGGCCAATAGACTCTTATTGCTCCTAGGGTAACCAATGATTATACAATCATGGAATGTGAGGGGTTTAAACAGCAGAACCCATCAATCTGTTGTTCGAAGACTTTTAGAGAATCGTAATATTGATTTTTTGCTTTTACAGAAGACTAAGATGTCATTAGATCTTATGTCCAAAACAGTCAACAGAATTTGGAGGGGTGCTGGTCATATGGATGTGGCTGCCCAAGGTGCCTCAGGGGGGTTTGTTACTCTGTGGAACTCTCTTGAATGGTCTGCAATAGAACATCTTGCCTGGAGGGGTGTTCTCACTTCTCTTTTTAGGAATAATGTCACTGCGGTGTTCTAATCACAAACTTTTATGGGTCTCAAAACCTAGGTGGTCAGAGGTGGCAGTGGAAGGCTGTGCATAACATGCGAACCTCAAGGGAAGATCTAGACTGGATTATAGTGGGGGACTTTAACGCTAAATTATCTTCTAGAGATCAGGAAGGGGGAACACCATTTTTGGACCCAGGGGACCGTTTCATGATTGCCCAAGTCCAGGCTTTGCACTTAGTGGACATTAAATGTCCTCGCATTAACTACACTTGGACTAATAAAAGGCGGGAGCCACATAGCAGGAAGGTTAAGCTAGATCGTTTTCTGGTTTCAGAGGAGGCGTTTGTAAAATGGAATATAAATTTTCAGATTTTAGAAGGCCCAGTTTCAGATCACTGTCCCATTCTATTGGAAGGCGGGACTAGGATGGGGCAGCATCACAAACCTTTCAGATTTGAGAATTTTTGGCTTCAGAAAGAACTTCTTGAGAAAATTTCACAGTGGTGGGAAGAAGGCCGCCCAGCTTATGGGAGAGCAATGTTCAAAATCCACAAACAACTACAATATGTCAAAACTCAGTTGAAGTATTGGAGGCGTGCTAATAAAACAGACTTCCAGGCCCAAAGAGCTCCATTGGTGGCCGGATGGGATGAGGTCCAAAAACGATTCGAGAGAAGGAGTAATTACGAAACCAGCTCAAAGCCGAGGATGATGCCTGCGTACAACGGTTGAGGACATTGACAACCAGGAGGAGACCTATTGGAAGCAGAGAGCAAGAACCACCTGGTTATTAGAAGGGGACAAAAATACAAAATTCTTTCATCGGACTGCTTGTGCTCGAAGACAGATGAACAAGATGGAGGCCCTTCAAGATGAGAACGGTCATTCCTTTGATACACTTCCGTGTATGCATTCCCATGCTATGGATTATTTTTCTAAGCTTTTTGTGGTACAAGATGTAGAGGCCCAAAATGAAGTTATTTCTGTCATACCTGTTGTTATTTCTGAGGATGAAAATCAGGCCCTCCTCAAACCCATTGATAGAGATGAATTGAAAACTGTGGTCTTTGGAATGAGCACTGGTAAAACTCCTAGTCCAGACGGCTTCCCAATTGAGTTTTTTCAAGCTTTCTGGGACTACTTAGAGGAAGATGTAATGGCTGTTGTAGAAGAGTCGAGAGAAAATAAGAGAATGCTTAAAGCTATAAACCACACTTTCATTACCTTAATTCCAAAAGGGGAGGAGGGGGTTCATATTTAAGATTATAGGCCTATTGCCTTATGTAATGTGCTGTACAAAATAATCACAAAGGTAATGGTTGAGCGCCTAAAACCTCTTCTTCACAACATTGTCTCCTCTGAGAAAGGGGGTTTTGTTGAGGGACGACAGTTTCTGGATGGGGTGGTTGTGGCCCAAGAAGCAATCCATTCAATGCACACTTTTGGTAATAAAGGGATGTTCATAAAACTGGACATGTCAAAGGCTTATGACAAGGTTGAATGGAGTTTCCTGGCTAAAATGATGGCAGCCTTTGGTTTCTCTCAGGACTGGATAGAGTGGGTCATGAGCTGTGTCTCTACCCTGACTTACTCTGTGCTAATCAAGGGCCTTCCTTCGCAACCATTTGGAGCTACTCGGGGAGCTGCGCCAAGGGGATCCATGTTCTCCTTATCTTTTTCTCATTTTGGTTGAAGGTCTTGGCAGACTTTTCTTGAGGAGAAGACAGCAAGGTAGATTATTGGGTATCAGGGTGGGTGACGAAGTTTTAACGCACCTGCAGTTTGTGGATGACATTGGTTTGGTGGGAGTGGCCAGCTTCAGGGAAGCAAGAATGATTAGGGATACTCTTAATGTCTATATCAGGGCTACTCAACAAGTCATTAATGACAAGAAATCCAAAGTGGTTTTTTTTAATCTAGAGCAAAGGCTTCGGAACAAAATTTTAGAAATCCCGGGATTCACAAGGACTTCTCTCCCAGTGGTTTACTTGGGGGTCCCCTTGCACTTTAAGAAGCTGAAATTAGACACATGGAGGAATTTGCTGGAGTGTATCAAGGACAGAATTAGTCACTGGTCTCACAAGTGGTTAAGTTATGGTGGCAGATTAACGTTCTTACAATCAGTCATTCAAGCCATGCCAATTTACAAATTCTCTATCCTGGCTGCCCCGATTACAATATGGAAAGAGTTGGACAGGATGGCTAGAAAGTTTTTATGGGAAGGAGCAAAGGGAGAGAGAAAGTGGGCCTTAGTGGGCTGGGACAAAGTTACCCAGCCCAAGGTTAAAGGAGGTCCGGGTTTGAGAAAATCTAAGCTGAATAATAAAGCTTTGGCTGGAAAGGCTGTCTTGGAGATGGATCTCCCAACCCACCTCCCTTTTCGATGAGAATCCTAACTAGCAAATACCGGGACAGAGCCAACCCAAACGATGTAGCTTGCATCCCCTTGGATAGTACTGGGTCCCCAGTTTGGCAGGCTCTCAAGTTAGGGTCTCAGGTTGTTAAAGACCGCTTATTTTGGAAAGTGGGAAGAGGGGAGAAGGCTCGTTTTTGGACAGATTCTTGGGATCAGTTCCCACCCATCATTGTTGAATTTCCAGAATTACAGCGAATAAAAGCAGCCATTGAAGCGAAGGGATGGATCCGTATTGAAAGTTATTTCACAACTACTCAGCTGGGGGAGTGTAAGTTTAAGCAGTTCAAGAAGTTGGATGAGTGGCCCATTTCAATCCCTCCGGATTTGACTCCCATCATGACTAAAATTCTGACGGAAAGATTTCTTACGGGGGGAGACGTGGAGGATGAATTAGCTTGGGGCTTTGGGAGTCTTGGCGTCTATACGATGAAAGGACGGATATGACAGCATTCTCCTCAGAGTCCCCCCCTCATACTTTTCGAGTTGAGGATCGGAGGAAAATCCGGCACTCTAAAGGCTGGCCGAAAGTTAACTTTTTTGCACGGCGGTGCATGCACAATGGAATCCTCACTTTTGATAATCTCGGATCAAAAGGTATCATCGACCCTTCTCAATGCGTACTTTGCTACAAGAGCGAGGAAGCTGTCGACCATTTGTTGTTTGGTTGCCCTTTCACCCGACGATTTGGCTGCGATGGTTTGCATACTTTAAAATTCAAGTAAGTGGTGACATGAACCGGATGAATATCTGGGCAAAATGGCAGAAAGGTAGATTCAAATCTAAAGCTCTTCGTATTGGCTGGGAGCTCGGTTTAAGCTTTATCTGGTGGCAAGTATGGCTGGAAAGAAATGCCAGAATTTTTAGAGAAACTTTTACTGCTCTAGACGGGGTTTGGCAGACCATTTGGAGCAAGGTTACCGAAGCTGTGGCTGTTCATGTTGAGGAGGAAGCTCAAATTGACATTGGAGCTATGGAAGAACGCGTTGAACTGCAAGAGGGACAGGACAAAAATTGTTGGAAACCTCCCCCTGAAGGTTGGATTAAAATCAATACTGATGGAGCTGCAAAAGGCAATCCGGGTAGAGCCGGAATTGGAGTGGTGTGCCAGAACCATGCTGGGACTGTGCTCTATTGGGAATTGCAATGCCTGGGAAGAACCACTAACAATGAAGCCAAAGCCATTGCCATCAAGTCTGCTTCTGTTTGGGCAGTGAAACATGGCCACCGCAGGATTATTCTTGAATTAGACTCACAAATAATGGTTGGAGCTCTAGACTGCATGAGGAACTTTGATCTGAAAGCTTGGAGGTTGAGGGCTCTTGTTACCCAAATTAAAGAATTATGGAAGGAATTGGAGGATGTGATCCCAATTTATGCGAGTAGAGATTTGAACAAAGCGGCTGACTTTTTGGCTAAGATGGGTGCGGAAAAGGAGGTTGGAGTTCGAGTTGCACAATGACATGGATATTGAGGATGAGGTGATTAGACAGGGTCTTGAAAGGTCCTTGAGCTAATGACCTTCGAAAAAACAGAGTACGATGGGGGACCCCATGGCAGCTAGTTTTTGGTTCACGAAAATTGGCTCCGGTGCAGTTCTTCCTTTACTATTGTATGACTGTGTCCTCTCGGACCTCGGCTGGGAAGAGGCTCTTCCCACATTGTAATTGATCTATGTCTTAATACAAGTTTTTTTCAAAATTTCAAAAAAAAAACATTCACGTTACATTCATATCATAGATATGCAAGGGATCAAGTCCCTTTTATAGAGCATGAAGGGAAGACCCTGAACCGTTCGTTTCCTCTCCCAAAGGAAGGCTCTGCAAAACTGTTTGTTTCCATGCGGAACTGAAGCTATTCGTCTTCCGTGTCTTGACGTCTATCCTGGACGTCTACTTGCCTAGACATCTAGCAGCCCAGACGTCTGGTCTGCTGCCTAGACGTCTGGCCTAGACGTCTAGCAGCCCAGACGTCTGGTCTGCTTTTGTTGACTGTGCACCTGTATAGTGACTTCATTTCCTAACAATTTCCACCATAATCAGAATCTACAAAACCTTTAACTTGCAAATTTGCCGATCGGTAGTAAATAGCAGCTTCTGAAGTGCCTCTTAAATATCTAAATATCCATTTCACTGCATTCCAATGCTCCTTACCAGGATTTGCCATGTACCAGCTGACAACTCCCACTACTTGGGCAATATTCGGTCTGGTGCTTACCATGGCATACATAAGGCTTCCTACTGCTGATGAATATTGTACACGAGACATGCTTGTCTTTTGTTCTTTTGTTGTAGGACACTGTTTGGAAGACAATTTGAAGTGTGAAAGAAGTGGGGTACTAACTGGTTTTGCATTTTGCATATTGAAGCGCTGCAAAATATTTTCTATATATGACTGTTGACATAACCAGATCTTCCTTCCTGTTCTGTCCCTGTGTATCTTCATCCCTAAAATTTGGTTTGCTGCTCCTAAATCCTTCATTTCAAATGTCCTAGCCAACCGAGCCTTTAGATCAGTGATTCTCTTCATGCTAGGGCCTGCAACCAGCATATCATCTACATACAACAGCAAAATAATAAAACTGCCATCATCAAACCTCTTATAGTATGCACAATGGTCAGCTTCACTCTTGTTGAAACCTTGGCTCTTCATGAAGGTGTCAAATTTTTTGTACCACATCCTTGGCACCTGTTTCAATCCATATAGAGATTTCTTGAGTCTGCAAACCAAATGTTCTTTGCCTCTTTCTTCATAGCCCTCAGGCTGATCCATATAAATCTCCTCCTTGAGATCACCATGCAAGAAAGCAGTTTTTACATCAAGCTGTTCTAGTTCTAAATCCTGTGCAGCTACAAGTGCAAGTAAAACTCTAACAGTAGTCAGCTTCACAACTACAGAGAAAATTTTATTAAAGTCTATACTTGACTTTTGCACATAACCTTTTGTCACCAAGCGAGCTTTATAACGTTCCAACAACCTATCACTGTTCTTCTTTACTTTGTACACCCACTTTTTGGCAACAACCTTTCTTCTAGGTGGGAGATCCACAAGTTCCCACATTTTATTCTTGCGAAGTGCTTCCATTTCCTCCTCAATGGCTTTCCTCCACTTTTCTGCATTTTCAGATTCTCTAGCTTCCTGGATTGAACTAGGCTCACCATCATCAGTTAACAAAGCAAAAGAGGACTGAAAAACAGGAGAATACCTTTTCGGACACTTTTGAGGACGTGTAGATCTTCTAACCCAATGATTTGTTGGTTGTGGCTCTTGGTCTTGTGACTGTTGTGGCTGCTCTACTTGCTGTTTTGCATGCTGATTAGAAGCTTCAGCATGTTGATTTTCATTTTCATCTTTGTTCATATCTACTTCAACTGGTACAACATTAGGTGTTTGCTGTACCTCCTTCCTTTGCATTGATTTTTCATTAATTGACATCCTGGCTAATAATTACCTTGTGGGCAGTAGCATCCCATAGTCTATACCCCTTCACTGTATCACACATTTGCTTGATTTGGGGTCAAGTTTGGACCTTTTTTCTTTAGGCACATGGGCAAATGCATCACAGCCAAAGGTATGCAAATGAGAGTCATCAATTGTCTTACCACACCAAACCTCCTCCGGAATCTGTCCATCCAACGCAGCTGTAGGTGACCTGTTAATGAGGTAAGCAGTTGTATTAACAACCTCTGCCCAGAACCTTTTATCCAACCTAGATGCATTGAGCATGCTTCTTGCATGTTCCATGATTGTGCGATTCATCCGCTTATTGCATGTTCCATGATTGTGCGATTCATCCGCTTAGCCACACCATTTTGTTGTGGAGTGTATGGTACAGTCTTCTGGTGCTTAATTCCTTCCTGCGTACAAAATTTATCAAATTCCTTGGAGCAATATTCACCCCCATTATTTGACCTGAGACATAAAATAGGCTCACCCAAACTTTTCTCTATTCGTGCTTTGAACTCTTTAAACTTCTCCAAAGCTTTCGACTTCCTTTTTAGAAAATAAACCCACACTCTTCTAGAATAATCATCTATAAATGTCAAAAAATATATAGCACCATTTAAGGATTGAGTGGGTATTGGTCCAAATATATCAGAATGTGTAAGTTGCAGAATATCAAAACTCTTACCAGAGAACCAAACCCTCTTTTGTTTACCAAAGATATAGTGCTCACACAAGGCTAAATTACAAGACTTAATCCCAAAAAGTATACCTTGGTCATGCAAAATTTTCAAACCATTTTCACTCATATGTCCTAGGCGTTGATGCCATAACAATACTGCATCCTGAGTATTTCTTGAAGTTGTTGTTGTTGCATGGTTTGTCACCGTATCACCGCAAAAACGATATAGGGTTCCATAAGATTGCCTTTTGCTATTACAACAATCCTTCTTCGAGTGCCTTTTTCATCATTGGCTGAAACTGCTTTTCATCATTCTTTTTCTTTTTCAGATGCCAACAATCCTTCTTCGAGTGCCCTGGCTTCCCACAATGCCAGCACTTCCCTTTCAACTTGCGTCCTCTAGACTTAGATTTGGACTGTGATCTACCTTGTTGACTCCTCTCGAAAGATCGACCTCTCACAGCTAGGGCTTCATTGGTTAAGGGTTCCAAAGACGTTTTCCACCTCAACTCTTCTGCCAACAAAGCGGCTACCACATGATAAAAAGTTAGAGCTCCTAACGATGAATTGCTGATGGTCATCACCAAATGATCCCAAGTGTCCGGGAGGGAACAAAGAAGGGTGATAGCTCTATCCTCATCCTCCATCTTCACATTAACTGAGATCGGTTTGCTTATTAGGGTATTAAACTCATTCAGATGATTTGCCACAGATGAACCCTCCTTCATCCTCAGGCTATAAAGTGGGTTTTTCAGAAAAACCTTATTTGTTTGCTGATTTCATCTCATACAACTTTTCAAGGTTCTTCCAAAGGGCTTCTGCGGCCTTTTCTTCAGCAACATTGAACAAGATAGAGTTTGCTAGGTAGAGACGGATTGTAGAAACTGTCTTCCTATCCAGCGTTGTCCACTCCTCATCTTTCATGCTGCTCGGTTTACTCGCTACCCCTTTCAAGGCTAGGGCTTGGTCGTTTTGAACCAACAAATCCTCCATCTTCATCTTCCATAGGGCAAAGTTCCTGCCATCAAACTTCTCAATCTTGAACTTGGTTACACCTCTTGTCATTGTTGCAACTCCCACTTGCACAAAACCTGAAGCTCTGATACCAGATGTTTGAAAACAAATATTACGAGCAAGCAAAACAATAATGCAGAAACAAAACATTAATGCAGATTTTTACGTGGAAACCCTGCAGTGTGCAGGTAAAACCACGGGGCAATGGCAGCTTCGTTATTTTATTGATTTCGGAAAACTTTGTTACATTCACTAAACTGTTACATACAAGGGGTCATTCCCTTTTTATAGAAAAACAAAGGAAGACTCCAAAAACTGTTCGTTTCCTCTCCCAAAGGAAGACTCCAAAAACTGTTTGTTTCCTCTCCCAAAGGAAGACTCCAAAAAACTGTTTGTTTCCTCTCCCAAAGGAAGGATCACTATAAACTGCACCACCATGCACCTCTCTGCTGAAGAACATTGGAGATCTGGATATTCACTTCACCTCCTAACATATACATTGGGTACATTGTGGTTGGTTGCAACTGCTCCCCAACACTTCTTTTTGTATACGTTCATCCCTAGTCTAGTCTTGGAGGATCCTGTTTGTGATATATTTATAGAGTGTGGTCGTATGCTTGTACATCCTTGCTATGCTTATGCTATTAAGAGGTAGTATTGTAAACAAGTTGCTGTCATACAAGACTTGTTTGTTGATGTATTGTTTTGGAGAATAATGAAATATTTTTGCTGCTGAGTTATTCCATATATTTATTTCATTGCATGGTACATCCTTGTTATTCTTGGCTTTTCTGTTTTGAAATACATAATCTCTGTACTACACAGCCATTGAGAATTGACTGCGTCTATGCTCAGAATTTGGTTCACTTAGAGAATTTTTCTTGGGCAGATTGAACTAAATGAAACACAGTTGTATTTTGTAAATCTAGATTTCAAAAAACATAATCAAACTTGCTAGATGTCAATATATAATCAGGTAAACAAAACTGGCAGATCACAATATTAATCCCTTGCTGCTTCTGCCTTTAACTATGGACACTTTACAATGATAATTGTAAAGGTTTTAGAATATGTATTCTTAAATGGTTGGGGTGAAATTGGAGGGAAGTTTCCCTTGGAACCAGCACACTAATCCAGGACTCTATGCCTGCTGGGGTTGAATCTGGACCTTTTGCAGTCTTAATTCATGCCAGTTCAACAGGGACTCTTAACCATGCAACCAGCTGAAAGACAGCTTGACAATGATAATTATCCCAGTAATGAGATTCACATGAGTCCCACAAGCACTTGCAGTCTGTGAGCTTGGTGCACATGGGCGAATTGCTTCCTTTAAAAAATACTATATTTTATTTATTTTTTCTTATTTGACAAGTCATTGCCTAGTTTTTCCCTGATCTTTTGCTCAAGCCTGAGTCCCACGGTTTCCAAGTCCAAACAAGTTGAAGTCTTGATACCATGATAATTGGAAACATTTAGCTACACATTGTCTTGACATGGTTTTCTTATAAATATGAAGATTTTAATAAATATAATATATATTTTTAATTAAAAATCTTCAAATATTTAAAACCTATGATGACGTTTTTGGGATGGGATGGCACGAGACATTAGAACAGCTTTTTACGACAGCAGGATGTATTTTTGGCATATTTTTACAACTTTTTGGGACATCAAGATTTACCTCCAAGATGCCCCCGAAGCCCGGAATGTGTCCCCATGAAATATAGGTAAAAAATTTTACTTCTTTTGTCTGGACTTAACCACAAATTTTATAGCCTATTTGTTTTACCGGTGTGTTTTTTTAGATCATTCTATCTTTACCAAACTTGATTACAAATGGTCTGATTTTGTATGATAAATTTCATGGACCACAGACATCAGCTTTCATCTTCAATCACCAGATATTCTCCTAATACCTAATTAGGATGGGGGCATCCTTTGCAATACTGGATAGCAGTCTGTTAATCTTGAGAAGGAACACGAGTCTTTGTTATCATTGACATCTCCTAATTGGAGTAGGTGCAAAGAAGTGAATAATTCGTCCTCGTATAAAATTTGATATGTGCAATGACAGTCATAGAATTCTAAGAATTCTAATGTGGAGCTTAACTGGCTTGGGTGTGCTGCCAAATGATGCATGCTAACAGTTTATGCCCTGCCTTGTCATCGGAATTTCCTCAATTTGACCTTTTGTTGCAAGCTGTAGTGAAAATCGACTACTCTAACTAGAATGTAATAAGCAAGAATATTGATGGCGTTTTCTCATTTTCAAGCAAATGTTGTTTGTATGTGGACAACTGCTTAATAAGTAGGATAAGGATTGGTCTTGCTGTTATAAGGAGATGTATCCTGACCCAAGGTACATGTCACTTGTCCACTGGTGTCTGTCTTCCTGATGGGAGATGGAGTTGACAATGCCTGGGAATGCCCTCCTGTTTGGGCTGCTGCCATATTACTAGGAAAAATAAAGAAATTTGTTGCTTATTTTGTGCGTTCTCTAAAGGAAGCAAACTGAAGTTAAGCAATATTAAGAGTGGGGAGATGGAGTCGAGAATGCTTGCGAATGCCCCATTGTTTAGGCTGCTGCCATCCTACTAGGAAACATCAAAAATATTGTTGCTTATTTTGTGCTTTCTCTAAAGGAAGCAAACAGAAGTTATCAAGCAATTTTAAGAGTGGTTAGCAGATGTTTTTGAAGTAATAGTCTAAATCATCTCTGTCTGAGGGTGTTATATAAAATTTAGTAGAATTAGGCATAGGTGTTGTCAATACTGTTTTCTAGTTCCTACTTTTATTGTGGGGTTTGCTCAATTGCTGATAAGATTTAGAATTCCATGTGACCGCGTATTTATCCACTTTTTGTGATTAGAATCTGTATGTTTTGTTTTGAGTGGAGTCACCTTCTATTTCGGTCTTGTATAACAGGTATATTTTGCTTGGCTAGTATATGCTGTTCTAAGTGTCTAGTTTTTTTTATTTAAATATATCACGTGCGACCTTTAAGGTTGTATTTTCCCAATTGGCTAATATGTTCAACTTACTGAAAAATAGGAAGATGTTTCTGATATTTGGAAAGTCTTACATGAGATAATATGGAAAGTTTTCCTTTGACACAATCATATATGTATAATCATGTACGTCCATTTTCGAAGATAATAATGAATTGAATAAGTTGCTTCACAAAATTTACACTGCATTGGTAATTTGACAATTTGAATGAATGTTTTCCTTGTAGGTACAAAAGTTAATTAGAGCAGTTTTTTCAGACACAACGCTAAGAAAGGAGTGTTTGAAGAGGATAGAGAATACCGATTTCTTGTAGGTTATCATGAAGGTCATGCAAAATATTGGTTAGCTTAAAAATCAACAAAGGTATCTTGGTGAGCAAATTTTGTTGTATAATATTTATGGATGTGCAATATTCCATTGGTTTTTATATGTGAGCAAATTTTCTGTAAAATATTCATGGATATGCAATATTTGATTGGTCCTTTTTGCCAATGCTTTTCAGCAATAAATAATCTTGTGTCCTGAAATTAGCAAGATAATTATCTAGATGCATATCATCTTCTTTTGCACCCTGACAATTTTACAGTCTTGTACATGTATTTAGTTTCATTTTGTGAATTAGGAATGTTAATAAAGGGTAAGCTCTTTACTCAACTAAATGACCTCTTTAAAGAATTGTGATTTTAGAATGGAGGCTTTCAGAGGCAACCTGAAGCTAGTGAAGCAATTAGTTTCCAATATTTGTGCAGCTGAATGTAACCTCACAGCTTTACATTACAAGTCTTCTCAATGGAGTGAAAGAGGTTACTGATGTGATACTTGTTAGGAATGTGCTTTTCAAGGAACAAATTGGCAGTTGTAAATGGCAAAGCACTGAAATTAATGCCTCTTGATTATCATGTGATTTGTTGCTTATACTTGG
The DNA here is from genome assembly GCA_028583015.1 of Wollemia nobilis. NCBI lineage: Eukaryota > Viridiplantae > Streptophyta > Pinopsida > Araucariales > Araucariaceae > Wollemia > Wollemia nobilis. The sequence continues at coordinate 1,276,938 of JAQPPZ010001192.1, forward strand.
TAAATACTTCAAAACTGTTCCATTTGTGGCCAATTCTTATTTCAGATACAAATTGATGACCTTTTTAACTTCTTTAATAACCATTTGTTTACGATTTTTAGCATTTTTTTTTAAATGTCTTTACACAGGTTTTTATGATGGGTCCCAGTCCCTTCGTACTGAGTGGGGTTTGAACCCTGGACCTCTCAAAGAGAGGCCAAAACCCTTACCACTGCAGTAAGCTTGCAGCTGTTTTTTAGCATTTTGAATAACTATTTGTTTATGATTTATTTATGGTTATTGGGTATTTATTTTTCTTCTTGCACTGTTGTAATGGCTAATTCTAGTTCAATTAATAGTTCTAGCTGACAATGATTACAAAGCAAAACTTTAGTTCTAGCTGACAATGATTACAAAGCAAAACTTCAGTAACAACGTGAAAATCAAGTCAACTGAAATAAGGAGCTTTTCCAAATTTTGTGTGAATATTTAACTTTGATAAAATGTGACAAATGCGAATAATGAAAATAAGACAAATCTTGTAAATATTCAGTGAAAATCAGCTCGTTTAATGGGAGTGTATATATACAAAATGCCTGCTGCAAATTAGGCTACACCATTATCACATGGCAAGAGTTCAACTAACTAAATATATTCAGTTTCAAGCTAGAGACGAGGTTTCAAATCTTGCCAAGCAATATGTGCATAATTGTTAAGATGTAATATCATTGTAATGTGGTCATAATGTAATACGGCGAGGCTTTGTTTTAATCCCATATAACCAATTTAAAAAGAAAAAAAAGCTACATCGTTAAATTGCTGGAAAAGCGTGGCAATACATTATCAATCGCGGCAAAAGACAATATATTAAACATGAATAGTAAGAGGTGTTCTGGTCTCTGTGTTTACTACATGAGACTTTAATAATTACTTGAAATTATTTACAACTATAGTTATATTTATATTCCAAGTTTTTAAATTTCAATCATTTACTTATAAATGTTTTTAAAAAGTAATCAATTTTATTTTGTTTAAAATATCATTAGTTACTGCTAATATTAAGTGGGTCTAACAATGAGGGCTTGGGTATGCCAAATACAATGTCCAAGGCTCTAATTTGAAGGGGGGTAGGGTATGAATGTCTTTAGGTGGACAACACGAGTCTATTTCCATGCCTAGAGGACTCTAAGGAATTATGAAGTGGCCTCATAAAAGCAATGCTCGTGGATGTTGAAAGTTAAGTAATACTGTTTGAGTGACCTGGGAGCCAGTATGAGTAAGAAGCGGACCTCATCTTCAATGTGCTTGCTCTAGATTTTTGAGAAATCAAATTTATTTTATTTTATTTTTATTTTCTTTAGTTCAAAAATTAGGGATGAAATTAAAGTGGTGGCCTATGGTTTAGAGGGAGAGTTTGCTTGTATCTAAGGCCATGGAGTGATGATTATAAGCTAGGCTATTTGGACTAATGTATCAATTAATCAAGGTTTTGAAGAATATTGATAATACTTTAGGAAAGTTTATTGTTAATTGCCAAGGAGTAAAAGCATGTTATGCGTTTTTGAAATTGTAACCATGGATTTTTCAAATCCCTTTCCAAAATTTATTAAGATGAAATTTAAATCAAGAAGACGGGATCAACTAGCGGATTATCAAAATATTGCATTTTGATGTCAGATGTTATGATATTGACACATGACAAGGTATTGTAAGAGAAAATGATTAAAAAAAGGTGAAGTTTTGCATGAGACAAACTCAAATATGTAGCAAGGGAATTATATTCTAGTAGATTTTTTTGTTCCCTAGAAGTGACATAAATCCTCATCATCTCATCCGATGGTGAAGGCCATCATAGTCACTTCAGAGTAAGCATTTAAAGAAATTGAGAAAGGGCACACAAGAAGTAGTATAGAGCCCATTTTCAAACTAGAGAAGGCAAAAGAGGTTTGATCAAGATTTTAAAGCTCGTATAGTTAAAAAATCATCCCCTTGCAATAAAAAAGAAAAGAGTCTTGAGGTTATCCTTTGTACTATAGGGTTTTAAGGGAATCATAATAGAGAAACCAATATGAAATTCATGCATTGCACTTTAGGCTTTTTAGGATAGCAAGAGCAAATAAGTACTTTGGAGGTTGTTGCATGCATCTTAGAGTGAGTATTAAAGCATGGACGAAAGATCCTCAAAGAATGAATAAAAATAAAAGGAACTCAAAAGGGATATTGATTTGGGAAACCAAAATCAAACACTACAAGTCTTAACAAGAAGTGAGACTAAGCCCCAAAATAAGAATAATGATAAAAATCGCATCTTAGAATATTTGAATCATGAACATGGCCTTTTTGTTTATTTTTTCCTTTTACGAAGAATATAGATTGTTATGGTCCTTAATTCATTTTAATATATGAAGCAAAAATAGGGAGCAAGGAATGTAAATAAGCATTCAAAACAATATGGAAGATGCAAATTTTTTAGCAATTTTAGTCGTGTGATCTTTAGGAGGTATTGTAATGATATGAGACAATTGCATATGGGATGTACAATTGTTAGAAGCAAAAGTAATTAGTTGTTTTTTTTTTTTTGTAGGAAAGGCGATACGAAAATTGGAGTTATAAATGCATATGCTTCAAATATAGTCTCTTTGAGATAAATGTTGAAAGATAATTTATTCATGTCAAATTCAATAAAGAATTATAATATTTAAATTCTTGGAGGGGACTTTAATATAGTCCCATCTCGTTTGGAAAATAAGGGTAATACTCTTAATTGGTCTATATCAACATATAATTTTGCTTCTTTTTGTTAATTTAAATGTCCTTTGGAAGTTATTTTTTCAAGCTTTCAATATACATGTGTGATAGCATCAAAATGGGCTATATTTTGAAAACTCTAGAAATCAATTTTAAGTACTTATTTCTTCGAAGGAGTTTTTTTTTCAAAAGACACACAATTGTTTTTTGAAAGTATCATCCCAAAGTTTCTTAGAGTTGAAACTTTCCTAAAAGGAAGAAATTTGTTCGTCTTTGGTGAGCTTGTGAGTGCGAAGGTGTATTTGACATCTAACATATTGAAATGACAAGATGCTAGTGCACCATGACACTCTTGCACTTTGCAAAGCATACCTCTGGACCAATGTAGAAGACACTTTTTGTGGATGCTAGCCTAACATCGGTCATCTTCTTGTTTCTTGTGAACAATATTTCATGTAGGTTACTTTGAGCGAGGTTGCCTATCTTGTTGTGCATCCTTGAAGTGTATCATATTTATGTTGTCTCCTTGTGTTTGCGTGCTTTTGCAAAGTTTTCCTCCATGGATTATGACACGATTTTTGAAGCCAACACTATTACTATTACTTTGTATTTAATACTTTCACCTACCCATCTTTTCACTTGCATATGCATAATAATTTCACATGCAACCCTCGTCTATAAATACCTTTTCTAATGTCCTCTGCAGTAGCCTCAATTAAATTTGATATTTCTTTGTGGTAAGGTTATAAATTTTCCTTACTAACAAGCTTACCTTTCTTCAATAATCTTCTTCCATGTCTTGGTTTGTTTAAGGTTGACTCATTGTGCTTGTGCTTATTTCTCTTCTTTATAGATATCTTGGTTTGTGTATTTACCTTTGTATGACCTGAAGGGTGTTGTCAATTCTCATTGGTCTTGAGTCATTTTTAATAAGGTGTTATTTTGTGTCAATTGGCACATTAAAATCCTCACATGTCTCCTTCATTTGTTAATCATTATAGGGGTGATACACTTGGAGTACCATTACATATAGAAGGTCGTCTTTGGCTTGTAACTTGTTTCCATCCCCTTAGCTTTCATGGCAAAATTGCCCAAGTGTTTTGTGATGTTTTTTCAAGTGCTATTATGCGGGGATGTTCTCATGAGTTATTCAATGTTTCTATTGCATGTTTTCCCCAAAGTACCATGTGGATTCTTTTCTCACATGAAATGATGTATGCTTGGTTCTTCCCAAAGCATCTTATGTGAAGTTCATCATATGGATATATGTAATGAGTTGTGTAACTTGTCTATGTTTAAAGTGCACCTTTGATGCCACATTGCAAAAGTTGTTTCCACTCTGAAATCCTTTCAAGTAGCTTATGAAAGATAGTTTATAGACAAACCAAGTCAATTATGTGTCCAAGTTTCACCATGGTCACTTCATGTGGATACCCTCACATAAGCTCATCCTTGCATCTTGTAGATCCCTTTTGCGGGTGTTACGTTGTAAACATGTAACTCATTATATGATATTTTTTACACTCATGTCACCTCATACTTATACAGCTACACAAAAGACCAAGACTCACAAAAGGCTTAGCTTGTTGAGTTAATTGTATTGATCATTTTGTAAATAGATTGATGAGTTCATCAATTACTTTTAGCATTGCACCATAGTTTAGGAAGATGAAATTTAAATATTACTGATGTGGCTATGGGTGATTACGAGATTATTGAGGATATCTCTCTTAATCAAAGGTATAACAAGTTGAAGAACTTAGAGTTGGCTAAAGCTTCAGTCTTATAGGAAGCCTTCACATACTTAAAGTTGATCATTATTTGCGTAGTTCATCTTAGATTAGTTGATTGATAGCCTTGTAACTGTGGGGTAAAATTTTGGCCTTTATCAAGCCATCAACGGTCAAGGTAGTGTTTGGACTTGATAAAAAAATAAGAGATGTAGTAGTGACAACCAAGAAGAAAATGACTTCAGTGTGGGAAAAGAATCAAGATCCATTCTTGAAATTCATTAGAAGGAATTGGCTACGATCACAAAGAAAAGGAATGCTCACACTATAGTAAAAACACCCAAAGCCTATATCAAAAGGGAGATTAGGGATGCGATTGTTTTGCTCAACCACATTGGAGGGAACCTAAGTCTCAACACTTTATGACTTGGATGTTCCCATTCTTGAAATTTATCTTTGAGGATAAAAAACCCATTTATTGGGCCCATGTGATTTAACAGTAGTTGATTGGTCATTTGCCAATATCTTGACAACTAGGTAATTTTAAATGATCTTGTATTTGGTATACATTCTTTTGAAGTTTATTCCTAACGGGGAAAATTTGTGTGTAAAAAAGAAGATTGATCATGGGCTTTCGAGCCTTAGTGCTAGCCATATTTTCACATAAAGGACTAGAGGAAGAAGGTAACTTTCATCCATGCTAGTTTCTTGAGACATACTTTTGAGATTCTTTCGAGAGACAACATCACAACACTATCAAAGAAAGTGGTGAAAGCAATACACCCCTCTATGGATTGATACATGCAAGATACAAAATACATACATTTGAGTATCTAGAGACATAAGCAACTTGGTGGTGCTTCCCATTAGGTCCATTAATGACCTAGTCCTTAGGAAATTCTGTTGATAGATCCTTCCAATTCATAAGAAGGTTATTAGAAAGCACTTTAAGGGCTTGGTAGATTTTCTTTTTATTATTGGATGCCATAATTGCAACTTCTCCAAGTATTTTAGTAATTTGGAAGGAGAAATTCAACAGTTCAACTTTTTGGCCATTACAATAAGAAAAAAATTACAATGGAGGAGGTGTAATAAAAGGTTTCTACCCAAAGAGAGAAAATGTAGTATTTTATCATAAACCTAAAGTTGAAGTTCGACCAATTGTGATGGAGATGGAGTTAATGAGAGAGAAACAATGCAATTAGGCCTCCCTACATGGATAAATATGAAGAATGGCCAAGAGGAAATAGAAAAATTGAGGTAAAAAAAATTAGATGATTCCTCAAACGAAAGAGACGTAGAAGAATTTTTATTTGATGAATCTACACAAGAAACACGAACTATATTAAAGAATGAATTGTAGATCTCCAAAGAAGAGGCTTTTGATAGAGAATCTTCCTCTAAAGAAGAGGTAGAGGATATTGGAGGTCCTGTTGGTCCGGCTTTCATACGCACCCCGCGAAGGATGAGCAGGAAGCTCCGGAGACACCCACGGGACGAATCCCACTCACTTTAGGATCTAGCTGGTTATCCAAGGTGCGAGTTACAGAGTTGGGTCGAATGGCTATTCACTCTTTTCTGCTTCTGGAATAGATTTCAATATGGACTATTCTGTTACCTTACAGGGGGCTCACTGAACTCGTTTAGTAGTTGTCACTTGTTTATCAGATTTAACTTGAATTCTTGATCTAGCTCTCATGGGTCAACAGATTCAAATAAAAGACAAATAAAGAAAGTAAAAATGGATCATTTCACCGAAAACAAAGAGAGGGTAGGGTAGGGTAGAAAGAGAAGTTTATCGGACTTTAAACTATAAAACTTAAAACTACCAATTTCACCTATGCTACTAGCTTCACAACAGAACAAATCAAAGAAGAAAGTGTCCGATCAGTCTAAGATCACTTTCAACTAAGAGCACAAGGCAGAGTAGAAGAGATCTAGCAGAAAATTATAAATCCAAGGGCAGTTGGTTAAAACTGGTATCTTTCACCGACGACCTAGCTCACACAGTGAAGACAGAGCAATTAGAACAAACTTAACCTCAAATCTGTAATTTTCCCTAGCAGACAATAGAACAACTGAAGCCTAACAACATATTTAATCTTGACAATACAGATTCACAACATATATCTAACAAACTTTAATGAAACAGATAACAGAAGAAGATACACTTATCACAGATCTATAAAATATTAGGCTCCTGGCCATGCTACCACAGAAAACAACAAAAGCACATCAACTCCCAGTCCAAAAAACAAAGGATTTCACAAAATTTGCAAGAAATTGCTTATAAGCCTTTTATTTCTAAGTCTCCGCCTCCCGCAATTACATTGAGAAGAAGTATTTATAGACTCAGGACAGACCCTGATCTTTTCAGAAATATCTTCTTCCTTAACTGCAAATCTTATCTTTCTAAACCCTAGGACCCGGGTTTTACAATATAAAGTCCTTTAAAATCAAGTTCTGGATAGAACTTAACCCTTCTGCAAATTAGTGCAGTCCACTGCCATAAATGGAGAAGATAGAGTTGAATGCCACTTGCATTCATCCGCAACTGCAAATGAATGCTCTCATTAATTTCTGCTGGTGAGCCGGATGAGTCACCACTTTTCTCACATCTGAACTCCGCATATCCATCCTTGAGTTGAAAAGGTCTTCAAGCTGTTAAGTCTGCAATAAATCTCCATTGAATGCTTTCACCGGCCTCTTCTCCTCTAGCATGGCGGTGTTTGATTAAATCTGCACTTTAACTTTGACTTTATGGCCTTTCAGTTGTCCCGCAGGTGACAGGTGGAATCCTGTATGAAAGAGAAAAGATTAATTAGCACTTTAATAAACATTAAATCCAAGCTTAAAACATTAAAATCAGACTAAAAACCGCAAAATAAGCTTGCATGTCGGCCTTGCTCTGTCTGATTCGCGCTTTGACACGTGTCGCTATCCCAGGAAGCCTTCTGTTTACAGCTGGAATGCACTTCAGGCTCATTGTGCAACTTTCTCTCTCCTATCGCGATTCTGCGACATGTCGCGATTCTGCGACATGTCGGGATTTCGCGACATGTCGCGAAATCGCGACGTCCCCAGCGCTATGGCAACTTGTCGCTCCTCAGGTCGCGAAAACGCGACATGTCGCGATTTCATGACATGTCGCGAAATCGCGCCTCCCTGCCGGCCGTCGTACAATTTTCTTTCACAAGCCGCGAAACTGCGACATGTCGCGATTTCGTGACATGTCGCGAAATCGCGACGATTCTTGTTGATCGTACAACCTTTCTTTGGCAAGTAGCGAAATCGTGACCTGTTCTGGCAATTTGGTTATCGGGGTGTCGCGATTTTGCGACACCCAAGGTCTCCCCTCACCATTTGTGTCGCGATTTCGCGACGTTGCGATTTCGCGACACCTTCCTCGTTACAACCTCTTGGCTGTCGCGATTTCGCGACATTAAAATGCCTTAACCAAAATTTCAATATGATTTCTCTTTTCTCCCTCATGTCTCCATCCGGACCCGTCGCGATTTCGCGACATGTCGCGAAATCGCGACGGTCCGTACGTCCCGGGCCTCCTTGCCAGCTTGGTCGCGATTTTGGAACATGTCAGCGCGTCGCTGCAAGTTTCAACTTGAACTCCCTTCTCAACCAACATGCAGCGAATCGCTGCAAGTTTTGTAACTTAGTCATTTTTGAAACCACCTCATCGCGAAAATGGAACATCGTTCATTTGAGCACTGTGGGATCTTTTGTAAAAGAATGTCAAATCACTGTTACTTCATTCCTTTGCTTCCTCTTCAACAAGCTACACGCGATTTCAAGACGTTCGCGAATCGCTGCAATCTTTGCTGTGGACTCTTCTCTTGACCAACGTCCTGCGATTTTTAGACATGCAGCGCATCGCTGCAATTTTTAAACTCAAGCCTTTTGAAGCTGCCAGCCTCGCGAAAACAAAACATCAGCGAATCGCTGCACTTTTACCATTTGACTCCTTGAAGCTCCCGATGTTGCGACTTTGGAACATGTCGCGTCGTTGCAACTTCTTGCCTTGTGTACCTTTTCCAAAACGTGCAGCGCATCGTCGTAGTTTTAGCACTTAAGCTCTTTTTACAACCAAGCCTTCTGTGCCTTTAAAATGTGCAGCGCATCGCTGCAACTTTCACTTCGAACTCCCTTAGTTGATTTTTCTCTTGCACTCAGTGAAAATGCGACATGTCGCCAAATCGCGCCCCTCCGTACAACTTTCTTCTCTCTCCTCCGGCCGACAACGATTTTGCGACACTTTCCAAAAATGGAAATGTTGCGATATCGCGACACTTCCAAAAATGAAAAGTGTCGCGATTTCGCTACACATTTGCGACTTAGCCGATTTTCTGAAAACCTGTCGCGATTTCGCGACATTTCCATAAATGGAAGTGTCGCGATTTCACGACATTACTAAAAAAGGAAAGATTTGATTTTTCATGTATTTATCTGACTGTTTTTTGGATTTTCTTGGTGCCGGTGCAGGATTTGGCTTAAGCATGAATGATTTCTAGCATGTAAAAGTTAAGCCTGGATAACACAGCTAGAATGCAAGGAAAAGCACAACTTTAAAAAGGAGGCAAGCAAAATCTGGGACTAACACTGGAAATGATCAAGAGGGTCCCTGCTGCAAAAATGGAATTTCAGAGTTTTCAAGAGGATTGGAATGCATTTTTCAGTGGGGGTGTGTTGCTTCTCAACAAATGGCGATATCTGCGGGTAAAATAGTAGCACTATTTTAGAACCCAAGACTCTGGTTTCAAAACAAAAAGACCATGCATCATGCCTTGCCACAGACATTCTTCACAATAAATTGACTACTAACTGCAAGCTGTTAAAAATTCCCAAGGACATACTAGGCTGGACTACTTCAAGGAAGATTTCTGATGTGCAATTTCAAAGGGTATAAACTTTCTTCAAGAATGACTAAATCGAATGATGAATTTTGGACTGATAAGCTTTTCTAGATTGTAAAAGGGGAAACCGAGTAGAGCTCTGTTTACTAGTTTAGCCTTTTACAGCCTAGACAGAGTTACCCTTTAGATTTACACGACCCAAATTTACAACTGTATGGTGGAATGGAGTATTGGCTGCCTCTTTCATTGAGCAACCCTTTTCTCTTTCTTTTATCTCTCTCTCTCCTTTTTTTTTTTTTTCATCTCTCTTCTTTTGAAATATATCAATATCTGGAAGGCCTTAAAGAAATCACAACTTTCTTTTATCACTTGATCAATCTGGAATTGTTTCAGTCTAGGCAATGATAGCCTCTGTGGATACCCAAATAATTGCATGAACCATAGTCCCCTCTTATAACCAACTTTTCTTGGATTCCCCGGGAGTTCCTCCAACCAAACAACATAGCAGTTTTTCTATCATTAAAACAACTGTGGCAAGCAAGACACAAAATCCAATCATCTCTCTACCTTTGTCCTGACTAACAAAATAGTTCCACTGTTCAATTTAAGCAGACTATCTCAATTTTAATAATGAACAACATGGGCATTGGATTGTGGATTGATCAGCTCAGAATAAAACAATTTTCAGCAGGCTGACTTTTCATTGATGGCTCAGGCAGAGGCAAAGAACAGAGACCTTTAGAAGCTAAAGGACTTTTCATAGACTTTCAAGGACAGACAGGCCTTGAAGCAAAACAAGATAAAACTGGCCTTAAAGCAAAACAAAATAAAACTGTACAGACTAAAACACTGAACTGTATAGGCAGCAAAGAAAAGGAAGCAAAGCAACTAAAACAAAAGAAAAGACTGGACAGGCATTATCAGCAAGCTGACATAAAAAGACAAAGAAAGGAAATAAAAAGCACTGACAAAAGAAATAAACTGCACAAGCTAAAACTGTACAGACAATTAAAGATTAAAAAATAAGATGAAGCAACTAAAAGAACTGCAGAGCATTAAAATTAAACTGAAACAGATTAAAACTGTACAGACATTTAAAAATAAAACTGCACTGACAAAGAAATAAAACTGAAAAACTTCAAAGCTTACTTACAATGTATACATATGTTACAACTTCCCTTCATACTCAAAAAATGCAGCAGTTGGGAAAGCAGAGAAATGGTGCCTTAAAAATTTTTTGACCATGTGCAAGTAATTTAGAAAAATTACCTTTCAGGTCCTGTTGACGAAATGCACTCAGGACTATGCTTCAAAAATTTGCTATCTGGGAAAGACTTGTGTTTACTGTCTTCCCTGTCCCATTTGAAAAACAAATCTGCAACTCCTTCAAATTAAAAAAATCATATAATAACAAATCATATGATAACATGTTTATGCTTCTACTTGAAGGGTTTGCAGAGTTCTTTCAAAATGACTGAATGTAAAAACCCCCAGGATCAAATACCTTAAAATCTTGACAGACCCAGACCACCACATCTTCAAAATTATGTGACAACTGAAAGAAATCATGTTTTATCTGTATGCCCTGGTTCTTAACAACTTGAACATTTTGTGGTTGTCTGTCATTGCTTCAATATCCAGGACTTCAATTTTTATCTCTCTAGCGAGAATGTTTACAATTTTCCTTTTCACTCGAGCCTTGCTTAGATTTAACCTCATCAATGTGTAATATCCAACTCATCCATTGTTGTGATGGATTAGAGTCATAGCTTGTTCTCACCTTCTCGGTTGCCAAATTATAAACTCCAATATTTACATCAACATGATTTACAACCTTTTCTTTGACATTATGTTCGGAAGTTGCGAGGCTTATGTTGAGACGGTTCATCAATTCCAAGTTGGCTGACCACATTCATATTTACTATCTTTTCCTCCTTTTCTTGAAATTCAACGGGTGGTCCAGAGTAAGCCTCAATCAAGATATCCTTCTGTTCAACAATGCGGGGCAGTTCATAGGGGGTGATGTCAGCTTTAAGTTCCCTCATATCCTCAATGATGTTATCCTCTTTCTCAGTTACTTCTGCATAGTGACATTGAGTCTCACTTTCATCATCCTCTGATGAGGAAGGGTCATTGTTAGGTTCTGGACTCTGACATCTCAAATTATAACTGTCCATTTTGAACTGTTGAAAATCTTGCATTTCATCCATAGGAGTCTGTACAAGACTTTCTGTCTCTTCAAGAAAAGTGAAAGAATCTGAAACCCTGGTTGTACTGTTTTTGGATGAACTAAAAATATCAATATTTCTTTGATCTCTAGGAAAATTTAACTCACCAGGAAAAACTTCAGATTTGGGTAATGCTAGATCACAACTGTTTACTTCAAGCACTTCCACTTTGAACTTGTCAGAACCTTTCTCTGTATTTTGCACATGCTGAGTGGATGTCATAGTTAACGGAGTCTCCTTGGGTAGAGCATGACATGTTGGCACTAACTCATGATGTGGAATGGGATCTGGAATAGGCATGTTCTGTGTAACATAGGATATCAAATGATTGCTCGAGAATTTGAGGTCCTAGCTGTCTTTCAAGAATTAAGGCTTCTTTATAAGCCCCTGCCAGGGTTGTGATATTAATGTCTCTCTTGAGGAAAATAGAGGTCACCGAATCCAATGCATTCTTGTAGATTTCTAAGGCCATATTTGCATTTGGGATGTAATGGCCAGTCATTCTACCGTAAGCTCTTTGGAACCTCATATTGAAAGACCTGACAGTTTCTCCCGACTCTCTCTTGATGCTGGAAAATTGTTGGTATAACACACTGGGGTCTATCACTTCCCCAAATTGTGATATAAAAGCTTTCTCTAGATCATCCCAGCTAGTAATGGAATTGTTGGTGAGGTTTAAAAACCAGTCATAAGCTCCCTCCTGGAGAGTGAACGGGAACAATCTGCGAGCAACATCTTCATGTTGTATATTTAACAATTTTAAAGCATTTTTGAAAGCTAGCAAATGTTCTTCTGCAGTTCTTGTCCCATCATGTTTATATCTGGGGAGATACCTTTCCGGGCTTCTGGGCAGGTCATGGGCTATACCCGGGATATTCAAAGCAGTGGGGCCCAACCAATTTGCCATTATTACTTGGCTGACAGTGATGTTCTGAGTTGTAATTGGATAACTGCAAGTGATGATAAAACTACTCTTAACTTGAGGTCTTCTCTGGCAATTTTAAATCAGCACTCACAAACTTACAATACTTGAACTGAGTTCAACAGGCCCTCCTTCTAGCGCCAATTAGATGTTGGTTCGGCTTTCATACGCACCCCGCGAAGGATGAGCAGGAAGCTCCGGAGACACCCACGGGACGAATCCCACTCACTTTAGGATCTAGCTGGTTATCCAAGGTGCGAGTTACAGAGTTGGGTCGAATGGCTATTCACTCTTTTCCGCTTCTGGAATAGATTTCAATATGGACTGTTCTGTTACCTTACAGGGGGCTCACTGAACTCGTTCAGTAGTTGTCACTTGTTTATCAAATTTAACTTGAATTCTTGATCTAGCTCTCATGGGTCAGTAGATTCAAATAAAAGACAAATAAAGAAAGTAAAAATGGATCATTTCATCGAAAACAAAGAGAGGGTAGGGTAGGGCAGAAAGAGAAGTTTATCAGACTTTAAACTGTAAAACTTAAAACTACCAATTTTATCTATGCTACCAGCTTCACAACAGAAAAAATCAAAGAAGAAAGTGTCCAGTCAGTCTAAGATCACTTTCAACTAAGAGCACAAGGCAGAGTAGAAGAGATCTAGCAGAAAATTATAAATCCAAGGGCAGCTGGTTAAAACTGGTATCTTTCACCGGCAGCCTAGCTCACACAGTGAAGACAGAGCAATTAGAACAAACTTAACCTCAAATCTGTAATTTCCCCTAGCAGACAATAGAACAACTGAAGCCTAACAGCATATTTAATCTTGACAATACAGATTCACAGCATATATCTAACAAAATTTAATGGAACGGATAATAGAAGAAGATACACTTATCACAGATCTGTAAAATATTAGGCTCCTGGCCATGCTACCACAGAAAACAGCAAAAGCACATCAACTCCCAATCCAGAAAACAAAGGATTTCACAAAATTTGCAAGAAATTGCTTATAAGCCTTTTATTTCTAAGTCTCCGCCTCCCGCAATTACATTGAGAAGAAGTATTTATAGACTCAGGACAGACCCTGATCTTTTCAGAAATATCTTCTTCTCATAACTGCAAATCTTATCTTTCTAAACCCTAGGACCCGGGTTTTACAATATAAAGCCCTTTAAAATCAAGTTTTGGATAGAACTTAACCCTTCTGCAAATTAGTGCAGTCCACTACCATAAATGGAGAAGATAGAGTTGAATGCCACTTGCATTCATCCGCAACTGCAAATGAATGCTCTCATTAATTTCTGCTGGTGAGCCGGATGAGTCACCACTTTTCTCACATCTGAACTCCGCATATCCATCCTTGAGTTGAAAAGGTCTTCAAGCTGTTAAGTCTGCAATAAATCTCCATTGAATGCTTTCACCGGCCTCTTCTCCTCTAGCATGGCGGTGTTTGATTAAATCTGCACTTTAACTTTGACTTTATGGCCTTTCAGTTGTCCCACAGGTGACAGGTGGAATCCTGTATGAAAGAGAAAAGATTAATTAGCACTTTAATAAACATTAAATCCAAGCTTAAAACATTAAAATCAGACTAAAAATCACAAAATAAGCTTGCATGTCGGCCTTGCTCTGTCTGATTCACGCTTTGACACATGTCGCTATCCCAGGAAGCCTTCTGTTTACAGCTGGAATGCACTTCAGGCTCATTGTGCAACTTTCTCTCTCCTGTCGCGATTCTGCGACATGTCGCGATTTCGCGACATGTCGCGAAATCGCGACGTCCCCAGCGCTATGGCAACTTGTCGCTCCTCAGGTCGCGAAAACGCGACATGTCGTGAAATCGTGCCTCCCTGCCAGCCGCCGTACAATTTTCTTTCACAAGCCACGAAACTGCGAGACGAAATCGCGACGATTCTTGTTGATCGTACAACCTTTCTTTGGCAAGTAGCGAAATCGTGACCTGTTCTGGCAATTTGGTTATCGGGGTGTCGCGATTTTGCGACACCCAAGGTCTCCCCTCACCATTTGTGTCGCGATTTCGCGACGTTGCGATTTCGCGACACCTTCCTCGTTACAACCTCTTGGCTGTCGCGATTTCGCGACATTAAAATGCCTTAACCAAAATTTCAATATGATTTCTCTTTTCTCCCTCATGTCTCCATCCGGACCCGTCGCGATTTCGCGACATGTCGCGAAATCGCGACGGTCCATACGTCTCGGGCCTCCTTGCCAGCTTGGTTGCGATTTTGGAACATGTCAGCGCGTCGCTGCAAGTTTCAACTTGAACTCCCTTCTCAACCAACATGCAACGAATCGCTGCAAGTTTTGTAACTTAGTCATTTTTGAAACCACCTCATCGCGAAAATGGAACATCGTTCATTTGAGCACTGTGGGATCTTTTGTAAAAGAATGTCAAATCACTGTTACTTCATTCCTTTGCTTCCTCTTCAACAAGCTACACGCGATTTCAAGACGTTCGCGAATCGCTGCAATCTTTGCTCTGGACTCTTCTCTTGACCAACGTCCTGCGATTTTTAGACATGCAGCGCATCGCTGCAATTTTTAAACTCAAGCCTTTTGAAGCTGCTTGCCTCGCGAAAACAAAACGTCAGCGAATCGTTGCACTTTTACCATTTGACTCCTTGAAGCTCCCGATGTTGCGACTTTGGAACATGTCAGCGCGTCGCTGCAACTTCTTGCCTTGTGTACCTTTTCCAAAACGTGCAGCGCATCGCTGCAGTTTTAGCACTTAAGCTCTTTTTACAACCAAGCCTTCTGTGCCTTTAAAATGTGCAGCGCATCGCTGCAACTTTCACTTCGAACTCCCTTAGTTGATTTTTCTCTTGCACTCAGTGAAAATGCGACATGTCGCGATATCGCGACATGTCGCCAAATCGCGCCCCTCCGTACAACTTTCTTCTCTCTCCTCCGGTCGACAGCGATTTTGCGACACTTTCCAAAAATGGAAATGTCGCGATATCGTGACATTTCCAAAAATGGAAAGTGTCGCGATTTCGCTACACATTTGCGACTTAGCCGATTTTCTGAAAACCTGTCGCGATTTCGCGACATTACTAAAAAAGGAAAGATTTGATTTTTCATGTATTTATCTGACTGTTTTCTGGATTTTCTTGGTTCCGGTGCAGGATTTGGCTTAAGCATGAATGATTTCTAGCATGTAAAAGTTAAGCCTGGATAACACAGCTAGAATGCAAGGAAAAGCACGACTTTAAAAAGGAGGCAAGCAAAATCTGGGACTAACACTGGAAATGATCAAGAGGGTCCCTGCTGCAAAAATGGAATTTCAGAGTTTTCAAGAGGATTGGAATGCATTTTTCAGTGGGGGTGTGTTGCTTCTCAACAGGTCCAAGTGATAATATTTAAAATTGTAGGAGATTACCCATCAAATGATTCACCCAATGTGCACCAACACTTAAAAGTAGTTGAAGTAGCTAGGGATTCAATGAAGTCTCCTAAGACACAACAATCCATTCAATAATTTTCCTCAAATAAATATTTATAAGGAATACCTATGACAAATTCATTAAACCAAACGTAGATTGGAGGTGTTAATTTTTAGGTATGAAGGCAGTATACAGGTCAGCTAGACATTTGATCTGCTAGACGTCTAGGTCAGACGTCTAGGCAATAGGCCAGACGTCTGACTTGCTAAACGTCTAGGCCAGACATCTGGTTTGGCAGATGTCTAGGCCAGACGTCATGCCTAGTAGACGTCATGCAGTGGATGTCTAGGTAGACGACAAAACGTGAAAGACGAAGAGTTTTTGGAAGCTGAAACGAACAGTTTTTTGAAGGTTTCTGTTGAAAGATGAAACGAACAGTTTGGAGTATTCCTCTGCTCTATAAAAGGGATGTGATCCCTTCCATAATGTTTGAGTTGTTGAAAACTTTAAAGGATATGAATGTAAATTTTGCTAAAATTAATAAGAAAGAGAAGTTGCCATTGCCCCATGGTTTTTCCTGCACATTGCAGGTTTCCACGTAAATATCTGTGTCACTTGTGTTACTGTTTTTGTGTTCTATTTTTTTGTTACTGTGCTTCCTCTTGTAGGTATAAATCTTGGAGATTTTCCTAACATCTGGTATCATAGCTAAGGTTTTGTGCGAGTGGGCGTTGCAACAATGACAAAAGGTATAACCAAGTTCGAAATTGAGAAATTTGATTGCAGGAACTTCTCTCTATGGAAGATGAAGGTGGAGGATTTGCTAGTTCAGAATGACCAAGCACAAGCCTTGAAAGGGGTCGCGAGTAAACCGAGCAGCATGAAATATGAGGAGTGGGTAACGCTTTACAGGAATGTGGTTTCTACAATCTGTCTCTGCCTAGCGGACTACGTCTTATTCAATGTAGCTGAAGAAAAGACCGCGAAAGCCCTTTAGAAAAAGGTTGAAAAGTTGTATGAAACAAAATCAACAACTAACAAGGTTTTATCTGAAAAAAATAGCTTTATAGCTTGAGGATGAAAGAAAGTTCATCCGTGGTAGATCATTTGAATGAGTTTAATACTCTGATCAGTAAACTAGTTTCAGTTAATGTGAAGATGGACGATGAAGATAGAGCTATCACCATACTTTGTTCCCTCCCAAACACTTGGGATCATATGGTGATGACCATCAGTAATTCATCATCAGGAACTCTCACTTTTGATGATGTGGTAGCCTCTTTGTTGGCAGAAGAGTTGACATAAAAAATATCTCTGGAACCCTCAACCAATGAAGCCCTATCTGTGAGAGGTCGATCGTTCAAGGGGAGTAAACAAGGTAAAAAATAGTCTAGATCTAATTCTAAAGCACATAAGCAGAAAGGAAAGTGCTGGCATTGTGGGAAGCCAGGACACTCCAAGAAGGATTTTTGGAAATTAAATAATGGTGAAAAGCAAAATCAGCCATCAGCTGAAAGCCAGTGCAACAGATTCAGGAGAGACGACAACATGTGAAGCCTTCTGTATCAATAATAACAGCTCAATTTTGTATACCTAGGTTTTGGACTCAGGTGCATCCTTCCACATGTCTCCCCACAAATATTGGTTTGACAAATATCAACCATACTATAGTGGAAAGGTCTATTTGGGTGATGATCATCCTTTAGAAATTATGGGAAGAGGGGATATAAGGATCAGGTTGGACGATGGTAGAGAAAGGATGCTATGTGATGTGTGACATGTGCCCGATTTGAAGAAGAATTTGCTATCAATCAAAATTATGGATAAGATAGGATATTCTGTCACCTTCTGTAACAACTACTGCAAGATTACCAGAGAAGCTCTTGTAGTAGCAAAGGGAGAATCTTATGGGACCTTATATCATTTATGCGATGATACGGTGACAAACCATGCAACAACTTATGTTCAGGATGAAATAATGCTATGACATCAATGCCTAGGCCATATGAGTGAAAAAGGCCTAAAAATTTTGAATGACAGAGGTATGATTTTTGGGATTAAGTCTTGCAATTTAGACTTACGTGAGCACTGTATTTTTGGTAAACAAAAGAGTGTTCAGTTTACTGCAAGTCTTGGTAAGAGTTTTGATTTCCTGCAACTTATACATTCAGATATATTTGGACCTGTTCCCACTCAATCCTTGAATGGCGCCATCTATTTTTTGACTTTTATAGATGATTATTCTAGGAGAGTGTGGGTTTATTTTATGAAGAAGAAGTCAGAATCTTTGCATAAATTTAAGGCGTTCAAAGCACAAGTAGAAAAGAGTTTGGGCAAGTCAATTTTGTGTCTCGGGTCAGATAATGGGGGTGAATATTTCTCCAAGGAATTTGATAAATTTTGTATGCAAGAAGGTATTAAGCACCAGAATACTGTACCATACACTCCACAACAAAATGGTGTGGCTGAGCGGATGAATCACACAATCATGGAACGTGCAAGAAGCATGCTTAGCACAACTAGGTTGGAGAATTTTTTTTGGGCGGAGGCTGTTGATACAACTGTTTATCTTATTAACATGTCACCTACAACTGCATTGGATAGACAGATTTTGGAGGAGGTTTAGTGTTGTAAGCCAGTTGATTACTCTCATTTGCACACTTTTGGCTGTGACGGGTTTGCCCATGTACCCAAAGAAAAAACATCCAAGCTTTATCTGAAGTCAAACAAATGTGTTTTTATCGGCTATGAAGATATAGTGAAGGGGTATAGATTGTGGGATCCTACTGCCCACAAGGTAATTATTAGCCGGGATGTAATTGTTGATGAAAAATAAATGCAAAGGAAGGAGGTACAACAAAATCCTAATGTTGTACCTATTGAAGTAGAATTGAGGGAAGATGACTATGAAGATGAACATGCTGAAGTCTTTGATCAACATGTAGAACAACAAGTAGAATAGGAAATAAAGCAGCCACAACGGTCACAAGACCAAGATCCAAAACTGCCAGATCTTTGGGTCAGAAGATCTACACGTCCACAAAAATGTTCGGAAAGGTATTCTCATGTGTATCAGTCCTATTTTGCTTTGTTAACTGATGATGGTGAACCTAGTTCATTTCAGGAAGCTAGAGAGTCTGAAAATGTAGAAAAGTGGAGGAAATCCATGGAGGAGGAAATCGGGGCACTTTGCAAGAATAAAACTTGGGAACTTGTGAATCTTCCACCTGGAAGAAAGACTATTGGAAACAAGTGGGTGTACAAAGTGAAGAAGAACAGTGATGGGCTGTTGAAACGCTATAAAGCTCGCTTGGTGGTAAAGGGCTATGTGCAGAAGTCAGGTGTTGACTTTAATGAAATTTTCTCTCTAGTTGTGAAGATTACTACTATTAGAGTTCTACTTGCACTTGTATCTGCAAAGGATTTGGAACTGGAGCAGCTTGATGTAAAGACTGCTTTCTTGCATGGTGATCTCGAGGAAAAGATATATATGGATAAGCCTGAGGGCTATGTAGAAAGAGACAAAGAGCATTTGGTTTGCAAACTAAAGAAATCATTGTACGGGTTGAAACATGCACCAAGGATGCGGTACAGGAAATTTGATACCTTCATGAAGAGCCAAGGTTTCAGTAGGAGTGAAGCTGACCATTGTGCATACTATAAGAGGTTTGATGATGGCAATTTTCTAATTTTGTTGTTGTATGTTGATGATATGCTGGTTATAGGCCCCAATATGAAGAAAATCATTGATCTTAAGGCTCAGTTTGTTAGGACATTTGAAATGAAGGATTTAGGAGCAACAAACCAAATTTTAGGGATGAAGATACACAGGGACAAAAAAGGAAGAAAGATATGGTTAAGTCAAAAGTCATAAGTGGAGAAGATTTTTTAGTGCTTGAATATGCAGAATGCTAAACCGGTTAGTACCCCATTTTTCCACACTTAAAGTTGTCTTCCAACCAGTGTCCTAGAACGGAAGCAAAGAAGACAAGCATGTCTCATGTACCGTATTCATCAACAGTAGGAAGCCTAATGTATGCCATGGTGAGCACCAGACCGGATATTGCCCAAGCAGTGGGAGTAGTCAGCTGGTACATGACAAATCCTAGTAAGGAGCGTTGGAATACAGTGAAGTGGATATTTAGATATTTAAGAGACACTTCAAATGCTGCCATTTACTTTGGATCGATAGATTTAAAAGTTTCAGGTTTTATGGATTTTGATTATGGTGGAGATAGAGATGGGAGAAAATCCACTATAGGATATACCTTCACCCTTGTTGGAGGAGCAGTGAGTTGGGCTTCTAAGTTGCAGTCTTGGATTTATCAACCACTGAAGCAGAATACATTGCAGCAACTCATGCTAGCAAAGAGGTAATTTGGCTAGAGCGATTGTTGGGTGACTTCAAGGTAATGCAGGAGAAAATTACGATGCATTGTGATAGCCAAAGTGCTATTCAATTAGTGAAGAATCCAATATTCCATGATCGCACGAAACACATTGATGTCAAGTACCACTTTATCAAAAATGTGGTGGAAGAAGGTAGGATCCTGTTGCAAAAAATTGATACTAAAGTGAATCCTACAGATATGCTTACAAAGCCGATCAAGGTAGAGAAGTTTGAGTGGTGCAGAACTTCTCTGGGCTTGCTAAAAAAGTAACAAGGGCAACATTGGGCAATTGGCACTAGATGAAATATTTTGGTAGAAGAATTCTCGAATACTGACTTCAAGTGGGAGAATGTTAGGTATGAAGGCAGATATACAGGTCAGCTAGACGTCTGACCTGCTAGATGTCTGGGTCGGACGTCTAGGCAACAGGCCAGACGTTTGACTTGCTAGACGTCTAGGCCAGACGTCTGGTCTGGTAGACGTCTAGGCCAAACATCATGCCCAGTAGACATCATGGTGTGGACGTCTAGGTAGACAAAACATGGAAGACAAACAGTCTTGGGAGTGGAAGACGAAGAGTCTTTGGAAGCTGAAACGAACAG
This sequence comes from Wollemia nobilis, assembly GCA_028583015.1. Taxonomy (NCBI): domain Eukaryota; kingdom Viridiplantae; phylum Streptophyta; class Pinopsida; order Araucariales; family Araucariaceae; genus Wollemia; species Wollemia nobilis. The sequence continues at coordinate 1,297,808 of JAQPPZ010001192.1, forward strand.
TTTTTTGGAGGCTTCCGTTGGAAGATGAAACAAACAGTTTGGAGTCTTCCTCTGCTCTATAAAAGGGATGTGATCCCTTGCATAATGTTAGAGAGCGTATGAGTTGTTGAAAACGTCAAAGGACGTGAATGTAAATTTTGCTAAAATTAATAAGAAAGATAAGTTGCCATTGCCCCGTGGTTTTTCCTGCACATTGCAAGTTTCCATGTAAATCTCTGTCACTTGTGTTACTGTTTTCGTGTTCTATTTTTTTGTTATTGTGCTTCCTATTGCAGGTATAAATATTGGAGTTTTTCATAAAATTAATGTAGCTGCTATAGGAAGAAGTGGAGAGATGGCAGTAAATATGACAACAATCCCATAAGAAATAAAATAAGATCGACATTGCCTAAGAAATGGAAAAAAAATAAGCAAACAAAAAATGAAAACAAAATGGAGACTTTAGTAACACTGTTCAACCCATAGGAGGAAAAATATTGATGGTAGGAGCGAGAGTTAACAAGACAACACATTGGCCTTAATAGAATAACCCTAAGGTCACCATAATGATTTTTTGATAAAAATTATAAAGGAAGGTCAATGCTTGGAAATAATAAGAAAATAACCTAATTTTTCCAGCTTTTTTGATGATGTATTATCAAATTTGAATTAGAGGGGGTGAAATAAAAATGTTTCATATAATAGAATAAAAGAAATATCATGGTGAAGGAAGCTATCCTAAAACCTAACACACCATCTAGTAAAACACTATTGATGGAAGACTTTGATGTTGTCACACATGATTTACCCATATTGTACATCCAAGGGAACATTGGACTTTTGAAATTAGTGTACGAATTAATGGAGGATAACATTCAAGGTTTGGTGACCAAGAATGTGAAGCTCAAAGCTGAAAACAATGCATGAAGAAGCTCTTTGCCAAATTTGGTGTGACAAGGCTCAAGAAAGGAGCTATGAGAATGCCCAAATCTAGAATATCATGATTTGAAGAAAACATAAAATATCTTGACTCGACTAATCAAATGGAAAAAAAACAATAAGGATAGGGAAACCCCATTGGCTAAAAAATTAGACGATATTGGGGTAAAACTGGCGTGAACTTAGATAAAATCCATAACATTACTATAACTTGAAAAATCATGGTAGATACATCCATCTAGTTTCATAAATGATTCAAAATGTTGTTGAGAAAATCCTAGCCAAGATACATAAAGCACAACTAATTGTTAGTTGGCTTATAGAATGAGGATGAAGTAGCTCACATGAAAATAGATATATGAATCGTATTAGCATCCACTAGTGGTATTGAGTAAAGCTGAAACAACAAAATTGGAGTAACATATGAATCAAGTATTTGGGAAAACATGGTAATCCTTTGTTATGGATAACTTAGAGGTGGAAATAAGAAAAAAAACATTAGAGCAAGCTATCGAAGATTATATCAAATTGATAAATTAGGCATTTGATAAAATCAACAAATTAATAGCTACTTAAAAAAATTGATTTTAAAGCAAAATAAATGGTAAAGAAGACCAAGGAAGTCATATTTGCAATATTTTATGGATATTGGGATGAGGTCTTCTTGGAGTTTTAAAAAATTGATGAAGCAAGGTCTTTCTTAATCAAAATCCAATTCCTAAAATTGATAAAAATTGTAGATGCCAACAATAATTACATTGAAGATGAAAAAATATGGTTAGTGCTAGGATAACATGGATAAACCCAATTCAGACTTCCTCAACACATAACTGAAGCTCTAGATGAAATGCAAATAGAAGGATGCCAAAGGAAAAAAAGTTGTTGGAGTTGCTTCTTAGCAAGCTCATGGCCTACTTACCTCAAATCACTTGTTTGTTTACTGTGTCACTTCATGGTTCTAATGTGTCCGAATGTAAATTTTAATTAAGTAGAAAAGACAATTACATAGTTTCTATGCTAATTAATTAGAAGAAATAAGTTGAGTTGGTTATCCCTCTTAAGCAACAAAGTTTTGTATAAAAAGAATGAATGGAAAGAACAAAGTATTTCGATGCCAATTTTGCTAAGAAAATTATATTCTTAATATTTTGATGTACAAAAGTTGAAGTCACATACTACATTTCTCAAATTGACAAAGATTTTTGTCTGATATGGGTATTCATTTTTTTTTAAATTTGTAGTTGTTGAAAAGTCTTCATTTTGTGTTGAGATGTGTGTGTGGTTTGTTTTTTAAAATATTGCTTGAGTTTGAATGATTTCCTAAGAATACAGCTTAAGTGATAAACAATCAAAGACCACTTATTTATTCATGTATTGTATTGCATTCAATTTTTTCTTGAAATATATTAAATTTAAAAAGTACATTCATAGGAAGGAGCAACCCTTCCATGAATGGAGAACTTCAACTATTCTTTATTTTTTCTTTGAAGTTCAATATTTTGTCAAAAGGACTAAAATTTAGACCATGAATGGGATGATAAGCACATAGGGAAATCTCATATAATTAAAATATTGGACAACTATTTGATATCCAATAGTTAACTATAAATCAAGCTTGCAATCTCTTTAAAATTTTTGCAATGAGGAGAATCAAATCATACACAATTTTTTTTGAGATGTGATATACTCAATCTTGCTCATCTAAAGCCATTTCATTTTCTATTTACATGGTTCCAAAACCTTGATTTCTTCCAAGTGGTTATGTTGTGGTGAGAGGACCAAAGTTTAAAGGATCATGTATGCACAAATATGTTCAAAAGATAAAACATCTAAATGAAGAAATAAAGAGTTGGAATGCCAAACTCTTGGTAGCATATTTAAAATAAAGGAAGAAATTAAATGCAAGCTCAAAAATTTATAATATATAGTAGAAATCAAGGGAATGGACTAACACACCTATATGCAAGAAAAATAATTACTTTTTGATTACCATAATGTATTAAAAAAAGGAAGATTCATATTGGGCTCAAAAATCTAGGCCCCACAAAAATCATGGTTGCCATTGACAACAATCTTCTCATTAAATTGATTATATTCTTTAATACAACCCATGTCATGATATCATTATAGTACTCTTCTCATTTAATTTGTCATATTCTTTTATACAATCCATGTTATGATATTATTTTCTATAAAAATACATGTTTGGTTTTAATGATAGATCTAAAATAATGTCCTAAAAATTTGATCCTTTAAAACCTTATTTCTTTATATATTGGACATAGTTTTATCCTTCCATCAATATTTATTAGGATATTTTAAATAAGAAATTTTAAGAATCAATAGTTGAAATTTTAAATTTAACACTAATGCCTATTAAAAATTGTTTGTCATTGTGACTTAACAACAATCGGGGGTAATAATGATACTTGTTGAACACTTATAAGAAGAAATTACAAGCAAGGAATGAGCCTCACATTTTATTATTCCTAATATTTGGGTATGAGTGAAGAGTACATGTAGGTGAGGAGCAAGCCTCACGTTTTCTTGTTTTAGATTTTTGTGGAATTCAAAAATAAAAAATTCTTATGAGGAAAGCTAGTGAAGATGGATGGAAAGTAATTTATAAACTCCTTGTGTTGAAATTGTAATTTGATTCATAGTGAAGGTCGACATTGTGAGATGTATTGAATAAGCCTAATGATATATTTTTTTATTAGATGGACGAAGGAGTTTTGAAAGGACCTCCAAACCTTATACAAAAGAGACTAAACCCTGCCTAAAAAGAGGGAGCCAAAATTACTTACATCCGGTAATAATTGAGGAATGGCCAATCAGAGGAGTTACCCCTTCCAAAGCCAAACCAATACATATGTAAGACCATATATAATTTAAAAATTAAAACAATTTGAAATCAAATCAGGATGTCAGATATAACCAATCAAACACAGATCAGTAGTAGGACTTGAACCACGAACCGAGCCATGCACCAATCCTATTCTCCCCCATGAGGTCATTGCTTCCCTAGGTTTTCTAGCCCATCAGGGCAAGAATTTCTTCCACATTAGAGATTGTGGCTTGCAGAGAGGAAACAATAGCTTGGATATATGAAATTTGGTGCGAAAATCCAAAATCAACAAGCACCCCCAAGTTTTGCAGCCAAGTCATCAACAACAACTCGACCAAAGCGGCTAATTGTGTATGAGATCATTATCGATAGAAGAAATATCTATCGGGAAATTATTTCACCACACCATTAAACCATTCTGAATAACTCCTTTGTTAGCAAATATATCGGTTGTTTGATTATATTCCCTGTATGTATGCTTAAAATAAACATCTTCTATATTTTGGATGTATCTTTGAACTTCCAGAAGAAGGTTCAAAATAGTCCAGGTAGGATATTGAGTCTCTCATGTCATATTTATAATATTAAGGGAGTCCCCTTCAATGATTAGTTTCTTGCAACTTATAGAATCCAATAGAGAAAATCCTTGGAACAGGGCCCTAGCCTCAACGAAGTTATTGGTTTTATTGCCAATATTATCAACAAAGGCTAAAATTATCAAGCCATCATGGTTCCTTACAGTCCCTCCAAAACCTGTAGGACCCAAATTCCATTTAGATGAATCGTCAAAATTCAAATTCAACCAACCAATTGGAGCTAGATCCCACTTAACCCTGGCTTTTTTCGAAGGCACAACATGTCTGATTGGTTGAGGATTGGCATTGAATCCAAGAGATCTCTCTATTTATTGTTCCTAATCAAAAATTACAGTATTCAAATTTAGGGTTCTAATGTTCTGCATAAAAAAGAAATCGCTTGCAAAGCCACAACTTTAGTCGAATGAGCAGCATCCTTAAATACCCTTGAGTTTCTTTCCTTCCAAATCTACCACCAGATATGAGGAAGGCTGAATTTCCAAAACCAATGAAGGTGGAGATACAAGAAGGGAGAAACCCATTGGGTCAACACATCCTCTAGGTTGTTTGGAAACACCCATTGGATGTTCAAATATTTGAAAAAGTAGCTGAAAACCTCCTACAAGAAAGGATAGCTAAAAATATGAAGTGGGGATTCCTCCACATTTTTGCACAAGAAACAAGCATTAGGCAAAATCATACCTCTTTTTTAAGATTGTCTAAAGTTAGAAATTTTCCTTGTATGACTAGCCAAAAGAAAATTTTGATTTTTAGAGTCAGTCCTTTCAGCCAAATTTTATCTATCAGAAACCAAGTATCAGAAGGACCATCTGCTATAAAATAAGCTATTTTGATAGAGAACTTCCTATCCTTCTCTAATCCCCAGATGAATCTATTCGAAATTTCTCTTCCAGGAATTATAATCCATTTAATGATATTAAAAATTTCAATAAATTCCCTCCTTAATCATTTTGTAATATTTTATTATACAATCTCTATTGGCCATGGTTAACTTTGTTATGGTTAAACCCTATTTATAAATTATTTGTTTTCTTAGTTAAATAAGGGGTTTTGAAAGGATCCTCGAACTTTTTACAAAGGGAAAACTACTATAGATAAAAGAGACAAATAAGACAACATGTCGCTACCCCAACACAAGGTCCTACTATTAATTAAAACTAAACCAAACAACCACAAGAGAAGAAGACATGAAAAGAGACCCAAAAAACAACCGCCCAAGTAGGAGACACCAACTATAGCCCACAACTACAAAAGAACAAGGAGGGACCAATCAGGAAGGGGGGAAAAATATATTCTCAACCCCCTTAGACATCTTATGAATATTAGATGTTATGACGTCCCACTGGTCCTAGTCTAATATAACCTTCAAGTACTCAATATTCCAAAGTATCTAAAAGTAGATTAGTGCCAACTAGCCCATGACACAAACCTACCAAAAATCCCAGTTTGAGAACCACCTAGAATGCCATCACTTTTGTCCAAGAAGAGAAACCATTCAACTCATTATCCGGGTGGTAGAAGAATTCCACAATGGACCCACTCAACCAATTAAAAAATGGAAATACAATAGCTTGAATAATGACTTCCTTGGGAAACCAAAGAGAAAAAATATCACATCTATAACTCTTACAACCAATTAGAAAGTAGAACTTGGGAGAGTAAGGAAACAATTGGCCATCTAGCAAGAAGGCAAGCAACCTATGCAAAGCCATTAGGCACATCGATAGGTTGGCCATCATTCATCAATTTAGATTAGGCCCTTGGGGAGATTTTCCCTCTAAATGGATAGATCGGATTGGAGAAAACCTAGGTTGATGAGGAAGAAAGTCAGCTTGTTACCTTCCCGATATGTATGTCTCACCTGAATACTTTCCATACCTAGGAGAATCCAATTAGCTTCCTCAACCAAATTAGCAATATTCCAACTAGGGACTTGCAATCCAAAAATCATATTGAAAAATTTTAATGAGTCACCTTCAATAATAATTTTCATGCAACCAATCGAAGAGAGAAGCATTACCCCTTGGAAGAATGCTCTAGATTTTGCAAAGTGGCAGGTTTGAAACCCAAAATTTTTAGCAAGGGCCAAAATGATAGCTCCATTGTGATTTCAAAACACACCTCCTACACCAACTTTCCTCGAGTTTCCTTTAGAGGGACTGTTGAAGTTAAATTTGATCCATTTAAGGGGGAAATATCCACTTGGTTAAAGCTCTGGTATTATCCAGGTTCTGATCAGTTCCTCTTCTAGCTTACTGGAAACCAAGATTAGGTTCAATTAGGGCTTCAGTATTTGGTCCACCAGGATCATCCAAAGATAGGATAAATACATTCTCAACAATCGCTGACAAGAATTTAGCCCAAACAGAAGCAACATCTTTAAAACTCCCCTAAATACCTTGTTGTTTCTCTCCTTCAAGATACCCCAGACCAGGTGAGGGATACTAAATGATCAAAAGGTATGCAATATCAAGCTAGCAAAGGAGGGAGACCATTGATCAAAGGCATTGAAAAATGGTTCGGGACAACCCAATAGACCCCCAAGGTATTCACAAGGAAATAGAGGACCTCAAGTGAAAAGGGACAAAGGAAGAAGAGGTAGTTACTAGATTCAACATCACATATACAAAGGTGGCACCTATTAGGGATGGCCAAACCTTTTTTTTGGAGATTTTTCATAGTGAGAATATTGTTTTGGATAGCAAGCCATAGAAAAAAGTTCACTTTAGGAGAAAGAAATTTATACTAGATATTTTTGAAAGGAGGCAAGTCCACAGATTCAATTTTAGAAAATAATTAGGTAGACTTCATCGAAAGGACTCTTCCTTCTCCCCCTTCCACATAATAGAGATCAAAAGATCTAATGATATATAAGATTATAATGTGATTGATACAATCCATAGCATTTATTTCCTCGTAGTTCAATTTTGGGAAGTTGATATTCTACCAGGACTTCACCCCATTACTTACCTAAATGAAGTTTACAACTTTAGCTCCAAAGCGGGCCTGAGTTATGGGTTTCACAATTGTAGCCTAAGGAATGTGAGCTAGAGGAGAATCACCCACCCAAGTGTCTTCCAAGAAATCAATATGTCAACCATTTCCTAGCTTCCATACGCGGTCCTTTGAAATGATATGATGAATATTAGTGATACCAAGCCAAAAATAAATCCTGGAGAGGGGAGTAGATCAACCAGAAAGTATTTGTTTTGAGAAAGATATTTGGCTAATAGAATGCAAACCCAATAAACATTCTCATTCTTGAATAACTTTTGCCCTTGCTTGACTTGTAAGATGATGTTCATGCTCTTAAATCTTCTGAGACCAAGGCCATCGAATTATCTTATAGTGCATACCTCTTCCCAGGAAACCAGGTGAAACTTTTTCTTCTCCTCATTTCCAGACCAGAGAAATGACTTCTTAATAAGTTCAATTATTTGAATAACTTTAGCTAGGGCTTTGAAAATTGAGATAAAGTATAGAGGAATGCTTTGAAGGGTGGATTTGACCTGTTGGGATTTGCGAGCTTGGCTAGGAAGATCCCCCTTCTAGCCAACCAATTTCCTTTGTATCCTTTTGATGATCAAGTCCCAAAATGTCTCTTTTAATCTCCCCTTAAATAAGGGTATCCCAAGGTAGGTAGAGGGGAATTTAGCCACCCCACCATCCAAAATATGGGAGATCAGTATTTGCCTTCCGGGTGGTGTTAAGGAAGAAGATTAAACTTTTTAAAAAGTTGATCTTATGACCCACAACTTTTCAAAAGATGTCAAAATGTCCTTAATCTTATTTGCTTACGGAATGGAAGCTAAGGTGGCTATAAGAGTGTCATCAACAAATTATTGGTGGGATAATGGATTCGTTGAAAGAGCTACATTTATACCTACTATGGCTGGTTTTGCTTTTATAGGTTTACCCAATGCTTCAACCATAATGATAAAGAGGAAGGAAAAAAGGGGGTCACCTTGGCACAGGCCCCTACAACTTTTAAAGTATCCCGTAGTTGAACCATTGATGATAATTGAGAAGAAAATTGATGAGATACAATTATTAATCAAGCTTATCCATATTTTATGAAATCAAAATTTATTTAGCACTTTTAGGAGGAAACTCCACGAAACCCTATCATAAGCTTTGTTCATATTGAAAAAGCCTAACTCTTCCATTATTGCCCACAGAATAAATAAGTTTATAAACTAAAATAGTTCCATCCAGAATCTTCCTTCCTACCACAAACCCACTCCGAGCTGGATCAATAATTTTGGGAAGAAAAAATTTGATCCTGTTAGCCAAAATTTTTCATCAAAAACTTGTAGATGGTATTACAAAGGCTAATAGGTCTAAAGTTACTAAAGACCTTAGCTCTTGGGGATTTTGGAACAAGAACTAGGAAGGTGGATTTTATGTCCTTGGGAATGGTGCTAGACCTTTGAATCGCATTTAGGGCATCTCCTATGTCTTTCCCCATAGTGTGCCAAAATTTCTAGAAGAATATTGGGGGAAATTTTTCTAGACTAGGGAATTTCAAAAATTATTTTTTTGTTTTCCTCATCCTTAATGGGGCTCAAAAGGAATGAGTTTCTGTCCTCAAAAATTAGGTTTGGCATATTTTTAAGTAAGCGATCCTCATCCCGAGATTTGTTGTCCTCCATGTCGTAAAGCAAAGATTAAAAAAAATTAACAACCTCTAGCCTAAGTTCCTAAATATCATCTGTTTTATATCCTTCAACATTCAAAATTTCTCTAATTCTATTGGAGGCTCTATGCCTCAGTGGAAATATTTTGTATTTTTATCTCCTGCTTTGAGCCACAGTTACCTCAACTTCTATTTCCAAAGAATCTCCTCCTCATACAGAGTATTATGGAGCTCAGTAAGCACCAATTTCTCTCTATATCTAATCTCCTAATATTGGTCCTCAGCACTAACTGCTCCCTAAATTTATGTAAGCTGAGATCACAAATAATCCTTTCTTTGGGATATTTAACCAAAGATGATCTTGGTCCAGATTTTAATGTTTGACTTAACCCACCTAAGCTTAGAAGATATTTGGAAAATTAAGGGGCTAAAGAAGTCCCAAGACCACCAATCCTTAGTATTTTATTCTATATTAGGGTGCTGGCATCACATCACCTCAAATATTAAGGGCCTTGGGAACCTCTTGGAAGACTGATCCAAACACATCAACCAAGAGTTATGGTTCGATCCCACTTTAGGGAGAGAGCACATAGAAGCATCCCCAAAAATGGGTAAGACTTCCTTAGAAATTAGAATTTATCTAACCTAATTTGAATGAGTTGGTCCCCAATTCTCCTGTTGCTCCACGTATATTTATTGCCTTTAAGCTCAAGATCCAATAATTCATTTTGATTCAACAACATAGCAAAATTGTCCATACCTATCGAAATGCCTATAGTTACTTATTTCTTGTCAGATTGGAAGAGCAGGGAGTTGAAATCTCGAGCCAAAATCTAGCTTTCCCCTTTGAATTTTTCTCTCATAGCGCTCAATAAGTCCTATTTATAAATTATAATTAACCTAAATCCCTCTTGTTATGTTGGCTCAGGTTAAAAATTATGATGTTATTGGGGTTTTGATATTACCATAAATACCCTCGTCACACTCATTTGATTATGGTAGTGTTGTGTAATATTATCTATAGATATAGTAATTATTTATGGTTCCTACAAGGTGCCCACCAAATATCTCTCCTTTTTGTCCTCCTTTTTGTTTTCTATATAATATTTGAGTGCATCGCTAGCTTTTGTTTTTTTTAGAAAATATTATGAATTTCAACATGGTATCAGAGTGGGTGTGGAGTTTTCTAACTTGGTCATGCAAAAACACTATTTTGTGCCTTTGATTTTTATTCTAAACGAAAGGAAAAATCTCTCCTTTTGATCTCTCTTGTTGGTTTTGCATGCAAGACAAAATTAGCTATATTCAATTTTTTTATCCACCTTTCCAAATGTCTTGGAGTATATTTACTTTTCTTCAAAAATCTAGTTTCAAAGATTAAAAGCTATTTTTTCTACTATTGAAGGCATCAAAGGACTTTCGTTTAGGGTTGTTTTTTTTTTCCAAAAATTTGCAATAATTTTTGAATTCAAAACATGGCTCCTTAGTGTGCTAAGGATTTCAATTGGTTCCCACACAAGGGGTGCATATATATTTTCCCTATGGGGAGAGAATGCATCTCTATCTAGCACATAAGGTAGACATTGTAACCAGATTGGTGTATGCTAGCATATTGCAGCCTGAAGGATCTAAGTTCAAGGTTGCATGTATGTTGATTTTTATGAGGAAGAGAGAATGCTATTTTCAAAGGCCTTAGAATATCATCAGTTATTCAAGAATTGACCATCCCTATCTAATATTGGTCGTGGCATTATGGTTGGAGACTGCTTTGGAAGGGACAAGGCGTAAGTTCAAATCATGTATGTATCTTCTTTTGTAGAAGGTGACTATATTTGTGATTTCTATGAAAGGATTGACCATTTCCTTATCATAGCATACACTACCCAAGTGGACAACAAGGGCACCATATAAGCATAGGGTATGCAATTAAATCATGTTCTAGTTATCTTTGCCAAAGGGAATGGTATGGCTAATAGTGAAAGAGGGATTGCACACTTTTCCTTCCCATCCATTGTATGACACTTAGCTTAGGGGAGACCTAAGCTTGATCCCATTTGAGTCTTCTTGGAAACTTTAAAATATTTGGTAGATACGAATTTGATGTAGCAGTCGATATGGCCTTCTATTGTGTCATTTCAATCTAGTTTTGCACATACACACACATAGACACATAGACACACACTCGCACGCACACACACAAATATTTGCTTGACCAGTAAAGTGGAAATAAGTGAAATCAATAAAGAAAAGAGGAGGAGCTAAAGTAGCATACCAATATTGGAGCACAATAGAGAATTGGATTCACCAAGTGGTAAGTTGAAATTGGCACTTGAAACCCTAAGGTTTGAGTATTTAATTTTTGATATTTTGGGGTCCATTAGGGGAAAGCTTCCAAAGGCCATAACTTTTGCATACAAAAACAATTTTAGCTTTTTTTTTTTTCTTTTCAAATCACATGATTCTTTTATATCTATGTATTGATGATATTAGCTCACAAATTTTCTATAGTGTTAAGGGTCAAATTATGTAAGATGGACCAAAAATCCCTAGCTACTCATCTTAAGGGTGAAACTATAATGTTTGGTCAACTTAGATGTTTGGTTTGCTATGAAGTAGGAACCTAAAGTGCATCTTTCAAGAGAATAAATTAGTGGTTCTTGATGATGAAAATCACCATCAAAGGGAAGAAGAGGCTCTTGGACTATTTTCTTTGCTGATTGAACTTGAGTTGCTTTTCCACATCAAAGAGGAGAGTAGTATTGTCAAAACTGCATGATTTTTAGGAAGGTTAATACTACTGAAGTAAGTCACTTGGAATTAGAGTTTTATTTTCTTGAACTAGTTGATTTTGCTAACATTGAGGACTATATTATGAGACTCAAGTCTTTGGGGGTAATATTGCACCTTTTAGAGGCAAAAATAAAGATGATGCATAATATATAAAATTTATCCTTGCTAATTTCTCCCCCTCTTTTTAGATGCTAAACATAATGATTTATAGGATTCCTATGTTATTGGAATCTTAAAATACCCTTACTCTTGATCAACTTTTTTCTCTCCTAGTTCACTTTTAGGTGGCAATGTATAACTATGGTGGAACTCCACAAATATAAGCTCATAAAAAAATTCAAATCTAAGGATTTTAATACCCAAGGGATCAAGGGTCAAGGTAAGTATTTAAAGAAAATGAAAACCACTTGTTAATATTGTAAAAGGGGGGCATCCTATGAATAATTTCTTGCCAAAGCTACAAAGGATTGAAGCAAAGGTCTTGAAGTTAGGTGCACATATTCTATATGCTGAGGGAAATTTTGAAGGATCTGCCTCAACTATAGAGGCCCACAAGAGTATCCATTATGGGGGAAATATATTATTGTCACTAATGTATTCTCTTGGCCCCTCAGTTTAGATTATGAGGGGGGTGTTGAAATTATAATCTAATTCATGGTCAAGGCTAACATTGTGAGATGTGTTGGATAGGCTTAAGGGCATTTTATTGTATAAAATATTAATTATTTTATAGTATTTTATTACATAAGCCCTATGGGCCATGGTTAACATTGTTATGGTTAAAACCTATTTATAACTTGTAATTAAGTGAAAGCCCTCTTATTATATCAGCTTATGTTAAACTTTATAATGTAATTGGCATTTTGGTATTGCAATAAATACTCCCTCCCACTCCTCATTTTATTATTAGAGTGTTGTGTAATGTTATCTATGGAGATAGTGATTATTATGGTGCCTACATATACCAAATTTCTCTCCTTTTCATCCTTCTTTCCATTTTTTGTATAAGATTTTAGTACATGGTTAGCTTTTGTTAATTTATGTAAAATATTATAGATTCCAACACTATGGAAGTATGAATACCTTTGTTGGGGATAAGAGAAAACATGAATCTATGGTAATCTCTATCTAGGATATAAATATACACTAGACATAATTATGAAGGATGAGATGATAGAGTATAACATAATGGATCCTAAAAGCAAAGGGTTAATATACAATTTCTATGGGTATTGGCCAAGTTTTTTTGCATATTTAAAATTGGATTAAATGGAAGTGTGGATTGAATTAAATTTACTTCATGGATTTTCTTCTAAAATGACTTTTTCTTATAATATTTTCTAGTTCACTGATGCAGGAGCATCCGGCAGCATCAGATGCAGAGGCATCCAGTTGCGGGAAAGCCTGTGCTGAAGAGTCGGCCAAGGAGGAAGTTCACAGTTTTTAGGAGAGAGAAAAAGCCACAGAAGGGGCCGCAATTTTGCGACATTTCACGACATGTCACGAAACGACCATCATGAAACCGCGACAGCAGCAGCAAGGCGGAGGCGGAGGCAGGAGTTTGTCACGAAATCGCGACAGCAGGGCAGTAGCGGAGCAGAGCAATGGGAGTTGTCGCGAAATCGCGACATGTCGCGAAATCGTGACCGTCGCGAAATCGCGACATGTCGCGAAATCGTGACCGTCGCGAAATCGCGACATGTCGCGAAATCGTGACCGTCGCGAAATCGCGACAAGGAGCAGGCAACAGAGTGGAAGCAGCGGAGGTGTCGCGATTTCGCGACACGTCGCGAAATTGCGACTATCACGAAATCGCGACCAGAACAGGCGGACGAGGGGCAGTTGGAGGCAGAGGTCACGATATCGCGACAAGAATCAGAAATGCAGGCACGAAGGCAAAATGGTCACGATATCGCGACATGTCGTGATATCGCAACCAAAATGGGCAGAGAGCGAAGGGTGGCCAGAATGTCACGATATCGCAACATGTCTCAATATCGCGACGGAGAGAGAAAAAGGCACGGGAGGAGAAAGAGATGGCAGGAACGACATTTTCGAGGGCCGTTCAAAAATGACACATGGCATGAATTGAAGTTAAAGCGGGGGACTACCCAGAAGCGTGGAAGACGAGAAGGATGGGCGCGCAGAATTTTTTGACGGATTCAGAGATGACAGGGACCGTGCAGAGAGGGGTCTTTAATCGGGTTGGTGTCTCGATTTTCGTGTTTTTGTTTCAGAGGGTCGGGGCCTCTATAAAAACCTAGTTAATGTAATTAATCGGGTTGGTGTCTCGATTAATGCATGGTTTAATGCGTGAGAGGGTCGGGGCCTCTATAAAAACCCAGTTTGTTGTTTTAGTCGGGATGGTGGATTCGGGTAAGATTGCACGTAGAGGATAGAAGGGTGAAGACCAAGCCGAGCGCTGGTCATTGTAAGCCTACGGGCTGTTTATTTCTGCATGTATATTTTCAGTCCATTTTAATGAAAAAGTAGGGTTTTTGAAGTGCAATTTTTTGGGTCCCCGTCAGTTGGTATCAGAGCCAAGGTTCTTGAGTGCGTAAACAGACCGTCGATCGTGAGGCAGTTTGTGCCAGGATCTGCGGGAGGGTTCTGAGAGAGAAATTTAAGGTCCCCGAGCATGTTAGCAGATCGTCGGACGTGAGGCAGCTACACCGGATCGGTAAAAGCTTTGTGAGAAAAGCTAAGGAAAAATGCATTCCCGAAGAAGACGGGACAACAAGGAAGATATGGTGCTGGAGGAAGAAGTCTTAGCTTTGCAACGACAATTAAAAGCCCTGCAAAAGGAATGGCTAGCAATAAAGTTGCAGGAGCAAGAGGAGCGAAAAAGAAGGCAGGAAGAAAGAAAGAGGAAGAAAGAGGAAAAGATGAAGAAGGCTGCAGAAGAGTGCAGCAGTACCAGGACCTGCCCGGAAGAAGGCACAAATTTTTCTGTGCAAGTGGAGGAGTTAAAGCAGGCTGCAGAAGAAGTTTGCAGCAGTGGAGAAATCTATCTGGAAGAAGACAGAAGTATGGACCGGGAGTTGGGGTTGAAGCAGACTGTTGAGGCAGAGAAGGATTTGGAAGTGTTGCAGGAGGCAGCAACCAGACCAAGCAGAAGTGAAGATCACTTCTCCACGTACCCCGGGTGTCTGATGCAGGAGCATCCAGCAGCATCTGATGCAGAGGCATCAAGATTCGGGAAAGTCAGTGCTGAAGAGTCGAAAGAAGAGAAAGCAGAAGGCAAGGAGGAAGTTCACAGCAAAAACTATCACGATTTCGCTACGTCACGAAATCGCGATAGTCGGCAGGAGAGAGAAAGTGCAGCAGAAGGGGCCACGATTTTGTGACATGTTGCGAAATCACGACCGTCACGAAATCGCGACCGTCACGAAATCATGACCATCACGAAATCGCGACGAAAAGTTAGAAGCGGAGGTGAAGGCAGAGAATGGTAGCGAAATCGTGACGTTGCGATTTAGGCAGGAGTTAGAAGCTGTAGCGAAATCGCGACGTCGTGAAATCGCGACGTGTTGTCGAGGCAGAAGCAGAAGTTAAAAAGGGGAGCGAAATCGTGACGTCGCGATTTCGCGACGTCACAAAATCACGACATCAAATGGCAGCCAAGGCAAGGCGGTAGAACGGTCGCGATATCGCGACGAGTTTCTCAGCGGAGGAGCAAGAGGCAAAATGGTCGCAATATCGCGACATGTCGCGATATCGCGACCAAAATGGGCAGAGAGTGCAGGGAGGCAGAAACGTCGTGATATCGCGACATGTCGCGATATCGCGATGGAGAGAGAAGAAGGCGACGGAGAAGGAGGAGATGGCGAGAAAACCGCAACAGGTGGTATTTTCAAAATTTGTTGCAGAATGACACGTGGCACCCAGGGTGCAGTAAATGGCGGACAAATACCAAGAAGCGTGGAAGACGAAAAGGATGGGCGCGCAGGGTATTCTGACCGAATCAGCAGTGGCAGGGACCGTGCGGAGTGAAGAATTTATTCGGGTTGGTGTCCCAATTTTTGAAAATGTAATTAATCGGGTTGGTGAATCCTTTTAGGCGGGAGTTGATGCTTCAGAGGGTCGGGGCCTCTATAAAAACCCAGTTTATTGTATTTGTCGGGACGGTGGATTCGGGTAAGATTGCACGTAGAGAATAGAAGAGTGAGAGACCAAGCCGAGCGCTGGTCATTGTAAGCCCGCGGGATGTTTATTTCTGCATGTATATTTTTAGTCCATTTTTAATGAAAATCGCACTTCAAAAACCCTACTTTTTCATTAAAAATGGACTAAAAATATACATGCAGAAATAAACAGCCCGTGGGCTTACAATGACCAGCGCTCGACTTGGTCTCTCACTCTTCTATCCTCTACGTGCAATCTTACCCGAATCCTCTGTCCTGACTAAAACCATAAAATGGGTTTTTATAGAGGCCCTGACCCTCTCACGCATTAAACCACGCATTAATCGAGACACCAACCCGATTAATTACATTAACTAGGTTTTTATAGAGGCCCCGACCCTCTGAAACAAAAACATGAAAATTGGGACACCAACCCGATTAAAGACCCCTCTCCGCACGGTCCCTGTCATCTTTGAATCTGTCAAAAAATTCTGCGTGCCCATCCTTCTCGTCTTCCGTGCTTCTGGGTAGTCCCCCGCTTTAACTTCAATTCGTGCCATGTGTCATTTTTGAACGGCCCTCAAAAATGTCGTTCCCGCCATCTCTTTCTCCTCCCGTGCCTTTTTCTCTCTCCGTCACGATATCGTGACATGTCGCGATATCATGACGTTCTGGCCACCCTTCACTCTCTGCCCATTTTGGTCGTGATATCGTGACCATTTTGCCTCCGCACCTGCATTTTCAATTCTTGTCACGATATCGTGACCTCTGCCTCCAACTGCCCCTCATCCGCCTATTCTGGTTGTGATTTTACGACAGTCACGATTTTGCGACGTGTCGCAAAATCACGACACCTCCGCTGCTTCCACTCTGCTGCCTGCTCCTTGTCACGATTTCGTGACATGTCATGAAATCGCGACAACTCCCACTGCTCTGCTCCGCTGCTGCCCTGCTGTCGCGATTTCACGACAAACTCCTGCCTTCGCCTCTGCCTTGCTGCTGCTGTCGCGGTTTCATGACGGTCGTGAAATTGTGACCCCTTCTGCGACTTTTTCTCTCTCCTAAAAACTATGAACTTCCTCCTTGGCCGACTCTTTAGCATAGGCTTTCCCGCAACTAGACGCCTCTGCATCTGATGCTGCCGGATGCTCCTGCATCAGACACCCAGGGTAAGTGGAGAAGTGATCTTCACTTCTGCTTGGTCTGGTTGCTGCCTCCTACAACACTTCCAAATCCTTCTCTGCCTCAGCAGTCTGCTTCAACCCCGGCTCCCGGTCCATACTTCTGTCTTCTTCCAGACAGATTTCTCCACTGCTGCAAACTTCTTCTGCAGCCTGCTTTAACTCCTCCACTTGCACAGAAAAATCTGTGCCTTCTTTCGGGCAAGTCTCGGTACTGCTGCACTCTTCTGCAACCTTCTTCATATTTTCCTCTTTCTTCCTCTTTCTTTCTTCCCGCCTTATTTGCCACTCCTCTTGCTCCTGCAACTTTATTGCGAGCCACTCCTTTTGCAAGGCTTTTAATTACCGTTGCAAAGCTAAGACTTCTTACTCCGGCACCATATCTTCCTCTCTGTCTTGGCTTCTTCGGGAATGCATTTTTCCTTAGCTTTTCTCACAAAGCTTTTACTGATCCAGTGTAGCTGCCTCACGTCTAGCGATCTGCTAACACGCTCGGGGACCTTAACTTTCTCAGAACCCTCTCACAGATCCTGGCGTAAACTGCCTCATGGTCGGCGGTCTGTTTACGCACTCAGGAACATTGGCTCTGATACCAATTGACGGGGACCCAAAAAATTGCACTTCAAAAACCCTACTTTTTCATTAAAAATGGACTAAAAATATACATGCAAAAATAAACAGCCCGCGGGCTTACAATGATCAGCGCTCGGCTTGGTCTCTCACTCTTCTATCCTCTACGTGTAATCTTACCTGAATCCACCGTCCCGACAAATACAATAAACTGGGTTTTTATAGAGGCCCCAACCCTCTGAAGCATCAACTCCCGCCTAAAAGGATTCACCAACCCGATTAATTACATTTTCAAAAATCGGGACACCAACCCGAATAAATTCTTCACTCCGCACGGTCCCTGCCACTGCTGATTCGGTCAGAATACCCTGCGTGCCCATCCTTTTCGTCTTCCGTGCTTCTTGGTATTTGTCTGCCATTTACTGCACCCTGGGTGCCACGTGTCATTCTGCAACAAATTTTGAAAATACCGCCTGTTGCGGTTTTCCCGCCATCTCCTTCTCCTTCTCCGTCGCCTTCTTCTCTCTCCATCGCGATATCACGACGTTTCTGCCTCCCTGCACTCTTTGCCCATTTTGGTCGCGATATCGCGACCATTTTGCCTCCTGCTCCTCCGCTGAGAAACTCGTCGCAATATCACGACTGTTCTGCCTCCTCGCCTTGGCTGCCCTTTGACGTCGCGATTTTATGACGTCGCAAAATCACGACGTCACGATTTCGCTCCCCTTTTCGACTTCTACTTCTGCCTCGACAACACGTCGTGATTTCGCTACAGCTTCTAACTCCTACCTCTGCCTCGACTTGACGTCGCGATTTCGCGATGTCGCGATTTCACTACCATTCTCTGCCTTCACCTTCGCTTCCGACTTTTCGTCGCGATTTTGTGACGGTCACAATTTTGCGACGGTCGCAATTTTGCGACATGTCATGAAATCGCGGCCCCTTCTGCTGCACTCTCTCTCTCCTGCCGACTGTCGCGATTTCGCGACGTAGCAAAATCGCGACAGTTTCTGCTATGAACTTCCTCCTTGCCTTTTGCTTTCTCTTCTTCCAACTCTTCAGCACTGACTTTCCCAAATCTTGATGCCTCTGCATTAGATGCTGCTGGATGCTCCTGCATCATTCACAAATCATGGATATAATAATTAGTTGTGGCCAACTATTAGGGGAGATATGCCTTATATTTGAGGCCATGGATTTTTTTTTTAATGAGGATATAAACTATTAAAAGACTTCCAGGGTTAGGATTTTTGGACTTCTATATCAACTTATTATTTTTATTTTTAATAAGCTACTTCTATATCTACTTATTAATAAGGAGGTTTTGAAGAATATTCACAATAATCTAGGGGAATTCATCTAGGAGGGACCAACTACTAAGGAGTGAAGAATTCCATATATACCTAGATATGTATTGTCATGGATATTTCAAAACCTTTTTCATAATCAATTGGAATTAAATCTAAATCAAGAGAGTGAGATCGGAAAATGGATTATGAAGACATTGCATTCCTATGCGACAAATGTTATAATATTGGACACATGGCAAGATATTTCAAAATGAAAAAAATGGAATATTTTGGTCATGGGACCAAAATGAAACAAGAAGATTATATCGTAGTAGAGGTAGGAGTAAATCAAAGATTTTCCACTCCAAAAAAGGTGGCGAATAAATCCCCTTTGTATCATTAGATGATGAATATCATCATTATCCACTTAGATAAACCATTAGAAGAAACAAATAAGAATATAAAATATGAGAAATTATAATGTACAAGTTCAAATTTAGAAAGAATTAAAGGTACAAAGGAATATATGGAGGAAAATTTTAAATTAAAGAAGGGATAAGGGTCAAGTTTAATCTAGGTAAATCATCTTCAGGCTTCTCAAGTAATTTAAAATCCTCTCTTGGGACCCATGAGGGATACTGTAGTGGTAAGTCCTTGGATTTTCATCAAGGAGACCCAAGTTCAAACCCCGATACAAGGGTATTGGGACCCCTCATAAAAACATGCGTAAAAATCAAATTTAAGTTGTAAGCTTATTGTAGTGGTAAGGCCTTTGGACTCTTTTTGAGAGGTCCAAGTTTCAAACCCCACTCAATATGAGGGGACCGGGACCCCTCATAAAAACCTATGTAAACTCATTGAAAACAATTTAAAACCCTCTCCTTGCAATAAAAATGAAAGTTGTGTAGAATTTATCCCTTGTACTTTAGGGTTTCAAGAGCAACATAATAATGAAAGGAGTATGAAGGATATCATTGGCAATTTGGTGTTTTCAAGGAAGCATAAATAAGTAAGTCCTATGGAGGATGGTCCTTGCACATTGGGGTTTTCATGGTAGCTCAAATAAGAAATTGTTCTTGGGGATATCGATTGCAGTTAATATTCTTAAGGCAACATAAATATAGAGAGGGTAAATATATATATTTTTATTTGTGGAAAACATCCCAAAAGGGATGCCACTTTTGGGTAAGACCCAAGGAGGCAGGGGTATCCTTAGAGAGGGTAAATATCATTATGAGTGTCATGGAAAAATTAAAGATATGGATTAAGATAAAAGTGTTTGTGGGAGTGAAAAAAGAAGAGTAAGGCACTCAAAGCAAAAACAAAAAGAAAAGGAAACTTATATGTATATTTACTTGGGAAACCATAAAAAATATAATAAGTGCTAACATGAAGTAGGGATAAGCCCACAAATATGAAATAAATAATATTGAAAATGATACCTTGGAATATTAGAGGTATACATATCACCCCTTAAAAAAAGAGTTGGAATTAATAGGTTATTATAGTCCTCAATTTAATTTAATACAAAGAAAATAAAGTAATGAGGACTATGAGTATGTATTCAGAAATATTTGGAATATGAGGGATTGTCCAACAATTTCTGCTATATAAGCTTCAACAATAATATGGGAGGAACACAAATGGAATGTTGTGAATATTTTTTTGTAGGAAAGAGGAACATATTAAATTTGGGGTTATAAATGCATATCTCCAAACATAGTTACTCATTGAGAAAGATGTTGAAAGGACATCGATTTATTTATGTCAAATTCCATGATGATTCACAATTATGATCTATATATTTGATTTTTTTGAGGGGACTTCAACATAGTTCTATCCCCTTTGAAAAAAAAGGGGTGGAATACTTTGCTTCATTTGTCAATTTAAGTAGACTTTAGGATGCTACTCCTTCAATATTTCAATATACAAGGGATAATAGATACATTGGAAAAACTTATATAGCAAAAAAATTTAACATAAGTTTGTTATTTGATACATGGTTTTCTTTTTTCAATTGGTTATATAGGATTGAAACAGATCCCACTCATATTGCATCATCACCACATAGTGGTATTATAATAGATTAGATATTATCCATGTATCACTTGGCAAGATTTAAACCTGGGTCTCCTCAAATATTGAGGAATATAATCGGTTGATCTAATGTCATTTATTATTTGATAATGGTTGCAAATAGAGAAAATAATATTTAGATATTTTATTGTGAAGGATTAAATCGCAAAAAAATTCTCGAGTTGTAGTCTACTCAATATGTGTGGTTTCAAGATCTAAATTTCTTCCAAATGGTTATGTTATGGTGGGATGAAGCAAGATTTAAAGGATCATATATATACATGTTTATTCAAAATTTGATAAATTTCAAAGTGTAAATGAAGATTTGGAATGTTAATTTTTTTGGTAACATATTTAAAAACAAAAGATGAAATTAAATCCAGTCTCAACAACTTACAAGAAATAGTAGAAATAAATGGATGCGATCAAGATACTTATGTGTAAGAAATAAATTACTTTTGATTATCATGGTGTATTGAAAAAGGAAGAATCATAAATCTAGAATGGCTTAAGGGGGTCAAAATACAATTTTTTTTAATGCTACAACCAAAACAAAATTATTTTTATCAAATAAAAATATTTCAACTATAGATGGAAGAAATATTAAGGAAGAAGATGTTAGAAAGGAAGCAATAATTATAAATATATTCTGTCAGAAGCTAAGCAAGATGATGAGGCTAAAGATAAGCTTTTCCAAAATATTCTATTAATTTTCTCACAAGGATAAAATGAATGCTTGATGAGGAAGATCTCTATGGAGAGGTATAAGAAGTAGTTTTATCTTGACACCCTAATAAGTCACTTCAATGGATTACCTATAATTTTCTTTTAAATTTTTAGGATTTGCTAAAGAGTGATAGTTTGGTTGCGATTGAGGCTAGAAAAAAGAAGGCTATATTAAGTGAGACTAATGCCATATTTACTATATTGGTTTCTAGGAAAGATAATTCAACATGTTTTGATAAATTTCATTCAATAAGCCTTGCAATATAATTGATAAGATATTTTAAAAATTAAGACAAATAGATTGAAAGACATTCTACATTGTATTATCGTAAAGAAAGAAGATGATTTTATTTATGGTAAACAAATCCTTGATGGTGTTCTAAGTTCATAATAGGCCATACATTCTTTTCATTCCATAAAAAAATTAGTTATGCCCATAAAATTAGATATGAACAGAGTGCACAATACAAAAATTTATTTTGACAAGCATAAATCATCCACCAACATGCAAAAATATCAAATAGTTCAACTATAATTAATATTCCACAATTGAATAATCAACACAATGATTCATATATAGATAATACCCTTAGTCTAGGTAAACACCAATAATACTTCTTACAGAAGGAATAACTTCATAAGATCTCCCAAGATGAGAGGCCACTTTATGGACAAAGATGATTACAAGATAATACTTGATATGATTGATCCATGATTGTTTACAATGACAATACCTATTATTTATATAGCTGTCATCTAATGATACTTTAAGGAGGATATAATCCTAACCCTAGATGACTCCTCAAATTTTATCCAACTTGTTCTCATAATATAATATTATAATGCAATAAACCTAGGTTATGGGTGGTCCATGCCAATTATCTAAAATACCCATAAATGATACAATATCATATCTCCAAATACCAATCCCTAGGTACCATACCATTCCACCCTAATTCAAATTATTTCATCCTTGAAACATGATAAAAAATCAAACAATATGATATTTGAAGCATTGCTAACAATTGATACCAATCTTGACGACTTGATCATCCATCTATCCAAGTGAAATATTGATTGATGATGGTATTTTGTGATGTCTTGATTCTATTGTGCTAATTTGATATCCATTAGTTCTTTGTTTTTATGCTTTATTATTTCACTCTAGTATCCATTTTTCATTGCACCACTTTGATATCCATAACGATTGCTCTTTCTATTCCATGTCATTTGCTACTTCGATATTCATAATTATTGCTTGTTTTCTACCATGCAATGTCATACTTGAGGCATTTCTAATTCTATTTAGGTCCATAATAGTATCGATGCTCTATGCCTCTATGATTGTTACCGCTCATGGTGGTGTGGGTGGTGATATGCTACAACTTTATGTCAATGTTCTGCTTCGTTTGCCTTCAACCTTTTGTTATTCTTTTTTAAACTCTTCCCTATGCTCTTTCCTCTTGTGCTCTTTTTTTTTTTCGTTTGTCCTTGTGGTCTTCTAACAATGTTTCCTTTGAATTTACTTTTTTTCTTTCTTAGATTATATTTGATTCTTCAATTGGTTCTTCAATTGTTTTCTACATAGTGACTTCTTGCTTTTTCCAAGATCCTTACTTTTTGAGTTGAGAAGCATCCTGTAACTTTATCTTCTTTTTCCTATACCTTCCTATAACATAACTTCATAAAATTTTTTTAGACATTAATGTTAATAATACCCAATGAATCCAACCAAGGATAACCAAGAACAATATCCACAAGATCCATCTTAATAATATAAAAATATGAATGTAAAATATATTTATCCCTAGTGATATTTAAATATTAAAAAATTGAGCATTATTACCCTCAAGCCATATGTCCTTAATATTATTTACTCTAACATGAAACCTTTTAGTCATCAATATAATAAAATTTTGCTTGCTAGGATTAATGGAAATAATTACTTTTTCCTTCTAAATCCATCAATGAACTTGCAAAATAAATATTTTTTGTGGAAACCAATCCTTTTGACCCTTATCTTGTTTTTATAACACCAAAGGTGTGGTTCCTCCACTTTGCACACTATCATCCTTTTTTTTCTTCCACCTCTTCCTTATAATTTTTAACTCTCTTTTAATTTCTATTTATTCCCTTGAAATGTGTGTATCTCTTTTGCATAGCTTTTGATGGTACCCTTAAATTTATATTTTTATATGGGTCCCATCAATTTTATAATGCATGCTCTATTTCCTCTCAAATATATTTAAAATTATGGGACCTAGCAAAACTATAATACCAAGACAAAGCTTCCCCTCTAAAAGAACAAAAAGGATAATATTTCCACACAAAGTTAGCAAAATATATATATTTTTCACTATTCTCTAGCATCAATGTAATCCTCTCCAAATTTTTTTGTTAAATCCATGAGTTTACGCCCAAAATAATAATAATGAAAACTAGGGTTTCATAAAATATTATTCATAGGATTCTACCTCCCCAACTCCAATCCCATGTCACATAAATAAATAGACACAAAAAGTCCTTCAAAACACAATAAATAATTTTTGATTTGTTTACCTCGATCAAAAGATATTTTGATTTTGGTTGTTTTGAAAAAACACAATTAGGAGAAATGTCATTATCCCTCTTCTAGATGGATGACTTGACATGCTCATATCTCCCTAAATATTGCTTGGATTCCTTCACACAACCACTCATTTTGAATATTTTGAAATCCTGAACAAGATGATACATGAATTATCTGAATCCAACATGTTTGTGAAGACATATAACTCTTGAAAAATGAGAAGTCTAAAAAATAAAATTTCCTCTAAAACCCATTTCTCACTTTGCTAGAATTGTTTCTCTCACAGTACTTTTTAAAAAATTTAGTCTCACAAGCATAAATCATCCATCAATATGCAAAAATATCAAATAATTCATCACAAGTAATCTTCTATAATGCAATTATCAATATAATGGGACATAGATAGATTATACCCTTAGAGTAGGACAACAATAATAATGCTTCTTCAGGAATGACTGACTCTACAAGATCTTCAAAAATGAGAGGCCACTTTGTGGCTAAAGATGATTACAAGATAATATTTGATTATGATTAATTACAATGACAATACCCCTTCTCTATATACCCACCATTTAACACTATATACCCATGTACAACACAATATCATATCTCTATATACCTCTTACATGCCAAAAAAGTAGTTTATGGTATACAAATTGCATAAGAGGCCATACATTCTCTTCATTCCATGCAAAAAATAGGTATGATTGTAAAATTAGATATGAACAAAGCATTTGGTAGGGTTTGCTAGAGTTTTCTACATCACTCTATCAAAAAAATGGTTTTGATTAAGGTTAGTGTTAATGAATTATATGTTGTTGTAGCATTCTAAAATATTATATTTTGACCTATGGATTCCCTGTTGGATACTTTGAAACATACCATAAAATTTTCTAAGGTGACACAACAACTCCTTTTTTATTTATTATTCTAAGACATTGAAAACAACTTTCTCAAAGGAAAGAATGGAAGGAAAGATTGAATATATTCAATTGTATCAAATGGTCACTATATATGATGTCACTTTCAAGATTTTCAATAGGTATAATATCCAAATTTAATAAAATTCAAAGATTTTTTCTTTGGAAAAAATAGATTTCTTTTTGTAAGTGGGATAGGGTTTGCAAAGGAAAGAATATTGGAGGGACATGCCTAAATTATAGAGTTAATATTATATCATTAGGAGTAAAATTTGGTTGGAGATTATTTAAAGATCAAAGAAAGATATGGGTCAAAACTATATAAAGTTTTGTTAATGGAATAAAATTGTTTTGGAAAGAGTGTGGAATTTCATAAAGAATAGTTTACAATTCATGTTTGGTTAATGACAGAGGATTTTTTAAATTTTTAGTTGGATGCATAGTTGAAGCATTATTATCTTATCTTTGATCCAAATATATTAGATGTTTAGTCAATGAGGAGAATTCTATAAACTTTTGGTCCGATGCTTGGTTGAAGTCTTATCCTCTTATTTCTAATCCAAATATATTATAAGCATAGTGAATAAAAATAATTTTATAAATTTTTGGTATGATTCTTGATTGAAGCCTTATCTTCTTATGTATGATCCAATTTGACAGCCATTGGATCCACATGTTTAGCTTGTAAAGGTCCAAGGGGTAAACAAAATATTATTATGAGCAATAATTTTTGATTGTGTATTTCTATTAATATCTTGGTTGAAGGAGAGGTCTTAAAAAAATAGGATGAGATTTAAAATATGCTTAAGAAGTTCCATTTACCTATTTTTATGTGAAAATATGATTTAATTTGGAATTGATCAAAATATGATGGATATCGAGTCAAGTTTTGATATAAGTATTTAGAGTAATCAAAACTTCCTATAATGATTTCCCTTGGAAGAATGTTTGGTCACTAGAGGCTTTCCTTAAGGCTTCCATGTTCCTTTGGTTAGTATTCCAATACAATATACTTGCAAGTGAGGGTCTATAAGGAAGAAAATATCATGGACATCTGAGGTGTATCTTGTGTAAGAATAATCTAGAAACATTAGATTATTTAATTCTTCATTGTCTTTTTGCTTATACCATTATAATTGATTTTCAAAAAATTGAGAATATATTGGGCAAATCCATCAACATTGAAATAATTGATGAAATGCGAGACTAATTGTTTCAAAGCTAAAATATTTTGCATTTTGTGGAGGATTGGTAATTCCATTAATTTTTGGAATTTATGGATTGAAAGGAATTATAGTTTTTAAAAACACATCTCAAAATCATGCCCAAGTGTGGAATCATATCATTTAATCTCTCGCAAAATGTTTAAAGATATGATGCACATCATGGGAAATTCTTAGGTGTAGAGAAAGAGGTGCTAACCTCTTGGTTACAAGATTTGAATTTCCATGGAAGGGCATCTATGACAATGGAGTTAACACACCATATTTTCTTTTATCTATGTTAAAATGGAAATATCCAAAAGTTGGGTTTATCAAAATTAATTTCCATGCTACTTCCAAAAAATAAATTGGGAAAAGTTGGTGGAGGAGATGTTTTTCAAAATAATAAAGGTGAAATTCTCCTTACTAAAATTCATATGAAACCTACCTAGGTGTTGTAGGTGAGTTGGAGAGGAGAGGGCAATCCTCCAAGGGAGGTCCTAGGTTCGAATCTCCACCCTACCAAAAAGCTGAATTGGGTACCCAAAATCCAATTGATAATGTTGGTATGGGCAAGGTCGGGTGCGACCCCCGGGTGAATTTGATGGTGTAGAACCCCATGTTCGTGGTCTCTTAGACCAAGGCGGCCCCGCAAGGGATTTTTCTCTTAAAAAAAAAAAGTCATATGAAACCCCAATAACAACTATCTAGAGGTTTCTAGATGACACTTTTTTTTATGATGTGGAAGAAGGGGTTTTGAAAGGGTCCCTGAACCTTTTAAAAATTGAAGAAGGGGTTTTCAAGGGTCCCAAATATTTTACATAAGAAACAGAGCCTCAAAGCTGCATAAGAAACACAAAAGAGCAACAGAGAAAAATAATACGTGATCCGACAATAGCAAGATCCTAGAAGCCAAGAGAACAAAACATAAGCACTAAAGAGAAAGTCATATCCTCCTAGATCTAGACCAAATAACTACAACATAAAACCAAGCCAAGACAAGAATCCTGAGGAGAAACTCAGGATCCTCAAATACAACCAAAAGAACCACTCCAATTTAAAATTAAAAAAATTTCTGCCCAATCCAAGAAACATTCCTAGGGGGTAGAGATTTCCTAGAAGCCTTGCAAAATCTCACACAAAAATTAAATAAAAAGTTTAAAATTTTCCTATGGGGGCCTCCCTAGATTCAAGCTTCCAAGGAAAAACTACAAAAACTTCCCTAGGTCCATGAAAGCAAGGTAGCTCGACGGTATCTCTATGAACCCTATATCCATAAAATAATCAAAATGTAAATAGATTTAGAAGCTATTAACTTTAGAAAACTTTGAATCCAAATTTGCTAATAAGAAAAATATACCTAGACAAAAGGAAAATTAGAACTCTTTCAGACCCAAGGGTGGGTTCATATATTTAGCTAGATACAGGGAACCTTCCTGCCACCTGGTATTACTTTTAAGAAACTAGGACTCAAGGATGCAAGTATCCACAAAGTCTGCCCTCCCAAGAGGGGAATGCAAAAGCACACCATAGTCGGAAGACACAAAACCAACATATATAACACCACTAAGATTTTTCTTCCAGGGCCTCTCAAGAAAACCGCTCACATTTGAATTTAAAATAAGAGTATATTTCTTGCCCAGGTCCCAGACCAAGAAAGGATCACAAACAACCAAAAAACCTGTCACTTCTATTTTTAAAATTTGAAATTTTAAGGTTTGAGGTGTAGACCAATTGGTTCGACCAAACCCTGTAAGGGGGGCGGAGGTCCAAGGTTCAAATATTAGGCCTTGTCGGACTGAACACTTGTCCCTTTCTTGGTGCTTTTAGTGGCGTAAAAGGTTTAAAATTATTATGGTATGGTGGTTATAGGGGCGGACTGCATGAAGATCTGTGTAGTGGCTTCCGAGACAGACAACGTAAAATACTGTGGCGGCCATAAAAGATGGACAACCTTCTCGGATTCGGGGCGGCTACTGATTCCACCATGTAAATTGAAAAAAAAATTGAAATTTTATCCCGCCCAACACAAAGGCCATGGAAGGATTTACTTATAAAAACATCTCAAGACCCATAAACCTTGGATCCACATTCTCAGACAGATCAACTCTAGGATCAACAACTAGACCACTAACAACCAGATTCCTGCTCACATCAACATTTAAAATATGAAAGTTTTTCTCACCAAGAATAATGGCCATGAAAGAAAATATCTACAAGAACTTCTCAGGCCACGAACACAGGATCCACATTCTTAGGCAGATCAAATCCAAGACCAAAAACTAGGCCACTAACGCCCAAATTCCCACTCATCAATATTTAAAATTTGAAATTTTATCTCACCCAACACAAAGGCCATAAAAGGATTTACTTGCAAAAATATTAGGACAAATAAACCCTAGATTCATGTTCTCAGATAGATCAACTATAGGACCAATAACTAGACCACTAAAAACTGGATTCCCACTCACATCAACATTTAAAATTTAAAACTTTTTCTTACCCAACACAACAACTGTGAAAGGGAATGTCTACAAGAACTTCTTATGACCCATGAATATAGGATCCATGTGCTTAGGTAGATTATATCTAGGACCAACAACTAGACCACTAACAACCATATTCTCCCTCACATCAATATTTAAAATTTGAAACTTTTTCCTACTTAGCACAACGACTATAGAAGGAAATGTATGCAAGAACTTCTCAGGATCCATGAACACAAAATCCACATTCTCAAGCAAATCAACTCTAGGACCAATATCTAGACCACTAACAGCTAGATTATCGCTCACATCAACAATTGAAATTTGAAATTTTTTCTCACCTAACATAATGGCTACGAAAGAGAATATCTGCAATAAATTCTTAGGACCCACAAACATAGGATCTATGTTCTTAGGAATATCAACTCCAGGACCAACAACTAGACCACTAACAACCCGATTCTTGGTCACATCAACATTTGAAATTTGAAAAAATTTCCCACCTAGCATAGCAACCAGAGAAGGGAATTTCTAGAAGAAGTTATTAGGGCCCTTGAAAATATGATTCATATTATCTAGAAGATTGACTCCAGGACCAACAACTAGACCACTAACAACTAGATTCCCACTCACATCAAAATTTAAAATTTAAAATTTTTCCCACCCAATACGACGATCATGGAAGGGAATGTCTACAAGAAAAATCTTAGGACCCATGAACACATGATCCATGTTATTAGGTAGATCAACTCCAGGACCAACAACTGAGATCCCACTCACATCAACAAATAAAATTTAAACCTTTTTTTTATCCATTACAAAAGCAGTAGAAGATATTTACTGTAAGAACATCTCAAGATCCACAAACACAAGATCCACATTCTTAGGCTGAACATCTCTAGGACTGATAGCAAAACCCTTAACAACCAAAACCCTACTCACATCAACAAATAAAAATTAAAACTTTTTCCTACATAGCATATAGACCATGAAAAGGAATACCTACAAGAACCTCTCAGGATCCACGAACTCAGGACCCATGTTCTAAGATAGGAAAAATCCAAGATCAACATCTGAACCACAAACAAAATAGATCTTACTCACAACAAAACTTAAATACTGGGGGAGGCTCCTACAAACAACAAATTTCATACAAACAACCAAAATCCCATCCAACACCATAAAGAGGAAGAAATTCCCACCCAGGACAGGCTCCATGAATAGGAATTCTAGAAGAGACTCTCTAGGAACCATAGAATCAAGGGGATCAAGATCCACCCCAATCCCTATAGGCTCTAGACCCACTGAAACACTATAACCAACATCAAGACCATCATTCCACAACATGGGAGAGCCTCTTATACTAGACCAACTCACCCTTCCACACCCTCTCAACCTCCCTCTCACTATTTCACTCCCTCTCATGGGTATCATGAAAACACTTTTTATAAGGATCAAATTTACCATTAAAAATAATGAAAATCTATTTTAAGTGAGGGAGATTAAAAAGTAGTTACTAACACTATCAACATATATCTATTTTAAGTGAGGGATTATTGTTAGCATTATTTTGATAAAATGACATGAGATCAATTTATTAAATTCCTTGAATTTCAATATGATTCAGGTCCAATTCTTGCCAATTGTGTTATATGCATAGTTTCCAAACTATTGTGCTATCACTAGATGGTCATGATGTAATACATGTGAGGTCTACTTCAATACCAAATAACTAATAAAAAACTAACACTATTTTTGATATCCATAACTATTGTTGAAGGAAATATCTTGGAAATGTTAGCATATCTAGAGAGAAGGAAACCAGGTAGCAAATGATTTAGCCAATTAAAATATGGATCTTTGTCTTAAAAAATTTAAAATTTAGTTGTATATTAATGAAAATGATGTCAAAAGAGCGAAAACATATCAATTTAAGGAAGATAAAAATTAAATTTGAAATAAAGGTAGATGAAGAATATATTTAATAAAAAGGCTAACCATAAAAAATATAAATTTTGTTATTTTAATGAGAGTGGCTCCATTGAAAAATCATACATAATTTTTTTTAATTTTTAAAATAATTTATATGTAGCTTCTGTTGGCTGCTACTTCCATCAAAATACCAAAATATTACATTTTTTTTTAGGTCAATTAAACCATATCCAACATGCATTCTTATTGTTAGAACTTAAGCTTCAAATGTATTACACTAGGGTAGCAAAGGGTATTAAGTACATAGGTTGGCTAATTTAGGCATAGAAAACCTCCAAACAAAGTCAAAATAAACTTGAAACTACCTTGTCCTATATCACATGCATGTACCTTGTGAGGGGTGGTTATGCCACTTGACTACTCACATGGTCTATGATGTAATAACTCCTAACATACCCCCCTTATTATATCATAGTCAAAAGCTTTATTTTGCTTATGACTAAAGAACAATGACTAGGGTGATGTAGGAATTGAAGAGAAATACTCCAACCAACCCTCCTCACCTTAATGTAGACTTATTACTTAGATACTTAAGAGTGTTAGATTCTATCAATAATGCACTCCAAATACATTTTGTTACAAAATAATTTATTCAAAGGCTTATAGATTTCAAAGCTTCATATTATTGTTGTTGATCTTTAGTGCTTAGATTCAAGTTCTTATCCCACTCATATTGTTACTAATAGGAACTAACTTATTTTGCAGGTTGTAGTTGTACAAGCTGAAGTGTTTCTTTTCTTCCTAGATTTACTTTCTTGAAAAATTTCAATAATTTTAGTCCTTGAGGCTTTTATGCTCTTTGTAGTTTTGTTTCTATATTTTTAGATGATATTTTCAATAATTTGTTTTGATCTATCTCTTGAAAAGGCATTGTCTCTATAATTTTCAATTATTTTTATTTTGACCGAAGTGTTTGATTTTTTGTAGTCTTCAATACCTTGTGTTTTTTCTTGCCTTCTCAAATATTTTGACATGGTTTATTTTCTAATATTTCCTTTTCTTTGTTTAGTTTAACCAACAAATCTAGACAATAGTGGAATAGTCCTTGATCGACCATGTTAAAAAATCTCTTCAAATATTCCTTTGTGGCTAAAATCATTCTTTTAGAATTTCATGTGATGATCAAATCATCTATATACATTTTGATGATTAACATTTCCTTCTTTTTCCTTTTGAGATACAAACTTGGATCATATGTGATGTATTCATGCTTCCTTTGATGTATTATCAAATATTGAGTCTGATGTATTAATTTCTTGTTTCCTTTGCTATCTTCAAATTTTTCTATAGATGAAGAAGAATGCATATCTTCAATCTTGGGTTTTGGAGTTTGTTTCTTTTGAATTTTCAAAACTTGATCATTTCTTGTCTTCCTATGGCTTCAAGTGATTTTTGATGTCTCTAGTTATATGACTTGATTTTTTATATCTATGACTTGTTTTGACTAGCTTGATTGTGCTTGTGTAACAATTACATCTTCTCTATCAATTTCTTGATTATTTTCTTCTTCTTATTTTACTTTATTCTTTTTTGCTACATTATTTTGATGTGCCTCTCTCCAACTCTAATTTTGCTATTTTGAAGATGACCAATTTCACTATTGGTTCATATTTCATGAAGGGGATCAATTTTTGAATGGAATATTGTAACGATCCTTCATGGCATGTCTATTTCTTCCATAATGATAATATATATTTTGTGTGTTGAAAGTACTCCTTTGAGAATAAATCCTTTGATTATAATTTTTTTGAAAATTATTCCTTTTTGGGAAGTGCTATGGAGGTATCATACATATTTTGAATGACTGCTTCCCTCCTTGACTTATAACTAGCATTTGTTCTTCTTCTTATGTAGTATGTGAGGCCTCTAATTTTTGAAGTAGGTTCACTAACTTCTTAAAGCTTGGTGTTTTTAGTGTAGTTACAAAAACATTGTACTTGGATGGAAGTGATCTCAAAATAATAGGAACTAAAATTTCATTAGATATCTAAGTTCCTAGTGCTTGCAATGACACTTGCAATTTTGCTACTCTCCTCATGAATTCTTCCAACTTTTCTCCATTATTCATGTTTAGATAGTGGAGTTGACTTTGGAGGAATAGAATTTGATTTTTTGTTGTTGGCTTCAAATATTATCTTCAACTTCTCCCATACATCCTTGGCTATGGTCGTATCTCTAATGTTGTCTAGAACCTCATCTTCTAATCCAAACATGATGATGAGTTTTGCCTTTTTGTTTGTCTTATAAAATTTCTATCTTATCCTTCTATAGTAGGATAGATGATGCTTCCATATACTATTTGCCAAATATTTTCAAATATTTTCACCTTGTAATTTTTAGTTGAATGGGTATTGTTCTATTTCACCCTACTGTAATTCCATTTCATCCCATTGTAAATTATATCTTCCTCTTATGCAAACTCTCTTGTTTCTTTGATGCTCGTATACTAAGCTGTTGTTTGTACCTTCTATCTCTGGATGGTTGGTGATCTATTGGTGCAAGCCTTTAATTCTCCTTGAAAATTCTTCTTCAACACTTTCTTCTTATATATATCCTTCACTTGATTCTTTCATGGGGTCATTTGATCCTTTTTATTGCAATTCATTTATCATGGGTCCCTTCAATATATTTTTGTTACAATTATTTTATTATGGGGTCTTTTGATCCCTTTTAGTTACATGGTCATTTGTAAATATTTCTCCATGGGCTCCTTTCTATGGACCCAATGAATGGCACCAAGAATCAGTTGCTTGCCAGACTATTGATTATAACATGCTATGTTCTAACTTTAGAATATTTTGTTTGCTTGGATGGAGACAAATACTTCCACTTTGTTGTTGATGAGGATTGATGTATGATCTTTCATATGACCCCTCTAGTAGTTCCTAGCTTAGGTTTGCTTAGTTTATTTCTAGCAAATTGATATTGTAAGTGAGTCTCTTTCTCACATGCACTTGTGGGCACTAGTTGTCTTCTAGTTGTCTTTTAGAGTGTTAGTTAGCAAGTGTGAACTCAAAGTAGGAAGTGTGAGCTTCAAGTTAGCTAAAATGGATCTTCTAGTTAGCAATCTTAACTTAGAAGTTTACGTGCATTCTTCTTTGCACCTTTGTAGCTTTTGGGTTAAGCGTGTGAATCAAATCCATGATTTCATGGGTTGGTTATGTATTTTGGGCCATTAGTGCCTATATAATGATTTGTAAATAATAGAACTCTTAGTTGGATTTTCAATCCTTTTCATTGGTATCGTAGCCTAGTTCATGTTTGCACTAGGGCTTGTGAGGTGAGAGGATAGGAGATAGGATTATTATGAGAAACGTTTTCTCATTGAGGACTCGGTTTAAGCCCAAAGGGAGCTTGAAAACCATTCGGAGAAGGAAGTTCCTTCGCCGACAAACCCCTCGTTCCAACTTCTTGCTTATGCTTAAAAAGTATAGGAAGAGTTTGCCCCATAGTTCTTCATATACCGATCCTTGGAAGGGATTGGATCGTAGCTACGGTCCAATTAGGATTAGGGAGCCTTTGACCCCCGCTGCCCCCCCCATTTTTGAGTATTGAAGAGCTTCAGGAGGACTCCAAAGCTAGGTCGTGTGTCGACTTAGAGCTGGGTGCCTTTCAAACGCTGGTCGTGTGTCGACCGGATCTTGAAAGGAGAGCTACTGGTGGGAGCTGGTTGCTCACATTTGCTTAATTTAAAGTTTTTCAAATTTTAGATTAACCCCCCCTGGTTAATTTATAATTTTTTTCAATTTGTTATAGAAAAGCTTTAAATTTATTCTATATATTATTTTAATAATATATTTGTTGTTGCTGTATTTATTGTAAAAAAAAAAAAAAAGGCAAAATTTTTTTTTTATTTAATTTTTTTACAGCACTCGGCCTTTGCCTCGGCAGCCTTCGGCTGCGTTCGACAGGCGGCCGGCCAGCCCGATTCGGCACCCCGACGCGCGAATTTGCGACAGGGGGGGAGGCGGCCGACGGCCGGCAACCGACAGCATTTGGCTGTCGTTCCGACGCTGTCCGGTGCGACAGCGTCAGGCCAGGCCGAGGCTGTCCAGAGACAGCACTACGGCCGAGGCTGTCCCGCGACAGCACTTCGACCGAGGCTGTCCTGCGACAGCGCTGCAGCCGAGGCCCGAGGCGCGTCGGCTGACAGCATCTGGCTGACGCCTGACATTCTGTCAGGCGTGACAGCGCGCGTTGTCATAGCCGACGACGCGTCGGCCTCCCGTCCGCGCTCGTCATCGCCGCACGACTGCCCGGAGTCGGCGAGGCCTCGACAGTGCTATCGCTTTCGGGGTCAAGCGATCCCGACCGAGCCGTCGGAAGAGACAGCACCGTAGCCGAGCGAGAGGCCCGGCTACGCCGTCCTTCAGCGATCGTCGACGACAGTGCGCACGAGCGACCGCACGGGTACGCAGAGGTAGCCGCACGGGTGCGCAGCTTGGGAGCTCGCACCAGGGTTTTTCCCTCTGCAGGGTTTAACCACTGTGCATGTTTGGAACTTCGGGCCTGCACCACTTTACCTGAACTTCATGCCTCGGGAAGCGTGCAGAGGACAAATTGGCAGCATGCAAAAATTTTCATGCACTGTAGTTTTTGTCCAGTCTAAACAGCAGAAAGGGTAATTTTATTGTAAAATTTTAAATTTTTACTATTTTAGAGTGCAAGTTAAAATTTTATTTTATTAATTTAATTTTTAATAACTTAATTAAATTCTTTAATCTTTTGATTAATTGAAATTTAATTTGCAAATTTTTGATTAAGTTATTTTTAAATTAATAAATGTTAAAATTGCACTTTATATTAGTTAAAAATTTTCAAAATTGCTAGCCTTAGGAGTTAATTTTTCAGTTAAGCAACACTCCATTGTAACAAGGAAATTTGCATTGTATTTCCTTGATTTAGTGCTTTCTTAAACTCGTACTTCTGGATTATACCCGAGAACACATGGCCTCTCGACTTGGCTGCCCAAGTGGCGGAATTGGCCCATGTTGTAAACACTTTGGCCGATAAGGCAAATGACACTACAATGGCGGAAGTCCTTGGCAACCTTGCCATGAAGGTAAATGACATTTCTTTGCATAATACCTCCACTTCTGCTCATGATTCACGTTTGAGAGTTCGTTGTGAAGTCCCATTGTATGATGGATCCAGGAACCCTGATGTCTTGAATAGTTGGATTCTTGACATGAGTTCTTGGTTTGCTTTTTCTCAACTTTCGAAAGATGATGTAGTGCCTTATGCTAAGCTAAAACTTTCTGGCTTAGCCAAAGTACTTGTGGAACGAAAACGAGGACAAGAACTCACCACATGGGATGAGCTTGTACAATGTCTTAAAACCAATTTCTATCCTTCAAATTATTCTAGAGAATTGGTTATTAAATGGTTTCGTTTTCGCCAAGGTACTAATATGTCTGTACAAGAATATATTTTCCAATTTAACGAGTTCGAATACTTGTGAATGTGGAGGATGATGTTCCGTGTTTGATTCTCAAGTTTCAAAGTGGCTTGTTAGAACATTTGTACAGGGGAACTAATGTTTGTTTCTATGGAAACATTGGATCAAGTTTTCAATCGAGCGCGACTTGCGGAGGACAAGTTCAAGGCGCAATCGCAGGCATTCCGCACACCTGTTACTCAAGTGGTTGGAAACTCATCAAAAGGGAATAATTCTTTCTCTCAAAAGAAGAATTTTGCTCAAAAGAAGAATGTGTCTTCTCCATCTCCTTCTTCTCCTTCCCCTTCCGCTTCTACTCCTTCTTCCTCTTCTTCTAAATCTTCATCTTCTTCTTCTAAGAAATTCTGCAATTATTGTAAGAAGAAAGGGCATGAGAAAGCCGATTGCTTTAAGCTCAAAAAGAAGAGTTTAGTGATTACTACTCAAGAGGAGGATGCTTCCAAGGGTCCCCTTGAGTCTGTAGGAGAGAGTAGAGTATATACGGAATTACGAGGTAAGCTTAATGAAGTTACCTTAGTAAATGTAAGTTCTTCAGATGGAGCTCGTGATGCTTTGTTCATCACTCGAGCCCACTTACTTCACAACTTTGCAACTGATTGTATAGTGGACAATGGCTCGCAGAAAAATCTAATTGCGAGGTCCATTGTCGAGCGTTTGAATTTACCTATGGAGCCTCATCCTCAACCTTATTCTTTGGGTTGGAAGGATAGTGGAAGAGGCTCGTAAATCACTCACACTTGCACTTTAAAATTTGCACTTGGCCCACATTTCATAGATCAAGTCACTTGTGATGTGACTCCTATGGATTGTTGTGGGATTTTGCTTGGACAACCTTTTCAATATGATAGGAGAGCTGTTTATGATGCTTTTAAAAGAACCTACACACTTCAAAAATATGGTAAGGTCTTTCTCATTAAGAGCACCAACACTCCTAATATCATTCTAAGTTCCAAGCAAACGAAAAGAGTAATTAAGAAAGGTGGTGATGTTGCTCTAATTTTCATTCGCTCTCAAAACACTTCTACATCTACATCCATTACAAAGCAACACTCTTCAATGGATAAAATATTGCAAAGTTATTCACACATATTTCAGGAGCCAAAGTCTCTTCCTCCAATTCGCACAATTAATCACAAAGATTGAAATAGTTCCAGGTTCTTCTCTTCCTAATGCTCCCATGTATAGACAATCTATTTTGCAAAATGAAGAAATAAAAAAGCAAATAGAAGATTTGTTGTCTAAGGGTTTCATTAAGGAAAGTACTTCTGCTTGTGCATCACCTATTTTGTTAGTTCTTAAGAAAGATGGCACTTGGAGATTATGCATTGATTTTCGTGCATTGAACATAATTTCTGTGAAGAATAGATATCCCTTACCCCGCATTGATGATTTATTAGATCAGCTTCAAGGAGCTAAGTTCTTTTCAAAAATAGATCTCAAAAGTGGATATCATCAAGTGCGTATCCAAGCCGAGGATACATGGAAGACAACTTTCAAGACGAAGATGGGCCTCTTTGAATGGTTGGTCATGCCCTTCGGTCTTACTAATGCTCCCGCAACCTTCATGAGGTTGATGAATGATGTATTTCGTGAAGTCCTTGACAAATTTGTCATTATATATCTTGATGATATATTGATTTTCTCAAAAACTTGGGAGGAACACCTTAGGCATATCCAAGGAAACCCTTGATCTTCTTGCGAAGAATCAATTATATGCCAACTCTTCCAAGTGTTCTTTTGGCAATACTTCAGTTTCCTACCTTGGCTATGTGATTAGTGAGAGTGGAATTCAGGTAGATCCCCTTAAAGTTGATGTTTTGCTTAAGTGGTCCCCTCCTACAACTCTCACTGAGTTAAGGAGTTTCCTAGGACTTGCGAACTTTTATCGCAAGTTCATTCCTCAATATTCCACCCTTGCACCTCCATTGCATTATCTCACTAAGTCCAAAACTCCATTTCATTGGGAGAAAAGCCAAGAAGTTGCCTTTGAGAAACTCAAAAAGAAATTATGTACAAGCACCGGTGTTAACTTTACCCCGACCTTTCTCAACCTTTTGAGATTGAAACAGATGCCTCTAAAGTTGCCTTAGGAGCCGTGCTCAAACGGAATGGTCATCCAAAGTAGCTTATCATTCGTAAACCTTTTCTCGCCGCTAAGTTGAACTATTCTACATATGACAAGGAGTTGTATGCTTTAGTTCAAGCCATTAAGTACTGGAGACACTATCTTTTGGGAAAAGATACAAGTAGTACACACCGATCATATGCCTCTCAAGTTTTTACAATCTCAAAGTAAAATTGAAGAATCAAGACATATGAAGTGGGCCTCTTACCTCCAACAATTTCACTTGGTGATCAAGTACAAAAAGGGGAAGAGTAATACAGTTGCTGATTGTTTGAGTAGGCCTCCAGTCGCTCTTGCCTTAACAGTCATGTCCACTTCACACTTGGGATTTCAGACTTGGCCTAATCAAGCATTCTCGAGATCCCGATTTTGGAAAAATATTTGAGCAAGTGAGTAAGCCTTCTTCTTCCAATTTGCGTCCTTTCCAAGATTTCTACATCAAAGAAGGACTTCTCTACAAATTGGACAAGGTTTGTGTTCCTTGTGAACCTAGAGTGTCGCTTCTTAAGGAAGCTCATTCTACACTTTATGGTGGTCACTTTGGGAAGCATAAAACACTTCATCATTTGCAACGATTTTTCTATTGGCCAAAAATGCGAGAGGGATGTGTTGAGATTTCTCAAGCGAGGTGCGGTTTGTTGTCGCTCAAAACCCACTAATAGAAAGTTTGGCTTAGGCATGCCTTTGCCCATTCCTTCCCGTCCTTGGGAAAGCATTTCCATGGACTTGGTTAGTGATTTTCATATGACAAGGGCGCCAACATGATTGTGTGTTCGTGGTGGTTGACAGATTCAAGCAAAATGGCTAAGTTCATTCCATGCCGCAAGACGAGTTCTCGCATCGACTTAGCTCAATTTTTCTTTGATAGCATTTGGCATTCCTTTGGTCTACCTACCAAAATTATCTTGGATCATGATTCATGCTTTGTGGGTCACTTTTGGCATTCTTTGTGGAAGATTTTGGGAGTTTCCCTTAACTTCTCTATCGCCTATCATCCGCAGTCCGATGGGCAGATTGAAGTGGTAAACCGTACACTTGTGCAAAGTTTGCGAATCTATCATCACGCTTCACCAGCAAAGTGGGACTTGAGTCTCACGCATATTGAACATGCCTATAATAGGGCCCTACACTCTTCTACATGTCATTCACCCTTTGAAGTTTGTATGGGATTTCAGCCCTTGGCACCTTATGAGTTACCTTTATCTTTGCCTTCTCCCCGTCACTTCACATCTTCGGAAGGAGCAAGACAAGGCACACTCATTTGTTCAACACTTGCACAATCTTCAATCAAAGGTGGTTGAGATTTTGCAAAAGACACAGCAGCGACGAGAAAAAGGCCATGGATCGACATCGAATTCCTCATCCTTTTCAAAGTTGGTGATAAAGTTTGGTTGCATCTTGACAAGCGGCGTTTCACTGATAAGACTCATAGCAAAATCAAACCAATTCGCTATGGGCCTTACACTATTCTTCAACAGGTGTCCGAGAATGCTTTCCGCCTTGATCTTCCCGCACACTTGGGAATTCATGACGTCGTCAATGTGGATCTCTTGAAGTTGTACTTTGACTCTACATTGGAGACTGCACCAGCTATCGCCCATCCCGTGGACGTGGTTCCCGAAGCTACGCTACCATTGGATGCAGATCAGATCTATGACACGAAGACTCGGCAGACTCGTCAGGGGTCTACCACCTCATATCTTGTGGCTCGACGAGGACAACTGCCGCATCAGGCTCGTTGGATTTCTTTTCATCAGATGTCCCGTGACTTTCCTATTCTTTTGAAAGCATTGGAGTCCAATGCTTCTATTGTGGGGAGGCATGATGAGGATTGATGTATGATCTTTCATATGACCCCTCTAGTAGTTCCTAGCTTAGGTTTGCTTAGTTTATTTTCTAGCAAATTGATATTGTAAGTGAGTCTCTTTCTCACATGCACTTGTGGGCACTAGTTGTCTTCTAGTTGTCTTTTAGAGTGTTAGTTAGCAAGTGTGAACTCAAAGTAGGAAGTGTGAGCTTCAAGTTAGCTAAAATGGATCTTCTAGTTAGCAATCTTAACTTAGAAGTTTACGTGCATTCTTCTTTGCACCTTTGTAGCTTTTGGGTTAAGCGTGTGAATCAAATCCATGATTTCATGGGTTGGTTATGTATTTTGGGCCATTAGTGCCTATATAATGATTTGTAAATAATAGAACTCTTAGTTGGATTTTCAATCCTTTTCAGTTGTTTAGTTGTAGTTGAAACCACATTTTGTTTTCTCTTTCCTAAAAATTTCGTTCGTCCTCAAGGGACATTTGCATAAGAAAATTAGGTGCTTTTTTTAAGATTTTCTTGCTTTCAACTAGTAATTGGCACCTTCAATACCAAATACAAGAACTTTGTATCTTATTTTCTTGTGAGCTCTTTTGAGCTTAAAATCTCTTATACAAGAATTTTCAAAAATTGAGGAGTTTTAATTACTTCCTCTTCTTATAATCTTTATGGTGCTTTTGAATAGCCACCTTTGTACTTTTTATGGAGCTTCTTAATAGCTTCCTTTGTTAGGACCCCATCATAACACTGTGATGTAATAATCCTTGCTTAACATGGGGGACATCCATGATAATATTTTGTAATAGTTTTTTACATTAGAAGCACCTAGACAAGGTGCCATTATATGTAATTTTTATTAAGAATGTAATTGTTTTGTTGGTAGAAGATTCTAGCTCAAGTGGCATTTTGCATGTAATCCAACCTTGAGCGTTAGGTAGAGAGATGAAGCCTTTAAAACTGTGATGTGCAAGAATGAATGTATCTTTTCGCATAATTGAATAAAAGTATTGAAGGAGGTTGCTCCCTTGAAATGGCCTGCAATTCATTGTTACTTTGTGAGATTGTTTCATTTTTGCACCTATATTTCGTATTGCAATATCTTGTGTTTCATGCATTTATGTTTTATTGTAATATTTTTGTGAATTTGGTGATTTTAATGAGAAGGCTACTAAAAAGTGGTGTTACAAAACTTTCTAGGGCTATATTCTACTGCAACTATGATAGTTTTCACCATTCCTACTATTAGGTATAAGATTTTGTATTTTTATTTTTTGCGAGTATCGTTATTTAAAAAAATATAACCTTTTGTTTTCTGCATTAGTTTTTTAGGAGCTACCATTATTGGCTAAGCTAAATTATTCGTAAAGCATCTAGTGAAGTGCGGGACAGTTAGGCTCTAATACCTAAGCCTCAAACAACACCTGTCTATGAGATTGAGCTCCCATGTATCCTTAGGTATATCAGGAGACACCTAGTATTAGGAGAAACCTTTAGGTCTTAAGAATATTTTTGGCCTTGTATTATCCATAGTACATCAAACACAAAATTCAAAAATATCACCCTCATGTATTGACAGAGAGGTAGGTAGTGTGCTCAAGGGTACGCGTAGAATCTTCTTTGAGTAGTGGCCTAAAATATTGGTCAGAGCACTATTGTTCATCACTACAGTGTAATAGAGGGTCTATGGGTAGTACATACACCCTAGCTTAGAGTACCCTATTGTGTTGAATATAAAGCCTACATCAAAAATATTATTCTATGAATATTGAACCTGTAACCATAATCCTACCGCACAAATTGAGCATACGAAGACATTCTTATTCTAAAATTATTGCATGAAAATAGATGAAATAAATTGTAGAGAAACATAACAATCAAGACATAAACTGCCAGAGTCAGAAATAGTGGGAACAGGGTGGTTAGTGTCAATAATAGTTGGGATATTTAATTAGTAACAATCAATACAAGGTTGTCAATTGTCAATGTTAATAACAATTACCTGTGATAGTCAAAATTTAAAATAGATAGGAAATAGCCCATGACAGAGTTAGACCAGATAGTTGACATAATAGTGTTAGGATTGGTTAACAGTATCAATAGTCAAAGTAGAGTCAAACCAGACAGTTGATAGCATAGTGTCAGGATTAATTGAACAATGTTAGTAGTTAGAACAAACAATACATAGTATCATAAGAGTTTGGTAAAAAAAACCATTTTTTTGAGAGAACCAAGCCTCTAGGAGGAAAACTAACAATACTCAAATACAACACCCCCCTAAAAAAGTCTAGGGTATACAAAACTAGTGTTGTGGTATATAGCTCATTGCGACTGTCTCATCGAGCTGATCAGTTTGGTATATAGCCTCCATGCACTTTTTAATGGGTTCCAAAAAATGTCATCATGGTACGTAGTCCATTATGATCACCTTTTTGAGCTTATCATTTTGATATATAGCACCCAAACCACTTTTCGAACTCCCTACTAAAAATAGTAACCCCTGAAATCAAATTTCTATTTTTAGTAAGAATTATAAACATGTCATAACTCTTAGAACATGGCTTCAGGTACTTAGGAACAACAAAAGCAATAAGAATTAGAGGTACAAATTGCTAAGCATGTGTATTTGAGAAAACAATTAGGGACCCAATTAGGCAATAACTTTGACCAGTTAAAGACGACTTAAAAATTTCCAGGAGTCTATGAATTTGGTTACCAGGATACAAAGGGAAATGAAGGTAAAATTATAAAATAAACTTAGATAATTGGAAAATCATGTCTCTATTGATCCCCTCCCACATGATAGATTGGGTCATCAGGATCAACAGATGTAGGTACAAGTAACCATTAGCGAAACGTACCAAATAACAATGGATTTAAGTTGCCCAAATTAGACTTCCCAAAATTTGATGGAAAATATCATGAGGGGTAGATTTGTTAGGCAAAATAATATTTCAGTCTTCATAATGTCTCACACTACATGCGTTTGATAATTGCCTCTTTCAATTTTGAAATAGATGCATTACATTAGTTTCAATGGCTTCGAAAGGATGAACCTAATCTTTCTTGACATGAATTTGAGCAACATCTCCTCACTCGCTTTGGTCCTAGTGAATTTGAAGATTTTATAGGAGCTCTTTCTAGACTTAGAAAAACTTCAACCATTCAAGAGTATCAAAGTCAATTTGAAAAATTGACCAATCATACCACTGGTTTAAATGTTGACTTCTTTCAAAGTTATTTTATGAGAAATTTGAAGGATGATATTAAGGTTGAGGTTAAAATGTTGAGGTCCCAAATATTACAACATATAATAAATTTGACTAGATTGCAAGAAGACAAATTCAAGGCTCAAGGATGCACCTCTAAATTTTCCCAATCTTGATCATCTTTTCCTTTCAAGCCTATGACAAGTCCTACCACTAAATCTCCAACCATAAAAAAATTGACTTGTGAACATATGAAGAACAAAAGGGCCCAAGGGCTATGCTATAATTATGATGAAAAATATTCCCTAAGGCACAAACATGTGTGTCAAAAACTATATCTACTAGATATGGATGAGACACCAACCAAAAAATATTTAGAGGAAGAAAAGGATCCTCAAGAGGCAGAAACCACAAAACAAATCAAAGTTCCAAAGGAATCCCAACCAAAAATTCTAGTGCATGCTTTAGTAGGAGTATCCACTCCCCAAATGATGAAATTAGTCAAATACTTCAAAGGACAAAGGGTCATCATTCTTATTGAATCTAGTAGTACACATAACTTTATTGATCCATGTATGGCCAAATAGAGAAATTATTACATTACTACATGCAATTCCTTTGAAGTCATGATTGCTAATAGAGGCACCCTACCATGCAAAGGAAAATATCGTAATGTCAAACTTCAAATTGAGAAATATAATCTCAAGATAGACATGTTTTTCCTACCATTAGATGAGTGTGAAAGTTAGATTTTGAAGCTAAGTACTTAAGATAAAATAACCACAAGATCTAAAATAAAGTTGCAATATGAAATATATGATAATGGCAGTATTCTAAACATATAAAACTCATAAATAACTCATAGAAATGCCATTAACAAATGCTCATAAAAATTATATCTTCATTGAATAATCTATACTTCCACACATTCTCATCCTACAATGTATGTCACACACACACACATAGACATATATAATGGAATGTGACTCTTCATATGGAGCACTCTTGGCCTTATCACTCTTCTAGAGACTCTTCATCTTACTCCTCTATGGAATCATGTACACATGGATTATTAAGCATATTTTGTTAGGACCCTCCTAACATATTAACATATCAGTTAGTATTTCATTATTCGTGTCCCTTCATTAAAGGACCAACATGTTCCTTCATAGCTATTTATAAAACATCCAATTGGATATCACAAATCATCAATCTATATTCAAAAACTCAATATATCTTCTATTATTTGGTTTTCCAAATTAATATACAACACGATTCATTAAACAATGATTTATTCATTAGCTTGTTAAAGTTACATTGTAGGA
Source organism: Wollemia nobilis (assembly GCA_028583015.1). Classification (NCBI taxonomy): domain Eukaryota; kingdom Viridiplantae; phylum Streptophyta; class Pinopsida; order Araucariales; family Araucariaceae; genus Wollemia; species Wollemia nobilis. The sequence continues at coordinate 1,342,657 of JAQPPZ010001192.1, forward strand.
GTTCGTCAAGTCAAAACCTCAACAGGACCAAGGGAACCCTTACATCTGGTATCAGAGCAGTTGCGATCCAACAAGATCCAAGCTTCCGCCCTGACAGTGAACCAACACCCTTTACAGATCTCAAATCGTTCTCAAAATATTCATTGCTATCGATCCGTGTCGATCCTTATTATTATCCGTGTGCGGTAGTTGTGAACCAACTTTACAAATTCTCTCTCTTCAACAGTAGAGATACCATTCAAAAAGTTTGCCAAAGAATAGCCCAGCCTCGCTGCCAAGGAACGAGGGAAGTGACAAAAGCACCCCGGCCTCGTTGTCGAGGAACGAAGGAATTGACAAGTTTTCTGATAGCTTGAACTCGATCCGCCACAACACAGAAAACTCAGGCGTGTTCATTCAACCTACAGGCGGCTCCTTGTACAAATCGTTGTTTTTGACGACTGCAGAGACATTCCAGCGGCAGAAAAGAACAGTCGATCCAGTAAAATTACCACTTGAATCTTGCAAAAAACCGGCCAAGAAATTCTTCCATAAGCAATATTTTTTTTTAATTACTATGCAAACTGATTTGGGAGAAGGCGATAGTGAGAAATAGGTTTAAAAAATTCACCTGTAGTGTTTCCAAAGGCCTGTCAAAATTCCGGCGTAGTAAATTAATTAAAGGCTAAGGTTTTTTAATATTTTCGGCGCCGAAAAAATATTCTGACCGGGACTCTGTCGTCGACGCGCGGAATGAGCAAAGTTTTAAAAAAATATTATGGATTAAAATCCCACATTCACGGCACAAGTATTTCAGTGGGGTTTAAAAACAAAGGGGCACAATTATTTGGTTGTGACTATCACCGGTAGTCGCGCTCCCTTGGAGCTTACCTATCACCGCTACACCCGTAATCCGTTCCTCATCGCGCGAACTTACTAGCCGCTCTCCCTTCGCCACTTTGCATTGTGCCCTTGCCTTCCCGTTCCTCCTCCTTAGGCCGTCTTGACTGCCGTGCCTTCCCTTATTCATACTGCATACTATCCCCTTCCTCGCATAGTGACCCCCTATTCCCGCCTTGAACACTATGCCTTAACTTCTGCTCTGGTTTTGCCTTGACTGCCACACCGCTCATCTGAACAGGTCTATGCCTTGAGCTCTGTGACCCCCTATTCCCGCCTTGAACACTATGCCTTGACTTCTGCTCTGGTTTTGCCTTGACTGCCACACTGCTCATCGAACAGGTCTATGCCTTGACTTCCGCTCTAGTTTTGCCTCGACTGCTTTTGCCTTGACTGCCACACTGCTCATCGAACAGGTCTATGCCTTGACTTCCGCTCTAGTTTTGCCTCGACTACCATGCCGCTCGCCGATCCGGTCTGTGCCTCGGTCTCATTTGCTGTACTCTCGTCCCTACCATGCAGTCTCGTACTGCCTATACGAAGAAAAGTTATCAACAAGATACTGCCAAAGTTATCAAACACCAATTGTTTACAAAGAAAATATCACCAAATTGCGACAACAAAAATATTGCCAAATTTGCAAATCTTGCAATAAGGGTCACAACAAAATATTGCAATTTTGACAGTTAAATTTTGCAAATCTTGACAATAATATCGTAATTTCTGACAAATTGAAACTCAAGATTGTTGCAAATACCCCACCATGGCAGACGGGAGAAAATCGCAAGATATCACTCTCGAGCAAATTTACTATGAACTACACCAATTCAAAGAGGAGAATGTTGCTACACGATAAAAATTTAAGCAAAGAATATCAACAATTGACTTAAAAATGGACACCTTCAATCAAAATATGGCACTCGTTCAAACTAGCCAAACTACCGGAGGATCCAAATTATGTCAAACCACTTCGGTGCGAGAGTACCAAGCTCAATTCGAGAAATTAGCAAACCGCACCATAGGCCTAGACACCTCATTTTTTTAGGATTGTTTTATCAGTGGATTAAAGGAAGAGATCCGACTAGAGGTACAAAGGTTTAACCCTAGCACCATGATGCAGACTATTGGATTGGCCAAATTAGCCGAAGATAAAATCAACAACCAATATCGATTTGGAAACATATCTACAATAGACTCCCAAATAACTTCCACCAACCAAAAACTAACAAAAGTCATGTCCATTAAATGCATTAGCCCTAAAGAAAAAGAGGTCGAATTAGTGGAAGATATACCTGAAAATAAACCTTGAGGCCCGTTAGAATTTTCCTTCAACGCCCTCACCGAAAATTCACCCTCTCAAACTATGAAAGTTCCAGGCTCCTTTAAAGAACAAAACCTTAGTGTTCTTATTGACTCCGAAAGTATACATAATCTCATCGATCCATGCATGGCAGAACAAACTGACTGTTTTATTCATCTTTGCAATACTTTTGAAATCCTGATCGGTAATGGGGAAAGAATCACTTGTAACAGGAAATGCCATAATATTAAGCTCACCTTGGGCAATTACATCGTCAAACATGACATGTATGCAATTCCATTAGGAGGTTGTGATATTGTTTTAGGTGTGCAATGGCTACGAACGCTCGATATAATTCAATGGGACCTCGACGATTTATGGATAAAGTTCACACAGAAGGGTCACACATATACGCTTAAAGGGATAAAATATGGCCCTTCTCTACTAGCAAGTTCTCATCGCATGGAGAAGGTTGTTCCTAGAGGAGGAAAGGCAAGGGTTGCCCATTTATTTTCTCTCCAAGCCATGACAAAGCCACCAACACTTCCACCTTCTCAATATCCTTGCTTGAGGAACAATGATATTAAAATAGTACAAGAACATGAGCACATACTTTTAACGAAACAGAGGATGAAGCTTCTCACTACGATCTTTGAGGATAAAACTCCTTTTAAGGAGGGTGGCATGTTAGGACCCTCCTAACATATTAACATATCAGTTAGTATTTCATTATTCGTGTCCCTTCATTAAAGGACCAACATGTCCCTTCATAGCTATTTATAAAACATCCAATTGGATATCACAAATCATCAATCTATATTCAAAAACTCAATATATCTTCTATTATTTGGTTTTCCAAATTAATATACAACGCGATTCATTAAACACCGATTTCTTCATTAGCTTGTTAAAGTTACATTGCAGGAGTTCATCAAATCAAAACCTCAACAGGACCAAGGGAACCCGTACACATTTATATTACCAAAATATTTTACACACTTTAATAATACTTGTGCATTTATTACATTGCATAAAGTAAATACTCACACTCTAATATTTTACACACTTTAGTAGCATGTACCAAATAATGTAATATATTCCAACACCCTCTTGTATTACATTATTTGGTTATTGAAGACTTTTGTCTTCAATATGATCTTTATCTCTTAACTCACTTTGCACTGTATGCCTTCTTGATCAGGTTCTTTCTCTTATTTTCTTTTTTGGATTATGTTTTCGTCTAGGATAGTCAATCGTTAGATAGCCTTGTTGAATAAGGGGTCTAATTACATATCTAGTCCACTTTTGTTTTTCTTATTCTTTGAATAATCTTCTTGCCTGTTCTTCATGCTTATATTCATTGTTAGCAAAGGCTTTAGAAATAATCTTTTGAAACAAATACTATGATCTGTATGTTAGAACCTTTTCAAAATTCCAGTAATATTCTTCCTTGTAATAACATAAAGTAGATGAATGAGATCATTTTCCACAATATTTACAAGGATGTAAATTCCAACAATTAGCTTTTTCATGTTATCTTCTATTACAATAAGTGCATTTCAAATTTTCTTTTGTTGTTTTGAAAAACCTAATTTCATTTGTTTTCTTGATCAACTGATATAACCATGTGTGTATAGTTGAAGCAATTCTACCTTTGCTTCTTTCATAAATCTATAAGAAATTCTCTTGTTCTACATGTTTTGCTATACTTTGAGAATGATCCTTGAATTTACTCTCAACATTATAAATGTCATCAAATTCTTCTATCATATTGTTAGAAGATGTCTTTATAGTATTTGCTCTTGTCAAATTGTTAATCCGTGATTTCTCAAAAATCCTTTTAAGCCATATTGGTTCTTCTCTTCTACTCATACTTTTTATATTGTTATTATCCTTTGAATCTAGTATGTCTCTATGCCATTTTGATTCCTTGAATCCTCTATACTTAATAAGTTCTTCCATTGTTAAAGGAATCTTCTTGGTAATTTGCTAGTCTTAAAGGTGAAAGATAACTTTTTCAAATCTCTAAAATTTTGAGGTTGACTACCTTATGTCTCCCTAGTTTATATGATCAAATACTATTTTCAATTCTTCAAGTTTTGAATAATAGACTAAGGACAATTCTCAATTGTTAATATTAATGTTGACAATATTTTATCTCCCTAGTTAGGCTTGTCAAATGATACCTTTGAGGTAATTTGAATTTTCAAAACTTCAATCTTTATGTCTCTTTAATTTTTGAATGAGAGACTAAATATCAATGCAATTTTCAGTTTTCAAAAACTATGTCGAATTCCTTTTAAATCCAAATTTAGGAATTTAGAAATTCTATAAAAAGATATTTGCAAGTTTTGTATTCCTAAATTGATATTGAGAACATTATTTCTCAAAAATAGCAATATTTGCAAATATCAAAACTTTATAATTCAATTTCAAAGCTTTCCAAAACTTGAAAAAAATAACTCTTGAAATTTTTCAAAAATAACTTTATAACTTCTCAAAAACTTTCCAAAAATAGTTAATTTCTTTCTAAGGTATTCAATTTTTATTTAAAGCCTTATCTCTCCAAAAACTAAATTATTCTATATCTTAACCTTAGAAAATAATATTCAATCTTGAACCTTATAACTCCAACCTTTAAGCAAATAATTAATTTTAATCTTACCTCCAAAATAGGCATGTAATATTTGGTCAAGGACATTTGACTTACCCTGAAATGGTGCTTCTCTTCAAAGTAACTCCCTTATGTTGTGCGAAATCCAATGTTTTTAACTTTTTCGAACTCAGGCACATTAACTCCTCTTTCTACTGCATTTAGATTTTGCTATACAAATGTTTCTCTTATGGAGTTAAACTCCCATGCACTTTATGGAGCTCCTCTAGAACGTTTGAATGCTCCTTGGTGATTAGCACTTCCTTTCCTAGGTGACAAGTGTCTCTAACACCCTTCAACTTCTTTACCATATGTAGCACTTGACGATGGATGTTACAAAATCCTTCCTCCTTGGTAACACTCAAAATTCTATCATGCTAGACTTGTCTATCTTCTCTATTATGATGGCTTGCTGCTCAAACTATGATCCTTTGTTCTCCAAATCTTCACCACTCAATATTCAAATGTTTTAGATTCGCTTATGAGTGATTGGTGCTTCTCCTTCCGCAATGCCAAGTGTCTTATCAACTCCTACACATTGCAAATGGTATGTTACATATCTTATATTCTCAGATTCACTTCTCCCAAATGTTTCAACCAGACTCTCCTCCAAGTGGCACAAATTATGGATGTCCCTTCACTGCTTTTCCTTCAGTGAACTATTGGACTTCGTATGAAGTCTATTTGAATCAGCAAACATGTTCTTTGCCAATGTTGTAAGTTCCTCAAATAGCTCTTCATTTTCTCACGAAAAATGCTTCTCTTTTGACATCCCAAAAAACTCTTCGACTTCTCCTATGGACGTGACATTATAGCTTTCAATAGAATGCGACTTTGCTTCAACTAAAATGGTGGCTAGTGCTTCTCCACTGGTGGCTCTCTTCCTCGATTCCATTCTCAACCAATGGTGGCTTCTTCTTCAATGCGATGGATTCTATTCAATATGGTGCTACCTCTACATTGGCTCGGTGGGTTTTTTACTTCTTTGGTGGATCTTCTTCACAAAATTTTCCTGCAACTTTATTGACCCCTTTTGGTGTCTTTAGACACCTTTATTTTTGCACTATTTAGTCTTCTCTTTCCTTCAATAATATTTATAAAAATCTGCACTACTTTGGATTATAAAACAACATATACATTATTCTTTTTCTTTCTCCTTATTACTCCTTTTTCAAACAATATTTAACTCCTCTATTTGTTGTTGTATTTTGCAGATCCTAAGATAGCAATGATGCAATCTTTACGGAATGTTCTTTCTTCCACTCTACCATGGATCATCTCATGTCCACCTTTCACATCTCCTAGGCCTAGCCCAACTCCCTAGCTCTTTTTTTCTCCTAGTGGCCCATGCCTTTCAAAAATTCTAGGTTGTCTTCTTTGTGGAAATTTTATCTCCATCATCTCTTGTGGCAAATATGGCTCAAAAGAAATAGTAGAATATTTTCAAACACCCTCAGGGACTCTATCTCTATTGCCAACAAAGCCATCACCTTTGCTATTGAAAATTCTAAGCTTTTCCCTTGCACCAAACCACTTGAGTCTACCCTTGAGTCCACTCTTTTTCGTTCCCTCGGTATTCCCTGCATTCTCAACTCTACTCCTTCTAAACCCCATCCTAGAATTGGCGTTAATTGGACTTCTCCTCCTGTAGGATGGCTTAAACTTAACTATTATGGTGCTTCTAAAGGAAATCTGGGTGCAGCGGGTGTTGGAGGTTTGGTCAGGGATCACAATGGACAACTCATAGTGGTCTATGCTGAGTTTTTGGGAATCCAAACTAACCACTATGTTGAAGCTCATGCGTTGTGGAGAGGGCTAGAAGTTCTCAGAGATTACAAGGGAAATTTACAAATTAAAGTTAATTCCATGAATATTACAAATTCTATCATCAGCGATAAAATTCCTTCATGGAACAAGCACACTGTTATTTAAGAAGCTAAGGTCTTGATGCAAAATTTTTGCAACACTACAACCTGCCATGTGTATTGGGAAGCTAAAAAGTCTACTAATTTGCTCACCAATATTGGGGTTAGTCATAGGAATATAACCATCTGACACCAAAATTTCCCTCAAAATATTCTTAATGTTGCTGCTATCAACTCGGAAATGCACAACTAGTCTTGAGAGGTATGCTCACCTCAAAAATTCGGATGATGGGAGTGACATAACTGCTTCTTTGATGACCATATTCAACTTGGTCACAACACCATCCTTAGTAGCATCATCAATGGTATGGATAACATCATAACCTCCCTGAAACTGTTGGTCAAGAAACATGGCCAAAAGAGCTTTGTAGCTGAAAATTATCTATGATTAGAGTTGGTTTGTTTTGTCTTTCAAGCTCTATTCCCCTGCATGGAAATTTTGGTACTAATATTTTGACCCCTGCGTGGGCACTGGTTTGATTTTGCTTTATGTTCTCCTTAGCCCCTGTGTGGGCTCTCTCTTTTGATCTTTGTTTTTTTGTTAAACAACCCCTGTGTGGGTCTGTTTTTCTCTGGTCTAGTTCATGGAGCGGCTAGGGTGTAGACACCTTGTTTTATGCTTCTCTACGTACTTTTTGTCATATGCTTATGTTTTTGGTTTTGGGCACCAGTTAAAACCCATATAATATAATTTCTACCACCTACCAAAAAACAATGATGTAATCTTTTTCAACTTTAAAGTCTTCTTTTTGCTACTTTAAAAATTCAAATGTGGTGCTTACAAATACTTAGAATAATCTAGCTTTAATACTTGGATATTTTTATAGCACCAATATTTCTAACCTCTTTGGCCTCCTTCATAGCTAGCTCCTTGGTGATTTGATTCACCCTTTTGTTGTCTCGAATTTATAAATTTTGAAGCTCTCCTTTCTACTCAATTGCTACCTCAAACTTGTCAATTTTGCAGCTCTAATTGCTCCCCAAAAAACAACTTGCTTGATATCCAAAAACTCTATAGTTTGCAGCTTTGAATGCTGCCAATTCCTCATTCACTTTGTTGTTCAAAGGTCTCTCAAATATACCCTAAATTTATCCAAATCATAACTCTCTTTTCTTCTTCTAATGCTGCCTAATTTTGCAGCCCAAATCTCTCAAATTGTTGCTCCAAAATTTTGATTACTCCTATATCTTGTTGTCCAAGAATCTCCTCTATCTCCTTCAAATTGCTGCCTTCTTTTGCTATCAAGCCTTCCTTCAATTGGATGTTCCAAGACACTTAAAAAATCTGACCAAATCTTCTCCAATTTGTAGCTTTATGCCTTCTTCAATTTGTTGTCTCAAAAATCAACAATCTTCTCCTTCGCAAATCAGCCTTCAAAATATTTGTGGCTGTCCTCAAACTTCTCAAAACTATGGCCTCTTTAATTCTTCTTTCTCCTTAAATCTTCTTGTCAATTATGACTTCAAATTTGGCCTCTTTCTCAAGAATTTGAATGTCTTGAGATCTTCAAAAATCCTTTCCAAATTTGATAAACTTCTTGCCAAATCCTTCTTTCTTTTGGGCTTGTTGTCGAATGGCGATAATTATTGTAACATCCCTCCCATTTTGTTATTAGTCTACTTGCTTTTATTTTTAGAATGATATATCGTGATCCGTAATGGTAGCCAAACCTGACTATTCTCACAATTACAGATTTAAGGATTGAAAACAATTACCAAATCTCTATGCAATTGCTAAAATCTAATTCAAAAACATTCACACAAATTTGACACAGAAATTTATAGTGGTAAAACCCCAATGTGGGGAAACATCCACTTCACAAGAGAGCTCATTATTTTATTACTGAACAAACATTACATTGCAACCTTCGAAGGGCTACCAAGCATTGCTACTATTTTGAAACAGCCAATACTAAGCAAGAAATTTTACCCAACAGTCTGCAAATTGTTCACCATAAACAAAGCTCACGTGCATACTCTCCCAATCCCTCATTAACCCTGCCATAGATGCTAAAAATGACATAAATAAACATTCCAATAACTCCTGGCCTTTTGGCTACCAAGCGTGACTTTTGGTCTCCAACTGTTTTTTGGTATTCTGTTGTCAAACGCATCAGATTGCCATTTTGGAATATGTACAACTTCTGGATTGCATATCCAATCGACCTAAAATTTATACCACGTGTTCCCAATAGTTTGAACTACATATGGTTAAAAATTTAGATCCTAAATCCTTATGAGTAACTCCCAGCATGTCCACGAATATGGCCACTGAGGCTGATTTTTACCCTGTTTCCAGCTGTCAAAAGTGCCAGATTGTCATTTTGGAACGTCTATAACTTCCACGTTATGTGTCCAATGGACCTAAAAATTTTACCACGTGTTCTCAATAATGTGAAATACATTCGGTTAAAATTTGAGGCCCTAAATCATTATGAGTCATTCCCAGCATGTCCACGAATATGGCCACTCGAGGCTGATTTTTACCCCTGTTTCCAAGCACAGTTTACAAGAGTAAGTAGTTGCCAAATTTTACAAGATTTGGTGGGACTAACAACACCCAAAATTGAAGTATGATGTCAAATAACTCCACTCAGATGTTTACTTACTCACCATGATTATTAAAATTTTATTTATCCGAAAAATAATTCCGGATCAGGCCTCCCTACTTGGGGAGCTTTTGGTCCCTCAAAAGCTTTAAGCCATTAGGTGAGGATATAAATCCTTCACCCGAGCCAAAGGTAACCATATTGCTTTGTTCAGTCTTTTACCTTTTCCACAAACTAACCAAAACTCTTGGTCACCCCTTCTTGAAGTACGAATTTTCTTTTCAAGCACCACATCCTCTACAGCCTCTTCAAAAGTTGATGAAGTCAGGTCATCCCAATGTGGTAGAACTGGAGTATCTTCTTTGGCATCCAATAATGAAGGCTCAAACAATTTCAAATTCTCCACATTAACAACAGAATACATTTGCATATAACTAGGCAAGTCAAGTTTGAATGCATTATCCCCATATTGATCCACAATCTTGAATGGTCCATAACGTATGGGTTTTAGCTTCTTACCAGCTCCTTGAAGCCTCTCCTTACCCAAATGCAACCACACCATATCTCCAATCTGAAACTGATGTGCAACTCTGTGTTTATCATGGCGCTCTTTGTATTGCTGTTGAGTCTTCTTCAACTTCTCCTCAATTCGTTCATGGATAAGCTGAATTTTCTGGATGAACCTCAAAGCCTTGCTACCTTCTGGCTCATTACTCCCTGCTGCATCTGAACCACTTGAAAATACTCCATCAAAAGGTGAATGTGGTAGGAAACCATAGCATACCTCAAATGGTGATAGCTGAGTTGATGAATGAATAGCCCTATTGTAGCAATATTGCACATAAGGCAGATTGTCATCCCAAGTCTTTGGTCTTTGCTGGTTAAATCCTCTCAACAAATGAACAATGGTCCTATTGACAACTTCTGTTTGACCATCAGTTTGGGGATGAAATGCGGTAGATCTTTTCAACTTTGTATCCAACATTCCCCAAAGTGCAGTCCAAAACTTGCTAAGGAACCGGGTATCACGGTCACTAATAATGCTTTTGGGTAGACCAAAATTCACAAAAACCTGTTGAAAGAACAAATCAGCTGCTCCTTCAGCTGTGATAGTCTTCTTACATGGAATCATAACAACCATTTTACTAAATCTATCAACTATCACATACAAATAATCATTCCCCTTGCGAGTGGTAGGCAGTCCACCCACAAAATCCATTGAAATGCTCTCCCAAGGCCGGCTAGGAACTGGTAGGGGAGTGTACAATCCTAATTTCCGGTTACTTGGCTTACTTGTATTACAAATGGCACACCCACGGATGTATCTGGAAACATCATTTTGCATATTTGGCCAGTGCACATAACGCTGCAAATTTGCTACTGTTTTATGCACCCCAAAGTGACCAGCAATCAATGAAGTATGAGATTCTCTAATCAGCTGCAATCTACTACCAACTGGAATACAAAGCTTGCCAGCCTTGAACAGTAAGCCATCCTCCAAGTGATAGTCTTCCACTGAGGTATTTTTTCCTGCTCCAAGACTGAGATACACTTCCTTAAATTCCTTATCCTCCTCATATTCACCTTTATAACTATCAAAAGCAAAAGGCTCTAACTCCATAACAACTGAAGCAAGTTTCATGGGAGGTCTGGATAATAGATCAGCCAATTTATTAGCTTTACCCCTCTTATACCTGATCAAAAGGTTAAATTGTTGCAAGAAACCCATCCATTTAAAATGTCTTGACTGCTGCAATTTACTCTGAGTTTGCAAATATTTTAAGGGTTCATGATCAGTATGAATAACTGATTCTTTACCCATCAAATAGTGCCTCCATTTCTTAACCGCTTGCACCAAAGCATACAATTCTCTGTCATATGTAGGATAATTAAGAACAGCTCCAGAAAATAACTCAGAATGATAACATACCGGCTTACCTCCTTGGAGTAAAACTGCTCCCATAGCATGGCCAGAAGCATCAGTCTCTACTTCAAAAGGTAATCTCATATCTGGCATGGCAAGAACTGGTGCATTGCAAACCTTATCCTTCAACTTCTGAAATGCTTGTTCTTCTTCTTTACCCCACATAATACTGCTATTTTTTCGCAACATTTTCTGCAGTGGTGCAGCCACATGTGAGAAATCTTTAATGAACTTCCTCAAATACTGAATTGCTCCAATAAAGCTTCTTAATTCAGTCTGAGATTTTGGCTGGGCCCACTCTAAGATGGCTGCAACTTTCGCTGGATCAATTCGAATCTCTCCTCCACCAATCACATGGCCCAAATAAACCAAAGAAGTCTTTCCAAACTCACATTTCTTGATGTTTAATTTCAATTGTGACTGCTGCAAAACTGCCAATACCTCTCTCAAGTGTTGCATATGCTCCTCCCAAGATGCACTATACACAAGTATATCATCCAAGAAGACAAGTGCACATTTATCCAAAAATGGACGTAGTACATCGTTCATCATTCTCATGAATGTTGCAGGAGCATTAGTTAAACCGAATGGCATAGCTAGCCACTCAAAAAGACCTTGCTTAGTCTTGAAAGTTGTCTTCCAAATGTCTTCCTCCTTCATCCGGATTTGGTGATAACCAGATTTTAAATCCAACTTGGTGAAATATCGGGCATGCTTCAACTGATCAAGTAAATCATCAATGCGAGGAAGTGGATATCTATTTTTAATGGTGATTTTATTGAGTGCCCGGTAGTCAATGCACATCCTCCATGTCCCATCTTTCTTTGGAACCAACACAATGGGAGAACCTGCTGGTGATGTACTAGGCCTCACAAGCCCTTGTTCCAATAATTCTTGGACTTGTCTCTTCACCTCATCAGATTCCAATACTGACTGCCTATACAACCCAATGTTTGGTACTGGTGAATCTGGTAATAGCTGAATCTCATGTTCTACATCTCTCTTTGGTGGGATGCCCCGAGGTGCCTGCATAATTTCTTGGAATTCTTGAAGCAACTTCTTCAACTCTCCCCTTTGCCTAGGAGTACAATCAGCTGCCTCTACTTTAGGTCCATCAATTTGCAAGTCTTCACCCACACGTCTCACCATGAGAAGCACAAACCTCTTGCTAGTATTCACCATATGTTTTGCTTGTTGAGCAGTAACAAGCTGAAATTTCTTTTGCCCTTTGTAGGCATGAATTCTAAATCCCTTGCCATCTTTCACCAAGCGCCACTGGTTCAGCCTTCTATAAAAAACAACATCTCTTTCCCATAAATATGGGCTACCAAAGACAACTTGGCATATATCCAGAGGTACAATATCACAAACTACCTCATCTTTAAACTTCTCATCAATAGAAAATTTAAATGTGCATTGCTTAGTTACCTGCAATTCTACATCTTTGTGTAGCCACCCCAATGGATACGGTTGAGGATGAGGTTTTACCTCAAATCCCAACTGCTGTACTAATTTTTCTGAGATCAGATTTCTTTGTGATCCAGAATCATACAATGCAACTACCTTCGTCATCTTTATTTGGATATACACCCAAAACAATTCTTCTTTTGTGGTTTCTGAAACTATCTCCTCCTTTGTAGCTTGAATATGGGTTTTTCCATGAGCCTCCAAAGTCTGTAGTTTCTTTTGCCCTTGCTTGGCTACACAAGCCAATTTTTCTTCAACCTCTGCAGTGCTAATACAATCCTCATCTTGTTGACACACATTGGCTGTTTTCTTTTTACCTTTGTTCAACCATTTGGGCTTCTTTTCTGGATGCAATTTCCAACATTTCTCTGTAGTGTGCCCATCAACCTTGCAATGGTCACAATGTTTTTCATCTTTTTGCACTGCTGTAGAAGCCTTTTTGGTCTGATTTTTGCTTTGCTTTTGTGGTTTTGCCACATTCTTACTACCACTGGGCTGATTAGAGGTCTGCTGCATTTTATTTGGCTTCCTATTCTTCATCTCCAAGTACATTGCCTTGACACATGCCTCATCTATGCTTGTGACATTGAAAAGTGCCAACTCTGTTCTGAGATGGTAGTGCAATCCACCCTTGTACTTCTTCAGAATTGATGGGTCCTGCAAATTTATGTTCAATAACACCGCTTGCTTCCTGAATTCAGTGGTGTATTCTTGAACATCTTGTCCTTGTTTTTGCCTCAAAAATTGCCACCTCTCCTCCATCCTTTCTTGGTATCCAACCGGATAGAATTGAGCTCTGAGTGCAGCCACAAATTGAGCCCATGTTTGTACAGGTGGTTGCCTATTACGAGCCAAACCAGCAACATATGCCTCCCACCATGTGAGAGCATGTCCTCCAAGCTTCAATCTGGCAAAACTCACTTTTTGGGGCTCCGTATAATGCTTGATACTGAAGTATACCTCCAACTGCTTCAACCAGCCGTCCAACTTCTCAGGATCCAACTCTCCACTGTAGACAGGTATGTCCAGCTTCACCTCCATCTTAAATGGATCAGATACCAATGGTACCTTATTAGAAATCGAAGCACCTTCATCCTCTCCCACAGAAATCGCTTGCTCCTCATTTCTAGACTGGTTCAGCTGTAATTGCATCATCTCCATCATTTTGGTGAGTTGTGCGAGAGTGTTTTCCATCTTGAGGAATTTGCATTCATATTCCTCATCAGACATTCGGGCTCGTTGTTCTTCAGCCATGGAAGTATTTCTTTGCCTTCTCCCAATTTCTGGGTTATAAGGAACTAACTCCGAATTCTGAGACCTTCTACCTTGCATACACAGGCCTTACGAAAGAACTTGCTCTGATACCACTTGATCCGTAATGGTAGCCAAACCTGACTATTCTCACAATTACAGATTTAAGGATTGAAAACAATTACCAAATCTCTATGCAATTGCTAAAATCTAATTCAAAAACATTCACACAAATTTGACACAAAAATTTATAGTGGTAAAACCCCAATGTGGGGAAACATCCACTGTACAAGAGAGCTCATTATTTTATTACTGAACAAACATTACATTGCAACCTTCGAAGGGCTACCAAGCATTGCTACTTTTTTGAAACAGCCAATACTAAGCAAGAAATTTTACCCAACAGATCTGCAATTAGTTCACCATAAACAAAGCTCACATACATATTCTCCCAATCCCTCATTAACCCTGCCATAGATGCTAAAAATGACATAAATAAATTCTCCAATAACTTATGGCCTTTCTGCTACCAAACGTGTCTTTTGGTCTTCAACTGTTTTCTGGTATTCTGCCTCAAAAACACTAAGTTGCCATTTTGGAATATGTACAACTTCTGGATTGCATATCCAATCGACCTAAAATTTATACCACGTGTTCCCAATAGTTTGAACTACATATGGTTAAAAATTTAGATCCTAAATCCTTATGAGTAACTCCCAGCATGTCCACGAATATGGCCACTGAGGCTGATTTTTACCCTGTTTCCAGCTGTCAAAAGTGCCAGATTGTCATTTTGGAACGCGCACAGATTTCGGATTACCTGTCCAATCGACCTGAAAATTTTACCATGCATTCTCAATAATTAGAAATACATTTGGTTAAAATTTGAGGTCCTAATTCATTATGAGTCATTCCCAGCATGTCCACGAATATGGCCACTGAGGCTGATTTTTACCCTGTTTCCAGCCAGTTTACATGGGAAGCAGGCGCCAGTTTTTGGGAATTAGGCGCCCGTTTTTTGCTGAAAATTTGTTATTTATCCGAAAAATAATTTTGGATCATACTGCTGATTAAGTTTGTGAACGCAGGAACAAATCATTATCTTCAGGCAAGCAGATCAGTGGCACATATTACCCTCTTTCAGGTGGAAAGATAGAGATTGTCTGCACGAGGTAGGAGTACATGGAATATTACAATTAAAGGCACAAATTATATATATATATATATAATTGTCGCGGCCAAGGGAGGAAAGGTGTTGTGATTTCGCGACATGTTGCTTCGTCGCGACCAAGGGAGGAAAGGTGTCGCGATTTCGCGACATGTTTCTTCGTCACGGCCAATGGAGGAAAGATGTTGCGATTTCGCGACATGTTGCAGCGACACGGCCAAGGGAGGAAAGGTGTCGCGATATCGCGACATGTTGCTTCGTCGCGGCCAAGGGAGGAAAGGTGTCGCGATATCGCGACATGTTGCTTCGTCGCGGCCAAGGGAGGAAAGGTGTCGCGATATCGCGACATGTTGCTTCGTCGCGGCCAAGGGAGGAAAGATGTCGCGATTTTGCGACATGTTGCTTCGTCGCGGTCAATGGAGGAAAGATGTCGCGATTTTGCGACATGTTGCAGCATCGCGGCCAAGGGAGGAAAGGTGTCGCGATATCGCGACATGTTGCTTCGTCACGGCAAAAGGAGAAGAAGTGTCGCGATATCGTGACATGTTGCAACGTCGCGGCCAAAGGAGAAAAGGGTCGCGATATCGTGACATGTTGTTTCGTCGTGACCAAGAGAGAAAAAGTGTCGCGATATCGCGACATGTTTCATCGTCGTGGCCAAGAGAGAAAAGTGTCACGATTTCGTGACATGTTTCATCGTCGTGCCCAATGGAGAAAAAGTGTCACGATATCGCGACATGTGGCTTCGTTGTGGTCGAAAGAGAAAAAGTGTCACGATTTCGCGACATGTTGCTTCGTCGCGGCCAAGTGAGAAAAAGTGTCGTGATATCGCGACATGTTGCTTCGTCGCGGCCGAAAGAGAAAAAGTGTTGCGATATCGCGACATGTTGCTTCGTCGCGGCCGAAAGAGAAAAAGTGTTGCGATATCGTGACATGTTGCTTCATCGCAGCTGAGAAAGAAAAAGTGTCGCGATATCGTGACATGTTGCAACATCGCGGCCAAGAGAGAAAAAGTGTCGTGATATCGCGACATGTTGCTTCGTCACGACCAAAGGAGGAAAATGTGTCGCGATTTCACGACATGTTGCATCGCCGCTGCCCAAGGAGAAAAAGTGTCGCGGTATCGGGACATGTTGCTTCGTCGCGGCCAAAGGAGGAAAAAGTGTTGCGATATCGCGACATGTTGCAATGTCACGGACAGAAGGGGAAAAAGTGTCGCGATATTGCGACATGTTCTTTTTTCGCGGCCAAAGGAGAAAAGTGTTGCGATATCGCGACATGTTGCATTTTCAAGGCCAAAGGAGAAAAGTGTCGTGATATCGCGACATGTTGCATTTTCGCGGCCAAAGGAGAAGAGGGTAAGAGTGTCGCGATTTCGCGACAAGTTGCATCAACAGACCAATCCGATCCCCCTGTGAGCTAGTTATTGGTTCATGAGATTTGGCTCCATTGCAAATCTTATTTTCTATTGTAAGCATGTGTTCTCTCTTATTTCGGCCGAGAAAATTCTCTTCCCAAATTGTAATTGATCTTTGTTTTAATACAAGTTTTTTCAAATTTTTCAAAAAAAAAAAATATATATATATATATATATATATATAATTATGTTTTATATACTTATTGAAAAATTGGATAAAATAACAAATAAAAAATATGAAAGCACAAATATATATATATATATATATATATATATATATATATATATATATATATATATATATAATTACATCGAGAGGCGTTCCTACAATGGCAGACAAGGGGGTGGAAGGCAAAGAGGTCATAAATGTCATGCCGTAAATTTTTTTTTTTTATTAAAAAAAGCCGACATTAACAAAAACATTTTCAATCTCACTCAAAGCTATCTCATTTCTTGGGGGTGTGATCTCCAAGATAGGCGTCTCGGGATTGATAACTCTCGACGTTTTTAAATATATATATCATTTATATCTAAGCTAGTAAGTAAAGTATGGGTAAATAAAAATTAAAAAGAAATATATAAATATATAGTAATAATAAATAATAGATTATAATATAATCATGTTATATAGAGTGAATTTTAAGAATTGAAATATTAAATAAATATTCTATTTTAAAATACCATGTGACATTTGTTTAAACTTGGACTTTGCATGAGAATGGCCACCTGTTGATAGATGAGATGGACTAAATTTCTATATAAAGTAATCATAAGACGGTTGTGGGGGGATTATTCGTTCATTTATAGAATGCTTGCTTTGGTATACTGAAGCGGTGAAGAAGCCTGAAAACCATAATTGTAACATCCTTTACCAGGTCAGACTTTGCTGCAACCAGAAACAATGATAGGTTGTCCATTACTTTGTTTGATGTGTTAATAACTAGATAGTTTATCTGCAAATCTTAATATTAGGTGATAGTTTATCTGCAAATCTTAATATTAGGCGATAGTTTATCTGCAAATCTTGATATTTGTTTGTTGTCCATTACTTTGTTTGTTGTGTTATAACTAGATAGTTTATCTGCAAATATCAATCTTTCGTGATTTATTTTAGAAGAGTAATTTAACTTTTAAAAATTAATGATCTGATGAGGAGCTCACTGTGAAACCAGTACGTTGTAATATACTAGAAAAAATAAGGCTAGACAGCCACAACAATGGATATGGAAGTGAATATATAAAAAAAAGAGAAGTAATAATATTAATCTAAATACAAGTGTTCCATAATGAATTGGAGACTTGAATGATATCGTTGATAGTTGTGTTGAAGGTTTGTGCTATGCAATGTTTACTTTGACTTTGAATAGTTAAATATCGCATATAGAGTAGTTGCATAGTACATTCATGGAGGAGGCCACGTCTAACCCAAAAAGTGCACACAATTTTCCTATTCTTTCCGTCGGGCATTGAACGGAGTGTTTTATGAGAGTTGCTACACTTCTAATGGAGGCTAACCAGTGTTTGTAGGCGTCAAGACCCTTAGGTCTACGAAAGTAAAGCACCCGTGGTTGCCATAGTTATCTCCAGGAAGAGCCCAATCCTTTTTGCTGTCAACTGGCGATTCGCTTGAGGATAGGAATTCCTGGTTTCATAGGAAGTTCATCCAGAGAGTTACCATAATCTTGTTTTGCAGAACAATGTTTCATTGGTTGTATAATATTAAGAATGGCGATGATTTTTTTCAAATAAATGACTGCTATATTATGCTTTGATGTTAATCGATTTGTGGTAATAAGGTTCCTTGAGTGCTTTGAATAAAATATATCAGGTAGCCATATTAATCGAAGGGTGTCCTAAGTTACCAAATCTGAAAATATATTACTCATTACTCTTTATATGTTGAACTGAGTAAATATTTTGTGAAATTAGAAAAGTTAATGGTTCTCTCTAAAGTCGTTTAGAAGTACAGTGATTTGCATTGGTTGAATATCATAGGTCATTATTAATAGGTCATTATTAATATTATGCTTTCAATTATCATGTTTGAGAAATCGTAGCAATAATAAACATGCCAGAGTATGTTTTTGTCAAAAGACTAATAGTTATATTAACCTTCGGCTGTAGCTTCTTAGATGTTAGCAGAATTTATTTTCAATTGAATTCCGTTTACCTCTCAGCATTGGCAGTTAAACTATGATTTTAAACATTAACACTTTAATATATAACTGATATTTTTTATTTATTTTTTATTTTTTATTTATTTTATTTTTTTTTGTGTGTAAATAACAGGTGTTAGGTGTTGTTAGGATTATTAAATATTAAAACTACCCTCTAAGGTCAATTTTCTTTTAAATGAAAAATGATTTGCTCCATTAACGATAATAATGTTTGTTCAAGTTTATCAAGCTGGTTTATGAAAAACAAGTAGGCTGCAAGCCTCTAGTAATGCGTGCAAACTGAATAAAATCCTGGATCTAGGATGCTGAGAACTTCGATTTACGCATAAAACCTATTAAAAATCCAAATGATTACAAATTTTGGGTAGTTATGTCTTATATGCCTTGAGGGTATAACAGTCTTATCAATTTTCGAAAACTCTTGCTTTATGTTAATTGGTGTGTTTCTATTGCCGTGAATTCTGTCTTAAAGTAAGAGATTTGTTGAAAATGAAACCCTTGATTTATATATTAAATGGGTGTGTGTTAATTAGTGTGTTTCTATCTTCGAGAGTAAGAGAATTCTTGACATATGGTTTATAAAAGTTTCCTTTGATTTATATATTAAATGGGTGTGTTAATTAGTGTGTTTCTATTGTCGTGAATACTATGTTTAAGAGTAAGAGGTTTCTTGACAATGGTTTATAAAATTTCGATTGTTGTATAAAGTTTTGTAGTTGAAATGCAAATATTTATGTTAATTAATTATATTCAAAATGATAGGAAGGAGAATTAAAAGAGTTATTTTTGTTATTTTGATAAACTTCTTGACTTTTCTATCAAGAGATAGCCTTTACTACGAAAGTCGGATATAGTAGAAATTTTTTAGAAGTCAATTTTAATGAAAATGCAATACTTTGGATTATAATAAAATAATGGAAAGTTTAATTACAAAATTCAGTAATTGTTAGTTATAATTGCTATATATTAAAATGTCTTTCATTATTATTATATTAGTCTGTGATTATTATCATAATTGCTATATATTAAAATGTCTTTCATTACTATTATATTAGTCTGTGATTATTATCAAGTCTTTTGTTGAAAACATTGACATTTTAAAATTAGGATTTTTTTATCATTTTATAAGATAAAATTTATATCTTTTTGAAAATAAAAGAATTATGCATTCCTTTTCAAAATGTATATAAATTTATTTTTAGTGTTATTTTACAATGTATATGTTCTTGCTTTAATCTTTATGACTTAATTGTTGAGAATTTAATTCATAGATTTTCTTTGTTAAGCCATTTTTGGATTATTCAAAAATATATATTTACAATTTTATTATTGTATTCAAAACCTAAAACTACCACATGATCCTTAGTGGAACATTACCTATAGTGGATATTTACTATCAAAAATTTATGTATCATCAAGTAGGATGAACATCTTTGATGTATCGTCATGACGGGCGAATATCCACCCAACAATGATAGCTTGCAAGTGGCAACTATCGTAATTCAGTGATAGCCGTTTTCAAGCAGGCTTACTTGGGACAAAAGGTCCTTCTACTACAAACATGTAATGGAAGACGGAATGGGACGCCATTCTAGGCTATCGAGTTGTACCGTGAGGGATATCACATACATTGTTCAACTAGGAAATTGTTAGCAGTAAGTTGGCTCTAGAAGTTTTCATAATCCAAATCTAGAAGGTCCAAATGTGAGATGGTATGGGACGTCTCATTGTTAGTTGCAAACATGACCTGGGTTACCTGGATCTGAACTACAGAATTGGTGGGCCCTAGTTGACTCTAAAAAGCTAGGCACTAGGCATACCAATGTTATACCCTAGCATGACATACGACTTATATAGATGTGACAGTGATGGAATATAAGGATAACTTATTGCTCAGAGAAACCTATGTCCTCCATGCTATGGGTAATGGAACTATGCATCCACCCTTTTAGGTGATATGGGCCCTATAAGGATAATCTCATACCATGAGGATAGACCTCTAGCAAAGGAGAAGAACATGTTCAAAAAATGATACATTTTAGCAGGATCTATCCAATATCGACCAATCGAGAGGTAATCTGCAATGATCAATAATATCTGAGGGAGTAACTTATGCCTACATACTAATTAAATGTTGGGTGAGTAATAGTTTAAATATAAATTTAACCTTCTGTTGAGTCAAAAAAAATTCTTAGTAATTCTAGAGAGCAAGATTTGAATGGACAACCAGGTGAGATATACTTGGGTTGTTATAGTTGGTATCAGAGCCCTAGGTTGTGAAACCCTAGGTCATAAAATTTATATTAAAACTTATATCTTAAAACTATGATAACTTGAAAATGACATAGCTTTATTGCAACTAGGTAAAATGGTAGGAACCTCCAAAATAACTGCTACTAATTTGCAAGAAGGACTTGCAAAGGATCTAATGAAGGGATCAAGAAGGATTGTTAGAGAATTCGATAGGGAAGGAGTTGTAGAAACTCCTCGTTGAAACATCAGAAAAGAAAAAGAGCCTGCACAGAAAGAGGACATGGCTAAGATGTTGCAATTAATGCAAGAAAATTTGAATCAACAAAAAAAACATATGGAGTTGCAACAAGCACAAATGAGTGAGCACATGGAACAAAAAAAGGCTCAACTAGCCCAATAGTAGGAAATAATAACTCAACAGTAAAAAGTGATTGATAATTTGACTAAGAGTAAAGAACTTGAAACCCGTAAAGATGATTTGCCCAAGGGATCTAGCAAAAATAAGGTGTACATTTAAATAAGGATTTAAGAAAAATAGATATTTCTAAAATTAACGGAAAATGTGATGGAGAGGCAGCTGAAAAATGGTTAAGTGAGGCCGAATGATACTATGCTATTAAGCCCCTCATCAAAATCTAAAATAGCATAGGTAGTGGCTCATCTAGCAGGGCCAACATTGGACTGGTGGACAACATACAAGAGAAACAAACAAGTTGAGGGTGCTAATGTACCCTAGGACACATTCCTAAAGGAATTTAGGGATAGATTTCTAACTCGACAATTTTATGTGGAAAATTTTTTTGAGTTCACAAAACAAAATATGTTTGTTATAGAGTATTATCAGAGGTTTGTGTAATTACTGAAATATGTACCTGAGTACGATTGAAGGAAAGAATTTAAGGTATAAAAATTTATCATGGGTTTTCACCCAAGGATTGGATCTCTAGTTGGTATACTAAAACCTAAGGACTTGTCTGAGGCCTACGATTCAACATGGTATGAAGAATTAAGTCATAAAAACAAGAAGACCTATTATCAGGAAACAAAGAAAGATAGAGATGATCCTAAAAAGAGGAAGAAAATAGGACCAGTAATATGGGGCAAGGACCAGTACAAAATTCCCAAGGGACAAGGACCAATACAAAGGTGATAATAAAAATAGAGATAGGGACAGATTCCATAATAACAAAAGTCATCAAGAGAAGAGAAACTTCACAAGCAAGAATGAACAAAGGATCACAAATTAAGATTAAGGAAAGGGGGCTTCTACCTAGAGCAATAATGAGGATAGCTAGAAAAATAAAGTTCCTCCAAATGGTTGTTATGTATTTTCAGGAGATCATCATGCTAGCCAATGTTCACAAAGGGCTAATAAGAGAAAGACAATAGAAGAATCTACTCATAAAATCTATGCAGCTACAGGTAACCCTTATCTCTTTGGATAAGCTATACCATTTATTTTGAAAGGAAAAATATATGATAAGGAAGTACATATTTTAATTCATAGTAGGGCTACCGATAGTTTTATAGCTACTAGTATTTTGAGGGGCATTTTGAAAAGGCCCAGGTTTATGGAAAATGGGGGGAAAGTCGAGTATGGGTTTGGACAGACCTACTCAGTCAATCAATGCTTATTTGATCCCCAAATCACTTTACCTCAAGGGAAAACTAGTTGGCACATTTATGTAGCTCCCCTACATGCTTTTGATATTGTTTTAGGTGTACACTGGCTTAAGGCGCATAAAGCCTTACTAAAATTTGAAGAAAGATAGTTAGACTATAAATATGACTCCAAACAAAGAGTCTGAGTCCACTGTGGATGAAACACTTTAGAACCCCACCTTTTGTCATCTATGCAGGTAAAAAGAGCCTTAAGAAAAAGGTGTAAACTTTGCATAGTCAAGATGAATAAAAGGGAAGAAACTGAGTCTAGTTCAAGCCTTTTACAACAATATCTAGTGTTAAATGAATTCAAAGATGTATTCCTTGAAGAATTTCTAGGTCTCCTACCTCAAAGAGAATTTGATTTCTCCATAGTAATCTTACCTAGAGCAACACCTATTGCTCGAACTCCATACAAGATGACCCTCATAGAATTACAAGAGCTCAAAACACAACTGCACGAATTGCTAGAAAAAGGATACATCAAGTCTAATGTATTACCATGGGGTGCTCCTCGTTGTCAAGAAGAAATATGGGTCATTAAGATTATGTATTGATTATAAAATACTTAATAAAATGATTATAAAATACTTAATAAAATGATAGTAAAGAACAAGTATTCCCTATCAAGAATTGATGACCTTTTTTGATCAACTAAGAGGATCCACCATGTTCTCAAAAATTGATCTTAGGCCCGATTACCACTAGATAAGAATTAAAAAATAGGATACCTACAAGATTGCTTTCCGAACTAGATATGGCCATTATGAATTTACAGTGTTACCCTTTGGCTTAACGAATGCTTCTGCCACATTTATGAATTTAATGAATAGTATATTTAGAGAGCAGTTAGATCAATTTGTACTTGTGCTCCTAGATGATATACTGATATACTCTCAAACCAAAGAGGAGCATGACCAACATATGAGAGCTATCTTGAAAATCCTTAGAAAGAATCAGTTATATGACAAGTTATCAAAGTGTGAGTTCTACACTCAGGTATAATATTTGGAGTATATAGTTTCAGCTGAAGGAGTTACCGTAGACCCCCAAAATATAGAATCCATTATAGAATGGCCAACCCCACAAATATCTTAGAAGTAATAAGTTTTATGGGAATGGCAGAGTACTACCGACGATTTGTAAAAGGATTTTAAAAAATTTCTGGAAGAGCTTGTAAGTGGATAGTCCAATGTGAGGAAGCATTCAGAATACTTAAGGAGAAGTTAACAACATTACCTACCTTTTAGATACCAGATCCAAACAAACCATTCACAGTATGAACAAATGCATCCATAGAAGGTTTAGGGATAATATAATATAATATAATATAATATAATATAATATAATAAAATAAGTAAAGTATGGGTAAATAAAAATTAAAAAGAAATATATAATAATAAATAATAGATTATAATATAATCATGCTATATAGAGCGAATTTTAATAATTGAAATATTAAATAAATAGTCTATTTTAAAATAACATCTGGCATTTGTTTAAACTCGGACTTTGCATGAGAATGGCCACCTATTGAAATATGAGATGGACTAAATTTTTATATAAAGTAATC
Source organism: Wollemia nobilis (assembly GCA_028583015.1). Classification (NCBI taxonomy): domain Eukaryota; kingdom Viridiplantae; phylum Streptophyta; class Pinopsida; order Araucariales; family Araucariaceae; genus Wollemia; species Wollemia nobilis. Next base: position 1,366,855 of record JAQPPZ010001192.1, read on the forward strand.
ATAAGACGGTTGTGGGGGATTATTCGGTCATTTGGAGAATGCTTGCTCTGGTATATTGAAGCGGTGAAGAAGCCTAAAAACCAGAATTGTAACATCCTTTACCAGGTCAGACTTTGCTGCAACCAGAACAACGATAGGTTGTCCATTACTTTATTTGCTGTGTTAATAACTAGATAGTTTATCTGCAAATCTTAATACTAGGTGATAGTTTATCTGCAAATCTTGATATTTGTTTGTTGTGTTATAACTAGATAGTTTGTCTGCAAATCTTAATATTAGGTGATATTTGTTTTAGAAGAGTAATTTAACTTTTAAAAATTAATGATCTGATGAGAAGCTCACTGTGAAACCAGTACGTTCTAATATACTAGAAAATACAAGGTTAGACAGCCACAACAATGGATATGGAAGTGAATGTATATATAAAAAAGAGAAGTAATACAAGTATTCCATAATGAATTGGAGACTTGAATGATATCGTTGATAGCTGTGTTGAAGGTTTGTGCTATGCAATATTTGCTTTGACTATGACTAGTTAAATATCACATATAGAGTAGTTGCATAATGCATTCATGGAGGCCACGTCTGACCCAAAAAGTGCACATAATTTCTCTATTCTTTCTGATGGGTATTGAACGAAGTATTTTATGAGAGTTGATCCACTTCTAATGGAGGATAACCACTGTTCATAGGCGCCAAGACCCTCCTATCTACAAAGTAAAGCACCCGTGGTTGCTGCAGTTTTCTCCAGGAAGAGCCCAATCCTTTTTGCTATCAATCAATGATTCGTTTGAGGAAATAAATCCCTGGTTTTTTCATCCAGAGAGTTACCCTAATCTTGTTTGGCAGAACAATGTTTCATTGGCTGTATAATATTAAGAATGTCGATGATTTTTTTCAAATAAATGTCTGCTATATTATGCTTTGATGTTAATCAATTTGTGGTAATAAGGTTCCTTGAGTGCTTTGAATAAAATATATTAGGTAGCCTTATTATAAAATATATTAGGTAGCCTTATTAGTCGAAGGGTGTCCTAAGTTACCAAATCTGGAAATATATTACTCATTACTCTTTGTATGTTGAATTGAGTAAATATTTTATGAAATCAGAAAAGTTAATGGTTCTCTATAGAACCGTGTAGAAGCGTAGTGATTTGCATTGGTTGAATATCACCTTCGCATAGGTCATTATTAATATTATGCTTTCAATTATCGTGTTTGAGCAATCGCAGCAATAGTAAACATGCCAAAGGGTGTTTTTGTCAAAATACTAATAGTTATATTAATTTTTGGCTTAGCTTCTTAGACGTTAGCAGAATTTATTTTCAATTGAATTTCGTTTACTTACGTATGTGTATAGATTAAAAGCTTGAATCAATACCTTTCAGCATTGGGAGTTAAGTTATGATTTTAAACATTAACACTTTAATATATAACTGATCTTTTTTTTGTAAATAATAGGTGTTGTTAGGATTATTAAATATTAAACCTACCCTCTAAGGTCAATTTTCTTTTAAATGAAAAACAATTTGCTCTAAGTTTGTTGACAACATCCATTAACGATAATAATGTTTGGTTGAGTTTATCAAGCTGGTTTAAGAAAAACAAGTAGGCTGTAGGCCTCTAGTAATGCGTGCAAATTGAATAAAATACTGAGTGAAATAAATAAACAAGTTTGTTGAAATAAATTCGATCTAGGATGCTGAGAACTTCGATTTACGCATAAAACCTATTAAAAATCCAAATGATTACAAATGTTGGGTAGTTATATCTTATATGCCTTGAGGGTATAACAGTCTTATCAATTTTTGAAAACTCTTGCTTTATATTAATTGGTGTGTTTCTATTGTCGTGAATTCTCTGCTTTATATTAATTGGTGTGTTTCTATTGTCGTGAATTCTCTCTTAAAGTAAGAGATTTATTGAAAATGAAACCTTTGATTTATATATTAAATGGGTGTGTGTTAATTAGTGTCTTTCTATCTTCGAGAGTAAGAGAATTCTTGACATATGGTTTATAAAAGTTTCCTTTGATTTATATATTAAATGGGTGTGTGTTAATTAGTGTGTTTCTATCTTCGAGAGTAAGAGAATTCTTGACATATGGTTTATAAAAGTTTCGATTGGTGTATAAAGTTTGGTAGTTGAAATGAAATATTTATTTTAATTAATTATAAACAAAATGATAGGAAGGAGAATTAAAAGAGTTATTTTCTTGATTTTGATATACTTGTTGAGTTTTATATCTAGAGATAGTCTTTACTATGAAATTCGGACGTAGTATCAACTTTTTAGGAGTTAATTTTCATGAAAATGCAATAAACAAAATGATAGGAAGGAGAATTAAAAGAGTTATTTTCACTTTTATATCTAGAGATGAACAACTTTTTAGGAGTCAATTTTCATGAAAATGCAATACTTGGGATCATAATAAAATAATGGAAAGTTTAATTACAAAATTCAGCAATTGTTAGTTATAATTGCTTAATATTAAAAAATCTTTCATTACTATTATATATGTCTATCATTATTATCAAGTCTTTTGTTGAAAACATTACATTCATTGACATTTTAAAATTAGGATTCTTTTATTCGTTTTATAGAATAATATGTTTAGAAAATAAAAGAATTATACATTCCTTTTCAAAATGTATATAAACTTGTTTTTAGTATTATTTTACAATGTATATGTTCTTGTTTTAATCTTAATGACTTAATTATTGAGAATTTAATTCATATATCTTCTTTGTTAAGCCATTTTTGGATTATTCAAAAATATATATTTACCATTTTACTATGCTATTCAAAACATAAAACTACCACCTGATCCTTAGTGGAAAATTACCTATAGTGGATCCTTACTATAAAAAAATTATGTATCATCTAGTAGGATGAACATATTTAATGTATCGTCATGATAGACGAACATCCACCCAACAATGATATCTTGCAAGTGGTAACTATCGTAATTCGATGATAGCCGTTTTTGAGTAGGCTTGCTTGGGATAAGAGGTCCTTCTGCTATGAACATGTAACGAAAGGCATAATGAGACATCATTCTAGGCTATCATATGAGTAGTATCATGAGGATTCTCACATACATCGTTCAACTGGGTAATTGATAGCAATAAATCGACTCTAGAAGTTACTAGAATTTGGAGCTAGAAGGTCCAGCGGTGAGATGGTATGAGACATCTCATTGTCAGTTGTAAACATGACCTGGAATACCTAGACCTAAACCAGAGAATTGGTAGGTCCTAGTTGACTCTTTAAGATGATGGACTCCAACTAGGCACTAGGCATACCAATGCTATATCCTAGCATTACATATGACTTATATAGATACAAAAATTATGGAAAATAAGGATAACTTATTGGTTAGAGAAACCTATGTCCTTAATGCTATGGGGTGGGGAACTATGCATCCACTCTTCTAGATGATATGGGCCCTAGAAGGACAATCTCATACCATGAGGATAGACCTCTATCAAAGGAAAAAAACATGTTTATAAAAAGATGCTAAGGACAATATCATACCATGAGGATATACCTCTATCAAAGGAAAAGAACATGTTTACAAAATGGCATCTTTTTATAGGATCTGGTCAATCTTGACCACTTGAGAGACCATATGTAGTAGTCAATAATCTCAGAGTGAGTAACTTATGCCTACATATTAATTAAATGTTGGGTGAGTAATAGTTTAACTGTGACTTTAACCTTCTGTTGAGTTAAAAAATTTCCTTAGTAATTCCAGGGAGCAAGACTGGAATGGAAAACTAGGTGAGATATACTTGGGTTGTTACAATTGTCCTAAACTCTTATTTTCAAGAGCTTCTCTTGCTTACAATATTCTATCATGAATTTTCAAGACTGGAATGGAAAACTAGGTGAGATATACTTGGGTTGTTACAATTGTCCTAAACTCTTATTTTCAAGAGCTTCTCTTGCTTACAATATTCTATCATGAATTTTCTTCAAATCTCCTCCAATGGCCACTTCTTCAAATTCTTCAATAGGGTTTTTTAGCCTTCTTATTCTCCAAATTCTCTTGAGACCTCTTCTCTTGGATCTTATAATTCAGTAGATTCTCAATTATTTTTCTCAAACTTCAATGAGACCTTTCCTTGGTCTCTCCAATATTTCAACTATGGAAATTTTGCAATGAGATCTCTTTCTTGGACCTTCAAATTTTGATGCTTCTCAAATTTGCAATAGGACCTTTTCATAGTCCTCTATCTTCAATCTTCACTCTTCAATAAGGCTTCTCTTGGCCTCTTTCTTGGACCTCCTTAATCTGCAATGTCTACTCTCTTTTTGCAACTCAAAACTAATCCATGTGTGAGGAAAGCACATAGAATTTCAGGTAATCGAAGGTGAAATTCTTATCTATATGTTGTAGGAAGCTTCTCAACTTATGAGAAATAATTTTCTACAATAAAAACTTAAACAATAGCAACCAAATACATTCAAATTTCCAAAATTCTAAAAACAATAAACTTCACTAGTTATTCTCAAAACTAGTGGAAAAAAATCTATGTTGAGTCCTAGTCTTCACAAGTTTCCTTCAACCCTATGGAAAAAAATCTATGTTGAGTCCTAGTCTTCACAAGTTTCCTTCAACCCTATGGAAAGACTCCAGCCAAATAGTAATATTGAATATTATTCTCTCTATAAAACTTTTCAATACGATCTCCTTCTTGGTTCTCTTAATCTCATTAATGTCAAGCTCTATTTTCAAGACTTGTAAATTTCCTTCTATTCTGAATTTGCTCTTAGAATAGGTAAATCTTCAATCTTCACTAATTTTCCTTTAACACAGTGGAAAATTACTATCTTATTTGTTTTATTTTTAGAGGTAATTTCTTCAACTCACTAGTTTCTCCTTAACCAATGGAATTCTCCTTTGCAACTTAAAAATTTGTAGAAGATAAAATCTTGTTGTGACTTTGATACCACTATTAGCATTTGAAGCTAATTACTTAAGATAAAGTAACCACAATATTTAAAATAAAGTTGTAATATGAAATATATGATAATGAAAATATTCTAAACATAAAATACTCATAAATAACTTTAGAAATAACTCATATAATTATCATTAACAAATGCTCACGAAAATTGTATCTCCATTGAATAATCCATACTTCCACACACTCTCATTCTACAATATATTTCACACACACATACACATAGACATATATAATGGAATGTGACTCTTCATATGGAGCACTCTTGGCCTTCACTATTCTAGAGACTCTTCATCTTCCTACTCTATGGACTCATGTGCACATGGACTATTATGCACATTTATATTACCAAAATACTTTGCATACTTTAATAATACTTGTGCATTTATTACATTGCATAAAGTAAATACTCACACTCTAATCTAGAACACTCTCCTAATCTAAATATGTACCCAAGGTGGTACATTAGCATGTACTAAATAATATAATATATTCCAATAGTGATATAGTTTTAGGAGCATAATGGTTGGGATGTTAGGTCTAGTTTTATGAAATTTTTCTGAGTTGTGGATGAAGTTTAGTCAAAAGGAACAAAATGCATGGTATAAAAGCTAGTGTAGCTCAGTTTATTTCTACCCATAAGATGTAAAAGTAGTTAAAAAATTCCTCTCATGGAGTGATGGTACAATTTTTTGCTATTGATGCTTTTGAGGAAGGGAAAACGACCATCTAGCTCAATTTATTTATAGAGAAAATATGCTCAAGTTTTTGAGGAACCCAAGGGACTACCTCCTCATTGCTCTCATGACCATGTAATTCAGATTTTTCATGGTAGTCTTCCCCAAATTGTCCACCTTATAGGTATCCTTATGCTCAAAAATTTAAAATTGAGAAAATAGTTTAAGAGCTTTCTGCTATTGGGGTTATCTGTCTCAATATTAGTCTCTATTATTCTTTGGTGTTATTAGCATAGGAAAATGATGGAACTTGGTGCTTGTGTATGAATTATTAGGACATCAATAAGATCATTATTAAAGATAATTTCTTTAAAGATAATTTCTCTATTTGAGTGATTGATGAACTACTTGTTGGAAATTTTTAGTCCCTAAGCTAAAATGTTGTCATTGATGTCAAAATAGCATTTAATGTCAAAAGGATCTATGAAGGGTTTTTGTGAAAACCAAGGCAGGAAAAATAAAATGTTTTAGTTAAAACTATGGACAACATATTTGATCTGGGTTTTTCTTAAAACCCAAGTTGGGCTTTCATTTCATTGAAAAATGTACCCCAGTGATGGAGTTATTTGAGTTTTAATTTTGGTTTAAATTTTAATTATTTAAAATTAAAATTTAAATGCAAAGTTTCCCATCGACGTCATCAAGCAAACACAAATTTATATTTTCACCGACGTCTTCAAAGTATTTTAAATACTATATAAAGGGTGGTAAATAAATCAAAGTTTTATCGTTGCTTTTGTGATAAATGTTTCATTCGAATAAGTCTATGAGCTTGTGCGAATTTTGAGAAGAGAAGCAGCAAAGAAAATGATAGCGCTTGGAAAGTCAAAATGTGGTGGGAAGTGTGGCACATTGGAAAATCATTTTGGCTAAGGGACAATGCAACACAAATACCAGGGAACGAATTCCTTGGATAGTGTTTCGAAAGTGTGTGGAAAGCGCTTTGGCGCTTTGATGGAAGGTGGAGGAAGTTTTAAGGCACTTTGGGCCTTTGCCTTTACAATGAGTGCCTAGATCGTGTGGAATCTTAGCTGCGGCTAAGACGCTCACGGTGTGGCAAGTCGAGGGTTCGAATCCCCTTGAGGAGGTAATTACGTTTTGCATTTAAATAATTTTTATTAGCCCTAAAATTTGGAGTTATAAGGTAGTTAATGGAAATTAAAGTTTGTTATTAGGGCTGTGATTATTATTGCAAAGTATAATTGGTTTAGGATTTATTTTATGATTATGGAGAATTAATTTTAGGAGAAATAAGGAGTTGCTTTTTTAAAAGCAATTTTGAGAGGTTTATTATTTTTGATAAGGGTTTTAATAAAAGGGACTTTGGTGGATGTGTTTATTAACTTGGAGTAAAAAGGGTGTAATTTGAGTGATGATTTATTTTGTGATTATTTGAAGTCCATTAACCCTTGTTTAGATTGGAAAGGAAAGTTGTGTTTAAGTGTGGCATATTTTGTGGACAATTTATTGGCATAAAAAAGGTATGGGCACATTCTCCTATTGATTGTTTATGGTGGTTGATTTATGAAATATCATTCGAGAGAAAAGGATTGATTGTGGTTTCCTTTGAGAAAATGATTGGTTGAATGCTTCAAGGTTTTATGGTTTGTGAGTGTTATTTAAACCTTGTTTTATTAGCATTGTTGTTGAAGCCCATTGATGATGAAATGAACTTGAACTTGAGTTAGAAAAGAACATGAGTATCATTGCTATGTGAGACTTGTGCTTGAGCATTGTTGGAAACATTTTGAGTTGGTTAATACATGCTTGGACTAGGGTTTGTGAAAAAGGATTGTTCCTTGAGGTGATTGGTTGAGTTGAGTTGGTTAATACATGCTTGGACTAGGGTTTGTGAGAAAGGATTGTTCCTTGAGGTGATTGGTTGAGTTGAGTTGATTAAGCCTATTCAAGTGGATGCATGTGGTTGTTCAAGTTCTTAGAAAAAAACTATTCAATATTATAATCTGAGTTGAGATTTATTTGAGTTGATATTGAGGTGGATTTGAGTTGAGATTGAGATCTGAGTATAGAACATATAAAGTCTCTTAACAATTTTCTTAATGCTTCTATTGAGTTGAGATTGGGATTTGAGTATAGAACATATAGAGTCTCTAACAATTATCTTTATGCTTCTATGATATTGATTTGAGATATTGATTGTACATTGAGCTTATAATGTATTGAGTCTCTAACAATTCTCTTTATGATTCTATGTGATTGAGACAAGTCTTTGAGAAGACTTGTAGACTATTTTGAGTTAAGCTTTTGTGAAAGCTTGCTATGCAGATTTGAGCAAGTCCTATAGAGGACTTATTGAGAAGATTTGAGCAAGTCCTATATAGGACTTATTGAGAAGATTTAATCAAGTCCTAGAGAGGACTTATTGAGCAGATTTGAGCAAGTCCTAGAGAGGATTTTTTGAGCAAATTTGGACAAGTTCTGTGTGAACTTGTTGAGCAAATTTGGACAAGTTCTATGTGAACTTATTGAGCAAATTTGAATAGGTTTTGTGTGAACCTATTGAGAATATTTGAGTAGGTTATAAGTGAACCTATTGAGAAAATTTGGATAGTTTTTGTGTGAACCTGTTGAGCAGATTTGAGTAGGTTCTAAGTGAACCTATTGAGCAGAATTGTACTAGACTAAATATTGCAAGATATTTAGCAGAACTGTGCTAGACCGACTGAACTGTGTTTGGTACAGTATTGAGACAGAGCTTTGGAGGTGATAGAGTATAGAGGACAAAGTCTTAGTGGATAGAGATCCAGAATCTAGGACAATTGAAGATATATCTGAGTGAGGAGTCTTCAAGTGGAGATAGATCCACAAGTTAGTGCAACAGAGAGAAATAGTCTTCTAGAAGATCACTAGCCAGAGCAGAAGGGGTAAGAGTTCTCCTATGGAAGAGATCCACGAACTTGAGATTTAGGGGATCAACATCTCCTTTGGACCGAGGTCCATAAACATTGTAATTTGGGAAATATTCCCAAGAGATTATTTGAGAAATATTTAGAAGAAATATTCTCTGTGGAGGTAGCCCACATTGGGTGAACCACGTTAAATATGTCTCTATTATGTGTGGAGTTTTGTGCATTTCTTTGATTACTGCTATTGATACTGCTATCTATACATTGGATAATATTGATTTGAGAAGAAAAGTAAAAAGTGGTCTTATACTATTCACCCCCTCTCAGTATAATCCTGTGTTCTTTAATTGGTATCAGAGTGGGTGCCTTCAGAAGAGTTTGACAGCTTGAAGGAAAAGCGAGCAGTCTAAGAACACAATGGATCACAAAGATCAAAAGGATGGGTCCTTCAATAATGTAGTACCAATATTTGATGGAAGTGACTTCTTTTATTGGTGTATACTGATGAGATTTACCTGATGGTACTTGGAAATGAAGTTTGGGATGCAGTGGAACTTGGATATGGTTCTACAGTAAATCATTCGATAGATAAGGAAGGTAAGCTTCTAATGCATGCAAATTCAAGAGCTATGAATCCAATTATAAAAGGATTGGATAGATCAGAATCTATGAAGGTTATGGATTTTAAAATAGCAAAATATATGTGGGATATACTACATGATATATATGAGGGTGATAAAGGTGTCAGGAAAGCTAATATTAGAAATATCAAAGGATAATTTGAGAACTTTAGAATGAGAGATGATGAAAATATTTGTGATTATCTTAGTAAGATTGATGAACTTATACATGAAATGAGAGGTCTTGGAATGAAGGTTGATGAATCAAATGCTTGTGATAAGATTTTGAGAACTCTTCCAAAAGGTATAGTGAAAAGGTTTTTGCTATAGAAACATCAATTGATAGTGATTCTATGATAAGGAATTATTTGATTGCTATGCTTACTACTTTTGATATAAGAACAAAAGATCCTATTCCTCTGAAAGAAGTTTCTTTCAAAGTGGACAAAAAGAAAAAGGGAAAGAAAATAGAATCAAGCAGTGATTCATCTAGTGATGAAGAAGCTAACTATGATAAAAGAGATAAAGGGTTCAAAATACCAATAGATATGAGATCAATTATGTGCTTTAATTGTGGCAAGTTTGGACATTTTGCAATAAAGTGCAAAGAGCCAAAGTACAACAGTGATGAAGAAAAATAGGATCACAAGTACAGGGAATAAAAAAGACACAAGTACTAGAAGAAAGGCAAGGATGGACAGAACAAACAAGAAAAGAAGATTTTTCAAAGGCAAAATAAAAGCTACAATGTGGATAATGCAAGTAAGTACTCATTTGATAGTGATGCTATTTTTTCAGACAATGATAGAGATGAATTCTTGTTCATGATTGAAGAAAAGGATCAAACTAAGAAAAAGACTCTAGTTATTCTTAAGTGTTTTAGATGTGGTAAATTTGGACATATTGAATATGATTGCACAAGAGATGGTTTTAGTTTTAGTGATGATGATTTTGAAGATGCACTTGATAGATCAAATAAGAATTTTCTAATGGATTTAGAAGATGAAGAATTGAGGGATCCTATAGAAAGAAAGTCAAAAGAAATAAATGATATGGACAAAGGTAAAAAAATAGAGGACTACTCAATAGAGAATGGTTACGATCTCAAGGGAGAACTTATCCATGCCCTTGACACAGTAAAGAAGGTAATAAAGCAACACTCTAAGCTTGAAATTTAGTTTCAAGAATGTGATGAAGAAAGATTATTGCTCAAAGAGGACTTAGAAAAGTCAAAGGTTAAGGCAAGTAAGTTCAAGGATAAGTTAGATGCAAATATTTTGGAATGTGAGAAGTTAGCACAAGAAGTGGCTACTCTAAAGAAAGATTTACAGGACTCCAAGATCAAGATGAAGAGTTTCACAAATAGCTCTAAGAACTTGGATAAGTTCATTTGTGGACAACGAGAGAACATCATGTTCAATAGGTCTTGGTTTTGGAAAGAAATAGGAAAAAGCAAAGTCTACTTCAAGTCTTCAAGAAGAAACAACATCAGAAGAAGATACTTCATAAGAGGGATTCTCAAATGCAAGTGAAAGTGAAACTTCTAAGGATGAGTCAGATTGTGAGTCCAACAGGGACAATGGGCAAAGAAGATACATATGGAACAAAAATCAGAACATGATACTAATGAGGTCTAGGCAAGGAAGCATCAATGGGAGATGATTCTCATGTCAAAGGTTTGGGCATATGGCTTCATAGTGTAGATCACATGAAAGACAGGTATATGGAAGAGAACAAATTTTCCAAGGATATTGCTATTCATGTAATGAGTTTGGTCACAAGGCAATGAATTACAAAATTCATGATAGAAGAGGATATGGCTTCACTAGGAAAAATCCTAAGATTGTTGCACATCCAAGGAATAATAACATTAAGTGTTATAAGTGCAATAATGATGGTCACATAACAAGATGGTGTAGAGAAAATATTCTAGAAACATGCATGAACAGGAATAGGAACATGAACATGAATAGGAATGAGAACAGGAATATGAACAAGAACAGGAACAGGAACATGAACATAAACAAGAATATGAATAGGAACAAAGACTCAGAAAAGAAAAGAGACTTAGAGAATAATGAGAAAAAGAACAGGTACAAGAATAGGAACATGGATGAGAACAAGAACAAGAACATGAACAAGGATGATGACTTGGAAAGAAACAATGAGAGGATTCAACAAAAAGGAAGAGGAAAAGACAAAGGTAGAGAACAGTGCTTTCGGGAAGTAGAAATACTCCCACCCTAGAATTAACCACCTCATGTGGAGGTGGGGGAGGGGCTAAGCTAAGAGGCTTAATTCTTAGCCCCGAGCCCCAAAGGTGACCCTTTTCCATTGATGTCAAAGGGGGAGATATTTGTGTATTATGGGGAGAGTTTTTGGATATGAGGAGAGATTTGATATCTAAGAGAGCATTGAGCCAGGGGGAGCAAAAAATAAGGTTAGAATTCAGTAAAAGGATTTGGGTTTCCATCAATGACAAAGGAGGGATTGTTGGACATTGAATCCCTAAGCTAAAATGTTGTCATTGATGTCAAAAGAGCATTTAATATCAAAAGGATCTATGAAGGGATTTTGTGAACACCAAGGCAGGAAAAATACAAGGTTTTAGTTAAAACCATGGACAACAGATCTGATCTGGGTTTTTCTTAAAACCCAAGTTGGTATTTCGTTTCATCGAAAAAGGTGCCCCGGTGATGGAGTTATTTGAGTTTTAATATTTGGTTTAAATTTTAATTATTTAAAATTTAAATTCAAATTTAAATGCAAAGTTTCTTGTCGATGTCATCAAGCAAACATAAATTCATATTTCCATCGAAGTTTTTGAAGTGTTTTAAACACTATATAAAGGGGTAGTAAATAAATCAAAGTTTTATCCTTGATCTTGTGATAAATGTTTGGCATTCGAATAATTCTATGAGCTCATGTGAATTTTGAGAAGAGAAGCAAGAAAGAAAATGACAGCGCTTGGAAAGTCAAAATGTGGTGGGAAGCGTGGCGCATTGGCAAATCGTTTTGGCTAAGGGACAAGGTAGCGCAAACACTAGGGATTGAATCCCTTGGATGACGTTTCTGAAGGCGTGTGGAAAGCGCTTTGACGCTTTGTATTTTGCAGAAGGTGAAGGAAGGTTTAAGGTACTTTGGGCCTTTGCCTTTCCAATGAGCGCCTAGCTCATGTGGAATCTTAGTCGCAGCTAAGACGCTTGCTGTGTGGCAAGTCGGGGGTTCGAATACCCTTGAGCAGGTAATTACGATTTGCATTTAAATAATTTTTATTAGCCCTAAAATTTGGAGTTATAAGGTAGTTAATGAAAATTAAAGTTTGTTATTAGGGCTGTGATTATTATTGCAAAGCATAATTGGTTTAGGATTTATTTGATGGTTATGGAGAAATTTTTTTAGGAGAAATAAGGAGTTGTTTTTTAAAAGCAATTTTGAGAGGTTTATTATTTTTGATAAGGGTTTTAATAAAAGGGACTTTGGTGGATGTGTTTATTAACTTGGAGTAAAAAGGGTGTAATTTGAGTAATGCTTTATTTTGTGATTATTTGAAGTCCATTAACACTTGTTTAGATTAGAAAGGAAAGTTGTGTTTAAGTGTGGTAGATTTTGTGGACATCTTATTGGCATAAAAAAGGTATGGGCACATTCTCCTATTGATTGTTTATGGTGGTTGATTTCTGAAATATCATTGGAGAGAAAAGGATTGATTGTGGTTTCCTTTGAAAAAATGATTGGTTGAATGCTTCAAGATTTTATGGTTTGTGAGTTGTATTTAAACCTTGTTTTATTAGCATTGTTGTTGAAGCCCATTGATGATGAAATGAACTTGAACTTGAGTTAGAAAAGAACATGAGTATCATTACTATGTGATACTTGTGCTTGATCATTGTTGGAAACATTTTGAGTTGGTTAATACATGCTTGGACTAGGGTTTGTGAAAAAGGATTGTTCCTTGAGGTGATTGGTTGAGTTGAGTTGGTTAATACATGCTTGGACTAGGGTTTGTGAGAAAGGATTGTTCCTTGATGTGATTGGTTGAGTTGAGATGATTAAGCCTAGTCAAGTGTATGCATGTGGTTGTTCAAGTTCCTAGAAATAAACTATTCAATATTCTAATCTGAGTTGAGATTGAGGTGGATTTGAGTTGAGATTGAGATTTGAGTATAGAACATATAGAGTCTTTAACAATTCTCTTGATGCTTCTATTGAGTTGAGATTGGGATTTGAGTATAGAACATATAGAGTCTCTAATAATTCTCTTTATGTTTCTATGAAATTGATTTGAGATATTGATTGTACGTTGAGCTTAGAATATATTGAGTCTATAACAATTCTCTTTATGATTCTATGTGATTGAGACAAGTATTTGAGAAGACTTATGGACTGTTTTGAGTTAAGCTTTTGTTAAAGCTTGCTATGCAAATTTGAGCAAGTCCTATAGAGGACTTATTGAGAAGATTTGAACAAGTCCTATAGAGGACTTATTGAGAAAATTTGAGCAAGTCCTAGAGAGGATTTATTGAGCAAATTTGGACAAGTTCAGTGTGAAATTGTTGAGCAAATTTGGACAAGTTCTGTGTGAACTTGTTGAGCAGATTTGGATAAGTTCTATGTGAACTTGTTGAGTAGATTTGGACAGGTTTTGTGTGAACCTGTTGAGCAAATTTGGACAGGTTTTGTGTGAACCTGTTGAGAAGATTTGGACAATTTTTATATGAACATGTTGAGTAGATTTGAGCAGGTTCTAAGTGAACCTATTGAGCAGAATTATACTACACCAACTATACTGTGTTTAGTGCAAGATATTGAGCAAAACTATACTAGACCGACTGAACTATGTTTCGTACAGTATTGAGACAAAGCTTTGGAGGTGACAGAGTATAGAGGACAAAGTCTCAGTGGATAGAGATCCAACAGCCAGGACAATTGAATACATATCTGAGTGAGGAGTCTTCAAGTGGAGAGAGATCCACAAGTCAGTGTAGCTGAGAGAAAGATTCTAGAAGATCACTAGCCAAAGCAGAAGGGGAAAGAATTATCCTAAGGAACTTGAGATTTAGGGGATCAACATCTCCTTTGGATCGAGGTCCATAAACATTGTAATTTGGAAAATATTCCCAAGAGATTATTTGAGAAATATTTAGAAGAAATATTTTCTCTATGGAGGTAGCCCACATTGGGTGAACCACGTTAAATATGTGTCTCTATTGTTTGTGGAGTTTTGTGCATTGCTTTGATTACTGCTATTGATACTGCTATCTATACACTGCATAATATTGATTTGAGAAGAAAAGTAAAAAGTGGTCTTATATTGTTCACCCCCCTCTCAGTATAAGCTTGTGTTCTTCACTACTTGATGAGTTGCATGGGGCTCAATAATTTTCCAAACTAGATTTGCGATAAAGGTATCATCAAATTCAAATCAACTATGAGGAAATTCCCAAAATGACTTTCAAAACTCATGAAGGGAATTATGAATTCTTTGTTATACCATTTGAATTAATCAATGCACCTTCTACCTTCTAGATTTTGATGAACTCCATTTTTCAACCTAACCTTCACAAATTCATTTTAGTCTTTTTTGATGATATATTGATTTACAGTTGTTTATGGGAAGAGAATCTCAAACACCTAGATCAAACAGTCCAAATTTTGTCTGGGAAGAGAATCTCAAACACCTGGATCAAGCAGTCCAAATTTTGTCTACTAATCAACTCTATGCAAAGTAGTCTAAATCTTCTTTTGGACAACAAGAGGTTGAATAATTGGATCATATTGTCACTAAGGATGGAGTTCACATTGATCCCAAGAAGATTCATGTTGTTTAGGACTGGCCTAAGCCTTGTACCATAAAGGGACTTCATGGATTTTTGAAACTCATTGGATATTATAGGAAATTTGTGAAGAATTATGGAAATATATCAACCCCCTTGAAAACTATGCTAAGGAAGAATTCCTTTATGTGGGCAAATCTTGTAGAGAATGCTTTTATAGAGTTAAAGCATGCTATGGTCACTACTCCCATATTAGCAATGCCTGATTTATCTAAACCTTTTGTCATTGAAAGTGATGCATTTGGAAATGGCATTGGGGTAATTTTAATGCAAGAAGGTAGACCTTTGGCCTTCACAAGTTGAGCACTCTTAGACAAGAATTTGGGCAAGTCTACTTATGAGAAGGAAATACTTACCATTTTACATGCCCAAGAATTTGGGCAAGTCTACTTATGAGAAGGAAATACTTACCATTTTACATGCTGCAAGTCATTGGCGATCATATCTCATTGGGAGACATTTTTCCATTAAGATTGATCATTAGAGTCTAAAATTCATCTTAGAACAAAGGGTGGCCACCCTAGAACAATAAAAATGGGTTTCTAAATTATTAGGTTATGTCTAGGACATCACCTATAAGAAGGATAAGGAGAATATTATGGCAGATGCCTTGTCCCAGCTCCATGAAGAACATGAAATGCTCCATGCTATATCCACATCTCTTTCGTAATGGATTCATCATATCTAAAAAGAACTAATCAAGGACTCCTCTTTGAAACTTTTAGTCCATAATCAAGGACTCCTCTTTGAAACTTTTAGTCCATAAAGTCCAAGCCGTTACTTCTTCATACCTTGGCTATACTTGGGATGGTCAATATTTATGATACCATGACCATCTTGTTGTGCCCCAATATTCATAAATAAAGGACCTCATCCTACAAGAGATGCATGCTTTCCCAATAGTTGGCCATTTAGGATTTCTCAAAACCTATACAAGGACCAAGGAAACTTCTATAGAAGCATATATATATATATATATATATATATAAAACATCAAAATGATTTCTTCCATTTCCATCACCACCATGATATATATATATATATATATATATATATATATATATATATATATATATATATATATATATATATATATAAAACATCAAAATGATTTCTTCCATTTCCATCACCACCATGATTTTTTAGAACCACCTTTAGCACGAAAATATGTTTCACCGATGGATCTGCAATTTAAAAAATGTGTATTGCATCAATAAACACAATGGTTTGCTAAAGATCACCACTTCATACAAAAGTCAAAAAAAAGGTCGTGTAGCAGGAAAAATGTGTTTTATTAATGGATCTGCAATTTAAAAAATGTGTAATGCATCACTAAACACAATGGTCAGCTAAACATCATCACTTCCTACAACAGTCTTAAAAAAGTACATAGCCGCATTTCTCGTTAAAGATGTTTGCAACTTCCTCTTCAAATATACTCACAGACCACCAATGATGCCTAGAACAATTGGATTTTAGTTGCATTAATATTAAAATCCAAAAAGAAAGACAGAGGAGGTGGAAGAGGAGTATTAATGTAAGCCTTTGCTTATTTTATTTATATAATTTTAATCTTTTTAAATTTGATTAAATTTTAGTTTTATTATTTATCTATTGAAAGTTTAGCATAACAAAACCTTATCTTTATTATTTTTAATTATTCTTCTACCTAGAGGAGTATTAATGTTTATTTTATTTTATTTTATTTATATAATTTTAATTTTTTAAATTTGTTTAAGTTTTAGTTTTATTATTCATCTATTGAAATTTTAGTATAACAAAACCTTATCTTTATTATTTTTAATTATTCTTCTGTCTATAATCCTAAATTAATATGTTATTAAATCCTAAATTAATATGTTATTAAAGGTAAATAATTTATATAAAAAAATTATCACAATCATTAAATAAAAAGCAAGAGCAAGAAATTACAACATATCTTAACTAAACTAATCTATAAGTAAAAAAAAGGTTTTTATTAATTAAAATGGCCTTTACTTCTAATATATTGAAAAGAAAATCTAATCTATAAGTATTCTTTTGTCTATAATCCTAAATTAATATGTTATTAAATCCTAAATTAACCTTTTATTAAAGGTAAATAATTTATATAAAAAAATTATCACAATCATTAAATAAAAAGCAAGAGCAAGAAATTACAACATATCTTAACTAAACTAATCTATAAGTAAAAAAAAGGTTTTTATTAATTAAAATGGCCTTTACTTCTAATATATTGAAAAGAAAATCTAATCTATAATTAAAAAAAGGTTTTTATTAATTAAAATGGCCTTTACTTCTAATATATTGAAAAGAAAATGGGCTTTCATGCACATCTTGTGATGTGCATCATATGTTTTGGTCTTGTGTTGGTTTTGTGTGAGAGTTCAAGAGGTTTGGTAGTGGATTTTCTCTTTTTTCAAACCATATATGATAGGTGTCTGTTCTTGGGTGAATATTTTGTTAGGGGATCCACTTGAGTTTTTAGAGAAGCTTGTTCCTGTGTGACATATCTTTAGAGTGTGGATTCTTTTTCATTTGTGGAAAACTCGTAACAAAGTGATTTTTAGCCAGCAGGAGCCTTCTTCTACTATTTCTCTTACTGATAAGTATCAGGTTTTCTATGATTGTTGGTTGCAGATTTCAGTACAAGCAGAAAAAGTGAATATAAAAATTGAATATAGAGCTTCATCACTTATGAGACTTTATTGATCATTGGGGTAATGCTCCTTGTGTAGTAAATCATGTTCCTCCAACCCCCTACACAACAATGATGCATAGTCTATTAGTTGTTTTTTTATGCAGTTCTCTATTTGGTTTTCTTGTTTTGCAAGTTATTTTGGTAGCTTTGTTAGTTGTTTAGCACACAGTTAATGTGTTGGTTGTATGCTCGGTATTTTTTTCATTAAAAAAAAATTATAATATTATATTACAATCACCTAAAATTAAAATTGCATTTTTATTTAATAATTATATATATAACTTAGTATTTTAATAATTATATATAACTTAGTATTTGATTAATTAAACTTATAACGTTTCATGAGAAAATATTCTTTGAACACATAATTAACATGAATACCATATGGTTTAATTTTTCCTAGTTTCTTAAACACTTTCTCCAAATGAAAAAAGTGTCCTCATTGGACAAATATCCTACCCGAATGTATAGCGAACTTTCCTCTTGATGTAGCCAAACACAAATAAAAATACTAATAATATATATAAATTGTAAATAGGAAGTTTAAAGTTTAGATTTATATATTTAAAATTTAAATTAAAAAATATTATTATAAATCATATAAAATAAACATATAATTTTATATAATTTTTTTTGTTTTTTTAATTTTTTTTTAAAGGTGGAATGGGTAAGCTGTTCAGTTTTAATGGCTGTCAATGTCGATGGCTGTCAATGTCGAAGCTGTACACAGATCTTCGCGGCTCCTACCACAATCATTTTAAATTTTTACTTCTCGAAAAATATATCAATAATAACCTAATCTTATAAACATTAAAAACTAAATATTAAAAACTAGTATATAAACCCATTGATTAATATAACTTACCTTAAAAATTTCGAAAAACAAACTTTTACTTTTATTTGCACAAACACAACCTTCTGTTTTATAACCAGCATTGTTGCTTGTCCCATTGCCTGCAGTCAGTTCAGTTGAAGATGACTTTAATGGAGTTATAGTGGAACCAGTTTCTTGGTTGTCAACACTCGTCGCCACAGTCTTTACTGGAGATGGTTTGATAAGCGCTGTATTTTCTGTCATGCTCTCCACCTGTAGAAACGTACACTTTACATATGTAATAAACAAGTAATATAAATAGTTTATGCTGGAATCTGAACAGAATTTCCCATTGAAGCATATGATATTTTCTCTGGGTCTTGGAAACAACTGGCTTCTTAAGTTCATCTGCCACTTCACTATTAACAGCCATAGTATGGGTTTCAACTTTCAACCACTACATTTCTAAAAGTCCTTTTTGGAGCAACAGGTTCCTGCACTGCATTTTACTACGGATTGCTCAGCATAGTTATTCAGTTACAGGAAAGAGGAGGGTATTAGAGTGAAACAACATTTCATTATAGGTAGTTTGCAAAAACACATCACTATGGAATAATTAAAAGCGAAAGAATAAAATATTTTAGTTTATGAAATCTAATAAATAAAAAATTCCACAACATGCCATGAAAAAACAAATAGTGATTGAATTGGTTTTATGTTATATAATTGTACAAATTTTTAAAGGAGTAATAGAATGTTCTTGTATTTTAGGTGGAGTAGAATCAGTTTAAGTAGAGACTTGTTCTTTGATTCCGTTCATCATCACTTATCATCCATGACAAAATACCCATTTGGCTGGAAAAATCATTGAACAAACTTCCGGGCTCCCCCATTTGTAAAGCTAAGCGATCACAGACGCGGTGGTTCGGGACCGGAGCGCTCACGCTCTATCCTGTTAAACTTTGGAAGCAATCCGGGACCGGGGCTCAGGAGCCGCTCAGGAGCCTTTAAACTATTTTTCGCGGAAATGGCCGAGCCAGGGAGCAAAGGTTTTCTGCGCTTTCCAATGCCCAACTTGCCCGAGGCCAAGATTTCTCAAGCCTGGGATGAGGAGACTCAAACTTGTACGGGACTAACTCCTTATTAACTTACCCGATGCCGGGATAGGGCTAAGTCCGGAGTATGCCTTAGATCGAAACTCTTCTACCCTAAAAACTTGGACTTTACATATTTAAAGGGACAACAATGTTTAGAATCCACAAATAGTTTTATTATGTCTGAAACAATGGAGGTGAGTTAACAAGATATACTTTCAGGTTCAAAGAGTTTCATTGGTGGCCATATGGGATGAGGTTCAAAAACACTTTAGGGAAGGAACAATTACAGAACAGTTCAAAGAAGAGGATAATGCATTGCGTAAAGTGATTGCGGACATTAACAACCAAGAGGAGATTTATTGGAAACAGAGAGCAAGAACCACTTGATTATTAGAAGGTGACAAAGACACCAAATTTTTCCATTGGGTTGCTTGTGCTAGGAGACAAATGAACAAGATGGAAGCTCTTCAGGATAAGAACAGACACTTCTTTGATACAATCCCAGGTGTGCATTTTCATTCAATGGATTATTTTGCTAAATTGTTTAAGGAAAGTATGGTGCAATATGAAGAGGCTCAAAAAGTTCTTGTTGTCACATCTCTATTATCTCTTAAGAAGAAAAATGGACCCTACTTAAACCCATTGATAGAGAGGAATTGAAGAAAGCAGTCTTTGGAATGAGTATCGAAAAAACACCAAGTCCAGATGGCTTTTCAATTGAGTTTTTTCAGACCTTTTGGGACAACTTGGATGAGGATGTAAATGGTTGTTATAGAGGAGTCCATAGGTAGTAAAATAATGCTTAAAGCATTAAATCATACATTCATTGCCTTAATTTTGAAAAGGGAGGAGGGGGTGCATATTTTAGATTATAGACATATTGCTTTATGCAATGTCATATATAAAATAATCACAAAGGTAATGGTTAACCTCTCCGGTAGGGTACCTAGGAATAGATATTTGGGGATATATTATTATATTGTATAAGGGTTGGCATGGGCCACACATAACCCAAGGTTGATTGTATTATAATATTATATTATATTATAATATAATATTATATTAGTAGTAGGCTCCCCAAAGTAGAATAAGAATATGGATATATAAAGAAGAGATATTTGTCATTGTAATCATTCATATCATTGAAGAAGAATCTTATGTAATCGTCTATGCCCACGAAGTGGCCTCTCACCTTGGGAGATCTTGTGGAGTTATTCCTTCCTTAAGGATTATTATTGGTGTTTCCCTACCTTAAGGGTATTATCTATCTCTCTCTCATTTGTGGATTGTTATTGTGGATAATGTATTGTGGATGAATGATTTGATATTTCTGCATATTGGTGAATGGTTTATGTTAATAATAATAAAGTTATGCAACAAGTGGTATCAGAGCAACGATTTTGGCAAAGTGGGGATTTTTGTGTGAAATTGCAAAATTAGGGCAATTTTTTTGGAAAAACGTCTCATCTTTCAGGAGCCATATCTCTGCATAAGTTTATCCGATTCAGGCGATTCTTGGATCAGATTGTGCAGAATTTGAAGAGCTTTAAAATGAGTGGTCATATGAAGGAATCCGAGCAGTATTGAGGGAGATACGACCTTTTGAAGTTAGTCATCCGAAACAAGGATAGTGACGAATTTCGCAGATTTTTTTGGAAAAACGTCTCATCTTTCAGAAGCCATATCTTTGCGAGAGTTTATCCGATTCAGGCGATTCTTGGATCAGTTTGTGCAGAATTTGAAGAGCTTTAAAATGAGTGGTCATATGAAGGAATCCAAGTAGTATTGAGGGAGATACGACCTTCTGAAGTCAGCCATCTGGAACAAGGGTAGTGACGAATTTTCAAGTCGCAAATTTTTCAAAAGATGAAATTTGTTTAGTTCGGGTAAGCAAATCAGTTGCACTTTATTTTGTTTGGAAGAAAAATTGCAGATCTAGTTGTCTATGTGGATTTTTAGCTTCAAATCAGTGGGAAGATATTTATTTCCATAAAACCCTAGTTTGCATTAGGGCATGATATATATTGTCAAAAAAACCCTAGTTGCATTAGGGCATCAACTATGTCATTGAAAAAGTTTAATGGAGAAAATGATATTGATGTGAGAGTGGAAATGTTTAATGGAGAAAATGATATTGATGTGAGAGAGTGGTTGAAAATAGTAAAATCTCAAGTTAGTGAAAAAAGGTTACAATATGGTTGTCATACCTTGTTTACGGGGAAAGCTTTACAATGGATAAAAGAGTTTAAATGTGGTAAAGGCTTGTGCAAATGGGATCACATTGAACCAACATTCTTGAGCACATGGGTACCTATTCAATTACAAAGAAAGTTAGATATTTGTAAGAGAAAACTTGAAGGAAGGGATAAAAAGATAGATAGCATGTGGGATGTCATCAAAGACCTTGAAAAGAAACTACAAGGAATTCAAAATGAGCGGAATGAAATAAAAGGAGAATGGGAAGTTTTCAAGAAACAAAATGAAGACTATGAAAAAGAAATAAACTTACTCAAGAAGGAGAAAGAGGAAAATGTTAAGGAAGATAATGAGAAGAATGAAGTCACATCTTTAGATTTTCAAAAGCAAGAGAAGAATCAAAAGGTTTTAGATTCATCTAAAAGTTCTATTTTGCAGGTTCATGGAAGCATTCAAAAGGAACAGGTTATTATTTCCATTGACCCTAGTAGCAGATATAATTTTATTAATATTGCTTTGGCTAAGAAGTTGCAAGTTCAAGCAACAAAAATTAAGGACATACAACTAGAGGGTGAGAATGTTCAGATTTTTGAAGATTTGAAGATCACCATGGATAAATATGTTTTACATTCAAATTTCTATGCTATTGAGATGGATGATGAGGATATTGTTCTTGGTTATCCTTGGTTAGATTCTTTGGGTACTGTTAACATTAATGTGCAAAAGAAGTTTATGAAGTTATGGTACAGGAAAAAGAAGATAACATTGCAGGATATTTCTCAACTTAAGGAGCAAGGATGCAAGGAAAATCAAGAAGTGGTTGTAGAGAAACAAATTGAAGAACCTAAAACAGAATCCAAGAAGGCAGTAGCAACAACAAAGTCCATGGAAGAAGTAGCAGCAATGGAGTCCATGGAAATAACAGTAATAGAGTCCAAGGAAGCTTTGATAGAAGAGCACAAGGACACACCAAACAAAGAGAACATGAAAGGACAATGTGTAGAAGAATTTAAAACAATGGAGCCAAATGTTGAGAAGTCAAAGAAGGTAGAACATCAAGTTAAGGTTGCACCATATCGCCATCCACACCACCATGAGCATCAACAATCTTGGAGGTATGGTTCAAGGCAACAATATTATGGTTCTACATGGAATCAAAAGGGCACCAACTATGGCAGTGTTTGGCAGAGAAAGCATAGGGATCCTGGTTTTCAGAGTGGATCATCAACATCAAGGAAAAAGTGGACCCATCATTCAAGTTATCAAAATACAACAGCAAAAGCGTGGAGCCAACAAAGCAGATTTGGATACTCAAGTAACAAAATGGCATACCAGCATCAACGTGTTTCACTTGGATGGATGGATGATCGAGATTGGTACCAGTTGCTAACATTGCTTAGCAAATCATATTATCATGTTTCTTCATATGTTTCGAGGACGAAACATTTGTAAGGAGGGTGGCATGGTAGGGTACCTAGGAATAGATATTTGGGGATATATTATTATATTGTATAAGGGTTGGCATGGGCCACACATAACCCAAGGTTGATTGTATTATAATATTAAAAAAAAATATTATATTAGTAGTAGGCTCCCCAAAGTAGAATAAGAATATGGATATATAAAGAAGAGATATTTGTCATTGTAATCATTCATATCATTGAAGAAGAATCTTATGTAATCGTCGTGCCCACGAAGTGGCCTCTCATCTTGGGAGATCTTGTGGAGTTATTCCTTCCTTAAGGATTATTATTGGTGTTTCCCTACCTTAAGGGTATTATCTATCTCTCTCTCATTTGTGGATTGTTATTGTGGATAATGTATTGTGGATGAATGATTTGATATTTCTGCATATTGGTGAATGGTTTATGTTAATAATAATAAAGTTATGCAACACTCTCCTACATAGCACTATCTCCTCAAGGCAAGAGGGTTTTATAGAGGGCATGAATATCTTGGATGGTGTGATTCTAGCTTAGGAGGCAATCAACTCAATGCGAAAATATGGCAATAGGGGAATGTTCATAAAATTGGATATATCAAGGGCTTATGATAGGGTGGAGTGGAGATTCTTATCAAAGATGATGGTAGCCTTTGGTTTCTCTCAGGTTTAGATAGAATGGGTCATGAGTTGTGTTTCTACTCTGACATACTTAGTGTTAATCAAAGACCTTCCCTCATAACCATTTGGAGCTATTTGAGGCCTTTGCCGATGGGATCCTTGTTCCCCTTACCTTTTTATCATATTGGTTGAAGGCTTGGGTAGACTCATATTTAGTAGAAAACAACAAGGTTTACTAACATGTATCAAGGTGGGTGAGGAAGATTTAACTCATTTACAGTTTTTGGATGACACAATATTGGTGGCAGTGGCCAACTTGAGGGAATCAATAATGATTAGAGATACTTTTAATGTTTACCTTAGGGCCACAAACCAAGTCATCAATGATAAAAAATCTAAACTGATATTTTTCAATCTTGATCAAAGGCTTCAAGACATAATTTTAGAGATCTTGGAATTCAAGAGGATTTCTATCCCAGTGGTATATTTAGGGGTCCCTTTGCATTTTAAAAAACTAAAAATAGATATCTGGAGGAATATTTTGGATTGTATCAAAGAAAAAATTAATTATTAGTCTCACAAATGGTTAAGCTATGAGGGTAGATTATTGTCAAAATATAGATTTTTTATCCTTGTTGCCCCACATACCATATGGAAAGAGTTAGACAATATGGCTAGAAATTTTTTATGGAAGGAGTAAAAGGAGAGAGGAAATGGGCCTTAGTAGGTTGGGAGAAAATAAGCCAGCCCAAGGTAAAGGGAGGTTTGGGACTAAGGAGATCAAAGTTAAATAATAAAGCTTTGGCTAGAAAGCTTTATTGTAGGTGGATTTCCCTACCAACTTATTTATTCAATAGAGTTTTAACCATTAAATATTCGGGATAGGTGAACCCGAATGAGGTGAGTCGTTTGCCTTTGGATGGTAATGGGTCCTTGGTGTGGTAGGCTCTAAAGTTATGATCTTAGGTAGTGAAATATGAATTATTTTGGAAATTGGGGAGAGGGGAGAAGGCATGATTTGAGATAAATTCATGGGATCAATACCCATCTATCATTGTTGAATTCTCAGAATTGCAACTAGAAAAAACCATGGAAAGCAAGGGTTGGATCCATATTGAAAATTATTTCAACACTAGCCAACTAGAGGATTATAAGTTTAAGCAGTTTAAGAAGTTGGATGAGTGGCCAATTCCAATCCCTCCGAAATTGACACCCATCATGACTAAAATCTTAGCAAAAATATTTCTTGCAGAGAGAGATGAGGAGGATGAATTAGCTTGGGGCTATGGAAGTATTAGAGTCTACACATTGAAGGATGGATATTATAATATCCTTCCAGAACCTCCTCCTCATGCATATTAGGTTGAGGATTAGAGAAATATTTGGTAGTCTAAGGGTTGGTTGAAAGTAAACTTATTTTCCTGGTAGTTCATGCACAATGAAATTATTACTTGATAATCTAAGATGTAGGGGAATATTTGGTCCATATCAATGTATTGTATGCTACAAGAGTGAGGAAACATCTAACCACTTGATGTTTGAGTGCCCATTTATGTGCCAAATCTAGGAGCAATGGTATTTATATTATAAAATTTGAGCCAATGGTGATTTGAATCATATTAATATTTGGGAAATATGGAATATGGGTAGATTTAAATCTAAATCTCTTTGTATCAGTTGGAAGCTTGGATTAAAATTCATTTGGTGGCAAGTGTGGTTGGAGAGAAACAACATAATTTTTCGAGAAACTTTTTCATCCTTAGATGGCATTTGGCAAGTCATTTGGAGCAAAGTCACGAAATTGTGGTAGTGTATGCTAAAGAGTAAACTCAGGATGATATAGGGATGATGGAGAGGAAGTTGATGTGTAGGTATGGGACATAGCTATTTGGAAACCACCCTCAAAAGGTTAGATTAAAATTAATATTTATGGAGTTGTAAAAGGCAATTCGAGTAGAGCTAGAATTGGAGTGGTCTGTAGGAATCTTGTTGGGACAGTGCTTTATTGGAAACTACAAGACCTAGGAAGGGCCACAAATAATGAAGCATAAGACTTAGCAATAAAATTTGCTTCTATTGGGTAGTAAGACACAGTTGCAGGAGGATAATCCTAGAATCAGATTCTCAAATATTGGTAGGAGCTTTGGATTGCATGAGGAAATTTGAAGACATGGAGTTCGAGGATTCTTGTCACCCAGTTTAAGGAATTGTGGAGGGAATTAGATGATGTGATTCCAGTTTATGTGAGTAGAGATCTAAATAAAGTGCCAGACTTCCTAGCTAAGATGGGTACTAAGAAGGAGGTAGGGGTTTAGTGGCACAGTGACATGGCTATTGAGGATGAGAGGATTAGGCAATTTGGTGAGCAAATCCAATGTTTAGCTAATTTGGACAACCATTATAGAAATATGGTTTAAGAGATTTAGCTTCAATGCAGATCTTCTTTTACTATTGTAAATAGGTGGACAACCCTTGTAGAAATATAGTTTAGGATATTTGGCTCCAATGCATATCTTCTTTTACTATTATAAATAGGTATTCTTGTTGGCTAAAGTTGGGAGGAGTCTCATTACAAATTGTAAATGATCTTTATTATAAAATTTTCAAATTATTTTTCCAAAAATAATGCCAAGTCCCCAAAAGCAAATACTTAAAAAATATGCTCACAACCAATTTAACCAGAGGTATAAAAGCATAAATATATTTGTTATATTATTGAACATACAAATACATTATTGCGATAACTTTACAATGAGGAAGAGAGAGATTTACACTGAAAGCTTCTTTCTCAGAAGCTTTCACTCTTATGCAACTAAGACAATGCTATTGCAGGTTTATTCCACTAGAAGGTTCTCCAAAATACTGTTGCTTCAAACGCATCTTCATATTTCTAACTTCTACTACTTTCCACTCTAGATGCTCAATCTTTAATCATCCTCTCATCCTATTTATCTAAACTATGAATAATACCCAATGCTCACATATATAGTTGGGAACCGAAGAGAAAGTGTCACGTACTTCTAACATGCATTAAATGCAAGGGATGGTTCCTATCATATCATTGAACAACTACAACCACCAAATTTTAATTCAAGTGCTTCAAAAATTGGTGATGGATCCTAAAATCTATGGAAGATAAAATCTGCCAGAGATCTCCCAAAGATATTATATGTAAAATTTGGTTTAATTTCTAAAATCCTCCCTTAAAATAAATTTCACAAAAACTTTGACACCAAGCATATCCTTCAACCTTATAAAATATTCCTCCTTCAAAGGTTTTGTGAAGATATCTGCAACTTGCTCTTTGGTCTTGCAAAATAATAACTCAATTTTATTATATTTCACCAACTCTTTGATGAAATGATAATGAATGCCAAGATGCTTGCTCTTGGGATGAAACACCAGATCCTTTGACAGAGCTATGATAGAATTATTGTCACAAAAAAATGTTGTTGCCCCTTCTTGTTGATGATTCAACTCCCCTAAAATTCTTCTCAGCAAAACTGCTTGGCATGCCTCAATAGTTGATAATGCAATAATTGGTTGCTTCTTTGATGACCACAATACTGCACCTGATCCAAGATGGAATGCATAATCGAAAGTGCTCTTCCTATCATCTATGTTGCCATTCCAATCACTATCTATCTAGTCAACAAGCTCAAGTTGGGCTTTTCATGCATAAAATATTCCATGGTCTCTGGTCCCATTGACATACCGTAATATTATTTTGCCTTCTTGCAAGTGAGTGTTCTTTGGTGCCTCTATAAATTTGCTAATTAAATTCACTTCAAACATTAGGTTTGGTCTAGTTGATGTCAAATACATGAGGCTTCCAACTAATCTTTAATAGAATGTTGGATCAACATTGTTGTTGCAATATTTCTTGCTTAACTTCAGGCCTGTTGCAACTGAAGTGATGGTCGTTTTATTGTCCTCCATTATAAACATCTTCAAGATATATTTTCCATACTTG
Organism: Wollemia nobilis; assembly: GCA_028583015.1. NCBI lineage: Eukaryota > Viridiplantae > Streptophyta > Pinopsida > Araucariales > Araucariaceae > Wollemia > Wollemia nobilis. Next base: position 1,394,729 of record JAQPPZ010001192.1, read on the forward strand.
CCTTGAGATATGAAGATACAATTTGTAGATTGGGTAACTTCAATGCCAATAAAATATTTTATTAGGCCCAAGTCTATCATCTCAAACTCATACTTCATTTCATTCTTGAACTGGTCAAACAACATATTGCTATTTCCAGTATAAATAAGATCATCTACATACAAGCAGACTATTATCATCTCTCCATGTTCATTGGTATTTATGTATAGGGTGTGCTTATATGGGAACTTCATGAACCCATTCTCTTGAAAGTATGCATCAATGCGATTGTACCAAGCCTTGGGTGCTTGCTTCAACCCATGCAAGGATTTATTTAATTTTATCACATTTTCTTCTTGCCCTTCCAGCTCATAGTCGAGTGACTGGTCTATGTAGGCCTCTTCTTCCAATACTCCATTTAGGAAGGTAGACTTGATGTCCATTTGGTACACTTTCCACCCATTTTGGGATGCCAATGCCAGAATCATTGTGTCAAGTCTCACTACAGGTGCATACACTTCATGATAGTCAATCCTTGACTTCTACTTATAGTCTTTTGCAACTAGCCTTGCTTTATGCCTTTCAACATCACCTTGGGCATTAAAATTAGTTTTATATACCCATTTTACACCAATGGTTTTATTTCTTGTTGGAATATCCATTAGGTCCTAGGTTTGATTTTTCTTTATAGCCTCTATCTCATCATCCATGGCTTTCACCCATTTTCTATTCTTAATTGCTTCTTAAAATGAAATAAGATCACACTAAAAATAGAGCAAAATCATAATGTTCTTCATCTTCTATTTCATTTTTAGTTACCTCATATATGTCTTGCAAGCTCCTTGTCTTCATTGACATTCTCATTTAGAGATCATTCTTGCAAGTGGAGGTGACCTTGATGTTGAAGCATGGTTGTTGCGGGTACCGATACTGTTACTTAAAGTTGTAGGCTAATTGGTGCTTTCTATGTTCAAGTCTTTAGACTCAATGCTAGTTGTTCCTTGCTAACCAGTCTTGGAATTCCAATTCCAAGCTTCATATTCCATGAACTTCACATATTTTCTTATGATTAGCTTCTTTGTGATAGGGTTATATAGTTTATAAGCCTTTGACTCTTCACTATACCCAGTGAAAATGCACTTTTCTACCTTATCATCTAGCTTTCTTCTCTTCTTATTTGGAATGTGTGCATATGTTATGCACTCAAAAAATCTCAAGTGAGCAACACTTGGCTTCTAGTTGCTCCAAGATTCTTGAGGGATCATGTCCTTCACACTCTTTGTGGGACACATATTCATCAAATAAACTACACATGCTACAATTTTTGCCTAGAACTCAGTTGACAATGCTTTTACCTTCAACATACTCCTTGCCATATCCATTATTGTTTTGTTCTTCCTCTATGCTACACCGTTATGTTGTGGTGTGTATCTAGTTGTGAATTACCTTCTAATTACATTTGGTTTACAAAAAATGTGGAATTTATTGAAGATGTACTCACCTCCTCCATTTGTTTTGGGAGTCTTCACATAGTAGCCACTATGTTTTTCAACCAAATCTTTGAAATCCTTAAATTTTACAAATGCTTCTAACTTTTGTCTAATGGGATATACCCATGTCTTCCAACTAAAATCATCAATAAAAGTCTAAAAATATTTGTTATTGGCAAATGAACTAGTTTGCATAGGCCCACAAATATCTGAATGCACTAGCTTCAATGGTTGTAAAGCTCTCCATGATATTTTTGTAGGCAATGCATCCCTATGTTGCTTGCCTACTAGGCAACATTCACATGCTTGATTGGATTGCTTTATGAGAGGCAATCCCTTCACTATCTACTTCTTGTGTATCAAGTTCAAGCCACTGAAACTCAAGTGACCAAATCTAAGATGCCACAACCATGTACCATTTTTCACAACACTAAATGAAAGCAACATTTTATTTTGAATTTTAAAAGAAAACATCTTGTTCTTTTTCATGGCTACATTTTCTACGAGCCTATTTTATCTATCCCTAATGATGCAAGATATTTTTGCAAAGGACATTGTGTTCCCATTTTGCACAAGCTATCCAACACTCAACAAATTAAATTTCAACTTAAGCACATAATACACATCAGGGATGTGTTTTCTTTCTCCTTTCCTTGTGCAAATTATAATCCTTCCTTTTCCCATGATAGGTACCTTACTATTGTTTCCCATATTCACCTTGAATTTGATGGTTTCATCTAATGATGAGAACATTTCTCTGGTCCTAGACATGTGGTTACTACAACCACTATCAATATATCAAACATTGTTTTGACTCTCTTCATTAGCACTGCAAGTTAACATCATAGATCCATAAGCATATTTAATTTCCATATTTTTAGTCTCATTGGTATAGTGGGCTTGTTTCTTATTTTCCTTAGCCATATTATTTCTACACTCATAACTATAATGGTCAAATTTCTTGCAATAATAACATTAGACTTTGGATTTATCATACCTTTGATTTGATCCTCCTTGCTGATTTTTGTTGCTACCTCTTCCTCTTGCTTGATGGAAATTGTAGTTATTTTCTCCTTTGTTGTAGTTTGATTTTCCTCCTCTCTCATGGCCTCTACCACATCTACCTCTATTGTAATGTCCTCTTCTTCCTTGAGAACTTGAGGCTACCTAGTGGGATTCTTTCCTTTTGCTATTATCTCAAAATGAAACTTGCATATTAAATGTCTACTCCAATAAGGTATAATATGTCTAGTTCATCCTTTTCTCATGTGTTTGTAGGGAATCCATGAGCTCATCTACTAAAAGGGTTGTTAATCCTTTTGATTCCTCAATGGTGATCACTACTAATTTAAACTTTGTTGGTAGGCTTCTCAATATCTTATCCACTATTATCTGGTTCTTAACATTTTTATCATTCATCCTCATATGATTGATGATACCCATTATGTGGATAAAGAAATTGATCATGGACTCTAATTCACTCATATGTATATTTTCAAACTCCCTTCTCAACATCTGCAACCTTACCAACTTCACTTTGTTGATGCCCTGGGAAGAGCTTGCTAAATTTTCCCATGCCTCCTTTGACTTTGTTGTTGTTATAATTTTAGAAAAGATGGTATCCTCACCTACCTACATAGTGTAGAATAAGGCTTTTTGGTCCTTCTTTCAGTTCTCCTTCAATAGATATTTCTAAGCTTGAGAAAGAGCACTAAATACTACTACACCTATGGGTTTTGGATACCCATTCTCCACCAGGTCCCATAACTCCTAAAATCCAAATAATATCTTCATCTAGATGGTCTAATAATCGTATTTTTTTCCATTGAATCGTGGGATCTACAATAAAAACGAATTTCTAGTGGAAGCCATTGTTGTTGTCGCTCTTAAAATCCCACTAATGGTTTTGATTCTGATACCAATTTGGAATACGTGGTGGTCAAAGACTAAAGCGCTCATGCTCTATCTAGTTAAAATTTGGAAATAGTCCAGGACTGGGGCTCAAGAGCCTTTAAACTATTTTTTATGAAAATAGTCCGAGATCGAGAGCAAAGGTCTTTTGCACTTTCCAATGTGTAACTTTCTTGAGGTCGAGATTTCTCAAGACCAGGATGAGGAGACTCAAACTTGCATGGGATCGAGACTTTCATGAGCCTAGGACTAATTCCTCACTAACTTACCCTAGGTCAAATTTTGCTCAAAAATAGGATGAGCGATCTAGGGCTAAGTTTGGTTTTGATAGTATACCCTAGACTAAAACTCTTCACTTTGCTAGATGATGTCAGCACAACTTTTAACCTGACTTTGGAAATATGCATGCGATAGGGACTTTCCAAGTCCATGAATAAGAAAAACCCTAAAAACTTGAACTTTGCATATTTAATCAAACTAACAATGCCAAGTCCTGCGAAAGCAAATACTTAAACAAACATGCTCACAACTAATTTAACTAGAGGTATAAAATCATAAATATATTTCTTATATAATTGAACATACAAATACGTTGTTTTGATAACTTTACAACGAGGGAGAGAGATTTACATCGAAAGCTTATTTCTCAGAAGCTTTCACCCTTTTGCAACTAAGACAACACTGTTGTAGGTTTACTTCACCCAAAAGGTTCTCCAAAAGATAGTTGCTTCAACTACACCTTCATATTTCTAACTTCTACTACTTTCCACTATCAACTCAATATTTAATCATTCATTTATTCTCTTTATCTAAACTGCGAATAATGCCTAGCACTCACATATATAGCTGGGAATTGGAGAGAAAGGATCACCTACTTTTGACATGCATTAAATGCAAGGGATGGTGCCTATTAGATCATCGAACAACTACAACCACCAAAATTTAATTCAAGTGCTTCAAAAATTGGTGATGAGATCTATGGAAGATAAAATCTATTAGAGATCTTCCAAAGATATTGTACATGAAATTTGGTTTAATTTCTAGCATACCTTCATCAAGAGGTACTTATGACTCCATTGTATCTCTTGCAAACTTATGTTCGACACCATCAAGTTGTGTAGCCTTAAATCTATAATTTATAGTTTAACCTCATAAACATTTAAAAATTCAGTTTTTTATATTTATATTTTATTTTAATAAAAATTAATCAAAATAAAATTTTTATAATTTAGTCCACAATTTAGTGATGATTGATTAACCTTTAGCATAAAATCTAAAGGCCACCTACAATGATTGCTGGAGAACGTTATAGTAACACCTTACAAAGGCTCTTGCTACCTGCCATTTCAAGACAACCATTATTGTAGTTGTAAAATTTCATTTTCAACCATATTCATATGGTAAACTCATCATATATGCTCAGCTATGGTAGAGAAAGGTAAAATTGGTGGTTGATAAGCGACCATTTGATTTTTAATTTATAAATTTATTTTAAATAAGTTATATGGAATCAAAGCTTTTTATTTTTATTATATAGTGGTATTATAATAACTTAATAATTATATGTGTACTATTTAATTTTTTTTATTTGTGGAAAACACCCCAATTGGGATGCCACTTTCGGGTAAGTCCCAAGGAGGCAAGGGTATCTATTCCACAAAAATCGCCTAGGGCTCGCACTTGACCTGCCATTTTTGGCATACTCAAAGAGCATGCCTAAAAAACAAAAACATGAACAAACATAAAACCAAAAAAAACGCAAAAAACTACAAACAAAAACAAAACACACATAAAAAAACCACAAAACCAACAAAACAACACACAAGCACACAAAAAGAAAATCCTTAAAAACACAAAACATAAAATATACAAAAACACCAAAAACAATACAAAAACACACAAAAATAAAATAGAACAAAAACAATACAAAACAACACACACCGAAAAACTAAAAAGAAGGAAAAAATAGATAACAACTTTGGTATTTCTAGGCCAATAGGCTATTTAGGAAAGAATCAATAGAGGAAACATAAGAATGATCAGTTTGAGCAAGGGAACTAAAATACCCTAATTGAACCAAAGAGAAGCAAAAACAAAGTAAAAAGGAACTAGGTACCTCTAGTACTAGAGCCATCTAGAGAAAGGATATGAAGAAGAGCTTCCATTATTTGTGAATCCCACCATTTGGGAGGGTGGTCGTAGTAAGTAAGATAACCTTTTTCCAATGCCCAATTAGTCAAACCATAAACACTCTTGTTCTCTTCTCTAACCACATGATTGTATTCAACTTTCAAAAAGCCCATATGGATAAATTGAATCTTCTCAACAATTATTTTTATTCTCCAACAAATCTTATGATTTTTAGGAGTCTTCAATAGATTAATCATGACTTAAGAGTCATATTCAACTAGCAGCTTTTTCCATCTAACCTTAGTAGCCTCTCGAAGACCTCTAAGGATACCATACCCCTCAGCAATGTTATTGGAAAGGATACTCAAATTCTCAACAAAAGTAAAAACTAGGGAACCATTTGAAAGCTTATCAATTTCTCCTACACTATCTTTTCCAAGGTTCCCCCTAGAGGATCCATCGGTATTGAATTTTCCAAAATCCTTAGGGGGATGCTGCCAATTCCTTGTTCTATCCATCTTTTGATTACTCACATTCTCTTTAATTTGGTTTCCCTTAAAAGAGTTAATCTTCAATAATTGTATCACTTGATCCCATCTTTGGTGGGATTTTTGGGGGTGATTAAGGATCTATTGGACTGACTCAACTAATTTTGCAATGGTCTATTACCATATATAGCGAATGTCCTTCATTTTCTGATTGATAATCTGGTTATTTATTTCCTTCTAAATATTCCAAGGTAGAATGGTAGAACCCATACAAACTAACTGCCTAATAAAATGATCAACACCCTCTTGATTAGTCCAATCCCTCCAAAGCTATTCAAAAGTAAAAAATTGGACCATTGTAAGCCAAGTAATATGGCCATTCTCCTCCATAGCTTAGAGGCTAAGTTACACTTAATAAAAATATGGTTGAGAGTTTCCACATTCTCTCCACACATTTTGCATCTAAACGGGCCATGAAAACCATGTTTCATAAGTTGCTCACTAGTAAGATGCAATAAAATCCAAGTAAATAATCTCACCTTAGGCCAAAGCTTTTGAGACCATAACTAAGTAAATATGTCATATGATTTGTTGGAATTATTATAGCATACGACCAAATAACCTTGAGCAACTAAATACTCACCCTTAGTAGTGTTGTTCCATCCAAAATAGTCTTTATCATGGGACCAAGAGAGAGATATCATATAAAGGATGCTTTGGATGTCTTTTCATTACCTTTTGACATTTGAATAGGTCATTCCTCAACAAGAATCCAATATCTACAAACCTCTAACTTACCAGTATGGTACCAACAATTATTAGCTACCTTTATCCAGTTAGCTTGGTGAAGCTCCTCCATCCAAGGCCTCTAATCGAGAAATTGAGTTATCAAAGGCTATGATCATCCCAAGAATCTATCAAACAAATTGCTTGTTGACTATTCTAAATGATCCAAAATAATTTTTTCTTAATCAAATCCTCACCAATATTAAGAACCACTAAAATAGGAGAAACTTTGGTAGGCAATTGATAGCAAACAAGGTCTTCAGGACTTTTATTCTCAGCATATTTAGCATGAATATTTTTGGCCCAAAGAGCATTGGGATTATGCAAAATCCTCCAATGTAGTTTAGCAGTTAAAGCCTTATTGTTATCAATAGCAGTCCATAATCCTAATTCCCCTTCATTATTGGGAAGACATAAAGTATCCCATTATACCAAGGCCCATTTTCTTTTCTCCTTAGTACCACTCTAGAGGAACTGATGATTGATTGATCTAGTTCTCGAAGAACTACCTTTGGCATAGCTTGAAGGACTAATTTTACCAAGGTAATTCTACCCCCAAATGAAAGCCACCTATTGGTCCACTTTCCAATTTTCTTCTTAACTCTATCCAACAATCAATTCTAGTCTTTTTTTTTTTATCTTTGAATATTGATAGGGATGCCCAAATAAGTGATTGGAAGGGAGGTTTTCTTATATATTAATTTATCCAAGACCATGGATTTTTGTCTGGGAGAGCAGTGAAAAAATGACTTTAGATTTATCTTCATTGATCAATTTCCCAGTAGCATAAGAAAAATAGCTAATGATTTGCTCAATTTTAGAAGCTTCGTTAATAGTAGCTTTACCTAACAGAGTAGAGTCATCAACAAATTAAAGATTATAAATAGGCCTATCTCCATGAGCAATGGTAACTCCCTCAAGGATTTTGTTTTTTTATATTTTTGGTTGTAGTCCTACCAAATAATTCAACAAGAATAATGAATAAATAAGGGGAGAGGAGGTCACCTTTTCTAATACCTCTGGAAGCTGGGAATAGCTACGAAGGCCTACCATTGATAAGAACAGAGTAGAACACCAAAGAGATACATCCCATAATCCAATCCATCCAATTCTAAGAAAAGCCAAATTGTCTCAAAACTTTGATAAATGTGTGCCAATCCACTTTGTCATAAGCTTTGGACAAGTCTAAACAAATGAACCTAAGATGGAATTTTTTGCATTTCCATGGAATGGATAGCTCCTGATTAATAACTATCTCATCCACTATTTGATGCCCTTCCACATAACCCCCTTGTTCAAGGGAAATAATCTTATGCAAAAGAGGTTTAAGCCTTTCTGCCATGATATTTGTAATTATTTTGAGAACATTACATAAAGTTATAGGTCTAAAAGCTGAGATATGATCTACCTCTGAATATTTTGGGACAAGAGTTATATAAATTTTATTGATAACCTTCAAAATTTCCTTGGCTTTCCTAGTTTCTTCCACCACCTTTAATAAATCTACATGAAGGATATCCCAAAAAACTTGGTAGAACTCAATGGGAAAACCATCAAGACTTGGGGTTTTTCCTTTTTTCATTTTAAAAACCACTTGTTGAAGCTCATTGATAGTAACTGGAGCAGTCCAAACAAAGTTTTCCTCAGAAGTGATAAGAGTTTGGATTACTTGAAGAACATTCTATTGAGAAGTTGAGTCAAGAGGTGTAGCAAAAAATAGATTAGAAAAGCAATTGACAACAACAAAGTTCATTCCATCCAAAGTGTAGACAATGTCTCTAGAATAAAATTTTAGGAAAGAAATAAATTTGTGAGATCTTCATGTTCAAAGAGATTTGTAGAAGAAATTTGTGTTTTGATCTCCTTCTTTGAGCCATTGGACCCTAGATTTTTGCTTCCATAAGAATTTTTTTTTTTTCATTCCTCTAGCTAAGTTGCGAGTCTAATTTCATTTGTACTTCTACTCTCTGTGAGGCTATCTAAGTGGATTTTTTTATTCAAATTTTCAAGTTGAGCAGTCATTTCATGTTTTTTTTTAGACATATCCAAACTCCTTTCAATTTCAAATCTTGATTTTGGATTTAATGTATTGCAACCTTTTGGTAAAATAGAACATCTTAGTCCCATACCTTGGTTTACCTTCCTTCCACCATTGTTGCACTTGAGTTTTGAAGGAACTATCTCTAAGCCACATTAACTAAAATTGAAAATGCATGAAACTCGCATTGGTTTTCCAACTTTCCACCATGACTGGCCAGTGATCCGAATTAACATTGTTAAGAGTATTCACCTTGAGAATGTGACCATGGATTAAAAAATTGTTAGAGAACGAGAACTTATCCAATATATCCATGATACAAGTTAAGCCTTGCCTTCTGTTACACCAAGTCATAAGGCCATTATCTGGCTGGATGTACACAAGATAAAGGTTTACAATATATTCACTCATGAGGTTAGTGCTCCTGTCCAAATTTTTATTTCCCCCCATTTTCTCATCTATAGAGAGTATGGTATTGAAATCTCCTCCGATAAAGATCCAAGATTCAGGAAAAGAGACATGATATAAGATATATCCTTCCATTGTCTTCTCTTTTCTTCTAAAGTAGTCAAAGCATAAACAATGATCTAAAACATAATTTTTTTAGAAGTCTAATTTGAATAGCTACAACCAAAAGATCCTAGCTACCAACCATATGGTGAATAACTACCTCTTTTAGGTCCTAAAGGCAAGCAATGCCATTAGAAGTCCCTTGGAAACTATGGAAAGCAAATTTTCTAGCTGGCCAAATTTTACTAGTAATTGAATCCATTTCCTCTATTGGCATCTTCGTTTCCTAAAGGAAAATAATATGTGGATGGTTTATCTGAATCATTCTTCTAATTTTATTTTGTTTTGAAATACTCCCTTTGAGTCCTCTAATATTCCAAGTGATGATCTTTATTAATACTAAGGCTAAAGAAATTGGTAAGGGCATTAATCTTACCTTTCTCTACAAGCTTTTCAACTTCTTTTACCATATGATGTTGATTGGTCTTGCAACCTGCCTTTTGGTTGGAATTCATCTTTAGATTGTTTTCCCTATTTCTTGATTTATACCAATTGAATCTGCTATGGCTTCTAACCTCGAGGAATGCATGTACAAATCAAAGTGTTACTGGAAGATTCAATAAAGTCTATCTTGGGACCTATATTATTTGAAGTCTCAACATATAAAAGATTGCTTTTCTTGTGTATATTTCCTCCCTTTTCTTCCGTTGAAAACCTTTAATTTGCTAGTTTGTCTTTGATTCCTTCCTTGCATATTTAAATTGTGTTTCTAAGATTTTTGTCTCCATTATTTCCTCTTTCTCACTTGGGATATCATTTGTGGAAATAATTTCAAACATATTAGCTGATAACTTTGATTGATCCTTCATAACTAGTTTTTTTAGTGTTCTTCTTAGACATTTAGAGACTTGCTAAGTTTGTATCCTTTTTATTTTGATCTAGAATTTTATTTGGGTAGACACTAGCAAAATGACCATATTTGTAGTAAATTTTACAATGAAAATGAATGTTCTCATAGTCCACCACTTGCTCCCAAGTGTCCTCTCCAAATTGTAATGAGATATTTTTAGGTAGGGGTTTGTCAAAATCCATTAAAAACAAATCCAAGCATAAATAATATCTTCAATTTTTTTGTACAATCAACAATCATCATAAAAGCTTCCAAAGAGTTTCCAATTGAAGAAAAAATAGTCGGATTATGGAATTCAATTGGGAGGCCAAAGAGGCTAACCCACATAGGAATTGTAGAAGGCATATCTTCTTTGGATTTAAATTTAGTATACCAAGGCTTCATGAAAAGCCCCATCCTTCCAAAGATCCAGGGACCCCCTTGAAATGTTTTCTCTTTATATTCATTATTAACAAATAAAATAATAAAACAACCATGTGGATAAACAGAGATTTGTAACTCACCTTTTATTTTCTAGTTTTTTGCAACCCAAACTTTGAAAGCAGATAGGCTTGGATGAAAACCCAAGAACAAATAAATTAGTCCTCTTTTTCTATATCTTCTATGCTAGTTTGATTCTCGCCCATATCTAGCTTAAAAATCGGAGTTCCATCAACTTCCCTAAGACATCTTGACTCTGTTTTCCTAGGATCAATCTTAGACATTCTTAGAGGTCTATGGGAAGCCCTAAGATTAATGCTAGCATTAGGTTAAGGCTATCCACCATGAAGGGCATGCCTAAATTTTATTTTTGGGACCAAGTCTTTGAAATTCTTGCTCTTGAAAAGGGTTTCCACAATGGATTTGTTTTGGAGGTGCTCCTTAGCATCGAATTCGCTTAAGATCTAAACCATGTTTTGATCAACTGTTTGAAACTTGTTTTGAGATCTCTTTAATCCATGCATTGGACATTGAGGAAAGGTACGATTTTCACTTTTATTTTGTATAGCAAATTGGAAGCCATTGTCAATTAAGTTTGCAGCATGAAGACCTGTTGAAATATAAATTCCTAGCCCATCTTGGGTCCCTTGCAACATATCCCGCTAAAATATTGAGCAAAAACCACAAATATATTGGTCGCTAGGGCCCGAAGGCCTCGAAAAAACCTCTAGATATGCTTGCACTCAACATAGATGAAACCTTCTCACAATCACTTTTTTTTGAAATTGTATAGATTAATATATAATTACATAATGATATTACAATAATTTGGCAAATTATAAAGCTACAAGCTTACTATATTGGTAAGGGCTTTGAAATCTCTTTGAGAGGTCCAAGGTTCAAACCCCACTCGGTATGAGGGGACTGGGACCCCTCATAAAAACCTACTCATTGAAAAATAATTTAGCAAATTATACATACAATATTATAGCAAATTGTTAATTATATATCAATGGCTTTACAACTTGACAACTAAAGATGTATAGTTTTACACAATAATTTGAGAATTATATATTTATAAGACAAGGTACAAACCTTAATTTCTTCCTTAAAGTCCAAAATGTAACCATTGAATGAATACCATTTAGGTATACATACTTTTTTTTATCAATACTTCTTATATACATTCACCATGGGGGGTTGAACCTGAGTCCTATCACCGATAATGCAAGTGGTATCCTTGCTAGTAGACCACATGCATGCAGATTAATTATACATATTAAAATGATATAATTAATTAATTAATTAATTAATTTTTAAATCTTAAGTCTCTATGTTAATTTGATTCTATAAATATGTTTAGGTGATAGATTGACCAATTTTGTTTTAACAAATTAAAATAACAAAAACAAATAGTGGTATTAAAATAGTATAAATAATTATACATACACCAATAGAATGAATGAATTTGAAAAGGAACATTTTGTTGCAAAATTTTATTCAAAGACATGGATTACTCTTCAAGAAATATATTTTGTCTAGGTATAGGAGTTAGTATATCTTATTTATATTTTCCATCCTGCTTTAAAATATTTATATATTCAAGAAAAAATACTTTAAAAATTCTTTGGAATTATTATATATATTCAAGGAAAAAAACTTAAAATATTCTTTAAAATTATTTTAAAAATTAATATGTTATAAATGGTTAAGTAGCTTAAATATAATTATTTATATATAAAAAAAATTAGAAAAAAAAAATTAAAAAAAATTAATAATTGTTTTACCTTAAACCTTGGAATATGTCTCTACACAAATAAAGACAACAAATGTGTGAAAAAACTCCTTCTACTTAGGCAAAGTATTCACAATGGTTTATTTGTGTCTTATATGATAAAGGTCCAACTGTGATTAAGTATTTTAAATATAATAATTTATATAAAATTATTTCAAAATTAAAAATAATTGGTGTTATTTATTGTTAGTTTTTTTAGATAAAGAATGTTGATGATTTTATAATGTATTTATGTTCTTTATAGACATTGTAAGTTAGAAAGATTTTTCTTTTAAATGATGAAAGTTAAGTATTTAAGTACATGCAATCTTGAGTTTGATGTTTTTCTTATAGGTATCAATCTTAATATTTATTTATTATAAAATCTCTATAACAAGGCTATAAAGGGCTAAGCTTGATAATTTGTTTAGATAAATACGTGGATAAAAGATCTAGGAAGATCCATGTGAGTGTGGTCTATCGGCAAGGAAGCCACTTGCATTATCGGTGATGTGAACCGGTTCAATCCCCATGGTGGATGTGTATAAGAAGTATTACTAAAAATATATATATCTAGGAAGGAAAAAACATATTGCCTTATTCAATTTAGCCTCACGAACACTAGAAGGTATATGTAAGGGTAAACAAAAAATTGAGAGAACATATGCTTATGAACCAATTAAGGACTAGCTTACATTGACACAAATGTTTAACAAGTAAATAGAAGATACCAAAAGAGAAATGAAAGGAAATGATATATACTTTTGTATATTAGTGATGATAAAAATGAAAAAGTGTTTCATCTTGAAATGCAATATTTAAAATGATATAATATATATATATATATATATATATATATATATATATATTGATGAGGAACCTTTTATATACAAAATATCAACAACATGTGAGAGGAGATATTTGAACCTGGGCCTCTCGATAACTGGAAAGTTTTAACTACCCACTTGATCTCCAACTCCTCCTCTACATGAGCGGATTATAATGATATTTGAGTTAGTGATGTTGATACTTTATCAATGACCTCTTTATACAAATTAAGAGAATAAGGAGACTTATCCTTAGATTCACCAACAAACACTCAACACTTTAAAAATAAAAAGATGATGAGTTAACCTTGATAGTTTCACAATGCTCCTTATTTTTAAAAGAGTATATCTTAATAAGCAATATTATATTTGTATAATTCCATAGGCTATTTGACCTCATGGATGTTAAATATTTTATTCTATGTTAATATAAAATATCCTTTCGATTATAAGGAAGAGGGAGAAGAGATGAAGGAGGTAATAATACACTACATTATAAACCTTATTAATATCCTTCTTTCAAATTAATTCAATTGTTAATAAAAGTTAGCTTATATGAATTGAGTGAAATATAAACTCAAAAGATGATAAACATAAGAAAAAAACCAAAATATAATAACCCTAATTAAAAATGTAAAAATGATTGATAATGAAACCCCAAGTGCATGATGCCATTAAAGTTCGCGCAACTTTGAAAAGATAATCTAAATAGCAAACACTTGAGATCAAGTAGGAGCATAAGCATAGGTGGATACCACCACCTAATCACTTTTTTTGGGGGGATAATATCAAGGAATCAAAGTCCTAAGGTGAATACATTACTCTATAAAAGAACATAATCTAAAATGCAATTTTGAATATACTATACAAAATCTAAGTAGTTTATAGTTTAAAAAATAATATAGAATCTATTGGAATGTGTGGGTGGTTAAGTTTCTCTTGAGGCCATGACCAACTTTTGTATTGTATTTTACATATACACCCTTTGGACCCTTGTAAAATTTAGAAAAAGTACTTTTGTAATATTTTATTATTTTAAAGGTTAGTTAGTTAACCTTGATCTAAAGATAACTTGTATTTGGGAATAAATATCCCATTATGCCAACCATTTTGTTATGGATTTGATCGTAATTCTATTCTTTGATAGCAAGATTATTTGGTGTCCATAGACACCCCCATTTACTATATGCATTGCTTTTTGTATTTCTTTTTTTTTTGTAAAATTGGGTAGTGTGTTGATTCCATTAATTTTTAGAAACTATTGTGAAATCTAAAGCTCTTAATGTGTCTCCCAAGAGAAATATGTTTGGAGTAACCAAGAAGATTTTTGTAAGTTAACGACAAAATTGGAAGAAGTTTTTTTCTGATAAAATCCTAGGTGGACTTAAATCAGGATGATCTCACTAGATTTAACTAACTTACTCTAAGAGAAAATTCACCAATAGGCTCTTTTGTTCCTCTCATTAATCCTTTGTTAAATTCTTTGTTTTTCAACCAAATGAATGTCCTCCTTTCAAGATTGAGTTTTTGGAAGTATTTCATAAATCTTGTTTGTCTTTAATTTTTTTTTTTCTCAAAAATATATTTACAATATACATTTTGTATCCAATAACAACATAAATGAAAGGATAAACTACTTGGTTATCATGAAAAAAGAAAATAAGAGATTGAACATGTTGGAATATATAGCATTTCTATATAGCATTTCCCTATAATCCTAAATTTAGAATATTAAAGAGTTTAACTTTAAGTTGTTAGGATTCCTAAGAATGCTATTTACGTAGCATTTAATTTAGCTTAGCTTATCTTAGCTTAAGCTTATTTTGGCTTGTTTGTTAGCATAGAATCCTCTAACGGATTTGTACATATTATAGCTCTTATCACAAGCTATAAATATTCGTGTAATTAGATTGAGATGGTAGATTAATACAATGAGTTATTATTCTCATTTGGTATCAGATCAGGTTTTCTCAGATAGATCAAAACCTGTGGAGAGTTGCATTAAGAGATCTGAAGCACGCACTTTGTTAGAGAAACTCAAGTGGCCAACACTCAACAGAGTTGCAAAGAAGAGATCGAGTAAATCATTAATATATCATGCATCATGAGGTATTTTATTATGAAATTTTGAGGGTTGTTAGATAATTCTATCAAGAGGATGCTGTCAAAATTTAGGTGATTTGGAGCTAATTTATGGATTTTATTAGCATTTTGAGTTTTTCAATAAAATGGTTGTATAAGGTGGAATACAGGGTATTTGCTTCTCAAATTTTGGGAGAAATATTATTTAGATAAAATAATAATTCAGACAAAATTTCAGGTCATTTGGATCTGTATTTATTTATTTGTGTGAATATTGATTTTTTCTTCAAAAATCCTAGATCCAGAATTGTGATAAAAAGGGAAAAAGTAAATGATCACATATTTTTCACCTTTGAAAATTTTATTCAAAAATTTAGAGGGTTTTCATATTATTGTCTCAGGAATACAGAGTTTAATTTTCAAAATTTTTGGAGTTGTATGGATTGATTTATGTGAAGAACATTGAGGTTGTCTTAAAAAACACTCTAAGATCTAGAAAGGGCAAAAGTAAATTGATCACATATTTCTCATTTGTGTGAATTTGGATCTGAAATTTAGTGGATTTTCAGATAAGTATATCAGAAGTCTACAAGAAAAATTTCATTTTGTTTCAACCAATATTGGCCGATTTATGATAAATTGGGTGCTTGAGACTTTGGTAAATAAAAGGAAACCATGTATGCAGACTTGGCTGTACCAAAATCTTATGGAGATAATTATGCTATTTGGAGCATAATTATGAAGAACTTATTGAAGGGTCAAAACTTATGGGATATAGTTCAAGAAGGCTATGAGGAACCCTCTTGGAGCAAGCTACAAGGCGAGGAGAGAAAAGAGAAGAAGGAGCAACAATATGCAAATTGCTTAGCTCTTATGGATTTGAGGAGAGGAATGGAAAATAATGTTTTTCCTCTCATAGCCAATTGTAGATCTGCTACAATGGCATGGAAAGTGTTGAAGGATGCTTATGGTTTTGATGAAGACACCCCTAAAGCCATGAGTGACAATCATGAAGATTGTTTAAGCAAGGAGGAGCCTTGCTTCCTTGAAGCAGTTTCTAAATTAGATCCTTTTGAAGGAGTTTTTGAAGAGTCTTGTAAAGACTCATATGAAGCCATGCTTTGTAATGGAGAATTCTTTCTTGTAGAGGAAGGCCTGTATGTAGAAAACCAACAATATGAAGAATGCTTCATGGAGGAAGCATATTTTGCTAAATTTTGTGATGAAAAGATAAAAAAAGGTGTGTATTCCTCAAGAGGAAGAGGAGGAAGAAGAGGATTTGCTATTGATAGAAGGCAAAGTGATAAAAATATATCTCATGGAGGAGATAAATGAAGAGTGTATTATGGATAATGCAACTAAAATTTTCATGGGAGAGAATAAAGAAGATAATAGGATCAACAAAAATTATTGGCATGTTGATGGAGAAGCCATGTTCATGGAAGACCATTGGCTCACTTATCTTGAAGACCATTCACTTGGAATGGATGTGTGCTCTCTTGAAAGAGCAAATAAAGTAATATGGGATGATTACCCAAGTGTAGAAGAGGAAGAAGAGATGAAGGGCATAAATTTCATGCTTCATAATGAAGATTATCTCAAGGCTGAGATAATAAAAGGCAAAGAAAATTATGAGAAAGTCTATCTCAAGGAGGAGATAGAAAATAGTGAGATAGTCATTAATGGACTTCATGATATAATGGAGAAATCATCAAAGGATATTGAGAATTGTCTTGAAGAGGCAATTGTGGATGAATATCACTCACTTGGAGTGACTACATTGCAGAAAGAGAGTTGTCTTGAAAAGGCAAAAATGTATGATTGCTTGAATGAATGGTGTTTCAACACACCAAGATGGATTGAACAAAGGAGGAGAACTCTTAGTGAAGAGTTGATGGTTGATCTTGAAGCACCATACAATGAAGGAGAACTGCTACAAAATAGCTTTATGAGAAGCACCAAATCTACTCATACTAAAGGTAATGTTTTTATGATTAATGATTTATTTTTTGTGAGCAGGAATGAAAAGAAAGGAGAATGTCTTCCAAAGGCATTATTGAGAGGAGATTGTCTCATAGAGACAAATTTTACAAAAAATATTCTTGGAGAGAATACAATGATGGATAACTTGGGTCACATGGATCAAAACGATATGTTCAAAATTCCTTGGGAGAAGGATTCTTGTAAATTCATTGTTTTGAGAGAATATTTGTGTGAGGAGCAACTTTATGTTGCATATGTAGTTGGTCATTATATGGCCATATTTATTGTGATCTTTTGTGTGGAAATATGTGAAAGAGTTGTATGGTATAATCATCTATGTGAGATGATTAATTGTAAATACTCATGTGGAGTATTGTTTAGTGTTGAAGATGTAAAAGAAGATCAAAATGTGAGAGCATGGTTTAAATACCATAATGATAAAGATGTAAGAGAGTGGTTGCTGAAAACCACGAGGAGATACTTTTGTTGAAGGGGGAACTAATCAACAAAAGAAGACACTCAAGCATTTGCAGGAGATCCCACATGAAGAGTGGAAGGAGTGCTACTACAAGTATTTTGAAAATTCTGATTTCTTGATTCAAGATTGGAGGAAACGTAAGAGAAATGTTTCCTTCCAACTTTGTGATGCTTAAAGAACTCTTGCATGAGTGTCTTTAGCATCAAGGGGGAGAATGTTGGAATATATAGCATTTCTATATAGCATTTCCCTATAATCCTAAATTTAGAATATTAAAGAGTTTAACTTTAAGTTGTTAGGATTCCTAAGAATGCTATTTACGTAGCATTTAATTTAGCTTAGCTTATCTTAGCTTAAGCTTATTTTGACTTGTTTGTTAGCATAGAATCATCTAACGGATTTGTACATATTATAGCTCTTATCAAAAGCTATAAATATTCGTGTAATCAAATTGAGATGGTAGATTAATACAATGAGTTATTATTCTCAGAACATCTTTCAATAAACCTCTAGTACATAAAAGCTTAGCCAATCTCCCTCTGACCTATTTCAAAATGAGATCATTATATTGTAAAAATAATGTTGGCTGGTTGGTAGAGGCAAAATCCTTCCCAATAAGCTACCCCTGGATTCCATAAATAAGTCCCACTAACTTTTTTTTTTTTTCTTTTACCCAACCAATTAAAATTTATTAAAATTTCTCTATTGAAAAAATCTTATAAACCCTTTACATTATTGAATGACTGCCATTATAAACCCTCCCTTGTCTATTGATATCAAAACCATTATATCACGATAAACCCTTTCCAATTGTCCACTGACACCTATAAACCCTTTCCAATTTTCCGCTAACACCAAACATTATACCTTAAGGTAGACCAGCAGGCCTCGAGGGGAATCCATGATCGTACATTGGCAAACACTGAACCGCATTTTCTTGTAAACCGAAAGCTTAGCAGCTCTGCAACAGGGCAAGGAAGTCCATTCCAACGTAATCGATAAAGAGAAGTTTAATGTCCAAGGAGTCTGGGATTCGCATGAAGTGTTTGACAAATTGTCTGAATGAGGTATTGGAGACGTTCCATGTGGGGATGGACCTCTTTACCCTGTTGCAAAGCTGCTTGCTTTCACATTCTTTCCTTTTATTTTTCTTTTTTTTCCTAATGTCTATGCATAAAAGTTTCTCAAACATAAAATTTGAACTCATGCATTAAATATCAATGGCTGGATCTGCTTGCATCCACATTCTCTCCTTTTATTTTTCTTTTTTTTCCTAATGTCTATGCATAAAAGTTTCTCAAACATAAAATTTGAACTCATGCATTAATTATCAATGGCTGGATCTGTAAAGTCTACATCATCAATGGGTTTTCTCCATATAATTACCGATATATAGATGTGTAAACGTCAGAATGATTGCTTGCCGGAAAAGATAGGGAAAAATGTTATGATTTGAGATTTTGTGTTTTCATTCACGGTCTAGTTGTAGCTTCAACACATATCGTATGCTGCTGTACTCAGTAGTGTGTATGTAGACTCTATTGCTGAGGCACAGCTAAGTCTGCAAAGCGGTGGGTAAGTACACATGCTATATTCGGTACCTGGACCCATGTATTAGATAGAAAGCAAAAGGAGAATCAATTTCATGGGTCAAGTTTCAATATTTTCCTTGAGAATTTTGGTACATTGAATATTCAGTGGATATTCTTTTCATAGACAAAATTTCATAGCTGGGCTGCCCATAAAATAGAGAAATAATCATAAAATTAATTATTTGTTTTTAGGAGAACGTTTACAAAATACATCAACAATCATTCTCAACAGGTTTTGAACACAAGATCACTTAAGAAACAACCACCATCTTAGCTACTAGCGCAACTGCTTATGGATAATTAATTATTTGTTTTGGATTTTGAGTTTTCGAGTTATAGAAGTTTAATAGAAAATTAAAAGAGGGAATGGATGGTTAAAATTCTTTTATCTAACTTATAAATAATTTTGTTTAAAATAATTTACGAAAAAAATACATTTGTTCCAACCAAATTTTAACCCTGCATGCAAGCATGATTACTTCTACACCCGTGTGCATGTTTGAAACAATTAGCAACTTTGGATTATTTTGATGAGTTTCGAAAATACACACCAGGTTTATTTTTTAACTGGAGAGTACTCAAAGATTATTTTCCAACTACAACTGCCTGACTGCCTGAAAATGGTATGTCCCACGTGAACATGAGTACCAGATGATCATAGCTGGTTGTCACTTTTGAGCATTTTATACCCATTGTGAACTTTCAGGTAGTTAATCTCATATATCTCATAAATTTTCTTGTTTGCTCTGCCTCACAACGTGTTTGACATTTCTGTAAAATCAGGTCCCTGTTAACATCTTTTCAGTTTAACCTGAAATAAGATTCCATTTTTTACAATAATAGGCATTTTTAAACCTTTAGATTCAAGCTTGTTGAGCAAATGCCATTGTTTAAATCATGCTTTACATAACAGAATTGATTCCAAATCTATAAAAAGTTCAAGACGATGAACGATTCAATTGTGATATATTTTAGGATAACTGTTGTGTGCCTAAACAAAACATTTTGTGGGCTGTTTGTTCATAAACCAATTATTTATTTATATGCTACTTCATGACAGCGGGACCACCAATAACAGCTATTTTAACATAGGTTCATATTTTTATGCTGGTCGCAACAGTATATTAGAATTACTTAGTCACTGTATGTGGTGGGAACATTTATTCCTTCATCGCATATTGGGTTCATTGTAGCTAGTCAATTTCATAGTCTGTGGAGCAAGCAACCTCATAAGATTTCTCTATTTGTGGTAGGTAAATACTACCTTCGATAGGATACCATGGGTGGAGATTTTGTCTTCATATAGGGGATCTATCCCTCAATGCAGATCTCTTTCACACACATTCACACAAAAATTCTCAATAGATGGCTTCTTTGGAGAGGTCATTCTTTCATTTTCCTTTCGAATTTGCAGGTGGTGTGCAAGTGTCTCCATGTAGATTATGTTTTATGTTTTAGTGTAGATGGGCTTACTTTGGATGTAGATTTCCTACATTAAGAAAATGTAGAGTTTTCAAAACATAAATAGTATTGTGCGCAAGTTAGGATTTGAATATTTGGTGCAAATGTATATGATGTTGATTTCTTCCTTTATGTATGAGTAAATCTGCAGTAATTCATATGATACATCTATGTCCTTGGCTAATATGCTTCATAAACATTAGGATGTTTAAGACTATAGAGATAAAGAGATTTGACATACAAGACAAGAGAGAGTTCAAGATTTATATGACCAGTTCTAAGTGAGGAAGACGAAGGGGTTTTAAAGCATAAAGATAATTTTGTCTAGTTTTGGAAGTAAAGATGAAAGTTCTTAAGAGTATAATGATGATGGTCTTCTCCAGTACAAGACAAGAGAGAATAAACGTTATGTGTGTATGAGCTACTTGGGGCAAGCTACTATTATTAATAAGACTTGACAATGGTACGTTCTAAAGATGAAAGCTGTAGAAATAACATTGTAGAAGAAAGACATAAAAGGGCTAAGTTGTTCTAGTGTCTAAAGACCATGGATTTAGAATATCGAATGAAAGATTTTACATACCAGTTTTCCTTTGATGATGGACTATGATGGAGTATAAGAAGTTTTTTATGTATAAGGATGGAACAAACATGTATTGACCTGTAGATATATGGCTTATAATATATAAGAATGAGGTGTTTTAAGGAATCTAATGAATGGTTTTAGAGTGAAAGGATGAAAAATAAGACATTGATTTATAATATAGATAATAGATTATATAGATAGTGCCTCACCTCGTAGCACCCTGATATTTATGTTTAGATGGCCTTGTATTTTGATCAAGATGGATCGGTTGTTTCTATTTAGATTTGATATTCTTATCAAGGCAACTTGAGAAATGGTAGCAACTATTAGTGGACTCAATAGCACTTGATTTTGAGTTTCTGTATGACATGTAGTTCCATGATCCTATGATATATATCTCATATGACTTATACATCGTGCATAATTGGCATGTGGATTATTTTAAAATTCTGCAACTTTTAGGTCCTTAGAAGCAAAATAAATATGCATTAAAATTTTCCATTTCTATTAAGCATTTACTTGATTTTATCTATCATACATATGGTTCTCTGATCTTTTTGGGTTTTGTGTAGGTTACAAGGGCCTTTAATCTATGATGGGGGTGAATGTGTTGACTAGGTCATTGGGAACATTTTAGGAGCAATAAGTATGTTCAGACAAAAAGAACCTTGAAGGTCAATTTTTATACAACGTGCTTCGCAACCTATTTTAAAGAAGATAGAAAATTAACCTTATTTAACCAGACTACTTGGGATGGCAATGCCTTGGATGGTAATGTGGCACCTTAAGAGTGTGCAACAATATTTTAAGTTTGAATTCAATAATTGTGGGGGAATTTGGAAAATGACCATTTATTGCAAGTTGGAACTTTGGGAGATGGGACATGTGGAATTTGTAGATCCCCATACTTTACTACTTTTAGATTTACTTACTCCATGATAGCTAAGGTAACTGTGATCAAACCCGTTTGCATGGAAGAACAGTCTTCTTACATAGCCAAGTCTAATGAACTCTTACATTATTGAGACAATATTTTCTTTTTGGATGAAAAGAGACATGTTGGACAATCATGGCAATCATTATTGTCATCCAAGAGAAAAACTTACCTGTGTGAACAAGCGTATAATTGGTCATATGGATGAAGGCCATGAGTCACAACTATGATATGTGTTGGTATGATGATGTTTTGTTATGTAAGTGAGTTAAAGATATAATAATGACATGACTTGTACATAGTTGTGATGTTTATTGGGGTACATTAATTTTGTGTTGTGTGTGGGTGTAGTGATTGCACTCTACCATCGCAGGGCTATATTTAACTAGACATCTTGGTTTGGAGAGAATCCTTGATCACATTTGACCATGACTATTCTCTCAAATTATACTATATACACTTTTGCATAATATAATAGACTCGTGTCTTTTTTATCTTTGGTTGCAAGTGAACTATGTATGTGAGGGATCTTCCAATGTGTTGTGTTTGCATATTATCACACTTATTTATAGTTTATTGCATTGTAATATATTGTGTGGTATATTACTATTGTGTGACTTGAATGATTTGCACATATTACATTTTTTTGGCACTAATGCTTATGTGAATGTGGATTGGAATTGTTGACATTGATGAATGTGGGTTGAAGTTGCTGAAATAGATGAATGTGGGTCATAGTTGTTGACATTGTTAAACAAGAGTCAAGATGAGCTAACATCGCTTTGACATGAAGACGTCAATGTTAATGGGGAAATCAGCCTACAATAAGATTAAAGAGAATTGTGAGAAGAAGAGCATGCAGGAAGAATGTGGCCAATGAAAAGGCATGCGTAGAAGTAGGGAGAAGAATCCAATGTGTGCCCATTGACCCACCCATTCCTCAACAATATAGGAATAATATAAGGCAGCCTTTCTATAGTGCTCCCTTGGGATGAGGGAAGTCAAACATTGCATGTAGAGATAATGTGGGTCAACTTGACAAGTTGATAATCTCCAACAAAAAATGAAAGATTGAGGGAGAGTGGGGAAAATGTGTATTAAATATTTAAAAGGGAACAAAGGTGAGTAGGGGGGTGGTGAGTCTAATGGTATGCGAGAGTGGACCCCAACATGAGCGGTTGCTAATATGCTACTAGTGAAGGAAGGTCTAGCACATTGAAATATATATATATATATATATATATATGAGAAACCCCCCCACCCACCACCCAGGGTGGGCCCTCCCCCCCCCCCCCCCCCCCCCCGCGGGGGCCAAAGACCAACCAACCCAAAGAGAATTAAACCCACCCCCCCCCCCCCCCCCCCCCCCCCCCCACAAAAAAAAAACACACCCCCCCCCCCCCCCCCCCCCCCAACAACACATTTAAAAATATTAGAGGTCCAAGAAGTATTAGATAAGTCTTGCAATGTGTATGAGGTTAGAAGAGAGAGGGCAAGCAACCTTACACCAAGTCAACACAAAGCAGAAATCACAAACAACTTAATGAAAATAAAAAGAAATAAGAGTGTTCACCATCATCTGGAAGATAGACATACGACAAAATAAGAAGGACGTAGATAAAAGTATATGCATCTCATGAAGTTTAAGAATGAGATGTTGAACAACAAACCATTTTGGTCATAACAGATAGAATTTCCATTCATTATTTTTGTTGCATCTCAAATGAAGTTGATTGATTTGATGGATTTATTTAATTTTGGTGTATCTCAAGTAAAGTTGATTGATTTTGTTAAATTTGAAAAAATTAGTGGTTCATATGGAAGAAACAAGATATTGAAATCAAATGGCATTAGCTCAACTGGTTAGATTCCTCAACATTCAAGGAGGAGACCAAGGTTTGAATCTTTCCAAGTGATACATAGATAATATCTAAGCTTTGTTGTAATACTACCATGTGGTGATGATGTAATACATATGGGGCCCGTTTCAATCCTGTATAACCAATTGACATATATATATTGAAGAGCCGACAAATTACAATAAAAATTAAGTTAAAGGTAGGGTGAAAAGAAGGATGGAGGAGTTCAGCTACAAGAGTAACCTAATAAAAAAGCAGCTTAAGCATGGATAAAAGTTTTAGTAGGTATTGCAAGCAACTAAGACATACACCTAGTTGTAGAGAAGACAATCAATTAAAGAAGTAAAGTTTCTAGTTACAAGGAACAAGGAAAAGTGTTACTCCAATTTATGCATGCCAAGAATGAAATGAAAATAGAAAATGAAGATTTGAGAAAAGTGCTATAATGGCTTGGAGCAAGAAGAAAACTATATATATATATATATATATATATATATATATATATATATATATATTGAAGAGTCAACAAATTACAATAAAAATTAAGTTGGAGGTAGGGTGAAAAGGATGGAGTTTAGCTATGAGAGTAACCTAATAAAAAAACAATTTAAGCATGGATCAAAGTTCTAGTAGGTGTTGCAAAAAATTGAGACAAACACTAGTTGTAGAGAAGACAATTAATTTAAGAAGTAAAGTTTCTAGTTACGAGGAACAAGGTAAAGTCTTAGTCTAATATATTCTTGCCAAGATTGAAATGAAAATAGAAAATGAATAATTGAGAAGAGTGCTATAATGGCTTGGAGTAAGAAGAAAAGTGGTGTGATTGTCCAAGGGAAGGACAAGGTTGTCCAGAAGCACATTTTATCTAGGGGTACAAGAGGAGGGTCATTTGGCACCCAAAGATGGTTGTTGAGTGCTTGGAGATGGTCATCTATGCAGATTGCAAGGTCGTCCAATGGAGTGCAGTCTAGAGGAATGTATTTTGAGCATTTGTAGTACAAACCTCATGTGCAATCAAGTAACTTTAGTTTGGAGCAAGTAAAGCAAACTTTGAACCATCTAAGTAAACAAAAATTTGAAAATTTTCTAACTTGTGTTCAAGATAGTCATTTGCATTAGAGGGAAAGCTATTTTAGTGTTCCCCATAACCATGTGATGTAATATCATGGCATAATCCAATCATGTATAAACCAAAGAATGCAGTGAAATAGAATAATAATAAAATTGAAGTAAATATCTAATCTACAAAACATAATACAATAGTATAAATAACTCATAACATGGAATAAGAACAACAATATCTCTCATTGATATTTTGTTCAATAGTACATCAAAAATTTTCCAGTCAAGCATATCGAATTTGAACTCAACATACAACACCATCTAAACAACAATCAACAATAACAATGACAATGTTTGCATCGACCAAAACGAATGGGGTACATAGGGTCTTTGAGAAATGATAGGCAATTCACAACTATCACAACCACTCAACTATCATCTAATTACCCGATATCCATATACATCAAACAATAAAATTTACCCCATACTATTTGAGATACTATTTTATTACATAACACATCATCAGGAACACATAAAATACACCTATATAAATGAAAAAATTCTATGTACACTAACTCATCATTGTTGTGGTTGTTGAAGTGGAATATGATTACTCCAAAAACCTATATTGTCCCCTTTGTAACCTGTTGATGTCCCCATCTATTGCTCAACACAAACACTTGTTGTGGTAGTCACAACAAGGGCAACAGGGTGAATGGAAGTTCTACCCTATATTACCTCTAACTATTGAATATATCGACAATGCTCATTGTGTAATTAGTGCATATTGTACCCACAATTGAAGTTCCTCTCCCATTGTAACTCATCTTCATGCTACTAGGAATCCCTGCTTTGAGATAGTATGTTGATTTGTTGTACATTGGCTATGCAATAATATTTGGTTTGAATTGCTTTGTCTCAACATGAGCCTTGTTAATAAAAAATCATAAGTCCTCAAGACATTGAAATTGGTACATTTCAAATTCCACTAGCTTCTTCAAGCAATAATTCTCCTCCATTTCTAGTTGCAATCTAGTCAAGAAACCTTTGACTTTGATAAGCTAGGTAACTGAATTACCTAATGGACAACTCCAGTAACTCCGAAATCAATGCATATTGAGTAATTGAGTCCAACAACTATGGATCCCATCCATAAATATTGTATGTAATTGATGGTTGTTGGTACGACATAGGTATAGTGGAAAGCAAGCTCTCTAAGTCCAATAATTGATGAGTCTGATACATCCATTATGATCTATTCGTAATCTGGTCCAAGAAAGTTTATTAGCCTCAACATGACCATCCTTAGATAATTGATATTTTCAATATCCACCCCATCGTTGCCACCAAGTGGCATAGGACAACCACTTTTCCTTCTCAATAATCATGAAAATTAAGAGCATGTAATTTTTGACCATGTTTTTGGGTGATCACTTAGTGAAATGGGGTGATTGCATGCTCAAAGAAACAAGTAGACAATCAATACATCCTTGAATCATAAGGTTGACCTAATCATCTACTATATGTAGGGGATGCAAAAGAAATTGCTAGAAAAAAATGAGAACATCCATCACTATAAAGAGGAGGGTCATTCCCTTGGAGAGGAGAAGATTCTCTCAAGAACTTCTTGGTACTTTAATGAAATTATAAGGACTTCTTGGAACTAATTTTCTCCCCATAAGCATTGGAAATTGTCACCTCCTCAACAAACTCCTACTTAGATGAGTCCTCTAAAGGAAACTACTTCTATTTACAACATGCATTGCTTTTCATACCACCAACATTGGGCCTCTCCTTTGCTCCATGGGCTCATCATGGGATGGTGGGTGTAGCTCCCACACAACTAAACATTGTAGGCCATCCATTAGTAAGTGGTACCAGTTGACCCCAATTTGTCACTTGAAATTCTTGTGTCTGTGTCACATCTAATATGAGTGGTATACCATGCAAGGTCATGGGAAAAAACTTGGTGTCATGTTGCGAGAATGTGTGAATGTGCTCTGACAAATAGGATGCCCAATCATACTAGACTTCATCTATAACCTCATGCATGTACGAAACTAGCCATATAAGCATGCTCAGAGCACGAGATTCTCCTAATAGTTTGGACATGATGAGGTCAAGTACACATTTATACTCATCATTCCATAGATCTAAGACTTGAGCCCTCTACTCCCATACCTACATAACTCTTTCAATTCTACCTTTGCATTGAACTAGTATCATATTAGTGCTAGAGGAAGTGTCTATACTTTTAGCCAAAGTCTTTCTTATGGACTCAATGGGCACTCCAAACACTTGTGTGAGATCAGAAGGTGTGAATGACCAGTATAGGTACTATGTGCCTATTAGGAACTTACTGTCAATATTATGGATTAAAATTTCACAATATAACAAAAAGAAGGTTTAAATTGCCATTGATCAAATATCAACACTTACATCATATGTTCACCAACACACTTTTCAATGCATGCTTCAACTCATGTCCACTATTGCAAACCTCTCTCCATGCACATCATTGCTCACCTAAATCCATTCTTCATATCATTTTTTAGAGCTTAACCCTCTATTTATTGGCAATTTGAGTTATTTTATGTTGTCATTGATGTCACATGGATCATTGATGTCACATGGATCACATTGAGTTTTGGTGGCCAAATGATATTTTGGAAAGCATGGATAAATACAGGGTTTTTGTGAAAACCAAGGTAGGCAAAATAAAAGGTTTTATTTAAAACCATGGATGGCAGATTTGAACTGGGTTTTTCTTAAAACCCAAGTTGGCCTTTCGTTTCGTCGAAAAAGGTGCCCCGGTGATGGAGATATTTAATTTTTAATATTTAGTTTAAATTTTAATTATTTAAAATTAAAATTTAAAATTAAATATGCAAGATTTCCATCGACGTCATCAAAAATAATAAGGAGGCTATATAAAGGGGATACCTAAGGTTCATAAAATGATCCTTGCTCGTGGTTAATAATCATTGGCTAAGCATCCGAATTGAGCTCGTGCGAAAATATTTTAGAAAGCAGAAGCAACGAATAAACGAAGGTTGGTCGAAGTCCAAAGTCATCGTGGGCAGAGTGGCGCATTGGCAATTGGATTTTGGCTAAGGTGTGTGGCAGCACAAACGTCAAGGTTTCGAATCCCCTTGACTGCGTTTGGAAGGCGTTGGAAGAAAAGCGCTCGAAGCGCTTTTGATTTGCGGAAAGGGAGGAAAGGTTTTAAGGCACGTTGTGCCTTTCCCTTTCGAACGAGCGGCTAGCTCGTGTGGCAACCTTAGCCGTGGCTAAGGCGCTCGTGGTGTGGGCAAGTCGGGGGTTCGAATCCCCTTGAGGAGGTAAATACGTTTTTGCTCTAATTAATTTTGTTAAGCCCTAAGTTGGAGTTATAAGGTGGTTAGGAATAATTAAAGTTTTTAATTAAACTTTGTTTTTATAAGGGTTGTGATTATTATTTCAAAGGTGGATGAGTTGTTGATTTAATTTGATGTTCATGAAATTGAGAATTAAGATTTAGGAGAAATAAGGAGTTGTTATAAAATAATTTTTGAGAGGTTTATTGATTATTATTTTTGATAAGGGTTTTTATTAAAAAGGACTTTGGTGGATGTGTTTATTAAGTTGGAGTAAAAAGGTGTAAATTGAGTTATGCTTTATCTTGTGATTATTATTTGAAGTCCACTAACCCTTATTGAGATTGGAAAGGAAAGTTGTGTTTAGTGTGGCAGATTTTATGGACAACTTCTTGGCATCAAAAAGGTATGGGCACATTCTCCTATTGATTGTTTATGGTGGTTGATTTCTGAAATATCATTGGAGTGAAAAGGATTGATTGTGGTTTCCTTTTCGAAAGTGGTTGGTTGAATGCTTCAAGGTTTTCTGGTTTGAGAGTTGTGTTTAAACCTTGTTTTATAAGCATAGTTGTTGAAGCCCATTGGTTATGTAAAGAACTTGAAAAGAACATGAGTATCATTGTTATGTGAGATTTGTGGTTGAGCATTGTTGGAAACATTTGAGTTGGTTGATACATGCTTGGACTAGGGTTTTGTGAGAAAGAGTTGTCCCTTGTGGTGATTGGTTGAGTTGAGTTGATTGAGCCTAGTCAAGTGATTGTGTGAGGTGATTGTTCAAGTCCCATGAAACAAACTATTCTATAATTTTGATTTGAGTTGAGATTGAGCTTAGAACATATTGAGTCTCTAACAATTCTCTTTATGCTTCTATGAGTTGACTTGAGTTGAGATTGATTTGAGTTGAGTTGAGTTGAGATCATTGTGGATCATTGTTGTCATCCATTGTAGAGTGCATTGCCATTCATTGTTGAGTTCATATTTGAGCCTTGCCTTCATAGATTTGTGGATGAGATTTGAGTACTACTTGAGCATGATTGATTGAGCCTTTGAGAAGGCCTTTGGGATAGATTTATGGATAGATTTGTGGTAGTTTGTGTATGATTGATTGAGCCTTTGAGAAGGCTTTGTGGAAAATTTTTGGGATAGATTTGTGGATAGTTTTAGACAGATTTGTGGATAGATTTGGGATAGATTTTGATGAGGTTCTGAGTGAGCCTATTGAGCAGAGTTGAGCAAGTTCTTGGTGAGCTTGCTAGAGATTTTGGACAAGTTCTTAGTGAGTTTTTTGAGCATATTTGAGCAAGTTCTTGGTGAGCTTGTTAGAGAAGATTTGGACAAGTTCTTAGTGAGCTTGTTGGAGCAGATTTGAGCAAGTTCTTGGTGAGCTTGCTAGAGCAGATTTGGACAAGTTCTTAGTGAGCTTGTTGGAGCAGATTTGAGCAAGTTCTTGGTGAGCTTGCTAGAGCAGATTTGGACAAGTTCTTAGTGAGCTTGTTGGAGCAGATTTGAGCAAGTTCTATGTGAGCTTGCTAGAGCAGATTTGGACAAGTTCTTAGTGAGCTTGTTAAGCTATTTTGGACAAGTTCTATGTGAGCTTGTTGAGCAAATTTGGACAAGTTCTATGTGAGCTTGTTGAGTAGATTTGGACAAGTTCTATGTGAGCTTGTTAAGCATATTTGGACAAGTTTTATGTGAGCTTGTTATCAAATTTGGACAAGTTCTATGTGAGCTTGTTATTGCCTAGCTTTGAGCAGATCAAAGAAATCATTGTATTGGATAAGGATCCTTATTTTTATGTGAAATATTATAAGGATATTATCTTGTGGAGTACCCCACATTGGGGGAACCATGTTAAATCTTGTGTCTCAATTATGTATGGTGACTTGTGCTCTTGCTTACTATTGCTATCTGAGTTATTAATGCACACTGCTATATTTGGTTATTGCAATTAAGGACATTAATTGATATTGGTTTGGAAAGAAAGTAAAAAGTGGTCTTATACTATTCACCCCCCCTCTCAGTATAAGCTTGTGTTCTTCAATTGGTATCAGAGTGGGTTCCTTCAAAAAAGCTAACAGCTTGAGGGCAGATTCTACAAGAACACAGATGGCTTCATAGAATGGATCATCTACAAATAAGGCTCCACTATTTTATGGTAACAATTATGCTTTCTAGAGCATGAGGATGAAGAACTACTTGATATCACAAGGATATGAGGTATGGAAAATGGTTGAAAAAGAGTATAGGGTTGAAGGTGATCCCGAGGTAGATAAGACTATCAAGAAATTGGTTGAGATCAATGCAAGAGCAATGAATTGTATTTTGAGTGGGCTATGAGAGATAGATTTTGCAAAGGTTATGGTATGTAATTCAGCTAATGAGATGTGGACCAAGTTGTGGAATACTTATGAAGGAGATTCCAAGGTAAAGTTGGCAAAACTACAAACTCATAGAAAAATATTTGAGGAATTGAAAATGGAAGATTCTGAAGATATTGCAAGGTTTTTACTTCGAGTTGATGAGATTACTAACACCATGAGAGGTCTAGGATTTGAGATGAAAGAATCAGAAGTTACTCAAAAGGTTTTGAGATCACTTCCCATGAAATATGATGCTAAGGTTTCAATAATAGAAGAAACAATGGATATCAACAAGCTAACAATGGAAGAATTGCAAGGAACTCTCACAACTTATGAGATGAGGGTAAGTAAGCATCAGGTTCCAATAAAAGAGATTGCATTCAAGGCTTCAGAAAAAGAGAAAGGGAAAGTTCCAGAAACAGATAGAGTTGTAGATAATGATGAGGAAGCTAACTTCATCAAAAGGAATAAGGACTCAAGGAATTTTAGGGATATAAGGAAAGTCAGATGCTACAAGTGTGGTGATCTTGGTCACTATGCATACAAGTGTCCACATGAAGAAAATAGTGATGATGAAAAATAGGGTCACAGAAGAAAAGAAGATGGAAAGCATAAGCATGACAAAGATGATAGATACAAGCAAAACAGGTATGAGAAGAAGAAATTTTTTCGTAAGGCAAAGAAATCTTACTACATTGTAGATGCAAGTGATAGCTCAGATCACAATGATAGAAACCAGTCAGATGAAGAAGAATGTACATTCTTTGGAATAAGTGAAGAAAGGCAAGAACACCTATTCCTAGGTATTGAAGTTAAAGAAGAGGATATATCTATTGAAGAAAGACATGAAGAGCTTGCCATAGCCATTGAGCAAGAAAATAGGTACAAGAAGGGTCTAAGGATACTAAAATGCTTCATATGCGGAGATTTTGGGCATATAGATGATGATTGCACATACTACAACAATTGCAACAAGGAAAGTTTATTTGTTGAAAAAGAAAGCAGCAGTTCCAGTAATAGTTCTAGCAGCAGTTCTAGTGACAATTCCAACAGTAGTGATGATGAAGAAGAGGATTCCACAAAATAGGAAAATAAAATCAGGAGGTTGGAAAAGAAAATCAAGAGGCTTGAAAATAAGGTTCATGAAAATGAAAAGGTCAATATGATGCTTAATCAACACATTCAAGATTTGGAAAAAGAGCTTCAAGAAACAAAAGAGCTTGGCATCACTATTTCTGAGAAATTGAAGGAGAGGAAAGAAAGATGTAATCAGTTAGAAGAAGAAGATCAGAAAAGTTTGGGGACCTACATAAATGAGTTAGCACGATTTCAAAGGAATTCAAAAACTCTGGATAATTTTTTGGATTTACAACGAGATCCATTTATAAAGATAGGGCTTGGTTATGAAGAAGGGAAATAAAAAATAAGTACACAAGGACCTATATTTGTATCAGGAGGCTTTGTTTCAGAAATATATAAGGAAGAACTAGTTCCTAAAGAAAAAGAAGTAGCAAAAATGGATACTTGCATTTCAGAGGCTATAGAGATGTGTGCCAATTTGCTACTTGACACAAATAAAGAGAAAGAAGAGGAAGATTCCAAAGCACCGAAAGTCTCATATTTCAGGTTTGGGGAATCACACTCAAAAGGAAAGGAAGTTCTAAAAAAAGAAAGAGAAACCCTAAGATTTTTGGAGAAATTCCAAATCCTGCCCAAAATTTTGTGAATCAATTTCAAAAGGAAAAGAAATACTTGAAGAGAAAAGCAAGGAAGAAACTAAGGAAGAGGATTTAGATACTACAAAGAAAGTTCAAGGATGCAATGCACAAGTTGAAAATGATCATAAGGATAATGGTCAAGAAAGGTATGAGGAACCAAGGCATGAACAAAGGGCTTTTCAAGGACATTGTTTTTCTTGTAATGGATTTGGACACAGGGCTATACACTACAGGGTCTATGGATCAAAGAAGTTTGATTTTGCTAGAAGGAACATCAAAGGAAGAAGGTATGGTTTTCAGGGACATTGCTTCTCATGTAACAGGATTGGTCATAGAGCTTCTCAGTGCAAAGGAAATGAGCAACATGGTTTTGGTTTTAGAGCTACACAATTCAGAAGTCATGGTCATAATGGTCATGAAAATAGAACTTCACAATACAGGGTTCAGGAAAGGAATGGATATGGAAATTATTTCAAGAAATATTTCAGGATATGGGCACCATCCAAAGGCTACAATATCAAGTGTTTTAACTGCAATAACTTTGGACATATTGCAAAATGGTGTAGGACTCAATTCCAAACAAGTTCAAGGCAAGAAGGTCAAACGGGTTCAAGGCAAGAAGATCAAGAGAAGGATATCAGAAAAACATGGAAGGAAGTTGATAGAGGAAAGAAACAATGTAATATGGGAGTAAAAGTACTCCCACCCCAAAATTAATCACCTCAAGAGAGAAGGTGGTGAGGGGGCTATGCTTAAGAGTCATATATTTTAGCCCCATAGGTGTCCCTTTTGCCATTGATGTCAAAGGGGGAGAGATTTGAGTAAGGGGGAGAGCATTGAGTTAGGGGGAGCAGCCTCCAAAGAGAGCATTGAGTTAGGGGGAGCAGCCTCCATAGAGAGTATTGAGTCAGGGGAGCAACTTTGATTCTCAGAGATGGTTTTTGCAGTGATTATGGTTTTTGCATTAGAGGTGTTGCCATCAATGACAAAGGGGGATATTGTTGGCAATTTGAGTTATTTTATGTTGTCATTGATGTCACATGGATCATTGATGTCACATGGATCACATTGAGTTTTGGTGGCCAAATGATATTTTGGAAAGCATGGATAAATACAGGGTTTTTGTGAAAACCAAGGCAGGAAAAATAAAAGGTTTTATTTAAAACCATGGATGGCATATTTGAACTGGGTTTTTCTTAAAACCCAAGTTGGCCTTTCGTTTCATCGAAAAAGGTGCCCCGATGATGGAGATATTTAATTTTTAATATTTAGTTTAAATTTTAAATTATTTAAATTTAAATTTAAAATTAAATATGCAAGATTTTCGCTGACGTCATCAAAAATAATAAGGAGGCTATATAAAGGGGATACCTAAGGTTCATAAACTAATCCTAGCTCATGGTTAATAATCGTTGGCTAAGCATCCGAATTGAGCTCGTGCGAAAATATTTTAGAAAGTAGAAGCAGTGAATAAACGAAGGTTGGTCGAAGTCCAAAGTCATCATGGGTAGAGTGGCGCATTGGCAATTGGCTTTTGGCTAAGGTGTGTGGTAGCACAAACATCAAGGTTTCGAATCCCCTTGACTGTGTTCGGAAGGCGTTGGAAGAAAAGTGCTCGAAGCACTTTTGATTTGTGAAAAGGGAGGAAAGGTTTTAAGGCACGTTGTGCCTTTCCCTTTCGAACGAGTGGCTAGCTCGTGTGGCAACCTTAGCCATGGCTAAGGCGCTCACGGTGTGGGCAAGTTGGGGGTTCGAATCCCCTTGAGGAGGTAAATACGTTTTTGCTCTAATTAATTTTGTTAAGCCCTAAGTTGGAGTTATAAGGTGGTTAGGAATAATTAAAGTTTTTAATTAAACTTTGTTTTTATAAGGGTTGTGATTATTATTTCAAAGGTGGATGAGTTGTTGATTTAATTTGATGTTCATGAAATTGAGAATTAAGATTTAGGAGAAATAAGGAGTTGTTATAAAATAATTTTTGAGAGGTTTATTGATTATTATTTTTGATAAGGGTTTTTATTAAAAAGGACTTTGGTGGATGTGTTTATTAAGTTGGAGTAAAAAGGTGTAAATTGAGTTATGCTTTATCTTGTGATTATTATTTGAAGTCCACTAACCCTTATTGAGATTGGAAAGGAAAGTTGTGTTTAGTGTGGCAGATTTTGTGGACAACTTCTTGGCATCAAAAAGGTATGGGCACATTCTCCTATTGATTGTTTATGGTGGTTGATTTCTGAAATATCATTGGAGTGAAAAGGATTGATTGTGGTTTCCTTTTCGAAAGTGGTTGGTTGAATGCTTCAAGGTTTTCTGGTTTGAGAGTTGTGTTTAAACCTTGTTTTATAAGCATAGTTGTTGAAGCCCATTGGTTATGTAAAGAACTTGAAAAGAACATGAGTATCATTGTTATGTGAGATTTGTGGTTGAGCATTGTTGGAAACATTTGAGTTGGTTGATACATGCTTGGACTAGGGTTTTGTGAGAAAGAGTTGTCCCTTGTGGTGATTGGTTGAGTTGAGTTGATTGAGCCTAGTCAAGTGATTGTGTGAGGTGATTGTTCAAGTCCCATGAAACAAACTATTCTATAATTCTGATTTGAGTTGAGATTGAGCTTAGAACATATTGAGTCTCTAACAATTCTCTTTATGCTTCTATGAGTTGACTTGAGTTGAGATTGATTTGAGTTGAGTTGAGTTGAGATCATTGTGGATCATTGTTGTCATCCATTGTAGAGTGCATTGCCATTCATTGTTGAGTTCATCTTTGAGCCTTGCCTTCATAGATTTGTGGATGAGATTTGAGTACTACTTGAGCATGATTGATTGAGCCTTTGAGAAGGCCTTTGGGATAGATTTTTGGACAGATTTGTGGCAGTTTGTGTATGATTGATTGAGCCTTTGAGAAGGCTTTGTGGATAGTTTTTGGGATAGATTTATGGACAGTTTTAGACATATTTGTGGACAGATTTGGGATAGATTTTGATGAGGTTCTGAGTGAGCCTATTGAGTAGAGTTGAGCAAGTTCTTGGTGAGCTTGCTAGAATGTTCTTAGTGAGCTTGTTGGAGCATATTTGAGCAAGTTCTTGGTGAGCTTGCTAGAGCAGATTTGGACAAGTTCTTAGTGAGCTTGTTGGAGCATATTTGAGCAAGTTCTTGGTGAGCTTGCTAGAGCATATTTGGACAAGTTCTTAGTGAGCTTGTTGGAGCAGATTTGAGCAAGTTCTTGGTGAGCTTGCTAGAGCAGATTTGGACAAGTTCTTAGTGAGCTTGTTGGAGCAGATTTGAACAAGTTCTTGGTGAGCTTATTGAGCATATTTGGACAAGTTCTTAGTGAGCTTGTTGAGCAGATTTGGACAAGTTCTATGTGAGCTTGTTGAGCAAATTTGGACAAGTTCTTGTGAGTTTTTTGAGATGTTATGCAGATTTGGACAAGTTCTATGTGAGCTTGTTATTGCCTAGCTTTGAGCAGATCAAAGAAATCATTGTATTGGATAAGGATCCTTATTTCTGTGTGAAATATTATAAGGATATTATCTTGTGGAGTACCCCACATTGGGGGAACCACGTTAAATCTTGTGTCTCAATTGTGTATGGTGACTTGTGCTCTTGCTTACTATTGCTATCTGAGTTATTAATGCACACTGCTATATTTGGTTATTGCAATTAAGGACATTAATTGATATTGGTTTGGAAAGAAAGTAAAAAGTGGTCTTATACTATTCACCCCCCTCTCAGTATAAGCTTGTGTTCTTCACTATTTGTCACCAATCCACCGTACTTGGATTTGCCTTTAATTTGAATGGATAGTAGTGGTGACAAAGACTAGTTACCCATTCCATTGGGTGTCCTTTGAATGATTGAGCCATGGATAAACACCCTTTGACCATGGAAAAATATATCAGTTGTTTTACAACTACTTTTTAAACAAAGGGTGAATTCTTCCTAGTTTCTTTTGTACTATGGATGATGGGTATGCTACCTGTATAAACAACCTCAATGTTGTCTATGTGGATGGCATAGATGGTGTATGTAGCAACCCTAGATCCTTATTTCTCTATATTATGGCGAGTTTGTCTAGTTGCACAGTCTCTATGAAGCTTGAGTCATACACAACAATAAGTGCACCAAAATATCCTTGAGTTTGGTATCTTATGAACCTCAAGAGTACTCACTAGATGCCATTATTGAAGTTGCTCACAAATTGATCTTGTTCACTACCTAATTTTTTATACTTACTTGCCTAGTTCAATGCTTCCTATTACATTGTTGGTGGCATTCCCAATTTTCTTCCGACATTAGAAAAGAAAGCCATTTATATCTTCCACATGGACCATATTGCTTAAATGTTGGAGACCTAATAAAAATGTTTATTGAGAGAATTAAATCCAATGGCTCCTTGGTGGCTTACCTCATGACACATGGTGGCCACTCCTAGGTCTCTTCAAATATCCCATTTAGACTTGAAAGTTACAAATTGGCCAACTTGAGCACTCACATCTTATAATTTATTATTTGAATGCACACCTTGTATTTTTAAATTTTTTTATCATATAATATATTATGCCAACTTAACATAAATAATGATTAAATTGATTTTTCTAAATATTATTTTTTGTGGTTTTCATCAGAATTTGTTTTTTATATATTTAAAAATTTAAATGTGTATTTTTAATTATTATTATTTTTAGGGTAAATAATGAAAGTGGAGATTTTTGCATCATATACCATAAGGACAGTGAGGTGTTTAAACTTATGATAAAATTAAATTTAAGGTTGAGTGACCATAGACTTGGAGTCAAATATAACTATACTACAAAATATAAATCTCTCCTTCATGTTACATATTATAAACATAAAACTAAATATATAACCATATTATATATCTAGATTCATTTTTTATTTTCTATAAACTTTATCTAAATATTAACCTAATATTATGTGACTTTAAAATTCTATTAATAAGCGGACAGGAAGTTGCCCTAGTGGCTAATATGGTGGTTGTTTCTTAAGTGGTCTTGTGTTCAAAACCCCTTGAGGGTGGTTGTTGATGTAATTTGTAAACGTTTTCCTTAAAAAAAAATCTATTAATAATAAAAATCAATCATTTATTATTATTTCAACTGCAAGTTTCTATAATGGTAAGGGCTTTGGCCTCTCTCTGGGAGGTCCAAGGTTCAAACCCCACTAAGTATGAGGGGGTCAGGACCCCTCATGAAAATTTGTGTAAACTCATTGAAAGTTGCAAGCTTATCATAGTAGTAAAGTTCTTGAGTTTTCATCTAGGAGATCCAAGTTCAAACCCCACTTGGTACGAGGGAACTAGGATCCCTCATAAAAACCCATGTAAACTTAAAAATTTTAATCAAGTGGCATTAGCTTAGCTGATTAGTTCCTAAATATTTAATGAGGAGACCAAGGTTCAAATCTTGCCAAATGATACATAGATAATATCCAAGCTTTGTTGTAATATCATTATGTGGTGATGATGTAATACGAGTGGAGCCCATTTCAATCC
Source organism: Wollemia nobilis (assembly GCA_028583015.1). Classification (NCBI taxonomy): domain Eukaryota; kingdom Viridiplantae; phylum Streptophyta; class Pinopsida; order Araucariales; family Araucariaceae; genus Wollemia; species Wollemia nobilis. The sequence goes on from JAQPPZ010001192.1 coordinate 1,432,977, forward strand.
CATGTAACCAATTGAAAAAAAAGTATTTATTATTCTTTATAAACTATTTATATTCTCTTGATTATTATATGGAATAAAAAAAGTATTTATTATTCTTTATACACTATTTATATTCTCTCGATTATTATATGGAATTGAAATGGACCTTACATGTATTACAGCATTGATATATAGTGATATTACAATAAAGTTTAGATATTATTCATATACCGCTTCAAAAGAATATTGCCTCCTTAAACTTTTAAATAAAACTAAATATATAACCATATTATATATCTAGATATATAACCAATTGAAAAAATCATTTATTATTCTTTCTATACTATATATATTCTCTAGACCTTACATGTATTACATCATTGATGTATGATGATATTATAATAAAGTTTGGATATTATTCATATATTGTATACTGCTGGAGAAGAATGTCGCCTCCTTAAATTTCTAAATAAATATATATATAATCATATTATATATCTAATTTCATTTTTTATTTTCATATAATCTTTATTCAAATATTAACCTAATATTATGTGACTTCAATTTTTTTTAAAGGAAAAAATTTATTTACTTAACAATAAGTACAAAACTTTCTAAACATAGAGATCAAAGTGAATAGAGCATTCTAAAAAATAAAACATGAAGACAAAAAGGATCTCATTATTGGAGTCATCGTCATCCTCGTATATCACCCATGTCCTTATGCTTCTTGATGATTTGGCAGCAATAACCAGGGGTTATATTTTGATTCACTAGTCTATTGACCTCTTTGTTGAATTCTCGCCTTACACGTTGATAGGATATTTTACCAATTTTCATGCCTAGTTGTCTAATCCTGTCTTGAATAATCTTCAATTGTAAAGATCTAAAATCTTTATTTTTGGCAAGAGCTATTATTATCAATTTAGAATCCTCATAAATTGTGACCTAAGTGATTCCTTGTTTTGCCACCAATTTTAAGCTAATTTCACATCCAATAGCCTTTGCCACGTTGTTAGATGTTCCCAAACAGGATCTCATGGGGTCCTGTAAGAACCAATCCCCATATTGTTTCTTGATCAAGGTTGGACTTGGAGGCACCATCAAATAAAAGCATTGAAAACATATGTCAGACAAAGAATTGTTTGCTCTGCATCCTCCCTATGTCAGGAAAGCTTGGAGATTAAGTTGGTATATCATTCTTCTTTTTGTGGTGAAAAATCTTCTTCATACTATTGTTTATAGAAACTATATTTAACATTTAGGACTAATTCTTCTTTTATCATTTGTATTCGAGTTTTGTTGTCCTTACCTTTGCCTTAAAAAATCCTTTGGTTTTTGTCCAACCATATATGCCAGATGACATAATATGGTATAGAGCTTCACAGATATTTCAAGAAGGGCTTACCTGCTAGTTTACCTTTATATTCTTTGTTCCACTTGGTAAAATATGTGTCTATGGTTAACCTTCCAGAGTAGGAAGTGCCAAGAATTTTGGTTATTCCTAACCAAATTGAAATTGCCTTCGGGCATTCAAACAAAATATGGAAAATTGTTTCACTGTTCTACCTACACCTGTAACAAACATGAGGCCCTACTATACTCCTATTTTACAAATTATCACCTGTTAATATTTTATTTTGAGAGACTAACCACTTGAATACTTTCAGTTTAAGGGGTGCACTATTTTTCCACACTATCGATAGTTTTTGTCGGTAGGCCCAATCTGCTGATGTTGGACTCCTATATGCATTTAGTATTCCCCATTATTATTGATGCTACCCCAAATAAGTTTGTTTGGCATCGTGGAATGAAGAGGTCTAATGCTTGTCATGTGGGACTTAAAATAATCCCAATCTCCTTGAAGTTGATATGGAATGGGAGGGAAGATTCAGTTTAGAGTTTTTGAGGTCCAATAAAACAAGTTACCTAATTTGAGTATTCTTTGGCTTTCCAAGTGATTTTGCAATTCAATTGGAGTTCTCTCTCTTAATGGTGGATTTCCTAGGATTGGGTCCTCCCATAGATTAATTGACTTACCATCTCCTGGTAGCCAAGAAATTCTATCCTCTATTATGCTCTTTGCAACCACTATATTTTTCCAAACCAACGAGACTCTGGGACGTTTGTCTATGTGTTTGAGCATTTGAATACCTAATTGATTATTTACATACTTTTTGACTAGTATGCGCTTTCATACTCAATTGTGTTTAAGCATGTTTCGAATAATTTTTGCTTCCTATGGTTTCGAAACTATCTCCATTTTTATGATTCTTAGTCCTTGAATTTTATTTTTGGTGACCATCTCCCTATTGACCAAGTGGAAAGTTTTTATTTTTGATTGCCTACCTCCTTGCCATAGGAAGTTGCATATGATTCCATATGCCTTTTGCAAAATAAACTTGGGAGCATGATATACTAATAGTTGGTAGACTGTAAGAGAAGCTAACACCAATTTGACCAATATTACCCTTCTTGCAAGATTGAGCCAACTATTACTATAACTTTGTATCCTCCTAACCATCTTATCTAATGTTGGGGTCCACTAGTCTAAGGATTTAAGGTAGAAGCAAATGGGTACTCCTAGATATATAAAGTATTTTTTGTGCCAGACTGAAATCCTAGGATAATGCAATTTGAATCTTATTGCTACAACATTTTGTGTATAGAATTGACTCTTTTGGGTGTTTATATGAGCATTGATAGCTTGTGTGAACCAATTTAGGCATTGCTTTAATTGTCTAACATTTTTCTTGGTGGATTTTCCTAGAAGAATGAAATCATCTACAAATTGGGCATGTGTTACAACTTTGCATCTTGTTGCACCCTCTATACTTGTTATTTTTCTTTCTCTTAAAATATGGTTTATTAATATTCCAAGGGTCTTAGCTAAAATGATGTAAAGGTATGGTGATAGTGGACACCCTTCTCTAATTCCCCTTATAGCTTGAAAGAAATTTGTTGGTTCTCCATTTTTTAGGGGGGTTATCCATGCGTTTTTTATGCATGCTCCAATACACTTGATGACATGATGTGGGAATCCAAACTTTTGTAGGACCTGTTCTACAAATTGTATATTAACTTGATCAAAGGTGTTTGTCATTTCAAGTTTTATAACAATTTGTTTCTTTTTTTATTTTCTACTATTGTGGAGGGCTTCATGCACTGTTATAATATTATCATATATTTGTTTTCTAGGCATGAACCCCCATTGCTATTATGATATTAGTTTTTCAATTTTCTTATTTATTCTATTGGCCAACAGTTTGGTAATAATTTTATAGGAAGAGTTACATAGAGAAATTGGTTTGAATCTAGAGAAAGTAGTGGCATTTTTTTCTTTAGGAATAAATGCTAGAAAGGTGGATTTTATGGCTCCAAGAAGCTTACATTTCACCCTAACATCCTCAATAATGCATAGCAAATCTTCTTCAATGATGTGTAAGTATTGCTGGTAAAATTTATTTGTGAATCCATCAGGTCTGGGAGATTTGTCCTTTGGTAGAGTTGCTATAATATCCTTAAGTTCCTCCATAGTGATTGGTTTACTGAGATCTTGTTTTTCTTCCAAAATTAATACTATAGGTATATGCTACAGTAGTATTTCTTGGGAATGTGGGTTACCATTTTCTCTAGAGAGCAAAGTTGAGTAATGTTGATTGGCAAGTTACTTAATTTTCTCCTTGTCTGTATAATTGGTTCCTTCATGCTCTATCTCCTTGATTGTGTTCCTTTAGCAGTGTTGCATGGTTTTCAGATGAAAATATTTTGTGTTTCTATCCCCCTTGCTTAGCTAAACCATTCGAGATCTAAGACTCCAACGTGTTTCTTCTTCAGTGCTTAATTTATTGAGCTTCTGAATCAAGTCATTTCTTGCATCTTCTTGCCATGTTTGAGGACGATGATCTCCAATTTTTGTTTCTATTTGCTCTAGTTTTTGCATAAATTAATTATTTTCTGGTTTGACTCTCACTTTTTCTACCAACCATTTTTTATCACATGCTTAAATTTTTTAATTTTGCTTTTCCACTTTTCTTGGAGGTTGGTGGATAAGACCTGTTGGCTCCAAATGCTTTCCACAAGTTCACTAAAATATTCTTCTACCACCCATTCAGAGTTGTATTTAAAAGGAATTTTTCAAGGTTATAGGCTTTGATCACTATCCAAGAGAATTGTCTTATGATCTGAGATAGAGTTTTGAATGATGTGACTGGAAGTGATGGGAAAGTGTGTTAGGATATTTTCACTGATAAAAATTCTATCTAATATTTTTGCAATATAGTTTGCTCCTGCTCTTCTATTTATCCAAGTGTACTTTCCTTTAGTCGATCGAATGTCTTGTAATCTCTCTTCTGCCATAATTTGATTGAGCTGATATCTATTTGGATCCCTTGTTAAACTTCCCCTAGCCTTCTCCCAGTGGTATAGAATCATGTTGAGATCTCCTCCCAGTATTATGTTGTCAAATTTCTCACTTTCTAGCCATTGTGGTAAGTTTTTCCATGCTTCTTTTTTTTGGATAGGATGATTTCTATCATAAAAATTTATTATTGCTATACTAGTTCCATCTAGTAAGATGAATTTTGTACCTATTTAGTTATTATGATCATGTCATAAGCTACAAACTAATTATTGTGGGTCCCAAGCCAAATCTAGTCCCCTTGAAACTCCCACAAAATCAATAATTATCAATTCTGATTGTGCCTATATCTTCTGCCATTTTGTAGTCAATGTTGCCTCTATTGTTTTTGTTTCCTGAATATAGACTATTGTTGGCTTTTGCTCTTGTATTAGAACTTTGAGATAGTTTTTTAGAGGAATTCCAATTCCCTTACAGTTCCATGACATAATCTTCATTTTTTGGATTGCTTCTTATTTTATATGAAGCTCTCCTCAATTCTGACCTACGGTTTGATTTTCTTCCCTTAGCTATGGATCATGTGGTCGAAAATCCCCTGAGAATCACTATTTCCTCCAACTATGTTTCTTCTACCTCCTCTAAGTTCCCATCATTTTATTCTCTAGTTGTTGTGTTCTCTAGTATATCTCCTAAGACCTCTGGTGAGTTGTCATCTTCAGTTGTAGGTATCTTATATTTATCTTTAGGAGCCATCACATCTAGAGAGATGATTTCCTTTTATCCTTCATTAAGACTTGCAAATTTATTTTTGTGTTGGAAGCTTTTTTTATCTTGTGGTTGAGGTTGTCGATTATTGCTTCTTGATTTGCGTGATCTCCTTTTGACTTCCTAGAATCCTAGTTATTTCTTTTTTTGTTTCTTATACTTTTTTAATTGGGCAGTTTCGATAGAAATACCCATGCTCATGCCAAGTTATACACTTGAATGATATGTGCTCGTATTCCAAGGGTTGATTATGTATCCAATCAAACACCTTAATTCCAATATGCTCGATCAAACCCTTTTTTAGATTGACTTGCACACCAATGTGTGCACATATAGCATTATTGGCCTTTGGAGGAGCCCAGCCAATGAATTTTCCAATAGCATTCCCTATTAATTATATTGAAGGTTTTTTCCATAGGTGTAGTGGTAGAAATGGCAACCTCACCTAGACATAAACTTATTCAGGGTACTCCTCTTAAGGATCAAATACCGTGCTCCATGGGATCATGTAGAGTGGGATGGATCCCAAAAACCAAGGATATCCATGAAAGATAGTGCTCTTGTCCTCCATAGAGGAAAATGTAATGACAAAGTATCCCCTACCTATCATCATGAATTCATAAGAGGAGACTTTACCCCCCAATGTGTGTTAATCCATTTATATATTGTGATTGGACTAGGGTCATATTCCCATAAATTTACATGCAAGGGCTTGGGTGGAAAGTGTTAGAAAATGCTTCTAGATGAGGGTTGGAGGCACCTCAATCATAAGAGACTCATATAACTTGGGCACAAGGTACCATTGTTAGAGCGAGCAAGTGGTTTTTTATGGCATGCTTTCCTCACTTTAAGCACTTGAAATATATGATCCAACTTCTCATCAAATGTAAATTGAACTAATACTCGTGATATTTCTTAGAAAAATCGATTGATACTAGGATTTTTCATCCTCCCCTAAATTCTTTCCTCCAACAAATGAAATATTTTTCTTGAAAAATAAATTTTTGTCACTTGTGTGTTTTTTTTCTCTGTGCTTCACTTTGCAAACCTTAACTTTGTTGCATGAACTCCACGATTCTAGCATTTTTAATATTTTCCTTAATTCAAATGTTGGAATTTCATTCCACTTTCATACCTCTTCTTTTTCTACTATGAAATTGATAATAAATAACGGGACTTTACTTTTTATGGTGTTAATTTAATGCATAATATTTTATTTATATTTTTTGTTAGAATTATTTTCTACACATATACTCATATCGTAACTTTTTATTATTTATGAGTTAGTTATTGATTAAAGATAAAATATTTCAAGGAAATAATAACGAATACGTTTATTTGTATTATTTCTTAGGAGAATTTGTTTTATCCTGCTTAATTTACTATGAAATTGATAATCTAATTAAATTGATCTCCATTCTATAATCACTTCTTTTTATAAAAGTTGAAATAAAACTATTCAAATGAACAACACTTCAAAAAGTATATACATTCTAACTCACATGGTGGCTAGGGCCATGAGAACAATAGATGAGAAACATATCAAGGGAGAATTAAATATTTTTAAAGAGGTATTCAAATCTAGCAATTATTAAAATAAACATTTTTAAAACCTTCACTAATTTAATACAAAACCTCAATGAGAAAGAAATGATAACAATATTCTCCCCAAAAGCTATATAAAACTTGGAAGGTGTATTCATAAAATAGCATGAATTTTTAGAGGCATAAGGTTTGCATAAGGTGTTATGGTTTTCCTATAATATAAGAAAGTATATATCTAAACTTAGTGAAGGACAATATGGGATTCAAAGAGAAAATGGTATGTACCAAATAGCGATGGAAGATCAATCAAGACATGAATGTCCTAGTGGTTAGGGCTTTGGGCTCTCGTTCGAAAGACCCAAATTCAAACCATGACAGGGTGTGGTGTGTGTGCATGTGTGTGAGCTTGTGTAAAAAATAAATAATAATCAAGACATGAATTAAGAAGTATTGTTAAGATTTAAGGTTGAGTAAAGTCATTGAATCATCTTTAACAAAGCACTCTTCTATAATTAGACATCATAATAAGATGAAGGATGCCAGTATATTAGTTTGATTCTACCATCTCTATTGAGAGTTTAATAATATTCAAAGCTTTCATAAGTTTCCATACCTTTAATTATAGATAAATATCAATAATCAATTTTGTTGTTCTTTTCTTATAGTATTGAATGGAAAGTTATTAAAGACTTATATTTTCAAGCATTAGTTAAAATATGTAAGTAATTTCCATTTAATAATTTGAATATTAAATATTTTTTTATCAAAAATGGAGATTGTCTCCTTATCTTATAAAATTTTATTTATGTAACCTTCACACAAAGAGATCTTGATAATGAAATTAGGTGGAAGTTTCAAAATGTCAATCATTATTCATATAGGTTAAATTGTTTTTACTAGAGGCATAAATTAATGTAATCATATTAAAAAATAAACTTCGTTTTATAATCAAAACAACACAATTGACAATATAATGAATAACATTTTTAATTAATATGTTTTTACTAAATTAAAGATATTATATATTAGAATGTGTCCAAGACATTGTAGATTAGTTATAAGTTGGTTGTAACTAAATGAATATCACCTAAGTTCATATTCTTACACCGTTATAGACACTTACGTGAGAAGGTAGCCACTATAGTACTAATTATAAGATGGATCATTGAAATAAATGTAATGTAAGTGGAGCATATTTCAATATATAATAAATTAAAAGAAAGTTTGTATATTCGTATGTGAAAATGAAATGTAAATTTTTTGTTATTTGTCATAAAAATCCCCAAAACTTTTCCAATCATTCTTGAAGGATGTTCTTAAAACCTACTTGCCAAATAAAAATAAGAGAAACCCTTCATTTTTATCCTTTAAAGAGAAAGTTAAGAAATGTTAAATGTTATGTTCATTCTCCCGTGATTTCTTGTAGGTTCAATATTGCTCTTAGCAAGGTTTCCACTTTAATTGGTATGATTGATTGTAACACTTGCATAGCCAAGCTATAATATGTTGGTACCTTGTTAGATGTAACTTTTCTAGTTACTCTTCCTTGGTTGCCTAGTTATATTTGTTATTTCTTACTCCAATTGAGTTTAAATTTTATATCATCTCTTCCTCTCCACTAATGCTTCAAGATATTATATCATCTTCTTTGCATGTGCCCAAGTCATGGCAAGAAGTATTTCTATTGGATTTTTTTCTCTATTTTCAACAAGTTGACGTTTTGGTTGCCCCCCACTTTCTTTAGGTAATTTTCTTCTCCATGGTTTTCTAATCTACACCATCTACACATAATTTGTTTGATAGTTCTTGTAGCATTGGTACAGTTGTGCATAAAGTGCTCCCTATCTTGACACTTGTGAAAATAAACAACCATCCTTCCAACCATATCATATAGAATGTGGTTGTCTACATTCTATGCAACTATTTGACCATTCAACTCATCACCATTTTTCTTAGTTGACAATCATTTTATTATGTGCCACTTGTTATGCCACTTCCATTTTTTGGAGTGTTGGGTTTGTCATAAACTTCCTTTTGCAATGCAAAACTTGATGCTTTTGGCTCTTCATTTTGACCTTGTTGTAGGTGGCCTTTTATAATGTGATCACCACAAAGCTCAATATGAAGGTTTGTTCCACCATAGTGACCTTTTGTCCTATCATGAAACCTTTTATCTTAATGTTATTAAAAAATCCTAGTGACCACAAGTTTGACACACCTATTTCTCTCTATGTTTTGTTTTACAACCATATACACACTTTAATCACCATCTATTATAACTTGTATCAATGTATGACTAAGTATGTTCATGTGCAACAATGTTGGTCGTTTACCAACATCAATCATTAACATTGTCTAGTTGATAAATTGATCCTTTGTCATTATCCTTGGTGGTGATATCTCATAATTCACTTCCTCAAGCCACACACTAATTCTCCCATGGATTCTTGTAGGTCTAGCACTCCTCTTAGAAAAGTTTTCACTTTGATTGATATGTGCAATTATAATGGTTCTATAGATAAGCTTTAAGATGTGGAAGCCTTGTTTGATGTAACTATGATGGTTACTCTTCCTTAGATGTCTCAACTACCTTTGCCATTTCTTTTTCCACTAGCTTGATCCTCCTACCATATCTTCCCCTTCCATTGATGGTTCATGATATTCTAATGGTTCATAGTAAGAAATTATTTTTCTATTGTATTTGTTCTCTCAATATTTAGCAAGTTAAAATTTTGGTTGCTCCTAGTTTCTTTGGGAAATTTACTTCTCCATGCTTTCCTTGTCCACACCATATATACATTGTCTATGTCTTGGCACTTATAACATTGGTCCAATTATGCCCTAAGTGTCCCCACTTAATACATTTTTGAAATTTAATGATTAACCTTCCATTCATGTCATATTGAATACAATTTTATGTATTCTTTGCGATTGTCTCATTGTTGAATTGGTTGTCATTTTTCCTCTCTTAATGATTGATGCATTATTCATTTTTTGTCATGCCACTTCCACCCATTCAAGTGTTTGGCTTTACATTGAATTATTTTTGGAGAGCTAAAGTGTGATACTTCTTTCTCTTCATGTTGACTGAGCACTCCACAAGTGAATAATTATTGATTTTGCAACTGTTACAATAATTCCTCTTCATATAATTATTATTTTTGTGTCTTTTCATACAACAATCCATACACCATGTTTCCTTTGTTCTTTTACTTTGTCTCTTATTTCATTTTTTGCATCATGTGCAGTCTGTCCTTCCTAAGTGCTTCAATTGATGCACCATTTTTACTCATCACTGTAGACAGGGGTGATACAGGTTATGACAGTTAGTATCAGGGTTAGGCAAGGTAACAAATGGTCTAGTTAATTGGCTAACTCTGGCTATCAAGGGTCCAAACATTGGATAGACAGGTGCAGACATCTGGGACTATGTCAAACGTCTGGTCTAATGTTGGATAGACAGGTGTAGACATTTGGGACTATGTCAAACATCTGGTCTAGATGTTTGGGAGCCAGACGTCAGGTTATGGCTAGACGTCAGGTGAAGGGGCTTATGGCTAGCCTTCTGGTGGTGACCAGATGTTCGGCTAGACATCAGGCCTCAATGAACGCTCAACCACCATAACCGCTTCTGCTCCAGCACCTATTCATCAATACGCAACAACAAACCTACAACAATAATTCACCAGTCAAAAACCTGCAACATAGCCATTAATGCTTCAAACCTGCAACAACTCCATTAATGGCAGCAACCTGTAACTCAACTCAACACTCAATGCATACACAGAATATGGATCAGAATAACAGTATTTGTATTATGCTTCAATCACGATTACAACATACAATGGTGATCTCAGACAAAGTCTGTGCTCTCTCTGTCTGTCTCTGATTATCTACAAATGTTTGAAAAGGGGGTATTTATAGGGTTGGAAGTTGGTTATCCCAACCAACTTCCCCAACCACTTCTACAACCAAATTCTGCTAACTAATTGCTAATTATACGTCTAACTCTGCTAACTAGTCGCCAGACCACTAGCCCAGATGTCTGGCTGTCAAACTAGACATCTGGCAATCAGACTAGACTTCTGATGGCCAGTCCAAACATCTGACTGCTAGCCCATACATCTGACAAAATTGGATGTCTAGTGACTGGCAACACTGGACGTCTGACTTACAGACTGGACGTCTGATGCCAACACTTAGACAAAATTGCTCAATTACATTCAAAATTGTTTGATTACATTCAAAATTGTTGGAGGATGTGCCAGTCAGTCCTAGGGCTTAGAACTGTTATCTACATCTATCCTCCCCTTCGAAGAAGTCGATGTCCTCAGTGACCTTCTCTGCTCTGTTGCTGAAGTTCTAGCCTCAGTTTGTTGTACTTCTATTGGTGTAGCAGCCTGTTGTGATTGTTCATAGTCCTGAAGCCTTTGACGATATTGGTCTCATTCCTCCTTGAGTCTTTTGGCATAGTTATAATATTTTTCCCATTCAACTTCAAAGGTATTTTCTCACTCTTCAGTCTTCTTCAGGTTCATCAGTAGTTCTATTTCTTGGCTGCGAAACATATCCTTCAACAATTCCTCTGAAAGAGAAGTTGTTGGTGCACCTATTTGTTGTTTTGCCCTCCGCAGTTCTTCCTCCAAAGCTGCATTTTTGTTCAGCAGTTCTTCTTTTTCTTGAGCCCAAGTGTGCTCCTGCTGGCTTCTACTGACTGCAAATGTGGCTGCCTGCTTAACCAACAGTTCTTTTTGGTTCTTGAGTTGGTCTATCTCTTTTGCTGCTACTTGCAATTTCAGATTCCTGTCTACCAACTCAGTTTGTAAACTTGCATTGACCTCCTTCATCCCTTCGTGAAATTTTTCCATGCGTTCCATGCCCTCAGCTAAGAGTTTATCCTTTTCCAACAGAGCCTGTGTAACTTCTTGCTCCATGATGTCCTTAGCTGTACTAATGTGTTTGATTCCCTCACCCAGCCACTGCAACAAGTGTGCGAGGAAATTCAACTATGTATACATTGGCAATAGTTTTGGCACCACTTCCACCTGTGTGTCGTGCTCCATAACCCGTGGTGGATTCTTGCCTTGGCCACAAACATAAATCTGTTCAGTCTCACAATAAAGACTTGGTGTTCTGTCTGGTAATTCGGCTATATCTTCCATTGTTTGCACTCGGCCTGTAGGTAGTGACCAGGGTTGCCTTGCATAAATTTTGGAAATATCTCTTCGCCAAGGTCCCTGAACTGCCCACTGAACCAATCGGTCAAGTTCTTCTTCCACCATGCCTTGCCATTTCTTCCATTGGCCCATACAGGCGCTGCTGAACTGTAAACTCAGACTCTGCATCACTTGTGCCAATTTCTTGAAATAGCGTGTTGCGTTCTCATCCATTTCATCTGAGGGATCCATAAAATTTGGTAACTTAAGGAGAATCTCCTGGGACCAAGCATCGATCTATTCGGTCTCCTGTGCCTTTGCTTTACCTTTATCTTGTTGGCAAATAGATGGGCTTCCTGTAGCCTGTCCCATGGTTCCACTATCCTCTTCATCTTGTTCTTCATTTTTCTCTAGGTCTACCCATTTCGATGACTGTTATTTTCCATCCTTAGTGCTACCTATACCCAAAATCTCTGTTGGTGTTTCCTTTGTGGGCTCTTTTGTTCCTTTCTCCCACTGTTCTGTAACTGTTGGCTGAAGTTCCACTCCAGAACTACTACTTATTCCTGTAGCTTTCCTGGTTGTTGCTATCTTTTCCACTGTAGTGAACATCTCCTCAATGGAAAATGTGCTCAACGTATCTGCCAATGTTTTCGGTCTTGCCACTGGTTTCTCAGATACATCAGGTGAACCCATATGCACTATGTGCTCTTCTACAACAATCCTCTCCTTTGTTCCTACTGGATTAGCTAAACTTGTTCCAGCTACCGAATCCTGCCTTGTAGCTATTGTGGAAAACTCAGGTTCTTCTGTTGGCTGTAGTTCCCGAGTACGAGCTACTTCTAGATTCTTTGCTATCTTTCGTAATGCTTCCTGCGAGAGATTCTATGGAGGCACATCGAATCACCCCTTCTTCTTTTGTCTGGGTTCATCTGGAGATTGAGCCTATTTTTGTTTCTGTACCTCCGACTCCCGAGTCTGTGTGGCTCCCTTATCCTCCCCTTCTAACGCGGCCACCAGCTTCTCCTGACGTGGTTTGTGGGAAGTCTGCTTTACCCTTGCCTTCTTTGCTGGCATCTTCCTAGCTGGCGATTCTATCCACCTACAGATGGATGGTGCTTCTGGTGGCACGTCCCTGTAAGCCTTAAAGTCTGGGATAGAAATTTTTGCTCTTGCTGCCGCATCCAGAATCAGTCCAATTGCATGGAACATCATCGAGAAATTCTTTGTTGTTCTTAGCAAAAATGTTTGTATCCGGTTGGACAGATATGTTGCCCAATCATACTGTTCTCCCTGTTCTACTCCTTGTAGATACAAAATCAGCCAAATTGGCAGATCTAAACTTCGCTGCTCTCCCGACAGCCTAGACATGATCACGTTCATTATCACTTCATATCCTTCATTTCAGAGTTGTGGTTGCTTGACTCCTCTTCCATCGTGAACGCTGAGCATCTTCTCTACTTCTTCCTTTGTGAGATTTGTCACACTCATAATCAGCTCTGTCATCTTCTTCGGATCCCTTTCGTTCAACACTGGTTGTCCTCTCAAAGGAAGCCCGAACGTTTGTTGGAAAGCTTCGGGAGTAAATTCAATTTCTAGTGTTGTACCCTCTATCTCCACCAGACTGTTGTGCCTTCTCTCATCATAGGTCTCCAACATCTGCACTAGATACTCCTTAAATATCTCCCGATCAAAGTGAGGAGCCTACAAAATAAAATGTACCCCCACTTCCTTAATCTTGGATTTCACCGGATGATCCCTGGGTACATCTGCCCACCACTATCGATAAAATTCTCCTGTCGGACAGACCCAGGTCATCTCCTCTACTAGAATTGGTGCTTTTCCACTTGGGTGGATCTCCTTCCCTCGACGGGTTGCCATTTTTGGTACTTCTCTTCTCCCCCTCGACTGTCCAACTTCCATATTTTTTAGCTGACTTCTCATTGCAACCTCTTGCTGGTGTCGTAACCGCTTGGCTACCACTGATTCCGATTCAGGTTCACTCCAGGCAGAAGTCTTTCCGCCTTTATGCTATGATGACCTCATATTCCCCTTGGATGGCCCTAGGCATCAGGTATCCGAGCTATTTGGTTCAGCAGCCATCGAATGCTATGCCTATCTCTTCCCTGTAGACGTCTGGCTCGGTAGCCGTCTGCCCTGTCCAGCCATCAAGTCTAGCTGGATGTCTGGTACAACCGTCCAGCAGTCCAACCGTCAGACTGGCTAGACGTCTGACAATGCAGCCATCCGTCTGGCTAGACGTCTGGTGTAGCCATCGGTAGGCTAGACGTCTGGTGTAGCCATCGGGTAGTCTAGCCGTCAGGCTGGCTAGATGTCTGGTGCAGTCGTCTGCTCCTCTTCCTACTCCACCTGTCGTCAACCATCAACTAGCCGTCGTCCGTTGCCCTAGCCATCTGCAACACTGTCTACAACTCCTGCTTCCCCTATCGTGCACTCTGCTTCTTCTCATCCACCTCCTTGCTACTTGAGAGTGATGTGAGAAGAATGAGGCTTCTCCTCCTTATATAGTTTTTCTCCCAACCACTCCAACTACCTGGTTGCATGCATGCACGACACGTCGACCTTCCTAGACGTCTAGGTGTCCTTATTTCGTCTTCTTCCCTATTTCGTATTTTTCCCTATTTCATATTTTTCTTGCTTTTTGACTTTTTATGTTGACTTTTGAATTTTTATAATTTTTATTTTTTATTTTTATATTTTTTCAAAATTGTCTTCGACGTCTATAACTTAACGTCGACGGGTGAACCGCATGGTCAAGCCAATGCACAGTTCCCATGCATCTGAGGTCGAATTCTGCTGATGATGACTATTTTCTCTAAAATTACTAAAGTCATCATCACTATCAGTGTTTATCTCTTCCGTCGCCTATCGTCTTCGATGATTGTTTCGTCTTGGGGAAGTTCCCGAGTGTGACTGTGGTTGTTGTCTTATTCTTTCTCGTGGTATAATGCGCCAGTCTTGTTCTTCTATTTCTTCCATCTGTTGTCTTCTTGTTGGCTCTGGGGACTGATTCCTACTATCCCATCATCTGGCATTATTATTGACTTGTTCATTTCTCGGGCTAATCTGTTCCCATCGTTCTTTGGCCATCCGATCTTCTTCCCCATCTGGACTGATAATATTATCCTGGGGTTCTGCTACTCCCTCCTGGTGGCTGCTAGTCTGGTTTGGTCATTCGGGATAATCAGGCACCAATGGAATTTGTTCAGTCCTTCCATCATTATGTCGAAGTATTATACAGTCATCCAAATAAGTATATATTATTCTCCCATTTTCTTGTTGATCAATTTTCCTGTCGGGTCAGTTGTTGCCCTTGGTGTTCTCCATTCTCATGGGGTCGTCTAGATCTCTGACCTCGTCCTCGACCTCGATCATTACCTGCAACTGCCCGTGCTTGATTCCTTTGCTCTAGATTGGGATTACGGTCCCAATCTCTCCTTCCACGGACCTGGTTACCGCGTCCTCGACCTCTATCCGATCGAATCTCCCTAATGTTGGGCTGTCGTACTCCCAACTTCCCGAGATTCGATCGGTCCCTCAGTCATTCTTGATGACGTCTTCGGTTCCTACGAGCTCGTTGAGATGGACCTCTCGGTCTATTCTCAGGAGCATGAAGTGATGGGTTGACTTGGACTAAGTTCTCAGATGGGCCTCATGGTCCAAACTGAGAACCAGTCGACCTATTGGTAGCAAGAGGGGAATTTCTTCCTCTCAAGCTACCGGGATGGAGGTCAACCATGCTCCTCCCTTGGTCAGGTACTCTCGGGGTTCCTTGCGGTCTCCCAAAGGTACCTAAATTATCTCTGCTATGGGTCTCATTTATAGGTTGTGATCTTGGCTCAGGTGTTAGTTGTTGCAAGATCCTCAGTCTCCTATCGGCTCTCATCAGTCTTCGTCTCCATCTGCTTTGCTCAAATTGTCGTTGCATGGTACAATGAGCCAAATTCTCCTAGTACTCTTCTAAAAATACTGAGTCGATACTTGAGTCATTTCCATCTCCTACCGTATTGAGTGGCCAGACTGAAGTTTCTTGAACCCTCTACTGCAATCTTCGTACTTCTCTTCTATGTTGTCACAAATCTAGTGCAGCCATCCGATACCTAGCTACCTCTTCCCATTCAGTTGGGCGTCTCATGGCTCTAGCATAAGGTGTTCTCCATGCACGAGTCGGTGGTATTTTGGGTATGCCATCCCCATTCAATCCTCCATTGTATTCATCTTGTGAACTTAGTGAAGTATCATCTTCAATTATCTACGTAGTTTCCAAGAATCTGACACCCGCTTGCCGACTGCGATCTTCCTCCCTTTGCCTTCTATTGTCTAGGTTAGGGCTGGCAACTGGGATATCTGGGTCCCACGGTAGATTATCGTTGCTGCTGGAGTCTTCCAACCACCCTCTAGTTCTTGCTTTTTCAGGTACCATTTCTATATCCTTCCATATTATTGCTGCCACTTCCCCCTACTTATGTGATATTTAGCAGTCGAGCTTTGTCCTGCTTCCCATCTCCTGGGTCTTTCTGGAGAATCTCTTGTTTCCTAAAAGTTTGCTACTTCTCTACTTGAGGATTCTTCTGGATTTAATACAATTTTTAGCGAGGCTAAAGAAGAACTCCTAGAAAGTGCAACAGTTACTTTTGCTTTTCCCCGTCTATGTTCCCTTGGACTTGTCACGACTTCCTGTTCTTCTTCCAAGGAGAATAAACTGCTTTCCGAAGAGTTCCCTGTTGCACTATTTCTCGGTTCCCCTTGATTCAGCTCTGCCCACTCTGCTAGGCGAGCTTCATGCCTTTCATTTACCCTATGCATGGTTGTGTCCAACTCCTGGATCACCTGTTCTCGTAGCTGATTGTTGTACTATCTCAGAGTTTCATATTCCTCTTGCAACCGATGTGTTTCCATTCTCATTCATTGCATCAATCTAACTTTGTCTTCTTCATCTTCTTCCAGAACCTCCTATTGAGCGACCTCCATCATGACTTGGAGTCGGTCCCCTTCATTGTTACTTGAGAGTTCCATTGATTGCTCTTCCTCACTCCCAAACAACCAATCCAGGTTATGCGTTTCCTCCCCTCGAACAATGCTACCCTACTCATTATTTCTGGAAGGTTGTGTGCCTGAATCTTCTTCTTCTGTTATGGAAGTTCTCGTTTGTTCCGAGTTAATCATGTTGACTTTCGCACGTGGCTTGTATACCTTCAACTTGGAACCATTGATTACCTCGGGGCATAATGTTCCATCCAATTTCCTTAGTCTAACTGCCCCATTTTCTAGTATTTCATCCACCTGGAAGGGTCCAAGCCACAGGGTTTTTAATTTCCCTGGCTTGAGTTCTCTCTTACCGTTGTATTTTAGAACTAGTCCACCAGCCTTCAAGTCCATCTTCCGAAGGTGTTTATCATGCCAGAACTTCCTTCTCTTTTGCGCTACCTCCGTTGCCCATTGAGCCATCACCCGTTTCTCATCTAATTGTACCAAGGTTGTCAGTCACTCCTGGATGCTTTCTTCTTCACTCAACCGGTTGTCGACTGCTACTCTCAAACTTGGTATAAGGAATTCAACTGGTACCACTACTTCCTGCCCGTACATCAGTTGAAAAGGTGTGTTATTTGTGGTTGGCTTAAAAGTTGTTCTATATGCCCATAGAACTGTTGGTAGTCTTTCCTCCCAGTCGGCTCCCTCTACTCCACATGTCTTGTACATGATGGACACCAGGACCTTATTCGTCGCCTCCGCCTGCCCGTTTGCTCTCGGGTAGTATGAACTTGATAGTGAGTGGAAGATCCTAAACTCCTCCATTAGATTCTTTATAATTGCATTCACAAAATGGCCGCCTCTATCACTTGTCAGCTGTAGAGGTATCCCAAACCTTGTAATTACTTGTTCGTACAAAAAGCGAGTCGTGCTTCTTGTCGAGTTGTCTGGTAAAGCCCTTGCTTCGACCCATTTTGTGAGGTACTCCATTGCAACTACGATGTATCGACATCTCCTCCTTCGACTTGTCTTTAGAGGACCTACAAAGTCTAGCCCCCATATTTCGAATAGTTCTTGAGGCTGCGATGGATGTAGTGGCATGAAGTCTCTTTTCAACGGTTTCCCTATTCTTTGGCACGTATCACATGCTGTCACAAACTGTTTAGCATCGTGAAAGAGGGTGGGCCACCACAGACCTACCAACAACACTTTCCTTGCTGTCGCATCTGGTCCCATGTGTCCTCCTGCCAGTCCCTCGTGTGTCTCCCTCAGGGTCTATTGTACTTCATCTTCCATTATACATCGTCGAAGTATCTGATCCTCCCCCATCTTATATAGCAGTCCTGCAATCAAGGTGAAGGGTGCTGACTTTGTAATTACCTTCCATTGTTCCATTGTCGTCAACTCCTCTGGAAACTTCCCTGTCGACAGATATTCCCCGATATGCTTATACCACCCAGGTATAGCATTAATCATGAACAGTTGTGCATCGGGAAATTCATCCGGTATTCCTCCCTCTGCAGGTTCGCCTGAGCGAATCCTTGACAACTGATCCGCTATTACGTGTTTCTTCCCTGGCCTTACTACCACTCTAAACATGAATTCCTACAGAGTGACGAGCCATCGACTTACTCATCCATAGATCGTTGGTTTATTGATCAAGTATAACAGAGCCTAGTGATCTACGTAGAAAGCAAAAGGGTTCACCAATAAATAGTGTCTGAACTTCTATATCGAGTACACCATTCCCAATGCTTCTCACTCTGTTGTACTATAATTCTTTTTGGCTCTTGACAATAGCCTACTTGCAAAGTATATGGGCTGATCCAATCCAAATTGGCCTTCCTGTGCTAATGCGCATCCAATCGCAAAGTTTGAGGCGTCCACATGGACATGGAATTCTCTCTCCCAGTTAGGGTAAACCAGGATAGGTGCTTTTACCAGGTGTTCCTTCAATCCTTCAAATGCCACCTGGTGTTCCTCTATCCATCTGAATGGGGTATTCTTCCATGTAAGTGCATCTAGTGGGTGAGACGTCAATGCATAATTTTGGATAAACCTCCTGTAGTATCCGACGGTTCCCAAAAAAGTTTTAACTGAGCTCACGTCATGTGGCTCCTCCATTAGTAACACTACCCGTATCTTGTTCGGGTCGGGTTTTAATCCTTCTTGGCAGACTATGTGTCCTAACAGCTTCCCGTATGGCACCAACAGGACACATTTATTTGGGTTAAGTGCGATTCGCGCCTTCCTGCATAAACCCATGCATTCTTCCAGAGCTTTTAGATGTTCCTGCGTCTTCCCATACAACGACCAATCATCTAAAAAAGCTTTAAAATTCCCTGTGGATATTTTATCAAAGATATATAAGATGATCCTTTGAAAAGTAGCGGGTGCATTGCATAGGCCAAATGGCATACGATTGTATGCATATATTCCATTCTCCACCACAAAAGTAGTCTTCAACTTGTCTTCTTCTGCTATGTTGATCTGATTGTACCCCGAGAATCCATCCAAAAATGAATAGATCTCGTGGCCAGCTACTTCTTCGAGTATGGAGTCCGTGAATGGGATTGGGAAGGGATATTTTATAGTTATGACATTCAAACTTCTAAAATCCACACAGATTCGGATTTTATCTACTTCTCATTTTAGAGTGATCACGATTGGTGAAACCCACTCGCTTGTCGTAACCTTGAATATAATGCCTGCATCTAGCATCTTCTCGATTTTGGCATTCACCTTTGCTGCATATTTGGGATTCATCCTGTAAGGACGCCTTCTGACTGGTTGTGCGCCCTCTATCAGAGAAATCTTGTGTACGCAAAGCTCGGGTGGTACTCCCTTCAAGTCTCTATACGTCCAAGCAAAAACATCCTTGTAGTCCATAAAAATCTTAATTGCTGCTGCTTTGAGGACTGGATCCCAATCGTCTCCACATTTGATCATCTTCTCTTCACCTTCCTCTCCCAAGTTTACCTGAATCATCTTCGGGCCTTCATATTTTATTGATTCAGGCTCATCTGTTGCTTTTAGTGTCACGATGGGGTGGGTTGGTTTCTCCTCGATGACTGCTTCCCCCATCGTGAATTCTACAAAATTCTTGGGAAATGTCCACTTCTCCCGGTCTTTGTCCTTATCCGCTGTTGTCATTCTTTTGTTACTAATTTATTTTCTAGGTTCTTGCGCCTCATCCCTTTTGGTCTCTATTTTTGCTTCTATGCATAGACATTGGGGAGGGAATACTTTGTAATCTTCCATCTGCCAGTGTAGTAGACCCTTGTCTTGGTCATAGTCATCCTCCATGCAGTTATCAAGTTCCAACACTCCTTCCTCGTCGGGTTCATATCCTGCCTCACCATCTGATGAAGAGGACCCCGAATCATCTGAAGTTGCTATATCCTGACTCACCGTATGATTCTTCAGATTAATAATATACTTGTGTTGCCCTTGTTTGAAAGATAATATTTCCTTCTCCCAATTATGGTTAACTTTGGCTGCTCTCAACCATCCTCGTCCTAGAAGTGCATCGTATGCGGACTTCTGCATAGCAATAATGACAAAATCTACCACAAAGTCTTGATCTGCTATGCGTATCTTCTGGTTCATTAAAACGCCCAATGTCTCGATGCCATACTGATCAGCTCCATATAGCTTAAAGGTTGGAGATCGTAAGGCGGGTTGCCCAATTATCCGCCAAGTCTTTTCTGGCATTACGTTCACACTCGATCCTCCGTCCACAATTACCTGAGTCAGCTTATGGTTCAAAACTTCTATTTGGACGATAGTTGGCTTCTTCCCTGCTTCAATCATCAGGATTGTTGGATCGATGAACTGGTCATGCTTGATAGTTGCTACCTACCGAGGTTCATCCTTCTTCTTGATGACTTCTCCGATTGTAGCATACAACTTCGGTACGATGCTAAACAAGTTGGTGACTTTCATTTCCACCTTCGTGTTTAGTACCTCCGTTACCAAGCCTTCCATTGTTGCCTTCTGCACGATCTCCGGTCGTTGCAACACTTTCTCCAGAATTAGTTGATCTCCTTTTTCCTTGGCTAATTCTGTATTTATCATCTCTTGGGCTTCCTGCCATCGTGCCTTCTCCTTGGTAGGGTTCGGGTATTCCTCCCTCTTCCTGGCCTGTGCCCTTGTTACAGCCAGGACTTCATTCTTTGGTTCCTCCACCTCTCCTATGCCAATCAGGTTTATATTCTGTGTCCCACTAGTACTGGCCTTGTTCGGGCAATTGGCTTCCGTGTGGTTGCCTGGACCGCACCATTTGCACATCTGCATGGTATTATTTCCATGATTGTTGTTTCCTGCATTCTGCGTCTTGGGGCAATTCTTTGCGAAATGGCCCCATTCTTGATAGTTTCGACATTGAATAACTGGTCGGCCCTCAGCGTCATATTGCAATCGGCTCTGGCCTCCTTGTCTTCCTCCTCACCGGTTATTCCTGTATCCTCCGCTTGTTGCAGCTTGTCCATTCCTTCCTGGGTTTGGTTGTTCTTCTTGTTGAATGGCCAAAGTTTGATGTCGTTTGTTCTTAAGATTGAATGGACACTCGACCACTGGATGACCTGCAATTTCACATATGTTACAGTAAGCTTTCTTCGGACAGTCAATATTGGAATGCCCTTCCTTCTTGCAATCCGAGCACCAAATTTCCTTTCGGTCTTTTCGATTTTCATTTTTGGCTTCTTTCAGTATCTTCTCCATTTCTTTCCGAAAGGTGTGGATCGTGCTCTGCACCTTGTCTTCATCATCACTATCCGATTCTTCGGTATGTTTTAAGTGACCTCCAATTCCTGGTGGTTTTCTGCTTCCCTTCACTTTCAAAGTTCTTCGCTTTCTCCAGTGCTTCTTCATATGTTGAGGATGGTACTGCCTTCATCTTCTTCCTCCATCTTGGAAGTAGTCCATCCAAAAACCACCGCTTAATCATACCGTCGACAGGTGTCATTTCCATTTTGTCCGTCAGTTGTTTCAGTCTTCTATTGAAGCTCTTAACATCTTCATCTGTTCTCTGCTTCATGCAGCAAATTTCTATGATTATGTCAGTGTCATCCCGCATTGGTCAAAATTCTTCTATGAATGCATTCTTCAGGTCTTCCCATTGTGCAAATGCTTGTCTACTCTATCTTTTCAAGTACCAGTCTATCGCCATGCCTCGCAATGTTGCTGGAAACAATTGCAACCATTGTGTGTCTTGATTCACCCCATTCGCTCCCCAAATGGTAGTGCAAGTTCCCACATGTCGGGCTGGGTCTTCTTTCCCTTCACCTGAGAAAGGTGGGCATTTTTGTTGTATAGTTCTATTAGCCTGATTTCCTGCCATGGTATTCTGGTATACAGGTACTGTTGTGTGTTGAGTTCTTTGCGGTTGTCTATCAACTATTGGTGGTGCAAAATTTTCCCCAAATAGCCTTGTCTGCGTTCCCCCTTCGTCTCTGCTTCGCGACCTTCTTCACGAATATACCAAACGTGGCTCCGGTCTTCCTCCCCATGAACCTCCGTGGTGATGCCTTGATACCAGGTTCTCTCCTACAGTATCCTCTGGCCACTCCTCTCCCGTCGGTTGGGGTGTTACCGTCCAATCATCAACTATGGGTGCTCTTTCTGCTATTTGTTCTTCCTCATTTTCTTGCAGTCACCAACAAGGTTTCTATGTGTGCATTTTCATCGTCTTCAACATTCCATACTTGTTCTATCTCTGGGTGAGACACCTCTAGGGCCTCGTTTGCTCGTAGGTTCACCAGTCGTGCGCTTCGTCTTACCCCTTTGCTTTGTTCCCTGAAATCAATCATGCACCTAACTCCCTCAATCACTTTGCCTAGACTCTTCGGGTTTTTTGATTAGGCAATGGCGCCAAATGTAGACAGGGGTGAGTACATTCTCGATACAGGTGATGATAGTTAGTATCAGGGTTAGGCAAGGTAACAAATGGTCTAATTGATAGGCTAACTCTGGCTATCAAGGGTCCAGACATTGGATAGATAGGTGCAGACATCTGGGACTATGTCAGACATCTGGTCTAGACATCTGGGAGCCAGACATCAGGTTATGGCTGGACGTCGGGTGAAGGGGCTGATGGCTAGCCATATGGTAGTGACCAGATGTTCGGCTAGACATCAGGCCTCAACGAACGCTCAACCGCCATAACCACTTCTACTCCAACACCTGTTCATCAATACGCAACAACAAACCTGTAACAATAATTCACCAATCAAAAACCTGCAACATAGCCATTAATGCTTCAAACTTGCAACAACTCCATTAATGGCAGCAACCTATAACTCAACTCAACACTCAATGCATACACATAATATGGATCAGAATAACAGTATTTGTATTATGCTTCAATCATGATTACAACATACAATGGTGATCTCAGACAAAGTCTGTGCTCTCTCTGTCTATCTCTGATTATCTACAAATGTTTGAAAAGGGGGTATTTATAGGGCTGGAAGTTGGTTATCCCAACCAACTTCCCCCAACTTCCCCAACCACTTCTACAACCGAATCTGCTAACTAATTGCTAATTAGACGTCTAACTCTGCTAACTAGCCGTCTGGCCACTAGCCCAAACGTCTGGTTGTCAGACTAGACGTCCGGCGATCGCACTGCAGACGTCCGACGGCCGATCCCGACGTCCGACAAAACTGGACGTCTGGTGACTGGTAACACTGGACGTCTGACTTACAGACTGGACGTCTGATGCCAACACTTAGACAAAATTGCTCAATTACATTCAAAATTGTTGGAGGATGTGCCAGTCAGTCCTAGGGCTTAGAACTGCTGTCTACAATCACCATCATTGTCGGAGTTGCTCCTTATGCAACTTTAACTTCCTTTTGTCATCATCGTCTTCATCTCTCTTTTCGGGTTTAAGACTAAGTAAAAATCCTTTTCATACAATGTTGAAAATAAAACCTTTATCTTCTTTTGAATTTGAAAAGAAGTTCATTCATAAACCATATTATGATAGTTTATTCTCATTAACATAAATCATTCATCATATACTAAAATAACAAATCATCCATCCACAAATAATTATTTATAGTAACAATCCACACAATAAGGTAGAAACATATAATACCTTTAAGGTAGGGCAACACCAATAACACTCCTTAAAGAAGGAATAACTCCACAAAATCTCCCAAGATGAGAGGCCACTCTCTAGACAAAGAAAATTACAAGAGAATACTCGATATGAATTATGATAATTACAATGACAATATCCCTTCTTTATATACTCATCTTCTAATGTTGCTTTGGGGAACCCACCCTAAACCCTTATCCCACTCATTATTATATTATAATATTACAATATAATCAGCTTTGGGTTATGTGTGGCCCATGCCAACTATCCATAATACCCATATACAATATAATAGCATATCCCCATATACCTATCCCTAGGTACCATAACATTCCACCCTCCTTACAAATGTTTCATCCTCAAAACATGAGAAAAAACTAAATAATATGATCTTTTGAGAAATGTTGACAACTGGTACCAATATTGATTGTCCATCCATCCAAGTGAAGTCTTGATTGGTTGAGGTCTTTGATGATGCCAAGCTAATATTATGCCACTTGAATATCCACAACTACTTAATTGGATCCATGCTTGTGCTACTCTGATATTCAAAATTATTGCTCTTACAGTTCCATGATGTTGTTGCACCACATTGAAATTCAAAATTACTATGCTTTTTTTAACAAATAATGTCATACTTGATGTCTTTCTGACTCCTTGTAGGTCTATAATAATGTTGATGCCCTATGTCATGCCTCCATGATTGTTGTTTCTCATGGTGGTGTGGGTGTCGATATGTTATGACCTTAACCTAATATTCTGCTTCCTTTTGTTCTTCAACATTTTATTTCTTTGCTTTAAATTATCCCTCATGCTCTTTGATCATGTGCCTCTTTTTTGTGCATCATTGTGTTATTCAAATAAAGCTTCCTTGGACTTTGTTGTTGCTTCTTCCTTGGAATCTATTGGTGCCTCTATTGTAGACTCAGATTTTGATTATTCTGTTAGTTATTTAACTTGTTCTGCTACCATATTTGCTTCTTGCTTCGTAATTTGAGAAATATCTTGCATTGTTATCTTATTTTTCTTATATCATAACTTAATGAACTTCTTTTGCACATTAATGTTAACAGTACCTAAATAATCCAACCAAGGATAACGAAGAACAATGTCCACACCGTCCATTTCAATAACATAAAAATATAAATGTAAAATATATTTATCCATGGTGATCTTCAAATCTTAAAAAAATTGAACATTCTCACCTTCAAGTTGCATGTCCTTAATTTTTGTTACCTAAACCTAAAACCTCTTAGCCAAAGCAATATTAGTGAAATTATACCAGGTGCTAGGGTTAATAGAAATTATAACCTTGTCATTTTAAAAGCATCCATGAACCTACAAGATATAATTTTTAGATGAAAACAAAACCTTATGATCATCCACTTTTTGTCTGGCTTCTAAGGAGTTATTCCTTTAACCTACACACTATCATCGTTATCTTTTTTTTTGCCACTTCCTTAAAATTTTCTAACTTCCTTTTTAATTCCTTTTGTTCATTCTAGAGCCTATACTTTTTTGTATAGTTGTTAAGGGTATCTTTCAAACTAGCTATCTTTTTATACGACTTCCATTGACTCAAGAATGCTTGGTCTATTTCTTCCTAAGTTTGTTTATGCTGATGGGTGCAAGAAAAATCCCAATATCAATTCAAAGCTTCCCATTTAAGATAAATAAGTAGCTAATGATTCCAATTAGTTGAGCATCAAGATTTAAAAATTTTGCACCATTCTCTAACATCAATATCATCTTCTCTAGAAAACCTATGTAACTCCATGAGTCCATGCCCATAAAAATGAAACTACAAAACATGTTAGGGTTTCTATATATATATATATATATATATCCCCACTGACTTGAAACTAAAATTCCATATAAACAAGTAGACCCAAAAAAAAACTAGACACAGTAATAGTAGACAATTTGCTTACGCCAACTGAAAGATATCTCAAATTCCATTTTTTGGAAAAAAAACAAGATTTGGAAAAATGCTAGTGCCCTTGTTACATATGACAAATTCCAAAGGGGCATATCTCCCTCAAAAGTGCTTGGATTCCTTCATTTGACCATACATTTTGAAGCTCTTCAATTTTTTAATAAAATGACAAGAATCGTCTGAACTAGACAACTTTACACAAAAATATGGCTCACAAAAAATGAGATGTTTTCTTTTTAAAAAAAAATCTTGAATTCTACAATCCACAAAAAATAATCCCTATTTGGCAAAATTGTTGCTCTAATACCACTCATTACAAAACTTCATTCTCATTAACATAAATCATTCATCATATAATGAAATAACAAATCATCCATCCACAAATAATTATCCACAATAACAATCCACACAATGAGACAAATAGATAATACCCTTAAGGTAGGGCAACACCAATAATACTCCTTAAGGAAGGAATAACTCCACAGCTTCGCCCACGATGAGGGGCCACTCCTTGGGCAAAGACGATTATAAGAGAATACTCGATATGAATGATGATAATTACAGTGACTTTATATACCCATCTTTCTAATGCTACTTTGGGGAGCCAACTCTAAACCCTTATCCCACTCATTATATCATAATTTAATCACCTTGGGTTATGTGTGGCCCATGACAACTATCCATAATACCCATATACAATATAATATCATATCCCCAGATCCCCATATACCTATCCCTAGGTACCATAGCAAACCCACTTTTCTTTAGTCTATCAACAACTCACTTATCCATTTTGTCAATGAGTTCCTATAGGCGGTGTTTATATGCCTTGACATTCTCATCCTTTTGTTTTGTAATATAGATATCATCAATGATTTATATTGCATCATTCAAGAGTCTAGATTCTTTTCCAAAGGTCTTCTTGAGGTTGTCCCATGATCTGGGTGAAATTTTAAATGATTGGTTTCAATATATTACTATGCCTCTTAGTGTATCATGGAATAGTTACATCCACATTGTTTCATACATAACTTCATTTTTGCTCACTAGATTGTTACATAGTTACCAATGTAATAGACAAGATCTTCACCATCACCATCACCATGGAACCTCAAGTATTTTTGCTTGCTTGCTCCTATTGCAACCATTGTCGTCTATGTTGGTATTGTGTTTATTATTGGTTTTAATGGTGGTCTACTCATCGTCTAGACATCTTTGTCAACTGTAGCCATTATCGTCTATGTTGGTATTGTGTTTATTATTGGTGTTAATGGTGGTCTACTCATTGTCTAGACGTCTTTGTCAACTGTAGCCATTGTCATCTATGTTGGTATTGTATTTGTTCTTGGTTTTAATGGTGGTCTACTCATCGTCTAAATGTCTTTGTCAACTAACAACCCCCTTATAATGATTTCTCAAAGCTCAAACATCTCTTAATGTCTGCATAGATGCTTTGTAACTTTCTTAGAAATTATATGAACATTGGCTCCAATCGAGTGTTAAAAATTCACCCACTAGTTGACATGATCCACTGCGATTGTTGTTTCAGATTCCTAACCCTTGCACCTCCAAGCACACGCACTTGTGTCAATGTTGGGTCACTTGTATGACTCATTCACTTTGATGAGT
Organism: Wollemia nobilis; assembly: GCA_028583015.1. Classification (NCBI taxonomy): domain Eukaryota; kingdom Viridiplantae; phylum Streptophyta; class Pinopsida; order Araucariales; family Araucariaceae; genus Wollemia; species Wollemia nobilis. Next base: position 1,460,444 of record JAQPPZ010001192.1, read on the forward strand.
TTTTTTACCATGATCGACTTTGTTTGTGCAAGCTCTTTCATTTGCATGAACTTCATAGGTGCACGTCTCCATTAGCATATTTGATGTTCATCATATAGTGACCTAATCATATTTAGTCAATAGCAACAATGTCTCCCACCAGGTTTGCTCCATGCATTCAACATTTTCATTCTTGTTGGAGACAATGTCTTTTGTACAAAGACTTCCCTCCTTTGAGGTTTGCTCCATGCATTCAAAATTTTCATCCTCATTGAAGACAATATCTTTTGTACAAGGACTTCCCTCCTTTGAAGTGAGCAACATGTTGGATTTCCATCGACAAAACCCCTCTACCACTCAAACACTTGAAATGACATTATTGTGATTGTCCACACGTCTTCATTCAAAAATATTGGTAAAAATGTTTGTACACCTTCTCTTCCCTTCTCACAAGGGAGCTTTGCACAAGGTTCAACTTCAACAATTACATTCATCAAAGGGGCTTTTGTGGTTTCAACAAGATTTATTGTGTGTCCTTATGCACATTGACTTCACCGCATTCACATTCGTCCCCTAATTGTGTGATGAGAACATCATGTGTTGACCTTAGGAATAGTTTAGTTCTTAGGTTTACATTTCCTAAGGTTAAATTTATTTTGGTTAATAAAATACAAACCTACATGAGCCTTCACTCTCATGGGATTTTAGAATTAATTTCTAAATTCTGTTGGTTGTAAGCCTCAAGATAGTTAGCTTAAGTTAGCAATTAGCCTAATTTGGAATTTCATATCTTCCAATTTATGCTTTGTTCAGTAAAGGAAGAAAATGTATTTTGTGCTTATTTAAGCATGGGAAAATAATGCAAAGTTTAGTGGAGTTTGAAACTTCAACATTGGTACGAGAGCCTGAGATCAGGCCGTGGGTTGCATTTTGGTCTGTTTGTATTCTCGATCGTCTACATGCAAACTCTGTCACCAACACAATGACGTCCTTGTCTAGAGGACAACGCAGAGACAAAATTTCGGATTACAGCAAAGCATCTTGAACAACCGATTACGGATGTTGGTCTGGTGATGGCGATCAGGAAACGAGACGACGTAATCCGACGAAGTAAATTATTTTCCCGACGACTTGTTCAGTGAAGCAGTCGGTTTTCTTCAGATGAAGGCAACGTAGTTTGGAGCAGATACATTTTCAGGTGAAGTGACGAGCAACCACGTCGTAAATCCAACTCACACTTGGAGGAACGAACAAACGATTTTAAGCAGACTTTATGCGTGGGAGTTTCAACAGTCATTTGCGGGAGCCATGAAATTTGATTTCAAACGCTGCGATGGTCGTGATTGTTTTGAGTTTGGCATAGGCAGACCACTGTGTTCCATGCTCAGGCGGGTTTGTTCCATCGCAATCGAACGTTTCAGACAGCAAATTGCAGATCATGTGAACAAACTTTAACATGCTATTCCATGTTGAAAATTTGGCACATATTTAGCCTGTAGCCAGCCGATGGTGAAGACAACTCCCACACGAGCTCTTGTTTGCGTGAACATTTGACAACCAGTCACAGGGAAGCCATGTGGCGATTTTATCACCATCATGGGGCGAAAGATTTTATGTCTTTCAATTTTGCTTCATGTGAAGGATCCAACAGAAGCCCTTATCATCAAGTTCACAAGTGGGCTACTTGAACCTTTGTATCGAGAGTTGAAATATACTTCCTTAACCACTTTGGATGCAATATTTAATCATGCACAGTTGGCAAAAGAGAAGCTTGCGGCTCAATCCAAAGGAGCTTCTAGACCTCCAAATCAACAACAATCAACTAAGGCAAAGATGCCTTCTTCTTCTACTTCTTCACCTTCTTCTCCTTCTCCTCCTTATAATGGTAAGAAATTTTGTAATCATTGTAAAAGAAGAGGACATAAGGAATCTGAATGTTTCAAGAAGAGGAAGAACCTCATTGTAAAATCTCAACAAGAGGAACCTCAAAATGGTCCCCTTGAGATCATAGGAGAAGATAGAGAATATGAAGAGTTAAAGGGTAAACTGAACAATGTTACCCTGATGCATCATAAAGGTGGTTGTGACAGTTTTTTTGTCACGAAAGCCCACCTAACTCACAACTTTTCTATGAATTGTATTATTGACAATGGATCACAAACAAATTTGATTGTGAAATCCATAGTCAATAGGCTAAAATTGCCTATGGAACCACATCCTCGTCCATATTCACTTGGATGAAAAGATACTAGTTCTACCTCCTATATCACAAAAACTTGCACTATGTCCTTTGCTTTGGGCCCACATTTTATGGATCGAGTCACCTACGATGTGACTTTGATGGATTATTGTGGTCTCATTCTTGGCCAGCCCTATCAGTATGATAAAAGGGCTCAATATGATGCATATAACCAAACATACACAATGCATCATGCGAATAAGACATTTCTTATTTGTAGCCTTCCACATACCACACTTTTGCTTTGCTCACATCGACCACAAAAGATTGCATTAATCTTTAGCAAGCCTCAAGACACACCTGCTCTAGGAGCACCACCTTCTCTCAAGCAGGCGATCCCTCTTTCCTCGTTAGTACCTCCTACTTTGTCTTCTCTTGCTATTGAGCGGCCTTCTATCTTGTCACCTTCACAAGTTCTTGTTGTGCAACAGACTTCACAACAGGCCATTGCTCCTCGTTGATTTCCTTCACAGATTGACGATAGAGTTGTGACCAAACGTTGTATTTCCGCACCAGCATCTTGAGGCATCTTCAACCTTGTTCCAACCGACAATGACATGCTATCTCAAATTTCATTTTGTCCTACCAATGGGACATGTATTCAACGTTTGGTGACTCACCCTCCTACTTATATTGTAAAAGCATTGAATTCCAATGCTTAATTAGTGGGGAGGTATGATGAGGACATCACGTGTTCACCTTAGGAATAATTTAGTTCCTAGGTTTACATTTCTTAGGGTTAGATTTATTTTGGCTAATAAAATAAACCTATGTAAATGTGAGCCTTCACTCTCACGTGGGTTTCTAGAATTAGTTTCTAGATTCTATTAGTTGTAAGACTTAATTAGCCTAAGAATTTCATATCTTCCAATTCATGCTTCTGTTACGCAAAGGAAGATAATCCAATGTATTTTGTGCTTATTTAAGAATAGGAAAATAATGCAGAGTTCAATGGAGCTTGAAACCTCAACATTGTGTTATATGTTGTACAATACACTCAAATTTGTGCATAGGCTCACCCCTTATTCATTGTTGTTTGCATCCATATCCATGTATAATTCATGGATTGTCAATCATTTAGTTCTTGTCACATTCACCTTTTGTCACCATGTTCTCTCAATCAAGGCTTGTTATGATAACGTCGCCAAATATAACACAAAAACCTGTATTTCACACAACAAATTAAAGTAACATACAATCACATGAAATAGAAATAACTCGAAACAATTTACAAAGCATGCTTATTAACATCAATCATAGAGACAATCCATCATATATGCACAACTCTTGTGCAATGCTTGAACAATGTGCACATTAGATTAGCAAGACAACCTGTAGCATTTACAATGTACAATGTATACCCTATCCAATGTCTCGAACTACTCTCAAGGAAAGCAAGGGATGCATATATACAAAAGGACCATTGGCGGAGATTATTGGTAACCATCTAACTACCAACTACATGTCAATATGCATATACATCAAAAATGAAAATTAACCCCTTATTAACTCTATTACAAAAGGTGTCACGTACCCACATGCGACAACTTATGCACAATTCATCAAAACTACATACAAGGACAAATAGTGCATACATATACAAGACACATACTAGGCAACTCAGTGTTGTGGTGGCACATGAGCTAGTGCCAAGTTGGATATGCTGCCTACATAAAATAGTGCATGAGGATGTGGTCTAGTAGTTGAGATGGAGTGTTTCCATGAAAACAACTTAGATTCAATCTTCAGTGCCCTCAGGTTTCCCTATATGTGTGTGTGTGTGCATGCATGCATGCAGGAATTTGACCTGCACTCAAAAGAGTTTCATTTGCTGATGAGTTTGATGAAGAGAATGTGTACTATAACCTGACTTTGGGAATGTCGCCATGATTAATCGAATACCTTGTTTATAATTCAAATTTTTAGTCTGAACTTGGGAATATGATTTTATGCTACCAAAGTTGTAAGAGGTATTTTGAAATTAATAACTCGTATATCAGCTTGATTATACAGCCATTAAGCAAGCAGATAATAAAAAATGGCCATTCATGCCTCTAAAAGCTACATATACAAACCTTCCAATGAAGAATCAAAACCATACATATCCTAAACTATACAGAAGCATAGACAAATATGCATACTAAATCAATCTTTATATATCCAGTAATTCATGTTTCTCAGAAATTCCTTCTTAGATGGATGAACCATATAACAGATACATAAAGTAAAAGAATATGCATAACACAAAACATATAATGACTGTCCTCATGAATCCTTCAGATACATAAAGTAAAAGAATGGCCTTTTGTGCATATTGTATTAAAATGGAAAATATTGATACAAACAAGATAAATACAAGTTTGTACAACCAATAGTACAACATGCACATAAGACGTGGACATTTAGGATTGCAGTTGAACAGCAATATCTTCTCCTCTGACAGAAGGTGTAGTTAACTCGTATGCTTGCTATTTGATGATGCTGATATATTTCTGCCTTCTTTCTTGTCAACATGTAGAGGAAGGATTTGTAACCTTGAATCCAACTCTGTGCCTGACGTTTCTGTTAATAACTGATAGCTTTCCACCAGCTTTATTTGACTAGCAATAATATTTGAACTTCTTGGAAGAAGTTCAACTGGCTCCCCTATTGGAATCACAATGTATTCAATGGCAAGCCTGGCCTCCTGAGAAAGCAGAAACATATCAGCAACAAGATAATTTGTTAGAAAATCATCCATTGTCTCGTGAATTTCTCTATATCTGAAATGTCTGACAGAATAGTATTTATGTTAAAATAGAAATATCAAGGCAGTAATCTCACTAGCCAGAAACATATGCTTGGATCAAAGCCAATCTTTCACTTCAAACAATTTACATAAAATCAGACAAAGGCTTTTTTATGACATGCACTTGCAGACAAGTCACTGGGGCATTTAGAAAATGCTTCGATTATTTGTCTTCACAGATATTTATGAAAACTTGATTAACTCAAAACGTGTGTACCAGCATTCATGGTAGATCAGAAAAAACGAAGAAATGTCCCCCAAGTGCTTTATCTTCAAGAGTGAGCAAAAAATTTCAACTGATTAAAAGGGATAAATTCTATGTGAAAGAGATTGATAGATATATTATGGCCCATAGTCTGGGCATGCTACAAAGAAACCAGATAATCAATTAAAGCCTAAATATTGGAAAAATCAATTTTGAAAGAGATGATCATGAAGAAGACGATGGACATTTCTTGAAAAGCAAAATCCTTTTAATTACCCCTATAAGGCCAACTTTTGAACAAAAGGCCGAGATCATAGAACCATAGATGAAACAGCGAAGATAACAAGGATGGATAAAGGAATGGCCAAGGCCAAAGCCTAGTTGTAATAAAAGCTAACATAACATTTACAGCATCAGAATAGACATAATCGTGCTTTCTCAATTATTTATAGGATATTTGGGAGTGTTAAAAGAGAGAGGAGAGACTAAGAAATAGAAGAAAGAACTTTCACTGCTCAGAAAAAAGTAGGCTTCAGATCTGCAGTACATTTATAGACTTCTAACCATCAACTGAAATCTGAAACTGTCTCTTAAACTGTCAAGTGCGTCATTGTCAACCAGCTTCTACCATGCAACTGTCAACTATTTGATGGCCATTATATATGTTTTGTTACTTTTACTTAATGGTTATATAAGGTACAGCATGAATTTTATATCAAAATTTGATAAATTTGTCTGCTGGAGAAGTTGCTATGAGAATATCTACCATTTGTTCTTGAGTGGAATGATGTTCTAACCCAATATCTCCATTTTTGGCAAGCTGTCAAATGAAATGATAATGATCATCTATATGTTTTATGCATACATGAACCATATGATTCTTCATCATTTCACAATGAAGCGTTGTTGCCTGAAAATAGTTATCTGTAAACTGGCAAGCAATTTCCTCAACAAAACTACTTCACATACTGCCATAATATCATCCTTGTAGCTTCTATGAAAGAAAAGGCCTGTGTGCTTTTTCCTCACTAGATCAAGACGCAACTCCTATTCCTGTGTTAAACACATACATTATATTGGATTTCCTTTCATGTACAAAGCTTACTCAATTAGTATAGATGTATCCAAAAAGTTGCAAAGTACCAGTTTATTCATACTAGATGCCAAAATCTGTTGTTGATTGAAATATCTCAATAACCGTTTTTGTTGTTTTTCACTGATCTGTTGCTGCAAAGCATCAGTTCATTCATACTAGATGTTGCAAAGTACCAGTTTATTCATACTAGATGCCAAAATCTGTTGTTGATTGAAATATCTCAATAACCGTTTTTGTTGTTTTTCACTGATCTGTTGCTGCAAAGCATCAGTTCATTCATACTAGATGCCAAAATCTGCCGTTGCTTGAAATATTCAATAACGTTTTTTTTTATTTTGGTGCATTTATAAAATTGGAAATATATCTCACAACAAAACTAATATTGGCCCTACTGCTAAGATATATTAGGGTGCCCACCCACCTCCAAAAAGTGACTCATTGGCCTAAACCAAATCATTATTACTAATAATTTTAGAGTAGCCTCCATAGGAATAGTACCTGTTTGCAGCAACATATAATACTTTTTCAAAAAAAAATTTGGCATACTTTGTTTATGATATAAAATCTCTTATTAGTTTGCCAAAACTCTACTTCTAAACAATAGTGCAAAAGACCTAAATTTTTCACATCAAAAGTTGGAACATAAAATTGATTTCACCTCTTAATAGTGTTCATCTTATTGTCAATAATGAGAGAGAGAGAGAGAGAAATGACTATATCGTGATCTGTAATTTTCACATATAAACTTGAATTAGAGGACTTCTCCTAAATCTAGATCTCGTAAGATGAAGACCAATTTTGATATACCAAGGTCTTGGAATCAATTCAAATTGTAAAGAGTTTTCACCTACCTACGGACAATATGTCACTTCCCTTCAACATCAAGTCCTTGGGTCCAATCCATGAGCCCTTCCTCCAAATCTTCATCGAGGAAGGCAATTTTCACATTATTCAGTATAGTCTCCAGCTGAAAGTTTAGGCAATAGCTAGAACTAACCTCATTGTTAGCATCTTCATAGTTGGGGGCAAAGATCTCTTCATAATCTAGGCCCTCTTAGTGGGTGTGCCCCTTAATCACCAATTTGACTTTGTATTTGTCCAAGGACCCATATGCCATCTTTTTCGTTTTATATATCCATTCACATCTAATGGGATTTTTTGTTGGAGGCAATTTGACAAGAACCCTCATCTTGTTTTTCATTTGGACATCATATTTTGCTTGCATTTGCCCTTTCCAATCCCTTTTCATTCTTTTAGTAAGTAGGTTGACATGCAATGTTAGTCATCAAAGCAAAAAGATGCAATGAAATTCAAATATTCCTACACCTACTTACCTTGTCGTCTAGGTCTTCCACAGAACGAAATTTTAGTTTGTTCTCCTTTTACTCCTCCAATAGTGAATTAATATCCTTTAGGTCCATTTGTTGCCTAAGTATTTAGTAGATTGTACTGCACAACCTATTGACTGGAATCATTATCAACAAATGTCTTTACCTGAGCTATCTCAACCTAAAAATTACCGCTATCATCATTTGATGAAACCTACAAACCAGTCTTCCAATCATCCAATGGCACTTGCACCCCCTGAACATTACCTTGAACTTCCTTTTCTGCTGATTTAGAATTGGTAATCAGGCACAGCATATCAGCACCAGGTTGAAAAAAACTACCGTTCTTATTAGAAAAACATCTCTATTGATGACCACCTTATTTGTACAGATACCAATCAAGCTATATGCCTCAGAATGATCACTGTATCTAGCAAACAATATTCTCCTACATCAAGAATTTGACTCATGTTTTTCATGTGGAACAAGTACATACATAATGGAACCAAATATTCTCAACAATTCTCAACCATAATCATTTTGAAGTGCATTTAAAGAACTTCTTGCTAAAAAAATGGATTGCGATATGAACAATTCTCAATTTCTGTTTTGAATTAGAGGACTTTTCCTAAATCTAGATCTCGTAAGATGAAGAACAATTTTAATATACCAGGGTCTTGGAATCCCTTTCAAATTGTAAAGAGTTTTCACCTACCTACGGACAATATGTCACTTCCCTTCAACCTCAAGTCCTTGGGTCCAATCCATGAGCCCTTCTTCCAAGTCTTCATCGAGGAAGGCAATTTTCACATTAATTCAGTATAGTCTCCAGCTGAAAGTTTAGGCAATAGCTAGAACTAACCTCATTGTTAGCATCTTCGTAGTTGGGGGCAAAGATCTCTTCATAATCTAGGCCCTCTTAGTGGGTGTGCCCCTTAATCACCAATTTGACTTTGTATTTGTCCAAGGACCCAAATGCCATATTTTTCGTTTTATATATCCATTCACATCTAATGGGATTTTTTGTTGGAGGCAATTTGACAAGAACCTGTTGGTTACGAATCTGCCACTTAGGAAAGGATTTTAATCTATTGCGCCCTAGATTCGCCCAATAGATTGAAAGGCCGGAAGGAAGGGATGCCTTCCGTGCCAATCTCCGGAGAAGGCCGGCTTCCTATACTAATCTACTTGGTTTTTTAGATAAGAGTGCTGGAAAGAGATAAATTTGCAGAAAGAAATGGAAATATCATTTGTTTCAGGTGGGGAAGAACAAGCAGCACGATTACAAATTTGCATCCAAACCAACAACAATGAAAACAAAGCATGTAACAGAAATTGCAGCTGTTATTCTACCCTATGTATCCTTTTGTTTAGTATTTTAGATCCAAATAATAACCAATGCTCAAATCCAGAATTCAGAATTCAAACAGACAGAAATATAAATGGACATGAAGCAGAAATACTAGCAGAAGGCAGCATAAAAGATAGAGACAAGAAGCAGAGCCAAGGATGCTTTGAATTAAGTAGAAGGTGATCCATCACAGCAGAGTTCTCTAGCAATATGTTCCCCCCCTTTTACAATGAAATGAACTGCCTTTTATAGCAGGAATTTCCCCCCAAAATACAATCATGCACGGATCCCAAGGACCGGAAAAAGCTGTAAAAGTTGCAAAAAGTTGCCTAGATGAGACCCTTGTCGGCTGTACTTGTACTTAAGATATGGCCGTTCTGAAAACTGTACATCCCCGGACAGGTCTGGTGGGTGGGAAAGCCAGGTCCGGTTGAATGCGGTAGATGAGGTACAATTTGTTCTTCAATGTTCATCTACCTTGTACCTCGGCAGCACACAATCTGTCACTTCCTGACAGGCATCAATCTCGAAACTTGTGCGGTTTGCAAATGTAGGGGGGCTGACCAAAGTCGCCTGCTGAAGAGAGCACCTCCGGGAGTCGCTCCCAGATGGAGCGAACTTGGGAGGCACCCTGAGTTAGAAACGCTGGCAACTTGGTTTAATTTTCTGGTGCTTGCTGACTGGATGGGGGGCGGCAGCGGTCGCTGGGAAAAAGCAGCGACGACGGGCGGCGCTCAAGAATTGAGCGACGACGGGCGGCGCTCTCTTTCATGCCTTAGTCAAATTTTAGCTCTCTGCTCGTTGTCGCTGAAAAATGATAGCGACGCCCGACGTCGCCCGAAAACGGAGCGACAGCGGGAGGCGCGGGCAATCCGGACCAACAGCGGGAGGTTCCACACTTAGACGTTTTCATCTCCCTCATCATCTGCCGACGGTCGCTCAAAAAAAGGGGGAGTGACGATGGCGGCGCTCAAAAATTGAGCGACGTCGGGCGTTGCCCCCAAAATGGCGCCACAACGGGCAGCGCGCCCCTTCAGACACTTAGTCAAAATTTTATCTTTTATTCTCGCCTGCCGGGTTTCGCTTTGAAAGGGGGGTGCGACGACGGGCGGCACTCCAAAATGAAGCGATGCCGAGAGTCGCTCCCTTTTTGACACTTAATCAAATTTTGCATTTTAAACTTTCAGCTGACCTTCGCTCCAAAAACGAGCGCAGGTGGGCGTCGCCCCAAAAAGGGAGCGACAACGGGAGGGCCCAGACTTAGCCATTTTTGGCTCTTTTTCAAAACGATGGAACACTTGAAGGTAAAGCATGAGAACAGAAAAATGAAAGATATGAAACATGAAACTGCATGAAGAAAACTGAAAGAGAGAAAGGAGGGAGGCAGCAGCAATTTCTTTAGATTTTCAGAAATTTTACCCCGTTACAAAATGTGACAACAGAACCCTCATCTTGTTTTTCATTTGGACATCATATTTTGCTTGCATTTGCCCTTTCCAATCCCATTTTTTTCTTTTAGTAAGTAGGTTGACATGCAATGTTAGTCATCAAAGCAAAAAGATGCAATGAAATTCAAAGATTTCTACACCTACTTACCTTGTCGTCTAGGTCTTCCACAGGACGAAATTTTAGTTTGTTCTCCTTTTACTCCTCCAATAGTGAATTAATATCCTTTAGGTCCATTTGTTGACTATGTAACCCAGTAGATTGTACTGCACAACCTATTGACTGGAATCATTATCAACAAATGTCTTTACCTGAGCTATCTCAACCTAAAAATTACCGCTATCATCATTTGATGAAAACTACAAACCAGTCTTCCAATCATCCAATGGCACTTGCACCCCCTGAACATTACCTTGAACTTCCTTTTCTGCTGATTTAGAATTGGTAATCAGGCACAGCATATCAGCACCAGGTTGAAAAAAACTACCGTTTTTATTAGAAAAACATCTCTATTGATGACCACCTTATTTGTACAGATACCAATCAAGCTATATGCCTCAGAATGATCACTGTATCTAGCAAACAATATTCTCCTACATCAAGAATTTGACTCATGTTTTTCATGTGGAACAAGTACATACATAATGGAACCAAATATTCTCAACAATTCTCAACCATAATCATTTTGAAGTGCATTTAAAGAACTTCTGCTAAAAAAATAGATTGCAATATGAACAATTCTCAATTTCTGTTTTGAATTAGAGGACTTTTCCTAAATCTAGATCTCGTAAGATGAAGACCAATTTTGATATACCAGGGTCTTGGAATCCCTTTCAAATTGTAAAGAGTTTTCACCTACCTACGGACAATATGTCACTTCCCTTCAACCTCAAGTCCTTGGGTCAAATCATGAGCCCTTACTCCAAATCTTCATCGAGGAAGGCAATTTTCACATTAATTCAGTATAGTCTCCAGCTGAAAGTTTAGGCAATAGCTAGAACTAACCTCATTGTTAGCATCTTCGTAGTTGGGGGCAAAGATCTCTTCATAATATAGGCCCTCTTAGTGGGTGTGCCCCTTAATCACCAATTTGACTTTGTATTTGTCCAAGGACCTGTTGGTTACGAATCTGCCACTAGGATAGGATTTTAATCTATATGCGCCCTAGATTCGTCCAGCAGATTGAAAGGCCGGAAGGAAGGAATGCCTTCCGTGCCAATCTCCGGAGTAGGCCGGCTTCCTATATTTTCTCAATTTGGGTTTTAGCTCAGAGTATAGGAAAGAGATTATAAATTACTGAAAGAAACATAAATATGCTTTTTTCGGGTGGGGAAGATAAGCAACACAGAAACAAACCAATCACCACTACTAACAACAATTTAAACAGAATATGTAACAGAAACCATTAATGTTACTTTATCCTATGTATCCCTCACTTTAAGCATTCCAGGTACACTTAATTGCCAATACAGTTATCCAGATAAGCAAAATAAAAGTAATAAAAAATATAAGCAACATGAGGCAGAAACACTTAACGAAGGCAGCATACAAAATAAAGACAATCAATGGAGCCAAGTATATTTTGCATTCAAAAGCAAACGCACAGCTACAGAAGTCTCCTAGAAATATATCTCCCATCCACCCTTATACAATGATATGGCGCAGCTATTTATAGCGCAATTTTCCCCCCCGATTACAACTTTGGGCACAGAATCCCAGACCTGACAAAAGCTGGAAAAGCTGACAAAAGCAGCAAAAGCGGCTGATGTTGACCTCTGCGGGTATGGAATGTACTTGTAGCAAGGTTTGCCTGACAACCTAGCAGCTATGTGGCAGTTCGGTAGATGAAACCTCGAGTCAGTTTGAATGAGGGTAGTTGCGGTACAATAATTCAGTTCATGCTCGCACACCTTCTGTCACATCTTTGACTCGAATCTCGAGGCTGGACACCTGTCAGAATCTGATGGGGGGAAGAATTTGCCTTCAAAGCTCATATTTTATCTCCCGCCCGACTTCGCACCAAATTGGAGCGCTGCCGGGTAGTGCAGGGTGGGAGCAGCGCAATCGGGAAGGCCTTTGTGCCTTAGAAATTTTCTGGGCAGCATTTTATCATCTTCAGCCCGAGTGCGCACAAGTTGGTGAGCGCAGCCCGACTTCGCTACGAAGTCGGGCGGCCCAACAGTTAGCCATTTTTCCGATGTCCTCATTGCAAATTGCCCTGCTGTGCAATACTTTTAGGGCGCCGCCCGACTTCGCTGCGAAGTCGGGCGGTCCCAACACTTAGAAAATTTCCGGCTAGTTTTAACTGACCTAGCCCAAGTGCGCACAAAACTAGGAACGCAGCCCAACTTCGCTGCGAAGTCGGGCCGCTCAACACTTAGCCAATTCCGCCCAGGTGCGCACAGATAGGCAAGCGCAGCCCGACTGCGCTGCGCAGTCGGGCGAACAGCATACTTAGAATATTTTGGGGCATTTTGCCCACTCAGAGAAACAGTTAGAAACATGGACAAGAAGCTCAGAGAAAATGAAACTGATGGCAGAAAAGAGGGGGATGGTGGAGAAGGGGAGAGAAGAAAGAGGGAAGTGAAAGCAGCATCCTTACAAAAATTTGAAGACATAGCACCCCGTGCAAAATGTGACAACAGGACCCATATGCCATCTTTTTCGTTTTATATATCCATTCACATCTAATGGGATTTTTTGTTGGAGTCAATTTGACAAGAACCCTCATCTTGTTTTTCATTTGGACATCATATTTTGCTTGCATTTGCCCTTTCCAATTCCTTTTCGTTCTTTTAGTAAGTAGGTTGACATGCAATGTTAGTCATCAAAGCAAAAAGATGCAATGAAATTCAAAATTTCCTATACCTACTTACCTTGTCGTCTAGGTCTTCCACAGGACGATATTTTAGTTTGTTCTCCTTTTACTTTTCCAATAGTGAATTAATATCCTTTAGGTCCATTTGTTGCCTATGTAACCCAGTAGATTGTACTGCACAACCTATTGACTGGAATCATTATCAACAAATGTCTTTACCTGAGCTATCTCAACCTAAAAATTACCGCAATCATCATTTGATGAAACCTACAAACCAGTCTTCCAAGCATCCAATGGCACTTGCACCCCCTGAACATTACCTTGAATTTCCTTTTCTGCTGATTTAGAATTGGTAATCAGGCACAGCATATCAGCACCAGGTTGAAAACAACTACCGTTTTTATTAGAAAAAAATCTCTATTGATGACCACCTTATTTGTACAGATACCAATCAAGCTATATGACTCAGAATGATCACTGTATCTAGCAAACAATATTCTCCTACATCAAGAATTTGAATCATGTTTTTCATGTGGAACAAGTACATACATAATGGAACCAAATATTCTGAACAATTCTCAACCAAAATCATTTTGAAGTGCATTTAAAGATCTTCTGCTAAAAAAATAGATTGCAATATGAACAATTCTCAATTTCTGTTTTGAAATTTTTTGGCCCCTTTTCAATATATTTCTCACCATCCCCATCATTGTCCTATGTCTTTTTCCTACCATAGGGTTTGATCGAGGTATATATGGATCTGTAAGTTGTCTATGAATTTTTTAATTCTTGGAAAAATCAACAAACTGATTACAAGTAAATTCTTCCCCATTGTCATTTTTTAAAGCCGTGATGCAATGACTAGTTTTATTTTCAACAACTACTTAAACCAGCTTGAAAAATGAAAATCTTCCAATTTCTTGTTGAAAAACAATACCTGATATTTTCCTATTGATATCGTCTACAAAAAGTAGAAAATATATGGCACCAAAATTTGAGGTTGCATTCAATGGCTCACAAACATTTCTATGCACCAACTCATAATTTATTTTGCCTGCCAAGCCTTTTCATTCTCGAAGGGTTTCAAAGATTGCGTTCCTATCAAGCATGCCACACAAATTCTTTCATTTACCTACAATTGAGGCAAAGCATCCACCATTTTATTCTTCGCAAATTAGTCAACTATTGTAGATTCAAGAGGCCCTACCCCTTTAGTGCCATAAAAAACTTGTGCTTGTGGTGGAAAATAAGGCATGTACTTGAGAAGGATCAATCTCTTGTATCTTGTAGAGACTATGTTCCTCAACATTAAAAGCTATATGTTGTAACATTTCTTATACTTCACAAATTACCTATTTCCACAAATGTGACCTCAACTAACCTTGACTTGTTATTGGACTGAAAGAAAGCATGTTTTTACTTAAGCTATGTGACCTCAAATAATCTTGACTTGTGATTTGATCAAGAAAAAGCATGTTTTTACTCAGGCTCAGAATATTCAATCTATTTTGGAAGGTAATCTTCTTTCGACTTGCAAGTTTGAATTGCACATTATCTTGGCCCTCCACATAGTACCATCTAGTGACACTCTCATGCTTTTATTTGTGTGCAACAAGGTGGCAAGGTATTCTTTCTTGCCCGTTATGTGTTTACTAGCACGAAAGTCAAAACACTAAACACAATCTATTTTATTTCCATCCTGAGAAGTTACCAAGGCATATTCATCTTCTTCATGTTCAATGCTGTCAGCCTGCCCTGAATCCTGTTTCATTTTATTCTTTAGATGATTTTTCTTGATACAATATTTTTTAGGTGACCTATCTTGCCACAAAAATAACAAGCATTATTATAAGTTGATTTATGCATGGCAAATGAAAAGTTTTAGTAAAATCTCTTTTCCTTTTATCTATATTTGAAAGTCTTTTTTGGTTTTCCTTGCCATTCATTCTAACAGTAAAGGCACTCTATGAGGATCGTTTTAGGTGTTTTTTTCCCCCAAATATTTTGTGAAATGTTTCATCCACCTGTTCTCCTGGAAGAATTTGCTACAAAGCCTACCAATATAACACTAGCATCTCTTGATGTTTGATTAAACATTTCAACAAAAAATTGAGAGGAAGGCAAAATTGAAAATTCTTAAAATGATAAAAACCAAATCTTCTTCATTTATCCTAGGATCAATCACAGCTAGCTGATCCTAAACATCCTTGATAGTTAGTAGATACTGCTATAGGGAGTCTCCTCCTATTCTCAAGAAGAGTAGTTTCTTTAGATAAAAAGACATCTCCCAATCTGAAGTCTGGTATTTATCCTTCAAGCTTTGTTAGACTTTCAAGGCTGCCATGGATCCAAAAACTCTATCTAACTTGTAACTGAGAATTTAGTAATCATAACAGCTTCTCTTCTTTTGCTTTGAAAATTCAAAACATCCTAGGCATCCTTATTTTACATAGCAACAACTTGTGACCTCTCAACTAAAGCATCAAATTCTGCTAAATAAATATAGCAGGCATCCTGCTCTTCCATATGTTATAATTGTCCCCACTGAATTTTGGGATTTTATCAAAAATTTGACATTTCTACACCTCTAACACAACTGTTAATGTGAAAAAAGGGAGGGAAAAAGTAAATAAAAAATAAAACACAGTAATTGCCAGGAGAACCAACACCTTATTGTGATAATGACCTTCTAACCCTCACACAATGCGCTTGACCTCTTCCTATTATTTTTTAACTGGATAGCACAGTTCAACTATCATATCTTTCAATGCAGAAATTCAAAATCAGTTGTTTTATTCTATATGAACTTGTCCTAAACATAATACAAAGTGATGCTAAAACTGCAAATTGGCATACAAAACTTGCCTCTTGGTACAAGGTTTCCTTGTAAAGTATGCATGCAGGATTTTTTTTGAGTCTTCCTTCCAGTTTTTTCATTTGTTTGTTCAGAAATATAATCAGGACAGAAACATCAAAACCTGGTTCCTTGTCTAGAAATTTATTATCGATGTCATCTCCCTCCAGTATCTTTCAGACAGGTCATTTGACAGTACTTGTCACCAAATTCAAGAACATTTGTGAAATGTATTAGTCTATGATAATTTTTCACATGGATTTTTCTTCTTGATCCATGTTCTTTCCTCTATAGGTGTCGTGGGAATTGAGCCCTGTCATGTTGTCTTCTTCTCTCCCTCAAATATTTAGACCAGACTTTGACCATACTTAACTTTTAGAGACCCACCATCGGCTCTGACACTCCACTGGAAAGTTAAAACTTTTCGAAAAAAGAAAGGGCACTATGAAATAGGAGAAGGAAACTTTCATTACTCAGAAATAGCGGGCTTCAGATCTGGAGTACACTTATATCCATCAACTGAAATTTGAAATTTCCTCTACTGTCAACTACCCAATAACCATTATATGTTTTTTATTCCCATTGATCTTTTGAGGAGTAGTTGAAACAGTTTCAAGAAACTACTTTGTCATGGAGAAGAGAAAAACAAGGGATGGTAAAGAACACCAATGTAGAATAGAGTAAATTTACTTGTGATGTATTTTGAGCCCCCCCAAAAAAATTTGTAAGTTTTGTAATTATCATTTAATAGAATGGATATGAAGAAGTGCATGTGAAGTCTGTGTCTTTTTTCAGCTGATTTAGGTTATATCAATGCTCACAAGAGATTGTCAAATCTATATTATTGTGTTAAAAATAAATAAAAAAAGATGTTGTGAGGCTCCTGAGAATTGATATCTACTAAAAAAAATGTCTACATGTAGAAGAAACCGTAGAAAAATTGTGTCACCCTGTCAGTAATGCTTGGAAACGGAAGTGATCCAGCTCCTCTAACTAATGTTTGGCATAAAATTTTGAGAGTTTAGAAGTTTATTTACTCTGTTGCACCCTATCAGGAGGGAGGATCCTTGGCAAGATTCCACGATACAAGAAAACAGTCTATGGAGATCACTCAAATGCACATCTTTAGGAAGTTGTGAATTTCAATCTGGACTCAGCTGATCTTCTTTTGGCCCAACTAAATATTAGATCTTTAGATGTTGGAGCTACTGCAAGTATTTTAGCCTTTCTTATCTATACAGAAAGGAGACTTTGTCATGGTTGCTACACTGCCATTTGTGATTCATGTACTTTGTTGTTTCTTGATCTAATAGAAGTTGCAAGTTTCAAAAATAAAGAAAAAAAATAAACAGAAAATGTCACCTTGGGGAGCTGCCATTTTATACATCCTGTAAGATGTAAAACAATTGTGTGGAAAGCTATCCCATTTTCTCATGTTCTCAGTATTTTATTCCCGTTTATTGATTTCCTCTAATATAAATGCCATCTGTTAACATACATTTTGGTTGGAAGGTTTTAAAACATTCCGGAGTTTCCAGGGCCAGGGAAAAAACAAGGCAGGCAACAGTGTTCTTTGATTGGAATAATATATGATGAAAGGAAGAATTGCAGAAACAAAGGCACTGTAGTGATCATGTTTTATTTGCTGTTTAAGTATCTTAAAGTTAAAAGGCTCAGTTTCTAGATTTTTCATCCATTTCCTTGACAGCCATATTTAAATTTATAACGTACATGTATCATCTTCATTGATTGCAGAGATCTTGATAATCTTGAAAACTCAAATATCCCAACTATGACAGATGCTTCTTTCTAAGAGACTGATATTAACAAAAACAGTTAGGAATCCATCACCACAAGATATATTTTTAATCAAGTAGACTGCTCTTATATTAACAAAGCAAACTAGAAGATAATAAAAGTTCATTGACAGTTATCTCTACATGTTTCTCCAATTGTATATTCTTGTAATATTTTATATTCAAACATGTGTTAGGGCTCTGCTGTACCTACCTCTAAAGCATCAATCTCCTCTCTGGAAGCTCTTTGCTTAGCTCCTTTATCAGCAATTTCAGTATCATTCTTGAACTCTTTGAAGGAACAAGGAGAGCTTGTGCCCAGAGTTTCCATTCCAAGAATAGTATGAATGGCCCTTGCCATCTGTGCCATTGTGTTTCTCTGCATATCAAATTAAAAATTTCAGTTTGTTTTCCATTATCTTTATTCACTTTGTCTACATCATTGGGCAATTCAAATCACATTGCTATCAATTAATATGATGTCCATCCAAATTAAGTATCACCTTTATCACAAATATGGGTATCCCATGACATTTAGCCAACTCCCGAATCCATGAATTCTGTTTGAGCTCAGAATGTAAAGCAAGAACTGCATTCGCTGCTGCTATATTATTTGTGAATTCAACAGCATGCTCCAGCCCCATTACATCTACTACTTGTTGCAAATTAGCTTCCATGATCTAAAATATGCCAAGTTCCCAACAGAACTAGTCATCAAATAAAGAACTACATTCAAAATACTCTCTTAAATGAGCAAATTCAATCTTGGAATAGATAAATTTTAGCTTCATTTCCTGATTAGATTCCTTGTTAAATAGAATATCTTGTATGCCTAAGTCACAAATGGTTTGATCTGTGCATTGAAATCTGTCATCAAACAATTAATCAAAGCACCAAACATAGCAAAATTTTGAATAAAAGGAGATATCTAGACACCAATGCTCCATATAATACTAAGATAGAAAATCAAATAGTCCAGGCTGACTTTTTAGATGACTGGTACAATTTTTCTTCATGCAGAAGTATGATCCTGATATGAACTGACAGGCATAATTGCAACAATGAAAAAGTAAAAATAAAGTAGATTTTAATGTCCATGAGACCATAGGCCATAGGAGACAATGTGTTTTACCAAATGTGTTTATCCAACTAAACTCTGGTTACAGAAGCATGATGTACAACCCTACCCCCCGTTGTATTTGAACCTTGGACATCCTATCTGGAGTTCCAAAGTTTTAACCGTTACGCCCAACAAGAGATAGAAGAAATTGCTGCAATCTTATATGTTGTAAACTCAATGTCCTATGCATAAATTCTTATGTATATATAGAAAGTACAAAGGAAGCTTTTAGAAAGAGAGGCTTCTAAGAGAAGATAAGTGTGTACATCGAAGCTACTTGGAGACGAAAGAAAAGGAAGCTCTTAAAGGATTTTATGAGGAAATGTGCAAGACATGTTTATGAAATACACCTGCAACTATCGAAATACATAATTCATGTGACTATATCTCACCATAATCAATTTCCTTTACTAATAAATGTACTCAAAATATGGTGATAAGAAAATTTGACAGTTGGACCAGAATTGTCAAAATGATTGTGTGTGGAAAAAGCAGAACCCTCATATAGAATGCAATTGTCAGGTACTCTCAAAGAGACAATGCCTATATAGGTAGATCCTGTCCTTTTGTCAGGGCACAAAGAGTTGAACCAGTGGAAGTTTAGGGTGGAACATGATGTGGGTCTCAGAGACCATGTTTACATGGCCAGTGGGTCTGGCACACCACGGTGAGAATATGGGTGCCTAATAAACCTGGAATTATATTTGAGCCCTGACTCTTAACTGATCAAAATCACAACAAAATTTCACAATGCCGTGCAATAAAACAGCAAGAAATCCATTTTTATTTTTTAAATAACATTATGCCTAAGTCCAGCAATGGATTTAAAGACTCAAAAAGGGTAATTCCTGCTTAAAGGCAGATGCAGCTTGTAATTAGCACTCATTTGAAAAAGAAAAAGAAGGCCACAGTTACAAAAAAGATTCATCATTTTACTTCTAAGCATATTACAATGAAGAATTTGATTGATTTGTTTCCTGGAGTGTGGTTCATCTGTTGCTACTTGTTTGCAAGGTTTAGTGCCATCTATGATTTTCAATATCCAATAATCCATTGTCATGTTTTCTAGCTTAGTGACTGAGTTTTTTACGTTTAATATTATATTCTTTCATGTTTCTTGTTGTATAAAGGTTCTCAACTGATGTAATACTTATACTTCAAAATTATGGTATACAAAATACTTTGGCTACTTTCAGGTGTTTATGGATATTTAAAGGTGGTTTACTTTTGTGTTCTAAAATATTTTCTTTACTATTTCACCATTATTCTGCTTTTTTCCTTTCAAAATCAATATTGCTGATGGAATCTTATCAGATTCACTAACTTCCCCTAGCCGAATGTAAGGTCCTGACCTCATACATGTCAAGAAAGTTGTTCTCCCTACTATTATTATCTCAAGGCTCTACTATTATTACCTCCAGATTTGCCCTCTACTTTCAAACGGATTAGCCCTCTACAAAAATGATGGGGGATTCGAATAATAATAGGGTTACTTGTTGCCACATTTTGCACGGGGTGCAATGTTTTCAGTTTTGTAAGAGTGCTGCTCTTCCTTTTCCCTCTTCCTCTCTCTCCCTTTCTTCTTCTCTCCCTTTCTCTCTCTTCCCTGCATTCTCATTCTTTCCCCCCTTTCTTTTGAGCCCCTCAGTCTGATCTCAAATTTGACAGCAGTTGCCCTGAAAAATGGCTAAGTGTTGGGGCGAAGTCCGACTTCGCGCGAAGTGCGTACTTCTCCCAGTTTTGGTGCGAAGTGCGTACTTCTCCCAGTTTTGGTGCGAAGTGCGTACTTCTCCCAACTTTCTGAGCGCACCTTGTAGCAGTGGCAGGTTGGCAGGAAAATGACTAAGTGCTAGGGCGAAGTCCGTACGGCGGCAGACATCAGCTTTCACCTGTGCGCAACCCGACTTCGCAGCGAAGTCGGAGTGCGCCCTTGACAGGTGCGCAGTAGGGAAACAAACTCAGAAATGCACCCAAGGCATGAAGGCCTTCCCGACTGCGCTGTTTTCTGCCTGCGCAACCCAATGACGCTCCTATCCCGAGAGAAGTTGGATAAATTGCCTTTCAAGGCAGACACATGTCAAACGACATCATCCGACAAGTGTCCGGCTTCGGGATCTGAGCCAAGACGTGCCGAGCAAAAGGACAAGCATGGGCTGCACTACTTATGCCAGCTGCCTCATTTAAAGCTGATTAGAGGTTCTACCAGCTCCAGCTGCCCGCATTCCTGCCGATGTGAAGATCTACCCAACGCGCTGCCACGTAGCTGTCCGGCCTTCAGGGGAACCATGCTGCAGGTACAGTCCTGTCCGACAAAGGTCAGCATCAGCAACTCCATAGCTGCTTTTTGTCAGCCAATGTTTGACTGGGACTTTGTGCCCATTAATGTAACGGGAGGGACTCGGGCTATAAATACCCACCACATTTTCATTGTAAAGTGGTGGAAGGGGAATGTTTGTTAGGGAACCATTGTAACCGTGCTTACGTTTATAAATATAAAGTATATGCTTGGCTCTATTCTCTCTGCTTTTATTTTTTATGCTGCCTCTCCTTTACATGTCTGCTTTACGTTTTCCTGTGTCACGGCTCGTTGATTCGTTTCAGCATTTGGTGGTCAGGTACACCTGAGGCATTGCTTGTGTCATGGCTTGTTGATTCACTTCGGCATTTGGTGGCCAAGCACTCTTGAACTTAATAGATTAGAGGATACATAGAATAAATGTGGTAGCAGTTCCTTCAGTTGTGTGTTACGTTGCTGTCCGTAGTGGTGATTGATGCGTTGCCGTCTTTGTTAGTTCTCCTTGTAGGGAGAATGTTTGCTAGGGGACCATTGTAGCTGTGCGTATAAATTCTCTGCATAACACATATACTTGGATCTGACATCTCTTGGTTGCTTTCTGTTTGAGTTACCGTACGTAGTGGTGATTGATGCATTGTCGTGTTGTTAGTTCTCCTTGTAGGGAGAATGTTTGCTAGGGGACCATTGTAGTTGTGCGTACACCGCTCTATACAGAAAGTATACTAGACTTTGCAGTTTATGGCTATGCTTTGTACTTATAATGCAGTAAGTAGTGGTGATTGGTGTGTTGTTGTACTGTTAGTTCCCCCCACCCAACTCCAATCATATTTGTAAATTCTTTCCGCATTTTTATCTCTTTCCTGCACTCTTAGCTTAAAACCAAAACCCACAAGGAGCCGGCCTTCTCCGGAGATTGGCTCGGAAGGCATTCCTTCCTTCCGGCCTTTCTAGCTGGTGGGCGAATCTGGGCGCATTAACACAAAATCCTTTCCTCATGGCAGATTCGTAACCAACAGTTTCTCTGGCACGCCCGGTGGGACCCGGAGTCCCACATTTGAAAAAACTCAGGCTCGTGTTCACTCGGGCTGACAGTTTATTCTGAGCACTCGGTGGGCCAAGGAAGTTTCCCACCCCCAAACAGAATCGAAGCACCGGTGTTCGCTTCATTGCTGTTCAAAATCAGAGCACTCGGCGACTCTGCACGAACATATCTTCTGAGTCTGAAAGACCGGTCCTAGCACCTTCATGCAAACAAGAAGGTGGCGAGCAAGGGATCCGAGAAACCCGCCTGACTTTTACGAACTGGACATCAACGCTCGAGGCGAAGTTGTCAGGCTGGCTGATCAACAAGCTCGTGTCGACGAAGCCGAGGCTGAAATTCAAGAAGAAGCCGAAGCTGAGGTCGGAGGAGCTGAGTACGAAATAGAAGAGGCCGAGGAAGAAGAGGAATCTACATCCTCGGAAGGTACCGACACTGAGTACACAACCGACGGAGGAGAAGAAGAAGAAATGGCTGCCCAGCAGCAAAATGATGATGATCTCTTCCCGGCGGTGGACTCTACAGGGCCCTTGGCCCTGGTCGGACAGCAAGTTGTACCTCCTGTTGCTTTGAAGTCCATCCCTACGTACGACGGCTACGGCAAGACGGCGTACGAGCACATCCAGGACATCCTTGCCCTGGCCGCATTGCATTCCATTACTGATGAGAGTGTGAAGACCCGTCTGCTGGCCCTTTCCCTAAGGGGAAAACTTCTCTACTGGTGGAGATCGCTGCCAGAGGGATCTATCACAGGATGGCCCCAGCTTGCCAGAAGGCTCGTGAAAGGATGCAACGAGTCTGCTGACCCTACTTCTCTGCTGCATCAGTTCCAAAGTATCCAGAGACATCCTCAAGAGGAGGTGTCTGACTTTAACATCAGGTTTGCGAGATCCTGGAAACGGGTACCTCGCGAACTTCGGCCTTCAGCTGGCATGGCTGCTCACTACTATCTGAGATCCTTCAACTCAGACATATGCTTATTGCTTGAAGATTGCCAGAATAGACGAGTTTCCTGCTCTGTACGAGGCTGCCCGACAAGCTGAAGCTGATATTATTTCTATCGGCAGACTCCCGTCCAGGGTGCAGGAACCCATTCATCCCGACTTCCCCAGATCCCAGTATCCTCCAGCTTCTGGTGGTGCGCCGTCCACATCAGGGCAGCAACCCCAGCAGCAATGGAATCCGGCGCCGGTCGTAACTCCTTACGGCCCGCCTCAGTTGCATTATCCTCACCCGCCTCCTCCTGCTCCGCATTTTCCAGCGCTCCCTGCTCCTCCGCAGTACGCACCTTATTCCAATCCCCCTCCATTAGCCGCATTGCCTCCACCGGCACAGTTGCCGCCTCCTGACAGTAACATTCAGAATACAATCCTCCAGGAGGTGCGGGCTTTGGCCTCAGGATATCATGCCATGTCCAATGACATGACCGCTACGAAGAAGAAGCAGGCCCAGATGGACCTCGTTCCTAGGAGGCCATATCCGCCCCTGGCATTGACAAAAGACAAACCCCCAGAGCACCAGCCGCAGAGGCGTCCGCCTCCAGAAATGCTTGCTATAGAAGACCCGCCTGGTCCTTCCGACCGGGTTAAGCGAGTGCACTACGTGCAATGACCCGCATTCGGAGGAAGACTGCACACTGCACCAGCACTACATCCAGACTTTGGCCGGCAGCGCCATAGAGGACGATGAACTCTACATGATCCTGGACGGCGAAGCCAACTTTGCCCTCCCAGAGGAGAATCTAGTGCCGCCCGCCAAGGAAGAAAAGAAAGCTGCAGATGCTGCCAAGCCTTTGCAAGTTTATGCCAGAAGAGAAAAACCGCAGCCCGGTGGGCTGCCACCGTACAAGCGGGTGTGGCCCTACACGGCCCAGGAGAAGGCATCCAAAGACAAAGCTCCAGCCAAGCCTCTTCCGGCAAAGGCAGCCCCTGTTCCAGCCAAGCCTCCTATAGCAAAAGTTCCAGTTCCGGCTAAAGCTCCCGTACCTCGGCCTCCAGCTGAAACCAAAGAACAAGCACAGGAGAAGCTGAAGTACCCGTCTCTGACCAAGAGACAGCGAGTTGAAGCTACCCAGCGATGCCGGACGAAGTATGAGCCGGCGAAAGAAGCAGAAGGAGCTAGCACCTCGGGCTACGACATAGTAGACGAGTTGAAAAGAACACTGCTAGAATCAGCATGTACGATGCTCTTATGCTCCCAGGCCAGGTGGATCTGCTGCAGGAATCTCTGAAAAACATGAAGAACGGCAAGCAGATACAGCCTGCTGTCCTGGTTCAACCTCTGACAGTCTCAGCCACTGGGAAGAACAGACCGCCTCCCTTTTATCTGTCTTTACGGATGCAAGGGCACATAGTACACAACTGCATGGTGGACTCTGGTGCTTCCACGACTGTGATGCCGAAGGCCGTCTGCGATGAGATCGGGATGGAGTACACACGGAGCAGCCAAGGCGTGCTGCAATTAGACGGCACCCCTGTCAAGACAGTTGGTGTCATAAAGGACATCCCTATCCGGCTGCATAAAGCTCTCGACATTGTGGTCATCCAAGAGGTCGTGGTCGTTGACCTGGCTCCCTACTTCGGCATGTGTCTCTCTCGGGAGTTCACTGCGAAGCTGGGCGGGTACCTGTCTCTAGACTACTCACACATGGAAGTGCCCTTCAAAGGAAGGAGACTGAAAATTTTCAATGAGAAGCCTTCCACCTTCCTAGTAGAGAAGATACCCGGAGGAGAGTTGGACTGCATGGTCCAGCTGTCGGAGGAAGAACTGGTGACAGTTGAGCTGACGGAGCAAGCCCTCGAAGTGCTACAGCTTGAAGATGAGTTCTCTTTGCGGGATTTCAATGCCGTAATTGAGACAGAGCAGGGCTGTTACACTGTTGTACAGCCCGAGAGGCTTGACAAGTCAGCTGCAAAAGAAGTGGGACCTGCACCTGAGAAGCTGTGGAAGCTTTTCTTTGACGGCGCGCGATGCAAAAATGGCGCCGGTGCAGGGGTGCTTCTGGTTTCTCCGACCGGGGTCCAGAAGGACTATACCTACAGGTTGGCCTGGAGCTGCACTAACAACTCGGCGGAGTACGAAGCCCTGTGCTTGGGTTTGCGAAAGGCGGAGAGGCTGGGGATTAAACACCTGCAGATCTTTGGAGATTCAGAGCTGGTGTGTCACCAAGTTACGAATAAGTGCGCCTCCAAACATCACTACCTCAAGGCGTACCGCAACCGGGTGTGGGACCTGATGGAGTCGTTTGACTCGTTGAATGTCAAGGCGATATCACGTGATAAAAACAAACACGCTGACATTCTGGCGTCTGTTGGAGCCAGGTACGTTCCGGCTGATGACGTTGTCCAGAAACCGAAGCCGGTTCGCACTATTTACGGGCCTTACGTGCCTGATAAGGACACCCACTGGCAGGTGTTCGATTGTGACGAGGAGATCGTCACATTTTTGGTTAACGAAGTTGGTTCAATCGAAGGTAGAGACCCTGATGACGAGCAATATGAGGGGTTAATACAGTTAAAAAATAATCATGTCCCAAAAGGACTGATTACATTGGAGAGTCTATTTGATCAGAATGACAGAGCAATATCTCACAGGATCAAAGTAGACCCGAAGCAGTATGCCGACCTGGAACTTGAACCTGGTAAAACTATCAAGGTCGGGACAGACTGCACTTCGGAGGAACTTGAGCAGATCAGATCACTGTGCCGAGAGTTCCCCGACATCGTGGCCTGGTGCTACGAGGATTTGAAGGGGTATGACAGAGATGTAATCCAGCATACCATTGAGCTAGAGGATGGCGCCAAGCCATTCCGACAGAAGCAGAGGGCCGTAAATCCGAAAATTGAGGCCATGATGAAAGCGAGCTCTTGAAGATGTTGGAGGCCAAAATCATCTACCCCATCAAGCATTCTTCCTGGGTCGCGAATTTGGTGCCTGTGAGGAAAAAGAATGGCGACATTCGTCTCTGTGTCGACTTCAGAAACCTGAATCAGGCTTCCCTCAAGGACCACTATCCGCTTCCCCAAATTGACCAAATTCTACACATCGTTCTTTGGAGCCCAGAGATTCTCACTTCTAGATGGATTTTCCGGCTACAACCAGATTTGGGTCAGGGATGAGGACCAGCATAAGACGGCGTTCACCACCAAATGGGGGACGTTCGCCTATCAGCGCATGCCTTTCGGCTTATCCAATGTTGGTGCCACATTCCAAAGGGCCATGGACCTGGCCTTCCGAGAGCTGCTCAATAAGATCATTGTCATCTACCTTGATGACATGATCATTTCTCTCACCAAAGAGGGGATCATGTTTCCCACCTGCGGCAAATATTTGAGAGGTGTCGAGAATTCGGCATTTCTATAAACCCGAAGAAGTCTGTCTTCGCGGTAAAAGAAGGAAAGCTGCTGGGACATGTCATCTCCGAGAAAGGCCTCGCCATTGACCATGACAGAGCAGAAGCCCTCCTTCGCTTGCCAGCCCCAATCGATAAAAAAGGGCTGCAGTCCTTCTTCGGTCAGATTAACTTCGTGCGGAAGTTCATTCCGGACTTCGCGCGAGTGATCAAGCCTATGGCCGAAACTGCTGAAAAAAGATACAGCTTACGAATGGACTGATGAGAGACAGCAAGCCTTCGAGGAAATCAAGGCTCGAATTGCGCAAGCTCCGGTGTTGATAAACCCGGACTACTCCAAGGACTTCATCCTGTATGCGGTGGGAGAACCGGAAAGTTACGCCGCAGTCCTAACTCAGAAGGGAGACGATGGCGAGGAGCGCCCCATAGCGTTCCTGAGCCAAGTGATTCAGCCGCATGAGGAAAAGTACAACTTTATAGAGCGGCAGGTTCACGCTGTTATGAAATCCCTCCGAAAGTTCAGGCATTTTGTCTCCCAGAGCAAAACGACTGTCTTCGTGATTCACCCGGACGTTCGAAGCTTCATCATACAAGGAGAGCCGGGTCACAAGAGAGCAGGATGGATTGCAAAAATCCAGGAGTTCGACATCGAAGTGCGGCCCACAAAGCTTATCAGAGGCCGAGCCTTGTGTCAGGAGCTGGCCCGAAGCGCTGTAGCCGGCATCTCCGCCTGTAAGTGGGAGGACACAGCGACAAGCATCTACCTAGCCGACTCCTTATCGGAGGGGAGTGATTGGACAGATGAACTGGTGAGATATTTCTGCACCGGGAGATGTCCAGATCACCTGAACGCCTCACAACGAAGGAGATTTCGGCTAGGTGCACTTAAGTACACTCTTCGCCCCGAGGGGCTTTACTTCAAAAATATTGACGGCATCCTGTTGCGGTGCGTCATGAAATCAGATCAGCCCAGGGTCCTCGGAGATTTTCATTCCGGGATGCCTGGAGGTCATCATTCCGCAAGGCCTACGGCCTTGAAAATAATTAGAGTTGGGTACTATTGGCCCACTCTATTTACAGACGCTTATGCGGTCTGTTCCAAGTGTGATCAATGCCGGAGGTTTCTTTGGCAGAAGCAGAAAAGCACCCCTGCCCCTTCAACCGATTCAAGCCGAGACTCCGTTCCAGCAATGGGGTCTAGACTTCATTGGGGTGATTTCGCCTAGTTCCTCTGCCGGACACAAGTTTATTCTTACAACCACCGATTACTTCACACGGTGGGCAGAGGCGATCCCGACCAAAAACGCGGACCAAGAAACGGTCATTAGGTTCCTTGAGAGCCTGATTACCCGGTTCGGGGTTCCAGAGTCAATTGTGACGGACAATGGTCCGGGATTCGCAGGCGCTGTACTCACGGAGTACACTGGCAAACTTGGCATTTATCACAAGATGTCTTCTAATTACTACCCGCAGGGGAATGGCCTTGCCGAGTCTACTAACAAGAACCTCCTGAAGATCATCAGAAGGACCATTGACAGGAACAAGCGGACTTGGCATTTACTCCTGAACCGGGCGCTATGGGCGGACAGAGTTTCATTCAAGAAATCCATCAGGACGTCCCCTTATGCGCTCGTCTACGGTAAAGAGGCTGTCATGCCATCCCACATCGAAATCCCTGCCCTATGGATGTTGGACGAAGACAGGAGCAGTGGAGACCCGGTGGATGACAGACTGTGCCAACTTCGCAGTTGGAAGAAGACAGAGAAAAAGCATACCGGGCCTTCACCCGAGCATATTGGAGCCACTCAAGGCTGGTTTGCAAAAGGCACCACTTGCCCGAGTTTTTAAAATCGGGGGCCTGGTGCTGAAGTGGGACTCATATAAGGCGAAGCCGGGCAACCACGGGAAGTTTGATGCCCTGCGGGAGGGCCCTTATCAGATTGTCCGGGTGAACCAGTTCAATGCTTATGTACTTCGGGATATGGAGGGTCAGCTCCTACCTATCCCCGTTAACGGGTTCCACTTAAAAGTTTACCGCTCTGAAGGTGCCCAATGGGCCCTTCTATGTAAAAATTTCCCTTATGCATTTTGCTTTTTCAGCATGTACAGTTTCCAGCTTTCAGTTTTTTATTTTGTTTGAGCCAAACTGCGACATGGGAGAGAATACAGACTTCGCAGCGAAGTCTGTTGTCGCCCCTCAGAAGGAGCGAAGTTCGTGAAGGGGCTGCTTGAGTGAAGAAAGCAAAAACGGCTAAGTGCTGGCTGCTGCCCGACTTCGCAGCGAAGTCGGGCTGCGCGCCGGCCAAAAGGCGAAGTTTGAAAGAAGAAAACTGCAATTGGCACGAGTGTTCGGACTGCGCTCAGTTTTTGAGCGAAGTCCGACTTCGCGCGCGAAGTCCGAACACACCCGGCTTGCGCGCGAAGTACGAACTGCGCCCAGCTTGCGCGCGAAGTGCGAACTTCGCGCACACATCGCGCGAAGTCGAACTCCCGCCGATGGCGAAGTCCGAACGCGCTCCATTTTATAAGCGCGGCTCGTGCACCCGATCCAAAAAGGCAATTGACTCTAAGTCCTCGCCAACTCTCTTCCGAAATTTGCAAAGGTCGGACTGCGCTCAATCCTCGGGCGCAGTAGGAAAAGAAAGGGAAACAGTCTCGATGCAAGTGGCAGTTCGGACTGCGCTCGATTGCGGGCGAAGTCGGATCGCGCCCAACCTTCGCGCGAAGTCCGACTTCTCCCTGTTTTCTGAGCGCAGCTTGGATGAGTTTAAAAAAATGAATAAAAAATTCTAATGCTCCAAGCGTGGGCCCAAGGCGCGTTGCGACGGTTTGAGATGGGTTTCCGAACCAAGGGGCTTTTTCTTGAGCAGTGTGCCCATATTGCGGCAGTGACGTCAGCCATGGCGCAACATTCGAAATTAAATTTAATGATTGCGCAGTCTTCAATGAAAGTGCAATCAAAGAAGCATGGCGCGGCGGCCGGGGTGCATCTTCCAAGACATTCTCCTGCGCGGCCACCCAAGAAACATAACTCCTTCACTTGCCAGCCGACCTACCCCCTCCTGCGCGACATTAATGACGCTGTCATTATCTAGAAAAGGGGGACTGATGCATCCAGACATGCCAAATCGCGCAAATTATTCCTACGACTGTGAAATCTGCTGCAGGCGTCCAGAAATCATAATTATTGCTGTTTCAGAAGGATGGACAAAGGAAAGTTGACAATGTCAGCGCAATCCAGCGAAGGGCGCGAACTGGAGGATTTACCGCAGTCAAGTGTTTTCAGGAGTGAGACACCGCCGGAGCAAAAGTCAAAATCCCGGCCAAAGAAAGTACAGCGTGGGCAAGCCCCACCACCGCCGGTCAATTACCTGTCGGGATACAAGGACGGCTCGTTTTCCATGAGCCTTACTAAGCTGCGGATAAATGTGGAGAATTGGGCTGACAAGGTTTCGCCCTCTCACCATTTCGGAGCGGCGTACAAGTCTAACCTCTTCCGGTTCTTGTGCCCTCCTGTCCATCAATGCCCGGAGCTGGTAGACCTAATTGTCAGACATTACAGACCAGCTACCCGGCAGATTTGCAGCTCCAGCGGTAAACCCTTGTTCGCACTTCGCAGGGAGACTATCCAGCCGGCCTTCGCCCCAGGGTTGGAGTATGACTCCAGCACGATTGTCAGAAAGATAAATCTTGGCGAGCAAGCGGGACGCTTCACGCACACAAAAAGGATGAGGGATTTCCTCAATTCAGAGCTGAACGCCCCGCTTGCAACTGGACAATGGCCAACCGGCCCCATACCCCTGGAAAGGTTTCAGAGCAAATACCTATACACCATTCTGGCGTGGGTCCTCGGCTGCGACTCAGACGAGCTGGTACAGCCGTATCAGTTAGCGCTGGCAGAATGTCTCCTATGCGGAGAATCCTACGAACCAGCAGCGCAAAGAAGTGGGAAGCGCCCTATCTTTTTTGACTGGGCGGACTGGCTGGCATATGCCATTCACTCCAGCCTGGTAAAGCTCCAGAAGAAGCAGTCAACTGAATTTCGGTTCAGTTCTTTCCTGGCTTGGCTATGTTTGTATCATTTGCACTCCCGGATGCCGATCCCGAACCTGAAGAAGGTAAATGAGAGGGAGAGCCACAGCCCGTCTATGATTGGACGGATGACCTATACCGGAAAGGGTCCTACTACAAGTTCAACTTCAACTTTTTGGGCTTGGTCATGTCAGTCTTCAGCGAGGGTGAGATCCCTCGCCCCCGCAAGAAATGACGAGCTATTTGTTGAATCACAAGCTCGGGGACGTTTTTAGACTGACGCAGGGGATTGTGGTCAGAATCTACGGATTCAAAGGCAAGCCTCATCTGCTGCCCTACTGGTGTACGGATCATCAGTTTGGGATGGAGGTTGCCCGGCAGATGGATTACGTTGAAGAGGAGTTCGGCCAGGGAAAGAGAAAGGGCCATATTTTTCAATACCCTCTTTCCTGGGCGAACGTTGAGATATCAGAGGTGGGACAGCATGTCTATCTCGAGCAGGAGCTTTTTCGCATTGGCCTGATTCTGTTGCCGCAGCGCTGGAAGTACGACCCGTACGGGATAAGGGGAAAGTTCACGCATATCTGCCCCCGGGCGGATATAATCGAAGACAGATGCGATGTGGTCCATGTTGACCTCGACTGGGAGATTGACTCGATGGAAGCATGGCCTCCGTGGCAGGAATTTTACTGCGAGGAGGTAGCATATGACCCCGAGCGAAACCCGGACCACAAGTTCTCTTCTCCGAGGATTTAAAAAATTCATCTCCAAGATAGCGAGCCTTAGCTGGCCAAAAGAAAAGATTGTTGAATCTTTGGAAGATGAGGTACCGCACGCAGCACGATAAATCCGTCAGGAGGAATCTGGCCGTTGATGACGACTTTTCAGTTCTATATGACCAGCACCATGACGGTGGCGGCCTTTCGCATTTCGAGATTACGTTCCCCGAGGCCCCTTTGAGGGTTATAAAGGAGGGTCTTCCTCCCAACAGTTGTACACTTCGGCAACTGCCGGCGCGGGCCCGGCGGACATCCAAGTGGACCCAATGCAGCCCGTGGCTTCCAAGGCGGCGCACGAAAAGGCGAAGAAATTAGTCAAGGCAACGTCCGAGGTGATTCCTCAGGCACAAAAGACGCCAGCGCCGCCAGCGAGCGGACCGGTCGCGGCAGACCTTCTGCAAGTCAAACCCCGGTACAAGTTTACCGTGGGAACATCAGCGCCCGCTGCACCTGCTCCATCTCCTTCCCCCGATCCAGCCATCGCTCCAGAAAATAAAAAGAGGAAGAGAGTTGAAAAAGTCAGGCGACCTAGTCTGACGGTGCGGCGACCGATCGCGAGCCGCGGCCGCGTTCAGCCGCTCCAGAGATTGTTTCTCTGGACAGTCCCGAGCCAGCCGCCGGAACCAGAATCGCAGACATCCATCCAGCATCGGCTCAGGCGGAGCCCGCAGGTACGTTTGCTGCCCCACTCCCTCTGATCTCATCTAGCCCTACTCCTACTCCATCTCCCGCTCAATCCGAGCAAGTCATGGCCGCATCTTCCTCCCCATCTCCACACCCTTCTAGCGGCCCCCATTCTTTCGACCAGTTTGCTCAGAACCCCAACGCCTCCCTATCCCTGAGTCAAACCCCAAACCCTTCACCTGTGGTTAGTGCTGAAGCCGCGCGTTCACCGTTGCACCCATCGCCTCAGCCGCTTGAAACCCTTCCAGCACCAGCCGCTCCTATCTCCACTTCCCGGTCGCCCTCAGAAGCGGCCACCCCTTCCAAAGTCCGTCCGGTTTCTCCTCCTTCCCTTCCCGCAGGAGAGACGTCTCAGCAGAACCCTAGGCTGGGGGAACCAGACTTCATGGACGACCTCCAGAACACGGATGATTTGCCTCTGGCAACGAGAGCTGTAGAATACCCTATCTCTTTCCTCCAAAACCTGAAGCGGAGGAGACCTGAAGAGATAGCCGCCCGGTAAAAGCGCACCAAGTTTAACCCGAGAGGAGAGTGCTTACGACGGAGAAGATAATCCCGAAAGTGAAGAAGCCTCTCCGGGAAATGACCGGGGGCGGACTACGAGCTCCAGGACAAAGGAGAAGAGCTTTGATGATATTCACCCGCAATACGAGATTCGGGGAATCCTCCGTAAAGCGGATAATCTCCTTGTCAAGAATGCGGAGGAACGGGGAAGAGCTTTTCCGGTTGCGGGATAAGACAAGACAGCTTGAAGAGGACCTGTCCGGGTCCACCGAGCGGCTGGAAGCGGCGCGACGAGAAATAGATGAACTAAAAGCCCGGCTGGCCGCTTCTCGGCAAGAAGCCGCAACGGAAAGCGAGGCAGCCCTGGAGCAGATTTCTCAGCTCCAGGAGTCTTTGAAACAGGCGCAGTCGCAATCTGCAGAGAAAGCATCTCAAGCGACGGTCTTTTCAAAGAGCAAAGTTAAGGAGATGCGGGCTGATCTGCTGCGGGGATGCAAGCCCCACACATATAAGGCTATGTCGGTCCTGGATTTCACACTCAGGATCCAAGAAGTTTCTGCCCAGGGAAAGCCTGTGGTAGAGGAGGCCGAACGCCAGGCGAAGCAATGGCTGGACCTGGCAATAAAACTTCAAGAGCGCGAGCGCGAAGGCCTCCAATTCTCCCCCATGTCCTCATTCGCTGCAGAATGGGCAGATGCAAGGGTAACCTTGCATAAATATTTCAAAAAGGCAGAAGAGGTGAGAGTTGCCAGACGAATGCTAGATGCATTCGAACATGAAAAAGACATTTGTTTGGCTCCTTTTCACGCTCTCGCTGAACTAGGGTGCCCCGGCTATGTTGAGAATGGTGAATTCCTCACCCACGAGCAGGTGAAAAAGAATTGGCTGTCCTTTGAAGCGGATACAGCTGAAATTGATAGCTGGACTGAGCCAATTCAAGAAAGTCGGGTCACCCGAGATGGTGTCCAAGTCTTTGCGGGATCGGTTCCTACTTCCGGGAGGTGGGAAAAAGATACCTCACCATCGACCTGCACGCGGTCGCTGCATTCCACGCAGCATTAGAAGAAGTTGCTGACCGCAGACCATTCGAAGCAGAAGCCTGGGGCCAAGCCCAGGCCGCATACAACCGCATCTGCGAGGCAGAAGCCAATGTTGGAGAGCATTCGGAAGGTGATTCTGAGGAGGCAACTGCTGAAAGTGGATCTGAAGAACAGTTGCCGCGGAGTGAACGGCTAGAGCAGCAGAAAGCAGGGGAAGCAAGTTCCTCTGCACCCAATGGATGAAGGCATGGATTCTTTGCGCCGAGGCGAGCTCGACACCCCGCGAGCCGCCAGAAATGTTGCCACATTTTGCACGGGGTGCAATGTTTTCAGTTTTGTAAGAGTGCTGCTCTTCCTTTTCCCTCTTCCTCTCTCTCCCTTTCTTCTTCTCTCCCTTTCTCTCTCTTCCCTGCATTCTCATTCTTTCCCCCCTTTCTTTTGAGCCCCTCAGTCAGATCTCAAATTTGACAACGGTTGCCCTGAAAAATGGCTAAGTGTTGGGGCGAAGTCCGACTTCGCGCGAAGTCGGTCCCTCCGGTGGGCGGCGTGCGAAGTTCGTACTTCTCCCAGTTTTGGTGCGAAGTGCGTACTTCTCCCAGTTTTGGTGCGAAGTGCGTACTTCTCCCAGTTTTGGTGCGAAGTCCGTACTTCTCCCAACTTTCTGAGCGCACCTTGTAGCGGTGGCGGTGGCAGGAAAATGACTAAGTCTTTGGGCGAGTCCCGGGCGAAGTCCGTACGGCGGCGGACATCGGCTTTCACTGTGCGCAACCCGACTTCGCGGCGAAGTCGGAGTGCGCCCTTGACGAGTGCGCGATGGGAAACAAACTCGAGAAATGCACCCAAGGCATGAAGGCCTTCCCGACTGCGCTGTTTTGCACTGCGCCACCCAATGACGCTCCTATCCCGAGAGAAGTTGGATAAAGCGCCTTTCAAGGCGGACACATGTCAAACGACATCATCCGAGCAAGTGTCCGGCTTCGGGATCTGAGCCAAGACGTGCCGAGCAAAAGGACAAGCATGGGCTGCACTACTTATGCCAGTTGCCTCATTTAAAGCTGATTAGAGGTTCTACCAGCTCCAGCTACCCGCATTCCTGCCGATGTGAAGATCTACCCAACGCGCTGCCACGTAGCTGTCCGGCCTTCAGGGGAACCATGCTGCGAGTCACGATCTGTCCGACAAAGGTCAGCATCAGCAACTCCATAGCTGCTTTTTGTCAGCCAATGTTTGACTGGGACTTTGTGCCCATTAATGTAACGGGAGGGACTCGGGCTATAAATACCCACTGCATTTTCATTGTAAAGTGGTGGAAGGGGAATGTTTGTTAGGGAACCATTGTAACCGTGCTTACCTTATAAATATAAAGTATATGCACGGCTCTGTTCTCTTGCTTTTATTTTTTATGCTTGCCTCTCCTTTACATGTACGCTTTACGTTTTCTGTGTCACGGCTCGTTGATTCGTTTTAGCATTTGATGGTCAGGTACACCTGAGACATTGCTTGTGTCATGGCTTGTTGATTCACTTCAGCATTTCGTGGCCAAGTACCCTTGAACTTAATCGATAAGAGGATACATAGAATAAATGTGGTAGCGGTTCCTTCAGTTGTGTGTTACGTTGTCTGTCCGTAGTGGTGATTGATGCGTTGCCGTGTTGTTAGTTCTCCTTGTAGGGAGAATGTTTGCTAGGGGACCATTGTAGCTGTGCGTATAAATTCTCTGCATAACACATATACTTGGATCTGACATCTCTTGGTTGCTTTCTGTTTGAGTTACCGTACGTAGTGGTGATTGATGCATTGCCGTGTTGTTAGTTCTCCTTGTAGGGAGAATGTTTGCTAGGGGACCATTGTAGCTGTGCGTACACCGCTCTATACAGAAAGTATACTAGACTTTGCAGTTTCTGGCTATGCTTTGTACTTATAATGCAGTAAGTAGTGGTGATTGGTGTGTTGCTGTACTGTTAGTTCCCCCCACCCAACTCCAATCACATTTGTAAATTCTTTCCGCATTTTTATCTCTTTCCTGCACTCTTAGCTTAAAACCAAAACCCACAAGGAGCCGGCCTTCTCCGGAGATTGGCTCGGAAGGCATTCCTTCCTTCCGGCCTTTCTAGCTGGTGGGCGAATCTGGGCGCAT
Source organism: Wollemia nobilis (assembly GCA_028583015.1). Classification (NCBI taxonomy): domain Eukaryota; kingdom Viridiplantae; phylum Streptophyta; class Pinopsida; order Araucariales; family Araucariaceae; genus Wollemia; species Wollemia nobilis. The sequence continues at coordinate 1,496,326 of JAQPPZ010001192.1, forward strand.
TAACACAAAATCCTTTCCTCATGGCAGATTCGTAACCAACAGTTACCTACTCATCAATTAAGAAATTAATGGGGAATTTAAAGCCTATTAGTCACTATGAGAAATGCAGGTGACTAACCTCGCACCTCCTTTTCGGGAAGGGGTTAGGTTAGCCCTTACGGACTTGATCCGGCCTTAAATAGTGATAGCATCCAAACCCCTTTCTAGGTACCTTAAATAATGATGGTAGGGGTGTGACACCACCATTTGGAAATGTACCATCTTATTTCTTTTGGGTGGTGGTGGGGTAGACAGGAATTGATTTTATCTCAACATCACCTGGAAAATTTTCCCTTCTATTCTTGTTATAATATATAGGATTTGGGGTAGTACTGTATTTTTGTGGTATAGATTCCATTGATTGTGAGACAGTCGCACTTATTTATGATAGCAGGTGCACTCCTGTCTCAATATTTTTGTTCTCACATAGTTGGTACGGATACAACTGACATGTATTAGTCTTTGAATACGGCCCACATATGGTCAGAGCCATATCACACATGGTTGCTACAGATTGTTTGGGGCAATAGTCAAAATAGGAAAACTGCTTGCCATTGTTAAAAAACTCAACCATTAACCATTGTAATATTCTATATTTTTAGGATGATTAGTGGTGTTTTGAATCTTGTATGTATTTGTTGCACAAATACAAACACACACACATATATATATATATATATATCAGATCCTAGACATGTTGTATCCAAGATGTTCATAAAGTATACCATATATGTAAAGGTTGTCCTCCCCATAATTTGCAATTTACCCACTCATAGATAAACATGCATATACATTTAGATTTATATATGCACAATTATATATAGATTATATAGGTGTATACACGTGTACTTGAACAACAAATAGGACGAAGGACTTTGCTATAAAAAATTACTAATTAACGAATTTCATTAAGATTAGATTGCTAAATTTGTTGTTAGACCAGACAGAGATGACAATTATAGTAGGACATCTCAGAATAGTAATCCCTTGATGATTAACATCAACAGAGGCTTATATTTGAACAAGGTTCTGAGTTTCGAACATTATAAAGGCTTTTTGGCATATCCCTAGTGAACAACAATCAGTCTTTAAATAGAGAATCCCTCTGAACAAGATAAGTTGAAAGAGGTCTATCTACAAAGATGCACTATCCAATTTATTATTCAAATTTCAAATAGGCATACCTGGCAAGCGCATAATATAAGTGGTACATCATTGACTCTCCCAAATTGCTGATTTCTATCTTTACTCTCAAAGAAGTCGTCATCATCACTGTCATCATAAATCTCAAAATCACCATCAAATTCTAAATGTTCCAAACTTCTCCCAGTAGAATCCCTTCCAACACCAGTTTCTGTTGTGACAGCAGAATTTGCAACAATTTCCATCTTCATGTCCATCTGTCGGACTTCAAATAAGGGAGATCTTCCTATTTAACAAATGATATTGACAAGTTATGAGATAAACATAAACCAAGAAATAGTAAATGCTTCTAGTCTGTTTTGAATTGTTGTTTCCAAGCTGAACTGTGCATTAACAGTTGTATACAAACATATATTTGATAGCTTGCCTGCTAAAATGGCATCCACAGCTGCTTCTAAGCTATGATGAACTCTGCATTCAATTTTTGATGTCATTTCAACAGCATAAGTAAATACAGCTGGCCCTTTTCTCTCAAGTACAGTCTTTTGAACTCCCCTCCTCTTTGCCTCATCATCACCAAGGGTAACACTCTTTAACACATAAAAAAAAAAACAACTAAAGATTTATCATAACAGGAGAATAAAATGAACACTTAAATGTAAAACTGTTAATATAACATGGAACCAATGTATGATTGTTTTTTTTTCTTTTCAATTTTTTTCCAGTTGGAACTGGAGAGCATTACAGATGATCACCTATTGAAAAATTCCTTCAAATTTTCTGTACATATTACAACATATCACAATAATACAAAGAAACACTTAGGTTCAGATTAAAATTATGAAGAATTATCTGTTAATTTGGATATTGACCTCCAGTGTAAGTGCAGATAGTAAATGTCATGCCTTGGCAACTGGCTCTCATGCTGAAAACTAGGAGTGGATTGGCTATTGCTGGCAAAATGTAAATTCCAGGTTTGGTTGCAAATGAAACAGCAGCCAAATCCTTTCATGTTTTGCCGACTTTTTTGTTTCGTATTTCTTGTTATTTATGCAAAATTGGACGAAATATAGTTTCATCATTTAGAAATTATCATCTATAGTTGCAGTTAAACTGTAACTACCCTAAGCATCAAGAAACCCACCTGTGCACATAATTGGATATGACAGACTACTAGTAGAACAGTGTATTATCAGAAGAATAAGAATCCAAATAACCAATGACAAGCATACCAAAATGTCAACAACAGAAACAAAGGATGTGCGTATACTAGAAGGTGAAGAGTTTACAAGGGACTTCATAGAGCAAAAATAAGCAGCATCTTAGTTGTCTAAACTAATTAACTGTACCAAAGTGCAATCAATTTCCTCTAAAATCTTGAATGAAACCCAAGACAATGAGGATGGTGAAGAAACTGTTATAGTCCAAGAACCTTGATAGGACTAGTGTAGAGAACAAACTTTTTTTCTGATAATTTATAAAGATTAGCAATTTAACATAATGGACTGGTATTGGCATGCCAACTCTTAGGACAGGCTCCTAGATATTGGGAGCAATTCATGTTGCCTGTAACTACCTTTTAACATGACTTGTATTAACTACAATAACCTAACTTTATTAACATCACTCTGAAGCCACTTAAGCATCATAACATCATTACCTTTATTAACCCTCATAACAATATGACATAACATTGACTCCCCTTGATGATATATGTACAAGTGTAAGCAAGGTTTGGTCCAGCATTTTCCCCTCAAGTTGCAGCTCCAAGAGAGAAGAAAAGCAGAAGCCGATCGCAAACCAATTGAAGCCAAATTTGAATTAATTTGACAAAGTGTGAGGATACGGATCTCACAGAGAACCATGTAGTTGTAGCTCTTTGTTACAAAACTTTATTCTTGTTAACAAAAATCATTCACCAATATGCAGAAATATCAAATCATTCATCCACAAATAATTATCCACAATAATAATCCACACAATGAGACAAAGATAGATAATACCCTTAGGGTAGGGCAATATCAATAATACTCCTCAAGGAAGGAAAACTCCACAAGATTTCCCAAGATGAAAGCACCACTTAGAGAAGGAAAAGTCTCATAAGCCACTTTGTGGGCAAAGACAATTGCAAGTAATACTTCATATGAATGATGATCTCCATGATGATTACAATGATAATATCTCTTCTTTATATACCCTTCTTCTAATTCTACTTTGGGGAGCCGACTACTAAACCCTCATCCCACTCATTATTATAATATAATATAATCAACCTTGGGTTATGTGTGGCCCATGCCAACCCTTATACAATATAATATCATATCCCCATATACCTATTCCTAGGTACCATAACACACTTAATGTACAGTGGTGAGGAAATAGAGCAGTAAACTAATCCCAATGCAAGCATTATGTATAGAAAACTGATCTCCATCATCCTCTACATAAACCAATATGATCTGACTCATATCTATCAAACACGAACTCATCTTTTTATGATAAAATGGGTTCAATGTCTAGGACATCTCTATTGCAACATGGTTACATCTCTCAATGATGAATAGGCTTCGATCCTAGAATATTTGATTCCAACTCGAGTATCTCCAATGCAACTCAAAAGTTTCAATGCAAACCTCTCAAACGTTACTCCATCTCAAATCATCAACTCAATATTCGAAGTTTCTAACATCCCTACTATTTAAACTTTGCAAGGTGCTAAACAACAACCATCTCCATATAGGCACAACGCAATCATCTCATCCAATCAAGGAACAATCTTCCACAAACCATCATTGAAATGGGATCAATCTCAAAAAGCCAAGGTTGACTATAGTGCAAATTCAAATTCTGTAATATCTAGACCACTCCATGTGAATCACATACATTTGTGACCAAGAAAAGCATGGAACATGATCTACTTTGTGTCCATCACAGGCAGATATGCCCAAAACTATAACCAAAAGAATGAGGCTCTAAACTGTCTCAGAAATATCCAAAATCTATGAAACTCTTGATTTCAAAATCTATATATAGTTATTGCTTTCATTTTGCAAACTATTGATATGTTGTATGCTCTTTAAAATCATAATGCAAATTCATCAAGGTCAATCAATATAAGCAGTATTGTTGCCATATTTTGCAAGGGGTGTAAAATTTGAAAAATTTCTGAAAATTCTGCTATCTTCCAGATTCGGCCCTAAATCGCAGCAGCTAAGCAGCGATTTGAAGCAGACCTTCCGGTTTAGGGCGCTGTAGAGCAAATCTGGAAGGGTTTTAAAAATTGATGTTTGTTTGTTTGTTTTTTGTCTAAGTGTAAAATCCTCCCCAGAGCGCTGCAGTTTGGAGCGCTTTGGGGTAATTTTGCCGGCCTAGAGCGCTATGGAGCATTTCCGGGCAGTTGGGAGAAAGGAGGAGAAAAGCAGCCCCAAAAAATATAAGTGTAAGAGTTGCCCCAGAGCGCTGCAGTTTGGAGCGCTCCAGGGCAGATTCTCCTTTCCCGAGCGCTATGGAGCACTTTTCGGCCGAGTTGTGAAAATGAGCAAGAAGTCCTTTTTTTGGCTAAGTGTGAAATTCTGCCCTATATCGCCGCAGTCTGGAGCGCTTTCGGGTGTTTTTTCCCTTCCGAGGCGCTCTAGGGCAATTTCGGTGTCGCCAAGAAGAAAACAAAGGAGCGCAAAGTTTCCTAAGTATAAAAGTGCCCCAGATCGCTGCAGTCTTGAGCGCTCCAGGGCAAATTTGTTGAGGATGAGCGCTCCAGGGTCATTTTTCGGCACTTAGTGGAAAAATTGGGAAAGGGTCAATTTTGGCTAAGGGACAAAATGCGCCCTAAAGCGCTGTCATTTGGTAGCGCTAAAGGGCAAGTCTCTCCTTCTGGAGCGCTTCAGGGCAACTTTTCCTTGTTCAAGATCGAAGCAGCCAGCCAGCTCCAGGGTAGTAAGCAGCGTTTCTTTTCGAGCATTTTGAGGTGGTTTCCCGCCCAAATTTTGCCAGCTAAGCAGCTATTTTCCCCTGAGGTAAAAGGTCAAGATTTTTCGGGATCAGGGCCTGTTTCAGTACAGCCAAGGCCATACTCAAGTATCACGGTGGGTGACCATTGAAGACAAACAGTAGCGGGCATTTGAGGCAAAGTACCGCTACATCCACCACATTAATGGGCCATCCCCTCCCAGCTACCGAATCTGTCAAAGGCCATACCAGAATCAGGGAGAACCATGCTTCAAGTACAGCTACGGCCAATAAAGATCAAATATGGCCGCTTTTTACGGCTTTTGCAGGTTTGGGTATTTGTGCCCACGTTGTAATCTGGGGGAAGTTCTGCTATAAATAGCAGTTCATTTTATTGTAATAGGGGGGGAACATATTGCTAAAGAAAGTTGTTGTAGCTAAGACTGTTTGCTTCAAATACAATCCATACTTTGGCTCCAATTGTGTCTCTTTCTTTTATGCTGCCTTATTCGTGTCATTTCTGCATTTACTCATTTATTTTTCTGATTGTTGTCATTCTGAACTCTGGATCGCAGCATTGGCAATTATCTGAGCCTGGAATGCATGTTTAAGGATACATAGGGAAGAATCTCATAGCTGGTTTCTCGTTACATGTATTGTTTTGATTGTTGTTGGTTTAGTTGCTAGTTAGTGACTGTGTCTGCTTGTTCTTTCCCAAAGCTGAATACCACCGTTTCTATCCCTTATCTCTTTTATTTCTTTCCAGTTCTCTTATCTTGAAACCGAAAAGTTACATAGGAAGCCGGCCTCCTCCGGAGATTGGCGCGGAAGGCATTCCTTCCTTCCGGCCTTTCAAGCTGTTGGGCGAATCGAGGGCGCAACGACAACAAATCCTTTCCTCATGGCAGATTTGTAACCAACAGTACTTTTCTGGCACGCCCGGTGGGACCAGTCCCACCGCATAAGCAGCATTGAAGGTGTCGATGTTCACTTCATTGCTGACGGTTTTTTGAACATCTGGCGACTCTGACTCTGTCGAACTCAGACACCCTCCAAGTCTCGCGGACCGGTCCAAGCATATCCTGTCTTCATGCAAACGAGATGGAGAGTAAGAAATTCTGAAGAAGAACCCGAGTATTACGAGCTCGACATCGACGCTTTTGGAGAGCGTCCCCGGCTAGTAAGAACACACGTTTCTCGGGACGGATCATCATCAAGGGAAGCCGAAGTTGCCGAGCAAGGTCCAACTCCAGATAGCACTGCGACCGGCTGCCCTCCAGGTCCTCCCAACTCTCCAGATCATCCGATTGCTCCTGAGCAATTCAATTGGCAGCAACAAGTGCCGGAAGAACCTGTTCAACCGGACCCGCTGCAGCCTCCGCCATTACCGCCAAATCAAAACGCCAATATGGCGGATCAAGATCAAAATCAGCAGAATGACCTGTTTCCTGCTTGGGATTCTGCTTCTCCACTGAACTTATTGGGAGATGATCCAATTCCGCAAGCGGCCATGAAGGCCTTGCCCACGTTCGATGGAAACGGAAAGACGGCCTATGAACACATGCAAGACATCGTAGCTTTGGCCGCGTTTCATCGCATCACAGACGAGAGCGTCATGGTTCGATTGCTCGCTCTTTCACTAAGAGGAAAGCTCCTGTACTGGTACCGGTCCTTGCAGCCCGGATCCATCACCAGCTGGGCCGAGTTGGCCGAACGTTTGGCCAGGAGTTTTAATGAATCCGCTGATCCATCGTCCCTCCTGCATCAATTTCAGTCAATCCAAAGACACCCGCAAGAGGAGATAGCGGACTTTAATGTGAGGTTTGCTAGATCATGGAAAAGGGTGCCCAAGGAGTTGCGGCCAAGCGACGGTCAAGCGGCGCATTACTATCTTAGATCTTTTAATGCCGATGTGGCCATGCAGATCAAGGCCGCTCGCGTTAATACCTTTCCTGCGTTGTATGAGCTAGCTCAGTTAGCGGAACAGGACTTGATCTCTGTCGGCAAGCTTCCACATAGAATGCCGACGCCGATTTATCCTGACTTCCAACAATCCACTCAGTATCCTAGTGCATCCGCTCAACCATATTCAACATCTTCTTCCTCTTCGCATCCTGCTGTGCCGTGGAATCCCGCGCTTGCGATTACTCACTTTCCCCCTCAAATACATCAGTCTACTCCACCTCCACCACCGCTTACAACGACCCCGTCGTATCCCTCACTGCCTCCTCCTCCCGCTGCTCCGCTATACCCTCCATTGCCTTCGGCCCCGCCGTTGGCTCCATTGCCACCACCCGCTTCAGCGGCTCCTCTAGCCGTTGATATCCAAGCAAAGTTGCTGCAAGGGATGGAAAATCTCAGTTTTGTCTGCCGGACGCTGTCCAACGACATGGCAATCATGAAGAAGAAGCAAGCTCAGATGGAGTTTGCTCCCAGAAGGTCCTACCCTCCTCCGGCACTGACAAGAGATCAAGCGACAACCCAAGATAACAGACCTCCTGCAAGGAACGCTGCCATTAATGAGGGACCGAGCACTTCTGACCCTGTGCACTGGTGTTCGACCTGTAATGATCCTCACGGCGAAAGTACCTGCATGTTTCATCAGCATTATGTGCAGACCCTGGCGGGTACTCGGCCGAGCAGTGACTTGGAGGACCAAGTGAATATGCTTCGAGAAGAGGATCACGACTTAGTCGTCCCAGAGGAGGAGAAGGTGTCCCTTTTGACCAAAGATGGCAAAAGGCCAATTGAGGCAGATGCGGCTCAAATGCAACCATTAAAGGTGTACACGAGGAGGAACAAGGAGCAGCCCACGGCTAAAGCTCCCGACAAGGACCCTGTACCGCCGCCGGCAAATGAAAAGAATGTCCCTCAGAGGGCTCTAGCTCCCGCGGCTCCACTTCAAGTCGAGACAAAAGAACAAGCGAGGGAGAAACTCAAGTACCCTTCGCTGACCAAACGGCAGAGGGTTGAAGCAACGCAGCAGTACCGTAGCAAGTACGAAGCTGCAAAGGAGATAGAAGGGCCTGCCGCTTCGGCCTACAACATTGTTGAGGAACTCAAGAAGACCCCGGCCAAAATCAGTATGTATGATGCCCTTCAGCTCCCTGGCCAGGTTGATTTGCTGCAGGAATCTTTGAAGTCTGTAAAAGGAGGTAAAGCGCAGCAACCAGTACTGGCCCAACCATTAACCAGTTCAATCACCGGGAAGAATAGACCACCGCCGTTCTATCTATCCTTGCGGATGGAAGGATACGTGGTGCACAATTGCATCGTTGATTCCGGCGCCTCAACTACAGTCATGCCCAGGGCAGTTTGTGAAGAGATCGGCATGGAATATACACGGAGCAGCCAAGGCGTACTCCAGTTAGACGACACTCCCGTGAAGACTGTCGGTATCATAAAGGACATCCCCATTCAACTGCATAAAGCTCCGCAGATCACAGTAATCCAAGAGGTCGTAGTTGTAGACCTAGAGCCCTATTTTGGCATGTGCCTCTCAAGGGAGTTTACCGCCAAGCTAGGCGGATATTTGTCTTTGGACTACTCCCACATGGAAGTCCCTTTCAGAGGAAGGCGAGTGAAGATTTATAATGACAAGCCTTCCACCTTCTTGGTCGAGAAGTTGCCCGAGGAGGGACAGCAAGATGAGGCAGTTAACCTAGTGACAGAAGAAGTTGAGGAAGTGGACATAGTGGGTGAAACTATAAAAGAGCTGCAAGCGGAGGATGAATTCTCCTTGCTGGACTTCAATGCTATGATTGAGTCTGAGATCGGTTGCTATTCTATTAGTCAGCCCGAAAAGCCGAAACAGACGGCAAAGGAAGATATAAACCCTGCCCCTAATGAGCTATGGAAGTTGTACTTTGACGGTGCCCGATGCAAAAACGGCGTCGGGGCAGGGGTTTTACTTATCTCGCCTACAGGAGAAGAGAAAGCTTACTGCTACCGATTGGCTTGGAGTTGCACCAATAACGGTGCAGAGTATGAAGCCTTGTGCTTAGGGCTGAAGAAAGCAGAGAGGTTGGGAATCAAACAACTGCAAATTTTCGGAGATTCAGAGCTAGTCTGCAACCAGATTACCAACAAGTGTGCCTCGAAGAAGCATTATCTTAAGGCATACCGTAATCGGGTCTGGGACCTGATGGAGTCATTTGAGGCCCTCAATGTCCGAGCTATTCCCCGAGAGAAAAACAGGCACGCAGACATCTTAGCGTCTATCGGAGCCAGATACTCCCCGGCTGATGATTTAATGCAGAAGCCTAAGGCGGTAAGAACCATTTACAGGCCTTCTGTGCCTGATAAGGACACCCACTGGCAGGTGTTCGATTCTGATGAGCAAATCATCAATTTTTTGATTCATGAAGCTAGCACAATCGAAGGTAGAGACCCCGATGACGAGGAATATGAGGAGTTGATACAGTTAAAAAACAACCATGTCCCCAAAGGACTAATTACCCTAGAGAGTCTCTTTGATCAGAATGACCGAGCAATATCGCATAGGATCAAGGTGGATTCCAAGCAGTACAGAGACCTGGAGCTTGAGCCAGGCAAGTCAATTAAAGTCGGAACCGACAACACTCCAGAAGAGCTGGACCAGATTCAGGCCCTCTGCAGAAGGTATCCTGATATTGTGGCTTGGAGTTATCGAGACTTGAAGGGGTACGACCGAGAGGTTATCCAGCATACGATTGAACTTGAGGAAGGGGTTAAACCCTGTAGGCAAAAGCAGAGGCCGGTGAACCCGAAGATTGAAGTCTTGATGAAGGCCGAACTCTTGAAGATGCTCGAAGCAAAAATAATATATCCCATCAAGCATTCTTCTTGGGTCGCGAATCTGGTCCCAGTCAGAAAGAAGAACGGAGATATCCGCCTTTGCGTAGATTTCCGCAACCTGAACCATGCCTCCCTCAAGGACCACTACCCGCTCCCGCAGATCGACCAAATTCTCCATGTGGTCGCAGGAGCGCAGCGGTTCTCTCTCCTAGACGGCTTCTCGGGATACAACCAAATTTGGGTGAAAGATGAAGACCAGCACAAGACGGCGTTCACCACCAAATGGGGAACGTTCGCCTATCAACGGATGCCCTTTGGCCTGTCCAACGCAGGAGCTACGTTCCAGAGAGCCATGGATATTGCATTCCGGGAACTGCTGAACAAAATAATTGTAATATATTTAGATGATATGACAGTGTTCTCTCACAAGAGGGAAGAGCACAACTCTCACTTAGAACAAGTATTTGAAAGGTGTCGGGAGTTCGGCATATCTATTAATCCGAAGAAATCAGTCTTCGCGGTGAGAGAAGGGAAGTTGTTGGGTCATGTCATCTCCGAGAAAGGCTTAGCAGTTGACCCCGACAAGGCAGAGGCTCTGATGAAGCTCTCCATCCCAGTAAACAAGAAGGGTCTTCAATCCTTCTTCGGCCAGATCAACTTCGTGAGGAAGTTTGTGCCAGACTTCGCTCAAGTGATAAAGCCAATGTCCGAGCTATTAAAGAAAGATGCCGAGTTCTTATGGACTGAGGAGAGAAAGAAGGCTTTTGAAGAGATAAAAGCCAGAATTGCTCAGGCCCCCGTGCTGGTTAACCCAGACTACTCCAAGGATTTCATCCTATACGCGGTCGGTGAACCAGAGAGTTATGCCGCGGTTTTGACCCAGAAAGGAGATGACGGCGAAGAACGGCCTATTGCCTTCTTGAGCCAAGTAATCCAGCCGCACGAAGAGCGGTATAATTTTATCGAGCGGCAAGTGCATGCAGTCATGAGGTCTCTGAAGAAATTCAAGCATTTTGTCTCCCAGAGCCGGATTACCGTGTTTGTCATCCACCCCGATGTCAGAAATTTCATCATTCAAGGGGAACCGGGTCATAAAAGAGCTGGTTGGATCGCCAAGATTCAAGAATTCGACATAGAGGTTCGGCCCACCAAGCTTATCAGAGGCCGGGCCCTTTGTCAGGAACTGGCCAGGAGTGCCGCCGCAGAGGTGACCGCTTGTCAGTGGGAAGATCCTGTGATGGAGGCCGATTTTGCCAACTCCTCAGAAGAAGCCAGAGACTGGACCGACGACCTAGTGTGGTACTTCAATACTGGGCAATACCCTGATAATCTTGATGCCTCGCAAAGAAGGAGGTTCAGACTCAAGGCTCTGAAGTTTGTACTACGCCCCGAGGGGCTGTTTTATGCAAATATTGACGGTGTTCTCTTGCGATGCATCAAGGGAACAGAAAAAGAGAAGGTCCTCAAGGAATTCCACTCTGGAATGTCGGGAGGACATCTTTCAGGAAGGCCTACGGCCTTAAAAATCATCAAAGCGGGCTATTATTGGCCCACCCTTTTCGCCGATACACACGCAGTCTCTCAAAAATGTGAGAAATGTCAGAGGTTTGTTGGCCGCAACAAGAATGCTCCAATGCCCCTCCAGCCAATTCAGGTTGAAGCTCCATTTCAGCAGTGGGGCCTGGATTTCATCGGGACAATAACACCAAATTCTTCGGCGGGCCATAAGTTCATTCTGACGGCCACTGATTATTTCACCAGATGGGCTGAGGCAATACCCACCAAGCATGCTGACCAGGAGACGGTTGTCAGTTTCCTAGAAAGTCTGATCACCCGCTTCGGGATTCCAGAAGCTATAGTGACAGACAACGGTCCAGGATTCGCAGGCGCTGCACTCACCGAGTTCACCTGTAGGAACGGGATTTATCATAAGATGTCTTCTAACTATTACCCGCAGGGGAACGGCCTGGCCGAGTCCACCAACAAGAACCTCATGAAGATCATAAAGAAGACGGTGGAAAGAAACAAGAGGACCTGGCACCTGCTACTAGACCGAGCGCTATGGGCGGACCGTATATCAGTCAAGAAATCCATCGGGACGTCTCCATATGCCCTCGTATACGGGAAAGACGTCGTCCTGCCTACTCACATTGAGATGCCTGCGCTATGGATGTTGGACGACGAAAAGGGCAACCTAGACCCACTGGATGCCAGACTTGCCCAGCTGATACAGCTTGAAGAAGAAAGAGAAAAAGCCTATGAGGCTTTTATGAAGCATGCAGGCTCTACCAGAAAATGGTTCTCAAGAGGGTCCACAACAAGGGTTTTCAAGGTCGGAGACCTGGTGCTCAAATGGGACGTCTGGAAGACCAAGCCCGGCAACCATGACAAATTCGATTCCTTCTGGGAAGGCCCGTTCGAGATTGCCCGGGTAAATCAGTTCAATGCCTTCGTGCTGAAGGATATGGAGGGTCGCATCCTCCCGATTCCGGTCAACGACTTTCATCTGAAAGCCTACCACCATTAAAGAAAGAAGTACCGAGAGGTTCTGTCTGTACATATTTTATTTTTCTATCATTTCAATTCATTTGATTTCTGAATGTAAATATGTTTTTTTAACTTTTTTAAATTTTAGGCTGTTGAGCCAAGTGAGGTCTGACTTTCCTCCAAGTTTGAAAAGGGTTTGAGCAAAGAGAAAAGTCTCTAAGTGCTGAAAATTCCCTCCGTCGCTCGCCTTCAAGGTAAAAGCCTCAAATCGCCGGTGTTTTTCAGCGATCTCGGGCAGAGAAAAGAAAAGGTAAATTCTCAGCCAAAGCGGTGAAATTTCCAAGTGTCAAAACTCTTGCCCTCCATCGCCCCAGATTACACAAGAATGTGTCAAATCGCCATGGAGTTGAGCGATTTGCGACAAACAAAAGAAAAAAAAAAAAAAAAAAAAAAAAAAAAAAAAAAAAAAAAAAAAAAAAAAAAAAAAAAAAAAAAAAAAAAAAAAAAAAAAAAAAAAAAAAAAAAAAAAAAAAAAAAAAAAAAAAAGGAAAGAGAGCGGCGGATGTTTCAAAATTTTCAAAGTATTCTCGGCCCTCCGGCGCTCGCCGAAGGCTTCCTCGCCCCAAAGCGCCCCACTCTTACGGCGATATAGGGCGAATAGGCTAGCACTGCCAAGCAAAGACAGGGAAGAGAGTTTTCAGAAAAATTCCTAAGTGTCGAAGTTTCCCTGGAGCGCTCGTCCAAAGCAAAAAAGCCCTGAAGCGCCCTTCTCTTCGGCGATCTGGGGCAAGATTTAGTGAGACAAGGTTTGGCGCCAAAGTCGACAAAATTTTTCTAAGTGTCAATTTGCCCTCTAGCGCTCGCCCGAAGCAGAAAATGCCCCAAAGCGCTCCATACGAGGGCGATCCAGGGCTGGGTCCAAAGAAAAGGTTTTCCAAAAAAAAAAAAATGTTTAAATCCCCACGGGCCCGGCCGGCTCGCGCCCCTATGCGCCCCATATCGCTCCCCACGGCAAAAAGGACCCGGGAGCGCTCGTTTGTCGAGCGCTCTAGGGGAGAAAATTGTGTTAAAAGGGGAAAAGGGGAGGCGCCCCCTTTCTTGCTGGACGATCTAGGGAACCGCGCAGGGCACATCCTTCAAGAAACGTGCATTAAATGAATACGGCTGCACAGGATTCAAGGCGAGTTTATGTTTAAAAAGGGGAAAAGTACTTTTTGCAGGGATTTTAAAGTCCCATCCCACAGATTTTATGCATGGCCACCCTGTGAAAATAGATCAACGTCCACCAACTTCGTGCACTGGGTAATTAAAGCCGGACACTCGCCATTAAGATACGCCCATGCCGAGCTTGCCACTATAAAATCAGCTTCTGCAGAAGGTTTACCAGACGAAATTCAAAGTGCTTCAAGCTCCGGTAAAAAGTGAATTCGAATTTTACAAGGTACAGAGCTGCAGCTCGAGTTCTAACTTGCGTCATGGAAAAGAAGGGAGCTGGCAAGCAAAGTGCCGCAGCTGGACAGACAGCTAGAAGAGCACCCGAAAGCGCACAAGAAATTCAGAGAAAGGACAAGGGTAAGGCGCAGGCGTCTGAGGCAAATACAAGGAGGAGGGCTCAGCCAGAACAAACTAAGCAACCTCCCCCGCCGCCCCTCGACAAATGGAATAGGCTCAGAGATGGACCTTATTCCCAGAACATAAACGATTTGCGGAGTACCATCAGAGCATGCAAGAACAGAGTTCCCAAGTCACACCCGCTTGCCGCAGCCTATCAGTCGCGCCTGTACTGGTTTCTATGCAGTCAGGTGCACCATTGCCCTGAGTTGGTAGCAGCAGTGGCAGAATATTACAACCCAGACACCCGGCAGGTCTGCGACTACAGGGGCACGCCCCTATTTTCCATTGACACGGAGACCATTGATACAGCCTTCGCGCCGGGCCATGCGCTAGACGAAAAATGCGTAGTCAGGAGGGTTAACCTTAAGCAGCAGACAAGCAGATTTGCGGACACACAATTAATGCGGCAGTTTCTAGAGTCCGAGCTGCATAGGCCACCTCCGCCCCGGCAATGGTCACAAGATCCGCTACCCTTAGCAGCTTTCAAGAGCCCCCATGTTTACACCATGCTGGCCTGGGTTCTGGGTTGTGGGTCGGACTCATTGGTTCACCCTTACCAAATTGCCATCGCCGAGTGCCTCCAGCATGAGGAGTTTTTCGACTGGGCTGATTACTTGGCCCGTGCAATACATCTCGCCCTCTACAACTTTAAGGAGAAACAGTCAGGCACTTTCAGGTTCTGTTCATTCTTGGCCTGGCTGTTCCTGTTTCACTTCTATGAGAAGATGAGGTCAATTCCCGTTCAGCGCGGGGATGAAAATGGTGCGCCGCGCCCGGTTTACGAATGGACCCGGGTGCTATACAGGGAAGAATCCTATTACCGGTTCAACAAGTATTTTCTGAGTCGTGCCCTAAGCATCGTCCAGGGGGGTTGCTCGCGTATCCCGCGCAGCATGAGTGATCACTTCATATCCGGGGAGGTGCCCTTCGGGGATGTCTTCCGGCTGACGCAGGGCTTAGTGATCAGAGTCTTCGGATTCACGGGCAAATCCTTTCTGCTGCCCTATTACGTCTCGGAGTACCAGTTTGCGCTCGAGGCATCGCGCCAGATGGACTACACTGACGAAAAATATGGTCAAGGCAAGAAGAAAGGGCATATTTTCAATTACCCGATCACATGGGGAGAAGTGGAGATCGGCGTTAATGGGCAACATCAGTTTTTAACCGCCATACTTTTGAGTTTTGGGCTAATTGAGCTTCCACAACGGTGGAAATACGACCCTCTAGACATTGTCAGAAGATTCAAGAATGTCCAGGAGTTCCATGTGTGCCCTAGAGAAGACATAGTGGTCGGGCGCAATAACCCAGAGGGGCGAGACCTGGAGTGGCACATAGAGGATATGCAATCATTCCCGCCGTGGCACGACTTTTATGAAATAGAGGCGGAGTATGATCCCGACAATAATAAGCACCATAGGGCAGAGGCTGATAATTTCAAAAGGTGGCAAAAGAAGCTAAAAAAGAAGGGGTGGACAGCTGGCAAGATATCAGAATGGTGGGTAATGCGTTGTCGGACAAGGAGAGAAAAATCCAGCAAAAGCCTAGATAATGACGAACGGTTCTCCACACTTTACGATACACACCATGCCACGTGGCGGCCTACCGTTTTCCGGGACATCGTGCCCAAAAGCATTCAACGCCTATATAAGGGCCAGGACCCGCCTCAACGACCACTTGCATTAGGAGAAGGGTCAAGGAGTGGCGTGGAGAGAAGTCAAGAAAAAGAGAAAAGTCAATCTACAGCGCCAATGGTACAACCAACTCCTGAAAAGCTACCACTTGAGAAGACTCCACCAAAGAAAGGTCCAACCAAAAGTGCAGCCGCTGCCGCTGTCGTACAAACTCCTCCAGAACCCCCAAGGAAGAAGCCAAAGGTATCTTTCATTCACAAGGGGGCTCCTTCAAATATAATTGCTAGTCCTGCACCCCGCCATCTAGAGGAGGAAGTCCCTCTCAAGAGAAAAAAGAAAACGGAGAAATCCAAGGAGACAAGGGCTGCGCCTGTGAGGGAGTCCACACAACAAGGGGTTGTACCCTCTGAAATCATCAGCTTGCAAGAGAGCACCCCCTCGCACGGCGAGGACGTGGAGCAGTGGGCGACCCAGTGCATTTCCTCTCCGGCCCCCTCGGGGCTCGCAGGTACGCATTCTGCTATCTTTGAAACTGCTAAGTCCCGAGCTGCAGCACCCTCATCTTCTGCTGCTGGACCTGTCCCCGCGGTCACTTTTGTGGCTAGCGGAACAACAACCGCCCCTTCCATTGTCGCTGCAGCACCCCTCATAGAAGTTCAACCCTCCGCCGAAATCCAGTCGAACCACCCAACCTTTGTACATTCCTCTGAAACCCTAGCCCAGAACCAGCCAGGTGCCGCCGCACCAGAACCCTCGCAGTCCCCACGGCCCTCATCTGCAGCCGCCAACCCAGCTGAAACCCTAGTCCGAAACCCTATAGTCGAAACGCCCCTAGAGGAGCCCAAGCCCCAACGACTCATTTCTCCTAGCCTGTTTGCTGAGGGGTATACATCCCGGGGTTACAGCGGCATGGACCTGATCAGAATCATGGATGAGCAACCCCTGATGACTCAGGGTGGTCACAGCTCCAACAAATGGATGAAGAATGTGAGGAAGAGGAAGGGTGAGGAGCTCGCTTGGGTTGAAAAGCGCTCCCTGGTTGACCCAGAAAGGATGGTAGTCCTTAAGGAGAGACGAGTCCCTAAGGTGCAAAAGCCGAGGAAGGACATGACTAATGATGACTATGAGTACATCTCGAAGGAGAAGGACATCAACAATCTTAACTGGGAGAACACAGCAGTTGGGATTCAGGATAGAACTGAGTCTATGCTCGCAAATCACTACCAACTCCGGGGAAAAAATTTTATGTGAAAAAAAAAAAAAATAAGCTGGAAGAAGACATGGCAAAGTTGCGCGCCAAGGTGAACGAAACTGAGAAGCAGTGCCAGCTACTGCAGCAGCGGCTGGAAGCAGCAGAGAGAGAAAAGGAAGAAGTACAGGCCCAAAACGTTAAACTTCAGGGCCTGTTGCAGCAAACGCAGCAGCAGTTAGAAGAGCAGACCACCAAGGTAAAAACGTTCACCAAGGAAGGGGTGAAGGAAATGCGGGTCCGGCTGTTGAAGAACTTTAAGCCCCGGGCTTCTAAGTCCCTGTTCGTCCTTGCTTTTGTGGCGAAGATTCAAGAAGTATCTGCCCTGGGAAAGCCAGTGGTAGAGGAGGCCGAACGCCAGACAGAGGACTGGCTCGATTTAGCGCTCAAGGCTGGGAACCTTGAGCGTCGCGGTCTCCAAGTTTCCCCAACAGATCCTGTTGCCGATGATTGGGCAGCCGCAAGGGCAACCTTGCACTTTTATTTTGAAAAAATAGAAAAGATTCGTAAGGCCAGGTCTATCCTGGATAAATTGGAAAAAGAGGACTTTTGCCTGGCTTCCTTCAAAACCCTAGCGTCCCATGGGTTCCCTAGCTTCTCTGACGCTAACGGAAACGTCCTCTCCGAGGAAGAGCTGCAACCGAAATGGGATGCCTTTGAGGCTAACACCGCAGACATTGACGCATTGACTGATCCAATCCAGGAGTCTCAGGTGACACAGCTCTCAGCCAGGTTTTGTCAGATTCGCTCCTGCTTTGTCACTTTGGACCTGAAGGTGGAGCAAATTGATACGCTCCAAGTTGAGTTTTTCAGGCGCCTGGTGGAGGACATCAGCACTTTCAAGCAGATTCCAGATGAGGCCTGGACTCAGGTTCAGTCCGTGTTCGATGAGATACAAGAACGCCTCGTCCCGGCTGAGCAGGAGCAGATTGGAGAAGAAGTCCAAGGAGATCAGTCCGAAGGAGAAGAAGAAAAGGAAGGAGGTACAGAAGAAGAGCGCGCTGAGGAAAGCGCTGATGAAGAAGTCCTGCCAGGGCAAGGCCACAGCGAGTTCAAGCAGGGACCGGGGGTGACTCCGTGGCCCAATGAATGAAGGCCTGGGTCCTGGCATCGAGGCGAGCTCGATACCCCGCGAGCCGCCAGAATGTTGCCATATTTTGCAAGGGGTGTAAAATTTGAAAATTTTCTGAAAATTCTGCTATCTTCCAGATTCGGCCCTAAATCGCAGCAGCTAAGCAGCGATTTGAAGCAGACCTTCCGGTTTAGGGCGTTGTAGAGCAAATCTGGGAGGGTTTTAAAAATTGATGTTTGTTTGTTTGTTTTTTTGTCTAAGTGTAAAATCCTCCCCAGAGCGCTGCAGTTTGGAGCGCTTTGGGGTAATTTTGCCGGCCTGGAGCGCTATGGAGCATTTCCGGGCAGTCGGGAGAAAGAAGGAGAAAAGCAGCCCCAAAATTTCCTAAGTGTAAAGTTGCCCCAGAGCGCTGCAGTTTGGAGCGCTCCAGGGCAGATTCTCCTTTCCCGAGCGCTATGGAGCATTTTTCGGCCGAGTTGTGAAAATGAGCAAGAAGTCCCTTTTTTGGCTAAGTGTGGAATTCTGCCCTATATCGCCGCAGTCTGGAGCGCTTTCGGGTGTTTTTTCCCTTCCGAGGCGCTCTAGGGCAATTTCGGTGTCGCCAAGAAGAAAACAAAGGAGCGCAAAGTTTCCTAAGTATAAAAGTGCCCCAGATCGCTGCAGTCTTGAGCGCTCCAGGGCAAATTTGTTGAGGATGAGCGCTCCAGGGTCATTTTTCGGCACTTAGTGGAAAAATTGGGAAAGGGTCAATTTTGGCTAAGGGACAAAATGCGCCCTAAAGCGCTGTCATTTGGTAGCGCTAAAGGGCAAGTCTCTCCTTCTGGAGCGCTTCAGGGCAACTTTTCCTTGTCCAAGACCGAAGCAGCCAGCCAGCTCCAGGGTAGTAAGCAACGTTTCTTTTCGAGCATTTTGAGGTGGTTTCCCGCCCAAATTTTGCCAGCTAAGCAGCTATTTTCCCCTAAGGTAAAAGGTCAAGATTTTTCGGGATCAGAGCCTGTTTCAGTACAGCCAAGGCCATACTCAAGTATCACGGTGGGTGACCATTGAAGACAAACAGTAGCGGGCATTTGAGGCAAAGTACCGCTACATCCACCACATTAATGGGCCATCCCCTCCCAGCTACCGAATCTGTCAAAGGCCATACCAGAATCAGGGAGAACCATGCGTCAAGTACAGCTACGGCCAATAAAGATCAAATATGGCCGCTTTTTACGGCTTTTGCAGGTTTGGGTATTTGTGCCCACGTTGTAATCTGGGGGGAAGTTCTGCTATAAATAGCAGTTCATTTTATTGTAATAGGGGGGGAACATATTGCTAAAGAAAGTTGTTGTAACTAAGACTGTTTGCTTCAATACAATCCATACTTTGGCTCCAATTGTGTCTCTTTCTTTTATGCTGCCTTATTCGTGTCATTTCTGCATTTACTCATTTATTTTTCTGATTGCTGTCATTCTGAACTCTGGATCGCAGCATTGGCAATTATCTGAGCCTGGAATGCATGTTTAAGGATACATAGGGAAGAATTTCATAGCTGGTTTCTGTTACATGTATTGTTTTGATTGTTGTTGGTTTAGTTGCTAGTTAGTGACTGTGCTTCTTGTTCTTTCCCAAAGCTGAATACCACCGTTTCTATCCCTTATCTCTTTTATTTCTTTCCAGTTCTCTTATCTTGAAACCGAAAAGTTACATAGGAAGCCGGCCTCCTCCGGAGATTGGCGCGGAAGGCATTCCTTCCTTCCGGCCTTTCAAGCTGTTGGGCGAATCGAGGGCGCAACGACAACAAATCCTTTCCTCATGGCAGATTTGTAACCAACAAGTCTATTATTTAAAGTGTCAGACTCTCTCTAAAATCTTTGCCCATTTTGATTGACAACAAGAGTCTTGAGTCAAATGTTTGAACATGATTATCAGATTTCGAGTTGTTTGGTTATGTTTTGTCGTTTTGATGTGTTGAATAAAAGATGTAATGGCATGACATGTACATAGTTGCTATAGTTACATGAGGGAACATTTACCTACTTATTTAAGAGTCAATAGTTGGACGGTTGTCGGCATTTTCTTCTACCACCCTCATTTTGTGGGATTATATGTACTGTTGCCACATTTTGCACGGGGTGCCATGTTTTCAGTTTCTGTAAGTGAGCTGCTCTTTTCCTTCCCTCCTCTTTTTCCCTTTCTTCATTTCTCCCTTCCTCCCTCTTCCTTGCAGTTTCATTCCTCCTTCTTCCCCTTGAACTTCCCCCAGTAAAGTTTCCAGCAAGTGTTCCCTGAAGATTTCTAAGTGTCAGGGCGCAACCCGACTTCGCAGCGAAGTCGGAGTGCGCCCTCCAGTTGGAGCGCAGTAGGGAATGCGAAGTGCGCAAGCAGACAGGAACAGGCGAAATTTGACTAAGTGTCCGGGCGCAACCCGACTTCGCAGCGAAGTCGGGGTGCGCCCTTCTTCTGGGCGCACTTGGGAAGCAGTATGGCAGAGAATCAGCTAAGTGTTGGGGCGCAACCCGACTTCGCTGCGAAGTCGGGGTGCGCCCCCTTCTTGGTGCGCGAGTCCGAACAGCGAGAGAAGACAGCAAAGTACCAGTGCGCAACCCGACTTCGCAGCGAAGTCGGGGTGCGCCCTCTGACCGGTGCGCGATTGGGGAAACAAGCCCAGAAAAATGACTAAGGCACGGAGGCCTTCCCAACTGCGCTGTTTTCCACTGCGCAACCCGACAGCGCTCTGATCCTGGGCGAAGTTGGATAAACTGCCTTTCAAGGCAGGCACGTGTCATTCATCAACATCCGACAAGTGTCCAACCTCGGGATTCGAGCCAAGACATGACCGGGAAAAGGACAAGCATGGACCGCACTATCTACGCCAGCTGCCACCATTTAAGGCTGATGTGAAGTGCCATCTGCCACGGCTACCCTCATTCCCGCTGATTAGAAGTTCCACCCAACACACCGCCACGTAGCTGTACAGCTTTCAGGGAGACCATGCTGCAGGTACAGTCCTCGCCGACAGAAGTCAGCATCAGCAGCTCCTCTGCCGCTTTTGTCAGCTAATGTCTAGTCTGGGACTTTGTGCCCGTGATTGTAATCGGGGGGAACTGGGGCTATAAATAGCCATGCAATTTCATTGTAAAAGGGGGGAAGGGGAATATATTGCTAGGGGACCATTGTAGCTGTGCGTTTGCTTCTAAATACAAGGCATATACTTGGCTCTGCTTACTGTCTTTATCTTGTATGCTGCCTCTCCTTGTCATTTCTGCCTCATGTTTCTTGTATCATTGCTTACTGTTGTACTGAACTCTGGACTCTGGTATTTGATGATCAAGTATTCCTGGAATGCATAGATAGAGGATACATAGGATAAGTGATAGTTGTAGTTTCTATGTTATGTTCTGTATTTAAATTGTTGTTAGTAGTGGTGATTGATCGTTGTCGTGCTGCTTATTCCCCCCACCCAACTCCAATCACATTTGGATTCTCTTTCCGCACTTTTATCTCTTTCCCTGCACTCTTATCTTAAACACTAAAAACCCACAGGAAGCCGGCCTTCTCCGGAGATTGGCACGGAAGGCATTCCTTCCTTCCGGCCTTTCAATCCGGTGGGCGAATGCGGGCGCATTATACCAAATCCTTTCCTCATGGCAGATTCGTAACCAACAGTTTCTGCGGCACGCCCGGTGGGACATGGTAGTTTCCCACCCCCAAACAGAATCGAAGCACGGGTGTTCGCTTCATTGCTTGTTAAAAATCAGAGCACCTGGCGACTCTGCACGTACCTGAATATTCTCTGAGTCCGTAAAGACCGGTCCTAACGCCTTCATGCAAACAAGAAGGTGGCGAGCAAGGAATCCGGGAAACCCGCCTGACTTTTACGAAATTGACATTGACGCTCCAGGCGAGCGCGTCAGGCTGGCTGATCACCAAGCTCGCGTAGAAGAACCCGAGGCTGAAATCGAAGAGGTCGAGGCTGAAGAGCAATCTACATCCTCGGACGGTTCCGACACCGAGTACACCACCGGAGGAGAAGAAGACATGGCTGCCCAGCAGAATGATGATGATCTCTTCCCGGCGGTAGACTCTACGGGGCCCTTGGCCCTAGCCGGACAGCAAGTTGTGCCCCCTGCTGCCTTAAAGTCCATCCCTACATATGATGGCTACGGCAAGACGGCGTACGAACACATCCAGGACATTCTGGCCCTGGCTGCACTGCATTCCATTACAGACGAAAGTGTGAAGACCCGTCTGCTGGCCCTTTCCCTAAGGGGAAAGCTTCTCTACTGGTGGAGATCACTGCCAGAGGGATCTATCACGGGGTGGCGTCAGCTAGCCGGCAGGCTCGTGAAAGGATGCAACGAGTCTGCTGATCCCTCTTCTTTGCTGCATCAATTTCAAA
This sequence comes from Wollemia nobilis, assembly GCA_028583015.1. Lineage (NCBI taxonomy): Eukaryota > Viridiplantae > Streptophyta > Pinopsida > Araucariales > Araucariaceae > Wollemia > Wollemia nobilis. The sequence goes on from JAQPPZ010001192.1 coordinate 1,518,663, forward strand.
GTATACAACGACACCCCCAAGAGGAGGTGTCGGACTTCAACATCAGGTTTGCGAGGTCTTGGAAACGAGTACCTCGCGAACTCCGACCTTCAGCAGGTCAGGCTGCACACTACTACCTGAGGTCCTTCAACTCAGACATTTGCCTGCTGCTGAAGATAGCCAGAATAGACTCATTCCCCGCCCTGTATGAGGCTGCCCAGCAGGCTGAGATGGATATCATTTCCATAGGCAGACTCCCGCACAGGGTACAGACGCCCATTTACCCCGACTTTCCTCAATCTCAATACCCATCAGCCTCTGGGGTGATGCCGTCCACTTCAGGACAGCAACCCCAGCAGCAATGGAATCCAGCGCCGGTCGTGAATCCTTACGGCCCGCCGCAGATACATTATCCTAACCCGCCTCCTCCTCCGCATTATCCAGCACTCCCTGCTCCCCCGCAGTATGCACAATATTCTACACCTCCTCCATTGGCTGCATTACCTCCCCCAGCTCAGTTGCCGCCTCCTGACAATGATATTCAGAATAAAATCCTCTAGGAGGTACGGGCTCTGGCCTCTGGATATCACACCATGTCCAACGACATGACCATTCTAAAGAAGAAACAGGCCCAGATGGACCTTGTTCCAAGGAGGCCATATCCGCCCCCGGCACTGACAAAAGATCGAGCCCCGGAGCAGCAACTGCAAAGGCGGCCCCCTCCGAGAAATGCTGCCATCGAGGACCAACCTGGTACTTCTGACCAGGTCAACTGGTGCACTACGTGCAATGACCCGCATTCGGAGGATGACTGCACACTGCACCAACACTACCTCCAGACCTTGGCCGCAGCGCCATAGAGGACGAAGAACTCTACATGATCCTGGACGACGAAGGCAACTTTGCCGTCCCAGAGGAAGATCTGTTGCCGCCTCCCGCCAAGGAAGACAGAAAGTCTGCTGAAGCCGCTGCAAAGCCCTTGAAGGTATACGCCCGAAGAGATAAGGCGCAACCTTCTGGGCTACCACCTGACAAGAGGTTGTGGCCCTACACAGCCAAAGAGAAGACTCCCGCAGTCAGGCCTCCCGTAGCGAAAGCTCCCCCGGCTAAAGCTCCCGCTGCTCAGCCTCCAGCTGAAACCAAAGAACAAGCTCAGGAGAAGGCTGAGATATCCGTCTCTGACCAAGAGACGAGAGAGTTGAGGCCACTCGGCGATGCCGGACGAAGTATGAGCCGGCAAAAGAAGCGGAAGGAGCTAGCACTTCGGGCTACGGCATAGTAGACGAGTTGAAGAGGACCCCCGCAAGAATCAGCATGTATGATGCTCTTATGCTCCCAGGCTAGGTTGATCTGCTGCAGGAATCCCTGAAAAGCATGAAGAATGGCAAGCAGATACAGCCCGTTGTTCTGGTGCAACCCCTGACAGTCTTAGCCACTGGGAAGAACAGACCACCTCCCTTCTATCTGTCATTACGGATGCAAGGGTACATAGTGCACAACTGTATGGTGGATTCTGGTGCTTCCACGACCGTTATGCCGAGGGCCGTCTGCGACGAGATCGGGATGGAGTATACAAGGAGCAGCCAAGGCGTGCTGCAACTGGACGGCACCCCTGTCAAGACAGTCGGTGTCATTAAAGACATCCCTATTCGGCTGCACAAAGCTCTCGACATCGTGGTCATTCAAGAGGTCGTGGTTGTCGACTTAGAACCCTACTTCGGCATGTGTCTCTCCAGGGAGTTCACTGCGAAGCTGGGAGGGTATCTGTCTCTAGACTACTCACATATGGAAGTGCCCTTCAAAGGAAGGAGACTGAAGATCTACAACGAGAAGCCTTCCACCTTCCTAGTAGAGAAGATACCCGGAGAAGAGTCGCAAGACTGCATGGTTCAGCTGACGGAGGAAGAACTGGTGGTGGTGGATATGACGGAGCAAGCTCTTGAGCTGCTGCAAGTGGAAGATGAGTTCTCCTTGCGGGACTTCAACGCCGTGATCGAGACCGAGCAAGGCTGCTACACCGTCATCCAGCCTGAGAGGCTTGACAAGTCGGCCAAAAGAGAAGTGGGACCTGCACCAGAAAAGCTGTGGAAGCTTTTCTTTGACGGCGCACGATGCAAAAATGGCGCCGGTGCAGGTGTACTTTTGGTTTCCCCAAACCGGGATCCAGAAGGACTACACCTACAGGCTGGCCTGGAGCTGTACCAACAACGCGGCGGAGTACGAAGCCCTGTGCTTGGGTTTGCGAAAGATAGAGAGGTTGGGGATTAAGCACCTGCGGATCTTTGGCGATTCGGAGCTGGTGTGCAACCAGATTACGAACAAGTGCGCCTCCAAGAAGCACTATCTCAAGGCGTACCGTAATCGGGTCTGGGATCTGATGGAGTCGTTCGACTCATTGAATGTCAAGGCTATATCGCGTGAGAGGAACAAGCATGCTGACATTCTGGCGTCTGTTGGAGCCAGGTACGTTCCGGCTGATGACACTGTCCAGAAGCCGAAGCCGGTTCGTACCATTTACAGGCCTTCTGTGCCTGATAAAGACACCCACTGGCAGGTGTTTGACTGTGACGAGGAGATCGTCACATTTTTGGTTAACGAAGCGTGTTCAATCGAAGGTAGAGACCCTGATGACGAGCAATATGAGGGGTTGATACAATTAAAAAATAATCATGTCCCAAAAGGACTGATTACACTTGAGAGTCTATTTGATCAGAATGACAGAGCAATATCACACAGGATCAAAGTAGACCCTAAGCAGTACGCCGACCTGGAGCTTGAACCTGGAAAAACAATTAAGGTCGGGACAGACTGCACCGTAGAGGAACTCGAGCAGATCAGAACATTGTGCCGAGAGTTCCCTGACATAGTAGCCTGGTGCTACCAGGACTTGAAGGGGTATGACAGAAATATAATCCAGCATACCATTGAGCTAGAAGATGGTGCAAAACCATTCCGACAGAAGCAGAGGGCTGTGAATCCGAAGATCGAAGCCATGATGAAAGCCGAGCTCCTGAAGATGCTGGAGGCCAAGATCATCTACCCCATCAAGCATTCATCCTGGGTTGCGAACTTGGTTCCCGTGAGGAAGAAGAACGGAGACATTCGTCTCTGCGTGGACTTCAGAAATCTGAATCAGGCCTCCCTCAAGGACCATTATCCGCTTCCCCAGATCGATCAGATCCTCCATATAGTTGTTGGAGCCCAGAGATTCTCCCTCCTAGATGGCTTTTCTGGCTACAACCAGATCTGGGTCAAAGATGAGGACCAGCATAAGACAGCGTTCACCACCAAATGGGGAACGTTCGCCTATCAGCGCATGCCTTTCGGCTTATCCAATGTTGGCGCCACATTCCAGAGAGCCATGGACCTGGCCTTCCGAGAGCTGCTCAACAAGGTCATTGTCATCTACTTGGATGACATGACCGTATTCTCTCACAGGAGAGAGGATCATGTTCCCCACTTGCGGCAAATATTTGAGAGATGTCGTGAATTCGGCATCTCCATAAACCCGAAGAAATCTGTCTTCGCGGTAAAAGAAGGTAAGCTGTTGGGGCATGTCATCTCCGAGAAAGGCCTAGCCGTGGACCATGATAGAGCAGAAGCCCTCCTCCGCTTGCCCGCCCCAGTTGACAAGAAGGGGCTGCAGTCCTTCTTCGGCCAAATCAACTTCGTGCGGAAGTTCATACCGGACTTCGCACAGGTAATCAAGCCCATGGCCGAACTGTTGAAAAAGAACGCTGAATTCTTATGGACTGATGAGAGGAGGCAGGCCTTCGAGGAAATCAAGGCTCGAATCGCACAAGCTCCGGTGTTGATAAACCCGGACTACTCCAAGGACTTCATCCTGTACGCGGTGGGAGAACCCGAGAGTTACGCCGCAGTCCTGACACAGAAGGGAGACGATGGCGAAGAGCGCCCCATAGCGTTCCTGAGCCAAGTGATTCAGCCGCACGAAGAAAAGTACAACTTTATAGAGCGGCAGGTTCACGCAGTTATGAAATCTCTCCGGAAGTTCAGGCACTTCGTCTCCCAGAGCCGAACAACTGTCTTTGTGATACACCCGGACGTCCGAAGCTTCATCATACAAGGGGAGCCGGGTCACAAGAGAGCGGGATGGATTGCTAAAATCCAGGAGTTCGACATCGAAGTGCGGCCGACCAAGCTTATCAGAGGCCGAGCCTTGTGCCAGGAGCTGGCCCGAAGCGCAGCGGCCGAGATATCCGCTCTGTAAGTGGGAGGATCCAAGCAACAACCACCAACCTAGCCAACTCCTTACCGAGAGGAGAGTGACTGGGCAGATGACCTGGTGAAGTATTTCTGCACCGGGAGATGTCCAGACCACCTGAATGCCTCACAAAGAAGGAGGTTTCGGCTAGGTGCACTGAAATACACTCTTCGCCCCGAGGGGCTTTACTTCAAGAACATTGACGGCATCCTGTTGCGGTGCGTCAAGAAAACAGACCAACTCAGGGTCCTCGGAGAATTTCACTCCGGGATGCCTGGGGGTCACCATTCTGCAAGGCCTACGGCCTTGAAAATAATCAGAGCTGGGTACTACTGGCCCACTCTCTTCACAGACGCGCATGCGGTCTGTACAAAATGTGATCAATGCCAGAGATTTGTTGGCGAAATAGAAAAGCACCCCTGCCCCTTCAACCGATCCAAGCCGAGACTCCGTTTCAGCAATGGGGTCTGGACTTTATCGGGGTGATTACGCCGAACTCTGCAGCTGGGCACAAGTTCATCCTTACCGCCACCGACTACTTCACGCGGTGGGCAGAGGCGATCCCTACCAAGAACGCGGACCAGGAGACGGTCATCAGGTTCCTCGAGAGCCTCATTACCCGCTTCGGGGTCCCTGAGTCGATAGTGACGGACAATGGTCCGGGGTTCGCAGGCGCTGTACTCACGGAGTACACCGGCAAATACGGCATTTATCACAAAATGTCTTCCAATTACTACCCGCAGGGGAACGGTCTTGCCGAGTCCACCAACAAGAATCTGCTGAAGATCATCAGGAGGACAGTAGAGAAGAACAAAAGGACTTGGCACCTGCTCCTGAACCGGGCGCTATGGGCGGACAGAATAGCCTTTAAAAAGTCAATCAAGACGTCCCCCTATGCGCTCGTCTACGGCAAGGAGGCAGTCCTGCCAACCCACATAGAAATTCCCGCTCTCTGGATGTTGGACGAAGAGAGAGGCAACGGGGATCCAGTGGATGACGAGTGTGCCAGTTGCTGCAGTTAGAGGAAGACAGAGAAAAAGCATACCAGGCCTTCACCAAACACGCTGAAGCGACCCAAGGCTGGTTTGCAAAAGGAACCACCGCCCGAGTTTTCAAAATCGGGGACCTAGTGCTAAAGTGGGACTCACTGAAGGCAAAGCCGGGCAACCACGGAAAATTTGACGCCCTCTGGGAAGGCCCTTACCAGATTGCCCGGGTAAATCAGTTTAATGCATTCGTGCTCCGGGATATGGAGGGACAGCTTCTCCCCATTCCCGTCAATGGGTTCCACTTAAAAATTTACCACCACTGAAGGTGCCCAATGGGCCCTTCCTTGTACAGATTTCCCTTCTGCATTTTTAGTTTTCAGAATGTATATATTTCAGCATTCAGTTTTTAATTTTTCAAAGAGCCCAAGTAAGACTTAAGGCAAACCCCGACTTCGCAGCGAAGTCGGGTGTCGCTCCTTGAACAGTGCGAAGTTCGGAAGAAGGCAGCTGAAAAAAGGAGCAAAAATGACTAAGTCTGGGTGCGCAACCCGACTTCGCAGCGAAGTCGGGCTGCGCACCGTCTGAAGAGCGCAGTTGGGAAACAGGCAGCAAGAAAACGGCTAAGTGTCAGACTGCGCAAGCAAATCTGGGCGAAGTCGGATTGCGCCCATTTTTCGGGCGAAGTCCGAGTGCGCTCCCATTCTCGGGCGCACCCTGGGTGATCCGTCGCGGGAAGCTGAAAACGGCTAAGTGTCAAATCAGACTGCGCAACTTTTTGGAGCGAAGTCTGACTACGCAGTCAAACATGGGCGAAGTCGGAGTGCGCTCATTTTTTGGGCGAAGTCCGAGTGCGCCCTGAATTTTGGGAGTCTGAGTGCGCCCTGAATTTTGGGCGCAGCCCGAATAACCCACCACGGAAAACGTGAAAAATTCTAAGTGTGGGCCCAGGGCGCAGTACGGCACATGGCGAAGTTGGGTCAATGGGCCAGAAATTCTCCCTTGTAAAGTGTGCCCAGACGGCGGCGATGACGTCAGCAATGGCACGACGTCCAAGGAGGGTTTAATGATTGCACAGCTTTCAAGAACGATGCATTAAAAAAGCAAGGTGTGTTTGGACCAACGGCTACTAGGGTGCGCTTTTCAAAAATAAACCCATGCACAGCCGCCAAAAAATCATAACGCCTCCACCAACTCCAAGTTAACCGCCCTAACTCCCTCCCTCGCGCCATTAATGTTGCAGTCGTTGTCTAGAAAAGGGCCCTGGCGCACTCAGAAAATTCAAATCGTTCAAGCTGACTCCCAGACTGCAAAGAGCAGAGCTGACAACTCAGAAGCCGTAATTCCCGTCCCTGCTGTTTCAGAAGTTTCAGAAAGGATGGACAAGGGGAAAGCGCCCGTACAGGCGCAATCCAGCGAAGAGCGGCGCGAAGCTGAGGAATCACCAGAGTCAAGCGCTCATGAGAGCGAAGCGCCGCAGGACCAGAAAAGAAAGACCCGGACGAAGAGGCGCGTAGTTGGGCAAATTCCGCCGTCGCCAGTTAATCACCTGGCCGGATACAAGGACGGCTCTTTCTCCATCAGCCTCACCAAGCTGCGGCCAAATATCGCAAAGTGGGCAGACAAGGTTTCGCCCTCGCACCACCTCGGGGCTGCGTATAAATCGAACCTGTATTGGTTCTTGTGCCCTCCTACCCACCAGTGCCCGGAGCTGATCGAAGCAATTGTAGAATATTACAAGCCGGCTGCCCGGCAAGTCTGCGACAACAAGGGAAAAGTGTTGTTCACACTTTTTCGGGAGAGCGTCCAGCCAGCGTTCGCCCCAGGGCTCCAGTATGAACCCGGCGCGATTATCAGAAGGGTGAATCTTGATGAACAGACTGGCAGATTTACGCAGACAAGGAGGATGAGGGAATTCCTCGACTCGGAGCTGAAGACTCCGCTGGCGGCCGGACAGTGGCCGACTGGCCCCATACCCCTGGACAGATTTGAAAATAAATATATCTACATCATCCTGGCGTGGGTCCTCGGCTGCGACTCTGACAAAGTGGTACGGCCGTACCAGCTGGCGCTGGCAGAATGTCTCCTGCACGGAGAATTTTACGACTCTACAGCGCAGAAGAGTGGAAAGCGCCCTATTTTCTTCGACTGGGCGGACTGGCTGGCGTATGCAATACATTCAAGTCTGGTTAGGCTGCAACAGAAGCAGTCAACGGATTTCCGGTTTTGCTCCTTCCTCGCATGGTTGTGCCTGTATCACATGCACTACCGGATGAACGTTCCTGACTTGAAGAAAATAAACGAAAAAGGAGAGCCGCTGCCCGTGTACGAATGGACCGAGATTCTGTACAGAAAAGGCTCGTTCTATGAATTTAATCTTAAATTTCTGTGCATGGTCATGGGGTTGTTCAACCGTAAGGCATCTCGCCCACCGGAAGTCATGACAAGATACCTGTGGAAGAATGAGTACGGGGACACCTTCCGGCTGACTCAAGGTATCATAGTTAGAATCTACGGATTCAAGGGGAAGCCGTTCCTGCTGCCCTACTTCTGCACTGACCACCAGTTCGGGATGGAAATTGCGCGGCAGATGGACTATGTCGAAGAAGAGTTCGGCCAGGGCAAGAAGAAAGGCCATATCTTTCAGTATCCCATCACCTGGGCGAATACCCAAGTTTACGAGATCGGACAACACGTCTACCTCGAGCGGGAACTCATCGACATGGGCCTGATAATGCTGCCGCAGCGATGGAAATACGACCCAGATGGGGTCAGGGGTAAGTTCACGCACATCTGCCCCCGAGCGGAGATTATGCAGGAAAGAAGAAACAGAACAGGCGCAGACCTAGAATGGCACATCGAGCAGATGCAATCATGGCCTCCATGGCATGATTTTTACTGCGAGGAGGTGACATACGACCCGGAGCGGAACCCGGATCATCGGTTGGATTCTGTGGGCTTCAAAAGATTTCTCGCCAAGGTGGCGCCCCTCAACTGGCCACAGGACAAAGTCGTCGAGTGCTGGAAGATGAGATGTCGCACGCAGCACGACAAATCCAACCGAAAAACGCTGGCCGTTGATGATGAGTTTTCGGCCCTATATGACCAATACGCTGACACGTGGCGACCTTTCGAATTTCGAAATTGCGTTCCCCGAGGCGCAAGGAAAAGGTATACAAGGAGGCCTTCATCCCAGCAATCGTCAACTCCGACGACTTCCAGCGCAACTCCGACGAGCAGTCAAGTGGGCCCGATGCAGCCTGTAGCTTCCGAGGCAGTGCCCGAAAAGGCGCAAGATTCAGAGAAGTCAACCCCTGAGGTGGCCCCTCAAGCAGAAAAAGCGCCTGCACTGCCAGCTAGCAGACCGGCTGCGGCGGGCATCCTTCCAGCCAGACCCAGGTACAAGTTTACCGTGGGGACGTCAACGCCTGCCGCCCCGACCTTATCTCCTTCCTCTGGACCAGCCACAGCGCCAGAAGAAAAGAAGAGGAAGAGAGTTGAAAAGGCCAACCGGCCTAAGGAGCCGGTACAGCAGACAGACGCGGCACAGACGGGGGCAGCAGCGCCAGAAATTGTCTCCTTGGACAGCCCTGAATCAGAAGCAGACACTCGGGCTGCAAGCGTCCCTCCAACAGCGGCTCAGGCGGAGCCCGCAAGTACGTCCACTGCACCTCTTCCCCAAGTCCCAGTCAGCCCTGCCAAAGCTCCATCTCCCATTTCATCAGGGCAAGCCGTAGCCGCGTCTTCTTCTTCCCAAGCTACCCAGCCATCTAGCGGCCCACATTCCTTTGACCAGTTTGCTCAGGATCCTAACGCCTTCCAGTCACTGAGCCAAACCCTAGAACCCTCACCCGCAGCCAGTGTTGAAGCTGCGCATTCACCACCGCGCTCCTCACCCCAGCCGTTTAAAACCCTACCAGCACCATCCACTCAGCCGCTCGCTTCCCCTAGGACCCGGTCGCCCTCAAAAGCGGCCACTCCTTCTGGAATACCTCCCGCTTCGCTGTTTGCAGGGAAAATGCCGCAACAAGATCCGATGCTGGAGGACTTGGACTTCATGGGCGAACTGCAGAGCGCTGATGACCAGCCTTTGGCAGCAAAGGCCTCAGGATGCTCCGCCTCCTTTCTCCAGGGCGTGAAACGAAGGAGAGCCGAAGAGATAGCTGCCCCGGTAAAACGCACCAAGTTTGACCTAGACAGGAGAGTGCTCACAACTGAGAAATTAATCCCGAAAGTAAAGAAGCCTCTCCGGGAGATGACCGAGGCGGACTACGAGCATCAAAGGAAGGAGAAAAGCTTTGATGATATCAACGAGGAATACGAAATCCATGGTATTCGTCGTAGGACAGATAATCTCCTTGTCAAGCATCTTGAGACCCAGGGGTGTTGTTTCAACTGCAAAACAACACAATGCAGCTTGAGGAGAACCTGGCTAGGGCCACCGCGCAGCTGGGGTCTGCGCAGCAGGAGATAGATGAGCTTAAAGCCCAGCTGGCCGCCTCTCAGCAGGAGGCCGCAACGCAGAAACAGACAGCCGAGCAGCTGTCAGAGGAGAAAAGGGCGGCGTTGGAGCAGGTTTCACAGCTTCAGGATTCGCTGAAACAGGCGCAGTCGCAGCTTGCAGAGAAAACATCACAGGCGGCGGCCTTTTCAAAGAGCAGAGTCAAGGAGATGCGGGCTAGTCTGCTGCAGGGTTGCAAGCCCAACCTTGTTAAGTCCTTATCGGTCCTAGATTTCGTGTCCAGGATCGAAGAAGTATCTGCCCAGGGAAAGCCTGTGGTAGAGGAGGCCGAACACCAGGCGAGGCTATGGCTGGACCTGGCTATGAAACTTGAGCAGTTTGAGCGCAAAGGCCTCCAATTTCCTCCTATGTCCCAACTTGCCTCAGAGTGGGCAGATGCAAGGGTAACCTTGCATATTTATTTCGATAAGACAGAGAAAGTAAGGGCTGCCAGAAAGATGTTGGACGCATTAGAACATGAAAAGGACATTTGCCTGGCCCCCTTTCACACTCTGTCCGAACAAGGGTGCCCGAGCTACATCAAGGACGGCGAGTTTCTCGCCCTTGAGCAGGTAAAGCAGAATTGGCTATCTTTTGAGGCAGACACAGCAGAGATTGATAGCTGGACAGAGCCAATTCAGGAGGCTCAGGTCACCCAGATGGTGTCAAAATACTGCAAGATCAACTCCTCCCTGAAGGAGTTGGGAAAAAGATATAACACCATCGACCTGCACGCGGTTGCTGCATTCCATGCAGCACTAAGAGAGATCATGGACCTCGGGCCCTTCCAAGCAACAGTCTGGGACCAAGCCAAGGCTGCATACGAGCGCATTCGCAAATGGGAGGCCGACAGTGGAGAGCATTCAGATTCAGAAAGCGAAACTGGGGAGGCAACTGCTGAAAGTGAACCTGAAGAAGAACAGTTGCCCCGAGGGAAGCGGTCAGAGCAGCAGAAAGCGGGGGAAGGAAGTTCCTCTGCGCCCAAAGGATGAAGGCATGGTTCTTTGCGTCGAGGCGAGCTCGACACCCCGCGAGCCGCCAGGAATGTTGCCACATTTTGCACGGGGTGCCATGTTTTCAGTTTATGTAAGTGAGCTGCTCTTTTCCTTCCCTCCTCTTTTTCCCTTTCTTCATTTCTCCCTTCCTCCCTCTTCCTTGCAGTTTCATTCCTCCTTCTTCCCCTTGAACTTCCCCAGTAAAGTTTCCAGCAAGTGTTCCCTGAAGATTTCTAAGTGTCAGGGCGCAACCCGACTTCGCAGCGAAGTCGGAGTGCGCCCTCCAGTTGGAGCGCAGTAGGGAATGCGAAGTGCGCAAGCAGACAGGAACAGGCGAAATTTGACTAAGTGTCAGGGCGCAACCCGACTTCGCAGCGAAGTCGGGGTGCGCCCTTCTTCCTGGGCGCACTTGGGAAGCAGTATGGCAGAGAATCAGCTAAGTGTTGGGGCGCAACCCGACTTCGCAGCGAAGTCGGGGTGCGCCCCCCTCCTGGTGCGCAGTCCGAACAGCAGAGAAGACAGCAAAGTACCGGTGCGCAACCCGACTTCGCAGCGAAGTCGGGTGCGCCCTCTGACCGGTGCGCAGTTGGGCAAGCAAACCCGAAAATTGACTAAGGCACGGAGGCCTCCCCAACTGCGTTGTTTTCCACCTGCGCAACCCGACAACGCTCTGATCCTGGGCGAAGTTGGATAAACTGCCTTTCAAGGCAGGCACGTGTCATTCATCAACATCCGACAAGTGTCCAACCTCGGGATTCGAGCCAAGACATGACGGGGAAAAGGACAAGCATGGACCGCACTATCTACGCCAGCTGCCACCATTTAAGGCTGATGTGAAGTGCCATCTGCCACAGCTACCCTCATTCCCGCTGATTAGAAGTTCCACCCAACACACCGCCACGTAGCTGTACAGCTTTCAGGGAGACCATGCTGCAGGTACAGTCCTCGCCGACAGAAGTCAGCATCAGCAGCTCCTCTGCCGCTTTTGTCAGCTAATGTCTAGTCTGGGACTTTGTGCCCGTGATTGTAATCGGGGGGAACTTGAGGCTATAAATAGCCATGCAATTTCATTGTAAAAGGGGGAAGGGGAATATACTGCTAGGGAACCATTGTAGCTGTGCGTTTGCTTCTAAATACAAAGCATATACTTGGCTCTGCTTACTGTCTTTATCTTGTATGCTGCCTCTCCTTGTCATTTCTGCCTCATGTTTCTTGTATCATTGCTTACTGTTGTACTGAACTCTGGACTCTGGTATTTGATGATCAAGTATTCCTGGAATGCATAGATAGAGGATACATAGGATAAGTGATAGCTGTAGTTTCTATGTTATGTTCTGTATTTAAATTGTTGTTAGTAGTGGTGATTGATCGTTGTCGTGCTGCTTATTCCCCCCACCCAACTCCAATCACATTTGGATTCTCTTTCCGCACTTTTATCTCTTTCCCTGCACTCTTATCTTAAACACTAAAAACCCACAGGAAGCCGGCCTTCTCCGGAGATTGGCACGGAAGGCATTCCTTCCTTCCGGCCTTTCAATCTGGTGGGCGAATCTGGGGCGCATTATACCAAATCCTTTCCTCATGGCAGATTCGTAACCAACATGTACACGGTCGTATTGATCTTGAGGATATGATGTTCGACCATGAACATCCTCCCTGCTTGTATTGCATAATTGTTGGAGAATACAAAAACTGATGCCTTGATCTATTCTGGTTGTGTGCTTGTGTTTGTGCATATAAGTTGATCTTCCAATTGCATTGTCTTTCATTTCATCATATGGTATTGAATTGCCTTGTAACTTTGTGGCTTTGATCAACCAAAAGATAAGAGCAAAGCTGAAGCAGCAAGGAGGCCTGTGAAGAAGATGAGAGTGGTGTCTGACAACTCAGAGGAGTCAACAAAATCTACTGAAAAGGATGCTAGCAGAGACAGTAGAAATGATAGCATCCATGATCCAAGCTATGATGGTAGGTGAGATGTGACGAGAGTCAACAAGATTTTAGTTCATTTAGATGAGCAGTTGCATCCATGAGAGGGAGTGGCAATGCTTGGAGCAGCAACTAATGGAGGCAGCATGTCAAAGAGAAGCCAAAGAGGAACGAGCTAAGCAAGATAGGCATATGTCTAGAGGAGATGAGGGTGAAGACAAAGGACATACAGAGATTAGAAAGGTAGGTGTAGAGGAACAAGAGGATCTGTAAGAGTTGTAAAGGTTGCTTGGGGCAGTACAGTAGCACATGGAGGAGGTAATTGGCAAGCATGATGAGCCTACCACAACTAGGAGACATATCTCAATGATAGAGCAGGCAACTAGATGAGGCATATTTGAATTGGGGCAACTATTTCTGCTATGGCGAGAGAATGCAGCAATGATATGATCAAGCATGTCAATGGATTCAGGAACTCAAGGTAGGCTACATGGTGCCATCTACCTTAACTTTAATGGGTGTTATTATCCCTGTCACCCTTGTTTCCTCACGTTCTATCTCAACCACCCCTAATCCCACCCCACTTGGTGCTATAGCTGGTCTGTTGGCACGGACAACTATGCATTAAATAGAGGAGGTAGATGTGAGCAAGCATGTTCACTAACTAGATGATCATGATATTTTGATATGCTTTTTTAATAATGTCATGTTGATGCATTAACAAAATATGCAATTTGTAATAATGGTACGACATGTACATAGTTGTTATAGATGTTTGGGGTACATTTAATTTTTATTAGAAGCAAGTATTTGTACAGGTATGGTGATTGTCTTCTACAACCTCCTGAAATACTAAATGGACCCAATCATCTTGAACTTGAGGGCGTGATGTTCACATGGCTATTCTACCTGATTGTATTGCACACTTGTTGAAGAATAGAGGGAATCATGCCTTGATCTTTTCCAGTTGTGTGCTTGTGTTTGTGCATGTGGGTTGATCTGTCCATTGTGTTATCTTTCATTTCATTATATCACATTGTATATTTATTTGTGACTCTGATATGCCTACATACTACAGTCTCAACCAAACAACGTCTATGCTAACTGTCAACCAAGTTCCATAATCCAAATGCTCAAGTCCAACTATCCAAATCATCAATATGCAACCATATCCTATCCAAAAATACGTCAATACTACAAAACAGTCAAACGCCTCCTAAATGTTTATTAAAAAAATCCAAAATGCTCAGATGACAATGTTTCAGCTAACAAGATTTCCAAATTCCACATAATATGTGGAAAAATGCTCATGCTCAAATCATATGCTGAAAATATCAAATCTGAATGCTCGAAATCCAAAATCTCTAGATTCTATCCCCCTTTAGATGATAGTATGTTGAAGGCTATATCAACTCATCAAACCATAAAATGAAAAGTTTTCCTAGAGTCCCTGCAAGAAATCATCAACTACATCACAACTATGAAGAGAGATGTTGGTATGCAGAATAATGTAACATCACATGTTTCTCATCCTCAACTTCTACTTCCTCACAGAATAAACAAATGCACTCTTTTCAATTAATATTTTCCATCATGTGTTTCTCATCCTAATAGAAATCACTGAATTTCTAAATTCTTCATAAATATTAGGCTTTCATCTTTTCATGCACATAATTTTGAAAAATATGTACTTTTATGGGGTGTGTGCGTAGGGAAATAGAGATTATTGTATGGACATATCTGGATCATATTGTATCTATGCTTTTAGATAAAGAATTGTTTCTCAGTTCCATTTCCAAATCCATATCCTGGAACATAAATAACATCAATACAATTTACATAGTAACAATTTGGACCTCTAATTGTACTCCATAAATGGTAAGTATCTCAATTGATTTCTATGCTAGATAATTACAACTCCAACTGGCCATAAAAATATGAAGTATCAAAATTTTCATTATTATTTTAATTCTTTTTATACTTACATAAAAAACAACCTAAACCATTTATTGAGACAAAGCTTTGCGGACCCTCATTTTGTCATGTTTTACATTTTCGGCTTCTTGCTTGTTTCTTGTTTAGGGTAAACACAGGACGATTACATTGCAATGAGACACCAATAATAAACATCAAAAGATGCAGATGGAGGATTGTAACAATAGGTATAGAAATGGAACTATGTTACAATCCTTTTCCTAGAGTTCAATGGAATGGCGTCGGAATGCTCTATCTGGTAACTCTTGGGAAAAAAAAAAAAGAGAAACACTCACAGATCATCTTAAGCGATGCAAGATCCTCTATCACCATGATGTTTTGAATGATTATATCTCGTTTTATTAGGAACCAAAAAAAAGAGTCTTGTAAAGCATAGTCATCTGTGCTAATTTGCCATTTTCTTGATTAGGGCCATTAGTTACAGATATGCCTGTAGCCTATGAAGAGAACCCTATACTTTGGGTAAAAAGCTGTACCTGCCCTCTGACATTACCAAAAAATGAGGATAATTACTGAACTATTCTTGTAATCAACACACAAGTTTTGTGATTGCAGATAAGTTTTGTCAATGAAAACTTAATAAGCTCTGGACTTGAAAAGACAATCTAATCATTGAAAATTTTCTTCACAACTTTGTTGATTGCTTGAGCTATAATGCTTCAGGGTTATGTTACAACTCTGATGGAATCAACTTTTCAAAACAAAGAACATGTACCTGTATACCCCCTAGGAGTATCTGTAAAGAAGGATTCTTTACTAAATTTTCAATAGTCCTTCCATGGGCAGTTCCAACCAACTGTATTCCACGCTGAGCAATTGTACTAGCTGCCAACGCTTCAAGCTCTGTTCCAATTTCATCAATTATAATAGTTTGAGGCATGTGATTCTCAACTGCTTCAATCATCACCTGCAATACCATTAAATATAATGAAATTGTGTACAGCAAGGAAAATTCATTTCAACCACTTTTTTGGAGCAAATTTCATTTCAAACACAACAAATCTCTAAGTGCAAATAAAGACTTAATATGCATTAAATTTTAGCACATACTTTATGCTGCATATCAACATTTGGTACTTGCATTCTTCGTGCATGACCAATGCCTGCATGGGGTATGTCCCCATCACCAGCTATTTCATTTGATGTATCAATAATCACAACACGCTTCTTGTAGTCATCTGCTGACATTCTAGCTATCTCCCTGAATAAACAGAATGGAATAGGTGACTGATATTTGCATGATGTAGTATGAGACAAAATGAATCTAATGAAAAACACCAGGAAAACAACAATTACATAACTACAGAAAGCAAAGATTCTTGTGAAGTTTATTCATAAGAAAGCTTTCTGAACAGATACATCCTTAGGCTCATAGGCCAGGGGCACTTTTCTACAAACAATTTTCACCATTGTAAAACAAGAAACACGAAATGTGGCAGAAAGGATTCATTGATTACAATAGGAATAGTCCAAAGTTGATAAATAAATTCCCACAGTTACTAGGCAAAAGCTATATCTCTGTTATCACTGGATTTGGAAATGTGGTTAACAAACAGGGTTCATGTGGATTTGATGCTCACTTTTTTCACATGCAGTGAGACTTAACTCACAATGTGGAAAACATCCAAAATATTTAACCAACCACAGTATAGGCTCAGAATATTGTTGAATGAAGTATTCTGCCATAATATTATAAGTTTAAATACGGTGCCAGCTTGACAGCCCTTTATAGAGTCTATCTAATCAAGGTGTTCTATATGCTCTGCCTATACAAAAAAAAGTTTCATTTTTCCATTGATTTGAAGGCTTCTAGATGATGGCTCTGATGCCGATTTATAAGTACAATTGACGATTCTGGCAGTGATGATTCTTTTCAGGTTCCTATGCTGTTTTAGAATTTGCCTTTTTCTAACCAGTCTTGCTCTGTACCTGCCAATGGAGGTAATTGCCAGTGCAGATCACTTGATGGACTTGATTTTGAATTGTGATTGATGTCACTGTTTTTAAAGATTATGACCTGTATATGTCACTTGCAAGCCTTTGCATTCAGTGTCTCAATTGTATGAATTTGAGGTTTCTACTTATGATTCTTGCTTCTTTGTACAAATTTCTGAGGAGTATCAATATGGATTGTCATAGTTGGGAGTCTAGGACCTCTAATGTCCAGACACTCTGCTTGTTGACATTGTAGTTCCATTACTGATCTTCACGTTGAGTACTATCTGCCTGCTTCTTAGATTATTCTTTCCTCCACTATTGTGAGTTTCCATGCTTTTATCATTGCTTGAAAGTGCCTCAAGGTTCTAATATATTATGTCTTTGACAAGGAGTCTGAACCTGATACTCACTTCCTTTTTCTTAGGTGCTTGTTTTGTTTGTCTATAGGAACTTTGCTTCTGCATCATCCACCTTGCAGATTGTTATATTCCACTTGTGCCCTTGACAAGATATTCAAAGTTGCTTAGCTTTGTTGGACAACATTGATCATTTTCCTTATAGGAAAGCTTGAAAACGTTAGCACCTGTCTACTTCTTGATAATGATCAACAGCTCAAGCTTTGGCAGCTTGTCATTGATTTACTAAATGGGAAGCCTATCAAATATATTATTTTCACAATGATATAACTCATTGATGACATCCTCATATATGAGTTAGTAATCAACACCAATGTTCAGACCATATCAACAAAGTCAATTCGTGAATTATTGTCTTGGGCCTCCCTCATTTAAGTGTTGTATTACCCAAAACGTATTTATCCATCCAAGAGATTATGAAAACATTCAATTGCTTTCACCTAGCATTACTACTTGTGATCTTGGGGGCATTAACCTCCTTTCTTAAACTTATAGAGCTTGCTGGCACCCAATTTCGTTTTCAGTACGTCTGCCATACAATTGTGCCCTACTCTAGTATCTCCCCCCAATGAGGTTATCAAATATATTAAGCAGAGATATTACTATGCATACTACTTCATTCTTATCCATTAGTGAGAAATCATAGTTTCAAACTATCACACTCCAAATTGGATGTCACAATCAGGAATTCAAGTAGCAAGGCATTGGTTCTAGCTTGCTTTGTCACGTATATATGTTTTAGAAGATTGTTCTAGTTTTCCATTTTGCCCTGTAAACTGCTTTCCAGCATGTGTTGCCACATCTAAGCTCCAACCTAGAATTTGTGATGCTGTTGGTGCTTTTCATTTTCTTATATTTTTGCTGACATTTTGAAAATGTCTCTTGGTACTTGTTTTATGGATTTTCTGGATATGTTCCTTAAATTTAATTGGCTTTTGTTAAAAACTTAATTCTTTACCTGGTTTCATCTATATCTATGCTAATCATTATCAGAAGTTAGAACCTTCAACTAAAACCCAAGATATGCATGAAGGCATATTAGTCAAACAGTGTAAGACACAACTGTAGCTGTGTTGTATATACTGAATGTTTAAAACCATGGGTCTCAGGGCATCGCTGATATATGCATAAAGCAGGACAGTCTGATTAATAATATTTGATTGTCCATTATTTCTGAACCAAATGCAATTTAGTCAAGTATCTAGTTCCACCCAATTTCATAGTGTTTTAAAAAAACAGATAAGCATCCTACTGTACTTCCTAAAAATAAGTGTCTCACATCAATCTACACATTCTTAAACAATAGTTCCATTGTTTTGTGACTTGTTATGCTGTGCTCGCCAGTTTCAAACTGCAACCTTACTGAACATCTTCATGATGCCCATCATGTAACTCTTCCCCCTTTGGGTTGTAAACAGACCCTGGGCAAATCTATAAGAGGTAAAATCACGTTGTCTTATTGGTATACTGTATAATCAAGGGTGGATATTTTCCAAATTTCTTCCTGGTTGTTTTGGGATGATGCACAATGCATGTGCTTTTACATACCTTGCAACATCTCCTGCCTCTCTAACCAATTAATATATCAAAACAAGTTGGCAAGTTTTGTTATCTCCATGGCATGAGGCTTAGAAGTCATGCATTTATTTGATTGATAGTTGCCTATAACCTCTCTACAGCATGCATATGCATGCAGCTTGTAGAGGAATCCATGTTTGGAATATTAGTCTTCCATTGATTAATCTCATGTTGGCATCAATAGCTATATTGTTATAAACCTTCACTCATACAGATCCATGAATTTCTCGAAGTCAAAGATGTCCAGGTTTAGTGATATAACTCACACTTGTCAGTGGTTTTACAAGATCCTGTTTGGTTGACTCAGGCTTGTCATCACCATGTCATTGACAACATGTTAAATTCAATATTGGTACTGTAATTGGTGACCATCTTAAAAAGGCTGCAACATGGTTACAATAGTTGCAAATACGTAATCTACTTCAGATATCTCATGTGTGCAGATATTGGAGTAATTTGTATTTTCATTATACAATGGTACAATTTGCCAATAAAGCAAGTGATATTAACAGGGTAAGTTTATCAATTAAATAAACAATTTTTTTCACCATTTTCAGTGTATACACTGCACTTTCGCTTATGGAATATACCATTCAAATTTAACTTTGTAAACACAAAAATCATATAATATATAATAACTTTATCTGCCTATTGTTTTCACAACCTTCAATGCAGATGACATAATAATATTTTTTCAAGTAGTATATGTTCTTACAAGAAACGCCCTTTACTACAAACGAGAACTAACGAAAACACATATTTATATCATGTTAAGGCAACTAGCTAAGAATGGGTTAAATTAGATACAAAAAGAACTGTAAAGTGAAGATGAGCATTAAGGAAAGAAAAACATATGGAACATTAATAAAAAGCTTCATGGGATCTAAATTTGTTACAATATGTAGGAAGTTTATTTAAGTAGCCACTACGATGAATCAAATTGACAATAAGATCAACCTGATGATAGTTGTCTTCCCAACACCTGGAGGTCCAATAACCAAAATAGACCCTCCATCCTCAACAAGGTCACGTACCATCTCTGCACTCCCAAATATTGCCCGACCAACACGACATGTTAGGCCAATTATACGACCCCTACGATTTCTTATAGCACTGACACGATGCAAAGATCGATTAATTCCTGCACGATTGTCATCTGCAAAATCACCAACCTGCAAAAAAAAAGGTTTGCAACAAAGGTTATAAAGCATTAACTATTTCTAGCAAGAAGAAGGGAGACATAAGATAAGTAGGTGTTTCCCCTTACAAGAGAAAACCTTGTATGTGCACAGACTGAGAGGCATAAAGATCTAGTTTATTTAAGGAAAAATTAGAATCAGAGGGAAAAACAAAATGGCATGGCTCTAGCATGTGACATGTTGGTAAATCTATGTTCCATATTCATTTTCTCCTTTGTTTCCATGCGAGTTGATCCTCCCACTACCATTGTTACTTTGCCTGTCTCTCCTACTAATCAACTTTTGAAATTGTAACACTAATTCACAGAAGCAACATTGCCAGTAATGTAAGATGCAAAGTATTTCTGTTCACACAATACAATACCAAATAATGCAAGAAAATACCGTACAACAAAACAAGATGGAAAGATTAGCACACATACACAATGTACATGTACTCAACCAGAAATAGATCAAGGCATGAGTCTCAATTGTATTCCAACAAAATAAAATACAATTAGGGAGAATAGAGGTGGTCAAACATAATACCCAAAACTAATGATGGCAAGACCATGTTGGGGAGATTACATAATGTCTTGGGGTAAGGGGGGAAGAGACCAACCAACTTAACAGTCCAACTGCACACAAAAACAACAAGAATTTACCTCCCTACTAACAACCCTCACAACTATATACATATCATGCCATTCTTACATCTTTCATTCAATTACATGATAATGACATGACATAACAACACATCAGAGGAAGTTGCGACATTAAGACTCATGACTTTGACCAACATGACCACCTACAAAGGTCCCGAAGGCAGTTGGCAATAGTGAATTAGACGTAATCCTTTCTTATTCCCTAGCAAGTTGAGAGACTACTTGAGTGGGAAAGGAGGAGATTTGCTGATTAGGCAAAACATGCATCCCCGACTTTATAGAAAGCCATGCATAAGTTCTAATACAAACGTAAGATCAATGTTTGTGGGCAAGTAAGTTAACAAGTTTATTTTGTATTGTACATAAGTAGTTTTGTCAAGTGTTGTCATTGTGTTGATCAAAGAGTTGTTTGAGCATTGATCAAGTGTGTTAAGTGTTGTCGTTTGGTACACGTTACATGGTCATGAACATGAACAAGACAATGTGTTGTATTTGAGATTAGTTCGCAGTTCAGTGAGTAGTTAGGTACAAGGGTGATGGTTGGGTTGTAACTGTCTACACCCCTTCAATTTTGTATATATTTGACACAAGAACAGGTATCAGAGTGGAATGATATTCCATCATGGGAATATGCCACTGGAAAGAACAGCTCATATATCACATGGCCGAGATCAACAAAAAGAAGCTCCAAGAGATCAAGGGGAAGACACAACTGTATCCACAATTGTCTAAAGAAATGGGAACATGAACATTGAGGCTTAAGATACCAAGCTTGTCAATATGTGTTTTTGTGCTGTCAAGTATACATGAGTTTTTCTTTGAAGCTTGTTTAAATGTCCTGTTTTGTCTATGGGCTTGTAAGAACTGATTAGTTTTTTGTTATTTGTTATGAAACTCTGTTAGTTAGAAATAGCTTTCTATAGCATGGTGCTTGTAGGCCTCCTAAGTAGCTCTTTTCAATTTTAGATGTATGGAAAAATTTCTATGGATAGTTCACATATATGAATGAAATACTTATTTATTTACCGCATAAGACAAGGAGAGGGGGGAATAAGTGGGAAAAGTTTCCGTTGAGATTTACTCCTTGACTTCACTAGAAAATTGTTGAAGCCAAAGGTCGTTCTTGAAACATTGAAAACCAAACCTTAAGGCCAATTGACATGTAAATCAATTGAAAACCTTACAAATAAGGCTACATATGCAAACTGTTTGCATTAAGTAATAGTGACAGTATAACTGAATGCAGCGTATTTGCATCAGGGAACTTAAGGTATAGACCTTAGGCAAAACATATGCATGCCTTTGATTGTGTCGTTACTTAAATTTTCATCGTATTTTTTATAAACTATTTTTTTGCCGATTAGTTAATTTATCATTAAAAATTAATATAAATAAATTCAAAACAATTTAAAAAAAAGGGGAAGGGGAGGGGAATCAATTCACCAATTGGCCAAATCTTCAAAAAGTATTTGCCAAAATTTACAAGTAATCCAAGTAAATTCTATATTTACCTCATATATAGACCTATAATATAGAAATTTCATTGCCATCAAAATGAAAGATTTTGGCTACCATTCTACACTAGTTAAAAGTTGTACATCCCTTAAAAATCTCCTTTACTCCAATATGGAGATTCAGGTTGTAGCATTACCATAATGTAGTAGTACTATGAATGTATGAAGACCCAATAGAAGAAGGATTTTCAAAAGTTCAAAGGGATATAAATTTTAATAGAGTATGAAGCTTGATGCATCCCAAAGTCAAAGAAGGATTCAATACCAAATGGCTTGAATAAAGGATGCCACATAGAAATATATAGCAGAGAGCAAAAACCTTTTAGTGGCTGAGTTTTATAGCAAGCTTTTGAGGGTCAAATGGTATGGGCTAAATAGTTTCAATACAGAAAGTATACACAGTGCATGGATGACCTTCTGGAAACACAAGAGGCGCCATGAAGCTTAGCTACGTTTGTTCTTAGCACTGATTCAAAAAGAGGTAAGTCTATCAAATGACAATAACAATAGGCTAGAAATGAAATCTAGAGAATGAGTCAGAGAGGCATTACAATCCTTTGTGGGTAGTTATTCTTTATATTGAAATGAATTTCTATTGTAAACTCTATGTGTGTGGGTGGGTGTGGGTGTGGGTGTAATTGTCTGTACATGTAAATTCATCATTGTAGTTTTAGATTTCTTTTATATGAACTTTTCATGTATATCTGATTTGCAAATTAGACTTTCCACTCTGATTTTTTAACTGCAAGTTGCTACCCAACACCAATATTTAAAATGATATTAAAGCTGTAATGTCTTTGGAGCTAAGAAGAAAGAAATGAGTGTGTAGAAATATGCTTTAATAGTTTTTGTGACCTTCTAGTTTGTTTTCCTCGAAGATTTATGCTTCAATATTTGTCTTGCCTCTTAGTGTAGCATGGTGATGAGTATTCCAACAGTTGGAGGAACAATATGACAGATTTAGAGGCCAAACAAGACTGCAGTCAATACTAATCCAAACTTGCACAGCATTTTCAGTTGTTGGGCAACTTGATCACCACTTGTACGGCAAGTTGCACAACACTGACTTGTACGGAAACTCACTCACTTGGTGTGACAATATGCAATTCACTTGAACGACACTCTTGACTGTTCCTCTTGTATGACAACTCCTCGTACAATGATCCTGGCTGCAACTCTGCTTCACACCTGCACACAAAACTTGGAACAACCACAATCTACCAACCTACTTGCAGCAATAGCATCACACAAAACACATACAACACACAGATGAAGGATGAATCATCATTGTATTACTCTTGCCTGTACGGCATTGACATTACAAACCGTCTGCCCTGGCAATATACAATGCTACAATGGATATATAGACACAGACTTAGATCTCTCACAAGCATAGGTGCTCTCCGTAGCGATGACTCTTGTGGTACTCCTTGTATTTCTTTGGCAACATGGTGTACAAACAAATGAATGGGGGGTCCTATTTAACCTTGAGGGTTGGTAGTTAACAACAACTGCTGCCCAAGACACCTCACCACTAACTACCTCCCATTCGCATATGCTTAACTACATACATTAGCCGTACATTACAATTGCAATTTATCAAATGATGACATCATCACCCTTGACGTCAAACTACAAAATTGCATTTCTCTTTCATTTACATTTCATTTGTATTTACATTTCATTTACATGTGTGCACATTTTGCACTTATTTCTACTATGTACACTACTTTTTCTGAGGCTGGTCAGAACTGGCTCCTACATCTACCCTCCCCTTTAAATTGGTCGACGTCCTCGTCGACGACTGCTTTTGCTCCTAGGGACTTGGGTTTTGTTGATGTTGAGGAGTGGGAACAAGAACACCTCCTAACTCCTGGATTTGCAGCTTTAGGGCTTCTATCTCTCCCTTCAATCTCTTGGCATAGGCCTGATATCGAGCCCACTGCACACCATAATGATTCGATCTCTGCTCGACTTCTGCCAATTTTGCCAACAGCTCAACCTCTCTTTTTGCAGCTTCGGCTTCGGCTTCCTTTCCTTGCTGCTTCAACCACTTTCTTTACTGCTTCAGCTTCATGTCTAGCTGCAATTTCTAGTTGCTCATCCTTCTTGGCTATCAGTTGATCGCGTTGAGTGACCTCCTTATTCTTCACCTCCAACAATTGCTCCCTCACCATGCATTCTGATTTCAGTTGTCCGATCAACTGATCCTGTTCCTCCTGTGCTTTTGTCTTCTCCTCAACCTCCTTCAACCTTGCCAGTTCTGCTTTGGCATCCTCCTACACCTGTCGAAGTCGTGCCTCCATCTCCCGCAACTGGTTAGCCTGCTCCACATTTGTCTGCTGAAACTTCTCCAATCCCATGGCTAACCATTGAATCAAGTATGCCAAGAAGTTCATTCTTGCATACGACTTCACCATCTCAGGTGCAAGTTTGATGTACTTGACACCTGCTTCCTCCTTTGGACAAGCTACCAAACTTCCTTCATCTACATATACACGTGGTGGATGCTTATAGAGTACCTGAGTTCATTCTAGCAAGTTCTTCAATCCCAACATCGATTTGACACTACCTTCTAGCTCCCATGGCTGCGTTTGGTGAATTTCTGCAAACTTTCATGCACTCCTCATCACGAGCCCAATGCACTAGTTTGCCCAATTCGTTCTCCAATCTTAGCTGCCATAGTCGCCAATCTCCCATACATCCCACCTACAAACTCTATCAAGCAATCTTATCACCTTCTCGAAAAACGTATCAACCTGCTCATTAATATTTTCTACCAAACTAATGGTCTCCTCAGATTTGGCACTTTGATGATGAAATGCTCACTTGTGTCTTTCGCCAATTCCATATCAGTGTCATCTCCGATGGTAGTTTCCTCCACATCCTCCCCACCATGACCTATCAGGTTGATAGGTCGTTTGGCTGCCTTGCCCTCTTGAATCGTCTGTCCTGCATCAGTAGTTGTGACTTCTGCCACCGTTTCTTGTTCTCTTTCTAGCTCGTTCTCCAACGGTTGGCTTCTTTCGCCTTTCTGCCACCAACTGAACTCTGATGCAATCTATTTCCCTTTCTCCCTCCTTTTGTTCAGAACTGGACTTGGTGTCGCCTCCTATGTTGTAGATGTGATTTCAATGTGTGCATCCTCATCCAGTGGGGGTGATCCACATGGATCCACTTGTTGCACAAACTGCATTGGTGTACTATCAAAACTGTCGGGTGAGTTAACATTCTCTACCCGCATACTCCTTGCACATTCCTCCTCCTATGCTGCGTCCATTGCAGTCTGGATCTCTTCATCCGCATCTACAACAATGAAAGGTTCCTGCGCCTGCTGCGCAGTCCTCTCCTCTGGTTGTTGCTCTCTCCTCTCCTCTTCCTATCGTGCATGCACAACAAAGTCCCTTGGTTGTTGTTCACCCACTACAGCCCTCTCCGAAGTCATCCGCTTGGTACTCCGATCCGGTACCTATAGTGCCTTCCCTGGATTGTGCAGGAACTTCCTCTTGCATTGCTACCTATGGCATCCCATGCATCTTGCTTCGACCCTCCGTCATCCATCATGCACTGCCACTCACTCCTATTGTGGCCTATTGTGAGGGTTCTACCTATGACTATTGCTTTCCTCTTGCTGATGCTAGGGTTGAGGTTGAGCTTCCATCCACTGCTGCTCCAACCTCCTACATCGCTTCTCCTTCCACACCAACTCCTCCATTTGTGGTTGCTCCTCAACTCCCTCTGAATCCTCACTCGCCTCATCTTCCGAAGCTTCCCGACCCTTCCTTTTCTTCAAGGTACCCTTCTTCTTAACTAGGGTACTCGGCTTTGTCTGCTCCTGGTCACTTAAATATAGTCAATGCATGCTCTAAAATCACTCTAGGCGGATTCAAACCTAGAAACCGCAACTCCTATATCACGACATTCATCATTATCGCAATGGCATGGAAAGCCATCGAAAAATTTCTAGTGTACCGCATCAGAAAATTCTTGATGCGGTATGACAAGTATGATGCCCAATCATATGCTATGCCAACCATTATTCCTTCCATGTATGGTATGAGCCAGGTGGGCATCTCCGAGGCTCTTTGCTCTCCTGAGAGTTTTGACATTATTATATTCATTGCACATTGCAATTCCGATGTCTTTAGTTGTTGCATCTTCAATCTGTGGCTCTCATGCTTCAACAATTTTGTCGCCTCTTCTGGACTAAGATCAGTAACCCTATCCATCAACTCCTTCCACTGGTGCAAGTCAACCGCCTCCTTTCTCACCGGTATTCCCAAACTTGGCAATCCAAATGTTCTCCAAAAATTGCCAGGTGAGAACACTACTTGCACCTCCTGGTCACCAATCATGATTTTGCTCATATGTTGTTGCTGATCATACATTCGTAGCATCTGCAACAAATACTCCTTGAAAAACTCCTTATAGAAATTCAGAATCTACAGAATATAGTGCACACTTAACATTCTTAAACGCAATCTTCAATGGGTGATCTGGTGAATTCTCTTGCCACCAATTTCTACAAAACTCTCATGTTGGCTGTTGCCATGTCATCTCTTGCAAGGGTACTAACATTCTTTCTCGTCCCTTGCCTTTCTCCTTCTCCTGAGGTGAAGCCTCCACTTCTCTCTCCTTGGGATTGTTGGTTCTTGGCCTTTCCCTAGAGTGTCCACCATGTTGCCTACTACTATCCTACTAGACCTCTGGACCTCATTCTATCTCCCTACAATGTACACGTACTGCAAGACCTTTCCTTGCAGCTACTCCAACACCCTCTCCTCATGAGTGAGGCCCCAGCTACAACATAGGGTCGAGTAGAACCTTTCTCTAATGATGTTCCACCCAATGTATCCTCTCCACAATACTTGGCCTTTTCTGCATTCTATCAACTTCCAACAACTCCGACTGCAGTTGTATTTGCACTTGTACAACCCCTACCATACACTTCCTCTACTTGTACAACAAACACTCACACCCGGTTTGTACAGTACTACCATTAGGCCTCAACTTGTATGACAATCTTCCTCAGGTCCACACTTATATGGAAATGTCATCATGCATTTGCTTGTATATCACAACTACTGCTACTTTTACGGTACTACCGTACAACTCTCCTCCTCGGTAGTGCGTTGTCGCTTTCTCCTTCAACTTATACGACAGCTTCACACGTTGCCCTTCTACACACGATGTCTGCATCACTTTGTTGAACACCCCCAACACTATTTATACGACACTTTCTGCAACTCCGCAAATCCTCGTGCCCATTTGCAACTACAATCCCTCGTTTTAGCAGTCGCCATATGACAGTACAGTCCATACACTTGCAAATTCCACTTTCTGTAGTTACTCCTTTCTAAAACACCATCCTCCTTCAATGTCTTCCATTCCGGTGTGATAGCTTCCTCCTCAAGGCACGTCCTTTCAATCTGCTCTTCCTACCATCAACAGTTCCTTCCAACTACGTTGGTAGCTCTGTACGCCTCACTGCATTGCTTGCATCAGCAAATTTGTACGCCTTCTCTTGCAACTCCATACATCTCTCCATACACGTTGGTCTTCCTTCTCCTTGCTCTCTATCAGGTGTTGGACAATGGAAAGCCCAAGCCTTCCCCAATGCGTGTATTTATAATGATGGTGGAGGGAAAATTTAGTTGGCACCCATGCAATAACTACTTGTTAACTGCCATTTTGCCACCTCGCCACCTTTGCATGATAACTAAACAATGCGCTTTTTCGTTTTATTCTTTTTTTCTTTTTTTTTGTGTTTGAGTTTATCTCCGCCAAGTCGTTTATACGGCCACACAAACTTCTACTTGTACTATGCGACTTGTCGACAAATAATCTTTTCCATCCCGATGATCCTCTATCCCAATCTACTCTATCATCCAACTTTGTGCACCTATAAGGCAACTTTCCTCACGTGCCACTTTATACAACGGTTTGTCATACAATTCGCATCATTTGTATGGCCACTCTAATTTGTACGACAGGTCCTTGTATAGCAAAATGCATTTGTACGGCCTGTTTCCTTGCTCGTATGGTAGTCTATCATACAAACTCACTTGTACGACAATGCCTTTCATGTGTATGACAGTTTGTCGTTCAAGTGCCATCTCTGCTTCTTCCACTTGTACAACAAGTTGTTCTACCTCCTCTTCCTTCATTCTTTCATCGCCGTTACTCATTCTACCTTATCCCATTTAGGTGCCTGTGCACTACCTCTCCTTGACCGTCTCCATCATCGCCTTCTTCATCGCGACGGTCCTTCAAACTCAGACATGTTTCTTTCGTCATTCACTCCTCCCGGGCGGCCTTCCATGACTTGGGACTATCTATTCCTTTCTCCAGACTGTCCAAGGTCCATCCAAGATCTCCTTTTGTTTCTTCGCCTCCTGTTTCTACGAGTTTTGCTATTCGGGCAACAACCACTAGGTGGTCCTGATAGGCCAACCTGATGGCTGTGCGGAACTTGGTTGTTTCTTATGCAATCAGAAGGTAGTCCTGATGGGCCATCCCATTGACTACGTGACCTAGGGGTAGCCGGAGGGAAAAATATTCCCCTCAGACTACAGGGAAAGAGGCCAACCAACCTCACCCCTTGGTCGAGCAAACTCAAATGGCCTAGGGAACCTGATGGTCCTCCTAGACTGCCTAAGTTGCCTACTCCATGCACACGCCCTGGGTTGCCTAATAGTCCTTGCAAACCACTTCAACTCCCCAAGGAATCATTCATGTTTGATGGCGGACCTCCAATCCTTCTCCTTATCCGCCTTTCTTCCTTGGAGTTAGTTTGTTGTGTCTCATTACTCCTATCTTCTGCTTGGGGAACTTGTTGTGGTCTTGGTGTGTCCCTTCTCACTTGTCTTCTAAGTCCTCTACTTGAGCCATCACTACTCGAGTCGTCTCTGTCACTTGTAAAGGACACACTACTAGAGTCTGTTCTCTAGTTCCTTGCTTCTCCTTCTAGTGATGTAGGTGTTTCAAATACATCTCTCCAAAGGATTTCATTTACTACGAGTCTTCTTTCCCTTCCATCTTGAAAATCATCTCGTAGCCTTACTATCTCTTGGTCAGCTTGTTCCCTCAATTGTTCGTTTCTCCGTCGCAACTGCTCATATTGTTCTTGTAACTGTTGCGTTTCTCTATGCATTCTTTGTTGTTGACGACCAACTCTTGCCAGCAAACTCATGTCTTCGTCTTCACTCCCGTTGCTCTGAGGCTCTTGATCTGGTGGCTTTGCTCCCATTACCACTCGCTCTTTGTGCATCTTCCCCATTTAGTGATCTCAATCTACCTTCTTTTGTGTCTGGAAATCTTACATGCACCCGTAGTCTTCTTCGTTCTGTGGGGAGGGGTTCCAATTCCTCCTACTCTATTACGGGTTGCTCTCCATTTGCATTTCCAAACAACCAAACTAGATTTGGATCACTATCTTCTTGATTTGCACCATCTTCTTTGGTCCGACTTGACTCTTCTTCATGGACCAATATTCCTTCGAATGGTTCTGAAGACTGATTTGGTGTTGCAATCAGCCTTCCTACGCTTTTCTCTTCTTCCTCCACTGGTTCAAGATCAACAATGTTCACCTGAGCCTTCACCTTATATGGTTTTAGTCTTGAGCCATTAACTGTTTTGGGACACAATGTCCCATCCAGTTTTTGCAATTTGAATGCGCCATTATCCATCATCTCAACCACCTGGAAGGGTCCAAGCCACAAGGTCTTCAACTTTCCTAGCTTGATTTCTCTTTTGCCATTGAATTTCAAGACCAAGTCACCTGGCTTCAACTTCATCTTCCTCAGGTGCTTGTCGTGCCACAATTTTCTCCGACGTTGGGCAATCTCTATTGCCCACTGCGCCATCACCCTCTTCTCATCCAATCTCACTAGTGCCGCTAGCCTCTCCTCTAGGCTTTCCTGGTCACCCATACGATTCTGCACCGCCACTCTCAGACTTGGTACCAAGAACTCCACCAGCACTACTGCCTCCTGACCGTACATCAACTGGAAAGGTGTATGGTTGGTTGTCGGCTTGAACGTCATTTTGTATGCCCACAAAACTGTTGGCAATCGCTCCTCCCAATCAACACCCTCTACTCCACATGTCTTGTAAATTATAGAGACCAAGACTTTATTCGTTGCCTCTGCTTGCCCATTTGCCCTGGGGTAGTATGGGCTTGACAACGAATGCAAAATCTTGAACTCCGTGGTCAGCTTTTGAATTATTTCATTGACGAAGTGTCCACCTCGATCACTTGTCAATTGCAAGGGTATGCCAAATCTCGTGATCACTTGTTCATACAAGAACCATGTTGTACT
This sequence comes from Wollemia nobilis, assembly GCA_028583015.1. Taxonomy (NCBI): domain Eukaryota; kingdom Viridiplantae; phylum Streptophyta; class Pinopsida; order Araucariales; family Araucariaceae; genus Wollemia; species Wollemia nobilis. The sequence continues at coordinate 1,548,883 of JAQPPZ010001192.1, forward strand.
CCTTGCAGAATTGTCGAGCAATGCTCTTGCCTCAACCCACTTCATCAAGTACTTCATCGCCACCACAATATATCTACATTTCCTTCTCCGGCTTGTCTTCAATGGTCCCACAAAATCAAGACCCCATCTCTCAAACAACTCTTGCTGCTATGATGGGTGCAATGGCATGAAGTCCCTCCACAACGGTCTCCCAGCTCTCTAGCACGTATCGCATGCCCTTACAAACTCCTTCGCATCGCAATAGAGGGTGGGCCACCATAGCCCTGCTAAAAGCACTTTCCTCGTCGTTGCATTTGGCCCCATATGCCCTCCTGCCAATCCCTCATGAGCTTCCTTGAGTGTTGTGTTCACTTCCTCCTCCATTACACATCTTTGCAATATTCCATCAAGTCCAATCTTATACAACAAGCCAGCGATCAACTGAAATGGTGCTGATTTGATGATGATCCATTTCTTTTCTATTCTCATCTCCCTTGGCAACTCTCTCGTCGACAAGTATTCCCCAATCAACTTGTACCACGATAGTGCACTTATTGCAAACAAATGAGCGTCTGGAAATTCATCCAACACTCCTCCCTCGACAGGCTCTCCTAAGCGAATCCTTGACAATTGATCCACTATAACGTGTTTCTTTCCCGGTCTCACCACCACCCGAAACACGAACTCTTGCAATGTGATGAGCCACCTGCTAACTCACCCATGAATAGTCGGTTTATTGATCAAATATAGCAACGCCTGATGATCCACATAGAAGGAAAAAGGGTTGGCAAGCAAATAATGTCTGAATTTTTGAACTGCATAAACCATCCCTAGAGCTTCTCATTCCGTTGTGCTGTAGTTCTTCTCCTCTCTAGACAACAACCGACTAGAAAAATAAATGGGCTGATCCAGCCCGAACTGCCCCTCCTAGGCCAAACCGCATCCAATCGCAAAATTTGATGCATCAACATGGACATGAAACTCCTTATCCCAATCTGGAAACACCAGAATGGGCATGCAAACCAACTTCGCCTTCAACTCCTCGAAGGCCTTTTGATGCTCCTCTGTCCATCTAAAAGGAACATTCTTGTGCATTAACACATCCAACGAATGGGACACTTGGGCAAAATTTTTGATGAACCTCCTATAGTACCCAACATGTCCTAGAAAGGACTTCAATGAACTCATGTCGTATGGCTCCTCCATACTCATCACAACACGAATCTTGTTGGGATCGTTCTTCAACCCTTCCTTACACACCACGTGCCCCAACAACTTCCCATATGGTACCAGCCATAGTTGAGAAAATTGGAATTGGCAAAGAATCGACATTTTTTAAAATCGGCAAAAATTGGGAATCGGCAAAAAATCGGGGAAAGAATTGGCAAAAGATAAACCGAAGAAAACGAAAAATTTCATTTCATGCATATTACAATGAATTAACATAAAGCAAATCAAATATTGCAATAAAAGCAATAATTCATGTCAAGACATCATACAAGGCTCAAGCTTTAAGTACACATGAAAGTGAAAAAACACATCTTGTATTGTTTATAATATGAAAAGGTACAAAGTTACAAGTAACAACAAGGAAAAAAGGTTTCATTTTTTATATGCCTCACATGGAAACAAGTAACAACAAAGTTACAAAAACTCTAAACCAAAAGGCTAGGGTTTAGGGTTTAAAATTGAAACATTGACAACTGAAAAATGGGCTTGCATACATAGTTATCAAGCAGCAATATTTACTTAAAAAGAGGAAGAAAAAAACCCTAAATCCAAAACCCTAGGGCCTAGACTAGGGTTTAGGGTTTAAACTTCAAGTTCAAAGTTCAAAGTTTCAAATTCAAACACTAACAACAGAAAAATGGGCTTGCATACATAGTTACCAGGCATCAATATTTACTTTAAAAAGAGGAGGAAAAAAAAACAAAACCCTAAACCCAAAACCCTAGGGCCTAGCCTAGGGTTTAAACTTCAAAGTTCAAAGTTCAAAGTTCAAACATTAACAGCTGAAAAATGGGCTTGCATAAAAAAGCCCTAAATCGGCCACAACCTAAAAAAATAAATAATTTTTTTTTTTTGCTGGTTAATAAGGGGTTGTACTTAGGTCCCTTGTTCTGAATGGTTGACTTGACAGGGTCGAATCTGCCTCAATTTTGTTCGGATTCTTGCATATGACCACTCATTTTAAAGCTATTCAAATTCTGCACAAGTTAGTCCAAGAATCAATTGAATCATATAACGTTTTGCGAAGATATGGCTCCTAAAAGATGAGACTTTTAAAAAAAAAAAAAACCTAATTGTTTGCACATTTTTGTGTTGTAAAGAAGGGGGAAAAACCAACCCAATACCTGTGGGTTTCAAACCCATAGGCACACCAAAGACAAAAACGGGGGGTTTTAGTTGACCCAGCCTTCCACCCAACAACTCGACCTGTTGTTGCACTACACTCAACAACTCAGCCTGCTGTTGTGGTTCCCTCAGCTGATCCGGTATAAAACAAACTTTCCACCCAACAAAGGCCAGCCTTCCACGCTCCTTCAGCCTTCCCAGCCTTCCACTCAGCATCCCAGCCTTCCGTTGTAGCTCCTTCAGCCAGCCCATCCTTCCACGCTCCTTCAGCCTTATCAGCCTTCCACGTTCCTTCAGCCATCCCAGCCTTTCACTGTAGCTCCTTCAACCAGCCCAACCTTCCACGCTCCTTCAACCAACCCAGCCTTCCATGCTCCTTTAGCCTTGACACTCCAAAGATCAACTCATCATTCAGCCTTCCACGCTCCTTCAGCCTCCAACCTTCCATGCTCCTTCAGCCTTCAGATTTGTTGATCATTAAAGCACCAGACCATTTGCCAATTTTCTCAACTATGGTACCAACAACTTACACTTCTTGGGATTTAATGACAGTCAAGCATTCATGCACAAATTCATGCATTCTTCAAGTGCCTTCAAATGCTCATCCTTCCTTCCATACAATGACCAATTGTCCAAGAAGACTTTGAATTTTCCAATGGACATTTGTTCAAAAATATACAAAATTATTCTTTGAAACGTGGCTAGGGCATTGCATAAATCGAATGGCATTCGATTAATGTATAAATTCCATTCTCTACTACAAAATTTGTCTTTAATCTATTTTCCTCGGCTATGCTGATTTGGTTGTAGCCAGAAAATCTATCCAAAAATGAAATATATAGATTTAGTGTTCAAGAACTTCCTCCAAAATTGAATCAGTGAATGGGATAGGAAAGGAATCCTTTATCATCACATCATTTAGACTTCTAAAGTCTACACAAATGCAGATTTTATTTGCTTCCTTCTTCAAAGTAATGACAATTGGTGACACCCACTCACTAGTTGTGCACCCTTCTATACGACCTTCTCCTCACTAGTTGTGCACCCGGAATCAACTAAATTCGATGCACACTTAACTCCAGTGGAATCCCTTTCAAATCCTTATATGTCCATGCAAAGACATCTTTATACTACATGAAAATCTTAAGGGTTGTTTTCAACACTGGGTCCCAATCATCCTCGCAATGGATTATCTTCTCTTCATCTCCTTCGTTGAGGTTCACCTAAACCATCCTTGGTCCTTCATACTTTATGGTATCAAGCTCGCTTGTTGCTTTTGCCATGTCAAGTGGGTGTGTTGGCTTCTCATCAATTACAACATCACCAATAGTATATTCTGCAAAATTTTTCGGGAATGTCCACTTCTCCTTTTCCTCTTCATTTGGTGCAAATTTGTCCTTCTTGCTACTTTCGCTAACTTCAAACACACTATATTTGCATTCATCATGGTCCTCTTCCTCCTCTACCTAGATGTACAGACATTTTGGCAAAAAAACATCATAGTCTTGCCAATGAAGAAGTCAGCTATTTGAATGTGCTTCATCTTCTATGCATTCCTCCAATTGCAACACACCTTCTTCATTAGGCTCATGTCCGTTATCATTGTCCGAAGATGAACTACTTGACTCATCAAACGTTGCGAGATCCTCGCTTATGGATTGGTTCTTCAAATTAATCATGTACTTGTGTTGTCCCTTCTTGAATGTTAGGCAATCCTTCTCCCAATTGTGATTGACTTTTGCCATGCGTAACCATCCTCGTCCCAACAATGCATCATATGTTGGTTTTTGCATGGTAATCACCACAAAGTCCATGATGAACTCTTGGTTGGCTATTTTTACTTTTTGGGCCATCAAGACTCCCTTCATCTCAATACCATACTAGTCTACACCATATAATCTGAAATTTGGAGACCATAAAAATGGTGCTCCAATGTCTCTCCAAGTCTTCTCTAGCAGCACATTTATGCTCGATCCTCCATCCATGATCACCTATGTCAACTTGTGATTTAGCAACTCAATGTGGATTAATGTCGGCTTCTTGCCAACATCAATCATTAACACCATTGGATCAATAAATTGATCTCTCCTCATCTTGGTTGCTTCCTGCTGGCATCATGGCTCCACTACTTTTCTTGGTCGCGTCATTTCTCCTACCATTGCATAAAGCTCGGGTAAGGCACTAAGTAAACTAGACACCTTTATTTCCACTGTCGTGTTCAATCCTTGCACTGCCAGCTGTTGCGTTGACAACATCTTTGCTTCATCTTGAGTGATTGGATTCTTCACCTCCTTCTCCTGGAGGAGTCGTCCTTGCTTTGGTCTTTCTCATTTCTTCTTCTATCTCATCATGTGCTTCTTGTCATCTCTCCTTCTCGATGGCAAGATTTGGATATTGCTTTATTTTCCTTGTTTATGCCCTCGTTACTGCAAGCACATGTTTTTCTTTGTTTTGTTGGTCCACTGGAGGCTCTTCAATGTCAATGAAATTGACATTTTGGGTATTACTTGAACTTGCTTTCTTTAGGCAATTAGCCTCCCTATGATTGCCTGGACCACACCATCTACACATTAATCCATTGTTTTTGGCATTTTCTCCTACTAGCTGATTCTGGTAATTCCTCGCAAAGTGCCCCCACTCTTGGCATCTTTGGCATTGAATAATAGGTCTTCCATCTGAATCATATTGCAATCGCCCTTGTCCCCCTTGTGGTCAATTACCTCGTTGCAGTTGTCGTCCTCCTCGGAGGTTGTTCCTGTAGCCACCACTAGTTGCTCCTTGCTTGCTCTTGGAAGTACTTGGCTTCTCTTCCTTTTTTCTTTTTGTACAAATAATGTTTGATGCCTTGAACTTCTCAAGTTAAAATGGGAAACACTCACCGCATGTCCTGCAACTTCATAGATATTACAAAAAGCGTTCTTTGGACAATTGATATTTGTGTGTTCCTCTGCCTTGCATCATTAACCATCCTCTCCAAGTCCTTCCAAATGGCCTAGATAGCCACATGCAAATCATATCGACCACTATTTGAATTTTTGTCTCTGTAGTGACCTATTCCTGTTGCCGTTTGCTTCGCTTCACTTTCCAAATTGATTGCTTTGTCAAATGCTTCCTAATAGGTAGTAGGTGGTACTACCTTCATCTTCTTCTTATATCTCGTTAGCAATCCATTGAAGAACCATCGCCTTTGTAAGCCATTTGCCAGGCTCACTTCCATTTTATCGATAAGTTCCTTCAATCTTCTATTGTATGATTTGACATCTTCGTCCTTTTGCTTTGTGGCATAAATTTCTCCGATGATTTCTATATCGTCTTGGAGTAACCTGAATTCCTTTGTCCCTGGAGTAACCTGAATTTATTGCAATATTGTCTTCCCATATTGTGAAGGGGTGTGTCCTTGTTTTTTCAAAAATCAATCTATTGCGATCCCTCGCAATGTTGCTAGAAACAATCTTAACCATGATCCCTTATCGTCCACTCCGTTTGCTAACCATATTGTCACGCACGTTCGAATACGACATTTTGGGTCCTCCTTCCCATCACCCAGAAATGGTGGGCACTTTTGTTTGCCTATTGTTGCTACTATATTTTCCATAGGTGGCTCATTTTCTTGACTAGCAATTCCTCACTTGGCACGTCTTCACTTGGAAACAATCTCCAACCAACTCCTATTGCACCTACACTCTGCGACCTCCTACGCAAATATACAAGCATTGGCTCAAGTCTCCTTGTCCATGCACTCTCCTACGATTGCCCTTGTGTTTGACTTCCATCCTCTACACCTTTCAACAATCTCCCCCACTCTTGTGCCGATGTTACCAGTTGTTCAACCTCGTTTCCTTGTACACTCTCCACATTGGCGCCTCCACTTGCACAAACGTTTTCCTCGATCCAACCTTTGTTTGCTCATGCTTCACCTTGTACTTCATCTTCCATTGTTAAGAACAACGTTTGCCACCTTTCATGTGAATCACTTGGACTATCCTCCACTTGAGGACTCCACACATGTTCTACTTCAAGTTCTTCAAGTTCTGTCACTCACGACTATAGTACTTGGTTGGCAATGCTCGAATATTCATTTTGCTCAACATGATGTTGTTAAGCAATCCTCCGGCTCCTCACAGATTGATTCTAACTTCTTCCATGGCCACATCTCCCACGTCCTCATGGTAAGCAATTTGGCATTGACCTCTCCAAACTTCACACATGACGGTTCGATCTTCAAGCGGCAACAACTCCAAATGTACCACAGTGGTGAGTATTCCAACACTTAGAGGAACAATATGATAGATTTAGAGGCCAAACAAGACTGCAGTCAATTCTGATCCAAACTTGCATAGCATCTTCTATTGTACGACAACTTGATCACCACTGGTACGGCAATTTGCACAACACTAACTTGCACGGCAAAGTGACTTGTGCGGCAAATATACAATCCACTTGAACGACACTCCTGACTGCTCCTCTCATATAGAAACCCTCTTACAACAATCCCGACTACAAATCTGTTTCACACCTGCACATTGAACTTGGAACAACCACAATCTACCAACCTACTTGCAATAATAGAATAACGCAGAACACATGCAACACACAGATGAAGGATGAATCATCATTGTATTACTCTTGCTTGTACAACATTGACATTACAGACCGTCTACCTTGGCAATATACAATGCTATAATGGATATACAAACACAGACTCTCGACGCTCTCTGCACAACATATCTGGTGGTCTTCGATGGTAATGATGATCTCTCATGGTACTCCCTTCTGTATCCCTCTATGGTGTACAAACAATTGAATGGGGGGTCCTTTTTATCCTTGAGGGCTGGCAGTTAACAACTACTGCCACCCAGGACACCTCACCACTAACTACCCTCCATTTGCATATGCTTAACTACATACATTAGTCGTACATTACAATTTCAATTTATCAAATGATGACGTCATCACCCTTGACGTCAAACTACAAAATTGCATTTCTCTTTCATTTACATTTCATGTGTATTTACATTTCATTTACATGTGTGCACATTTTGCACTTATTTCTACTACTCTTTCTGAGGCTGGTCAAAACTGGCTCCTACACCTAGTGTGACATTGTTTTCAAATTTTGGAAGCTCATTTCTCTATTATTGAGATGCTAGAAGCTAAAAGGCTGAATAATTCACCATTTAGAAAAGATGGGGAGCATGAAATCTAGAGTGTGAGTTGAAGAGGCATCACTGCCCTTGGTGGGCAGTTATTTTTTGGTAACCAAGATGAATTTCTGCTATTAATAATAAATTTGTTTTTCTTTGTTTAGTGCTTGTAAATTTATGCCTATAGATTACGTTTTCTTCCCATATTATTATATTGTGTATTTGATTTGCAAGTTAAAATTTCTGTGTCAGCTTGTAATAAAATTTACTACCTAGCCCTAATATTTTAACACTTAAACATGCTCAAGGATGAGAAGGTTATATGGATTGAGGCCATGCTCTTAAAATTGAAATGGGCGTCAGGCTAATAACAGTCAGATAAAGGCATTCTAGAAATTATGAATCTTATTTTCTTCAAAGGTGAAGAATGACATAGAACACTTGAGAAAATTCTAATGAAAGATAGAAGAAAATACCACTATAAAATGGGTCCAAATTAATATGGGAAAATGTAACTTCATGGCTATAGTTTAAGACTCCATACTTAAACCCTACTGTTTTGCTTTTTAGTTTTGAATTTCTAATAAGTTGTTTTTGCTCTCCATGTGTAGACACAATCAACATGAAGAGAGACACAACTTGGAAGCACAGGATAGAGGATTCAAAGAAGGGGAAGGTCATTTGCAACTATTGTAGGATCGAGGTATATGAGGCATAAACCACCTCAAATACCACTTAGCGAGGATCAGTGGCCCAAATGTAGCATTGTGTGATGGAGAAAACCTTGAAGTTCAAAGGGAATGTAATTGCCTTTTAGGAGAGTATCAAGAGAAGAAGCAAGGGAATAAAAGAACTTGCGCAAAGATGGCTTCTCCTCCTCCTCCTCAGCCTCCTTCTATGAAGGCTAGCAGCATAGGCCTCACTTGAGGGGATGATTGCATGGAATCAAAAGAGACGCAATGCTGTAAAAAAGAGGCACAATGCCACAAAGAAGGCTTGTGCAAGATTTTGGTATTTTTTTCGACCTTTCCTTCAATTTGGCAAGGTCTCCATATTGGCAGGAATAATAGATGCCCCATTGTTTGCGGCACAAGATTTAAGGCACCTACTTGTTATAAATTTAAAGGCTCCCTCTTAAATGAGGTTGTGGAGGATATACAACTTCTGCTTGATGAGTAAAGAAAAATATGGAGAAAGAAGGTTTGAATGATCATGCCGAATGGGTGGATCGATGGAAGAAATCGGGCATTTTGGTTTCTTCTATAGCAGGACAAATGTTCCTCAAATCAGTTCATGCATCGACACATATTAAGAATCACAAAATGCTTGTTTAGTTGATGGAGGACACTGAACAGGAGGCAGGGGAGGAGAATGTAGTCCAACTTATCAAGGACTACACAGCAACATATGTTGCAGCAAGAAATATTTTGAAAGAGAAATTCCCTATGATTTTTTGGACACCATGTGTAGGCCTTTGTCTCAAATAACTTCTCGAAGATATTGGAAAACTATCATGGGTGACCGAGGTTGTAAATAAAGCAAAATGTATCAAAAATCCATATACAACCATTTATAGATCCTTCACCTGATGAGGTAGTTCATTGACAACAAGGTGCTTGTGCAACTAGAGTGACATGGATTGCCACCAACTTCATCACATTGTAGAGCTTGTACGAAGCAAAGGGGGTCTTGAAGAGGATGTTCACTAAAGAGAGGATGGGAGAAGCATGTACAAAATATTGATGCACCAATAACGGAAAGAAGGTGAACAACTATATGATTGAGGACCCCTTTAGACATTTGTGGATGAGGCCATTATAGTACGTACATGCTTACATTTTTTTTTCCTTTTTTTTTTTATTTGCAAATTTCATTTACTCTAGTTGTTAAAATTTATTATCTTCTAAAATCTAGTTTACAATCCAAATTGCAAATAGCTAGCAAAAATTAAAATATTTCATTTAACTTCAACTAGAAGAGCCTTTGGTGAGGGTTCTTTGTCTTGTTGATGAAGATAAATCACTTATGGGGTATTTTTATGAGGCCATGGATAGGGCCTAAGAGGCGATTAACTATTTATGAGGCAGGATAGGGCAAACGAGGTGATGAACTATTTTTATAAGTTACAAACAAATGCTGTCCAATTTGGGACAGAATTGATCATCGAAGGACTTTTCAGCTTCATAGACCACTACATGCAATGGAGTACTCTTCAACCCTAAATTCTTTATGATGATTCCTAAGCTAACTGTGAGGTGACCATGGGGTTTCAGAAGTGCCTTATGAGGATAGGTTTTGATGAGGAAATTGAAAATTTGATCGTGGATGAGCTGCAAAGTTACAAGATCACAGAAGGCTACCTTTTCAAAACTCCATAGTGTATTTGAGGAAGGTCAACTCAAAGGCCAAGTAACTTCAAAATTCAATCATTTATTATTGATTGTCATTTTTTGTTAAAAATAATTTCAATTTACATAAATTCAAAATTGACTTTGTTTTCCTGTGATATATATATATATATATATATATATATATATATATATATATATATATATATATATATATTATTTGTGTGTGTGTGTGTGTTTGTGTGTGTGTGTGTGATGGGAGGACTAGGGTGCCAAAAGCCCCATCTCTAGTGCTTTGCAATCGGAGTTTTATGTCAGCCATTTAGTGTTTTGGATTGTGAGCACAATTGGAATATGTTTGATCACATTCACTCCAAGAAGCACAATAGACTCATGCAACAAAAGATAAATGACCTCGTATTTGTTGTCCATTACAACCTTTGCCTCCACCATAAACAAATAATTAGGAGTGATTTTGAGGTGATTGACTTAGATGAGATTGATCCATTATCTGAGTGGATCATAGAGCAAGAGCAATAGGAGGAGCAACCCCTCTTTCTATGGGATGAGTTCAAAAGAACAGAGCAAGAGGCACATGCAAAGACATAGTAAGAGGCACAAGCACAACAAGAGTGGGCATAAAAAGAGAAGGGCCAAATCTAAGGGAAGGGGGAAAATCACCGCTAGAAGTAGAGGCTAGATAGATGAGTAGTAGTGAACCAATGAGGCATTTTCTACCTTTTCTATATGATATTATAAAATTATCACATGGTGTTAGATTTTCTGTATTGGATGAGTTGTGACATGCAGGAAATAACTTTTTTTTTTGAAGGAAAATCTGCATTTTTTACAGTTTTTGCCGACTCTTTGCCAAGTTTTTTTTTGCAAATCTTGAGTCTAAGTCCAAATTGGCCTTGTCAAGTCCAAGTTTTTCAACTATGCATGTAACCATTCTCATGCCAAACTTCTACTCCACAAATTGACAGATGCACTTTCGTACAATTGCTCTCATGTTGCACTCCCATTCCATACACCACCTTGTAATTGGTCTGGTGCCACATTCTTGCTTCGTGCATTGCTAGACACACAACTTGTGTCACCTAAGGCATGTTGGACAATCTCTCCAATCGAACCAGATTTAACTAGGAGGTACTTCTTTCCTCATTAGACAAGAAGTCTTCTATGGACTCTCTTTGAAAAAGGACTTCCCTCGTCCCGAGGGAGCCAAACATGTTTTGCCAATAGAACAATATTGAGGTTAAAATATCAACCACACCTAATCTCATTTTCACTCCTATTGAGTGGGCAGAGGCATCTGCACAATCTCTCTTTCCTCTAGCAACTGCATTGGAGGAGGCTAAACATGACTTCTGCCATCTTAACAAGGCATTATAGAACAAAAACCTATATTTTCTTTGGTAAGAAAAGGAGAGCTCTCATGGCATGCTTTAACTTCTATGGTTTTTGTTGTGTGCTCCATTGTCAACCACATGTACTTTGTTGTTGACAACACCTAGATTGCATGCTCTGCATCTGATTCTCTGATCTTCTTGCAGATTGGTCCTCCACACCAACCCAAATCTATGTTGGCAACAGTGCCAATAAAATGTAATAGTGAGTATTCGAGTTACACAATACAACATACAGCAAAATAAAAGTAACGCAATAAAGCAATATACAATGAAATAATATGCAACAAAAAAAATGTAGATAACTTGATAAAAGACCAACTCACACAAGCAACCAATTCAGCAGTACACAGCCAAAGACAGATCAAGACACAAATCAATATTATTCCCCAACAAGTCTCCAATACAATCTAGAAAATAGTCGTGGTTGAGCATGCATAGTATTACAGATCAGGCAGCTGGATAAATAGAATTACATAAGCGTGTCGTAGCAAAGTGCAACAGCCACACCTATCCAACTACTTGTACACTAACACAATTTAAATGTATCCCAAACACCACCATATACAACACATTTCGTTATTACATTGATTGTTCTCAACACAACATAACAAGATATGCTTAGCTAACTATAACTCATGCAGTCTCATGTTGGCCAACTTGAACGCCTACACATTTTACTTTAACTTAACATGTTCTTAAAACCTTGTATGCAATACAGCCTGAATTATTGAAACATGATATGGACAAGAAATGGCAATGGAAGTGTGATAGGAATGGAGGAAGAAAAGGTTTTGTAACAAGAAAATGGTGTGAAGCTTTTAAAAATTTCTAATAGACAACATTTTCAATAATAATAATAATAACAGCAACAACTAGGGATGAAATCTATGTACTGCAGTATTCAAGTGACATACTTACAATTTTAAATCCGCCAGTGCAACATAGGTCCAAGATGGTATTAAGCATGTAAATTGTATCGTATATTAATGTAGACTCATACCATACAATATAATGGATATCGAAAATACATGAGATACAGGAATTTGTTCAGGTTTTTGGTAACAACATTGGGGTAGACAAACAAAAATGCAAGGGATCTACATTGTTGTTACATACCACAGTGCTGAAATCAACCACGTGTTCTGCATTGATGGGCCAAAGGTGATTACAAGGAAAAGAAAAAAAAACACTGATTAAAAAAGGAAATTGAACTAAGAAACATCTGGACAACTTTGAACCGATAATGGAGAACAGTATTCAATTGGGGAAAAAAAAATTATCAGGCCCACAACTTGTAAATTGGAACTAAATTTTTAAATTTGATTTCAAGTTTAAATATAATTTTAACCATTTTTAAAATTGAGACTTGGTGTTCATTGCATTCGGGAAAAGTGACGGGTAATAAATATTTTCACACCTTATTCCATAGGTGAATCTTAAGATTTAAGCCTATACAATTTGGAACAAGTGGAAGGAGTCAGGAGTTTCCTATCATAAATCAAAGTTTTAATCTTAACCTTAATATTAAGTTGATGAGGTTTAAACAGCAAATTTAGGAGGTTTAAATAGCAAATGCTAGAAATGAAGGGATTCACACCATAAACCAACGTTCAGATCTTATGGGCTAAACCTTAACATTTAATCCATTGTGTTTGGGCCAAGTTGTGGGGAAGAAAGAGTTTCTCACAATAGGCCAAACCTTAACATTTTAATTAAATGGTCTGATACATACACCACTATGTAGTCAAAGACATAATATAGGTGAAGCTGTTTCAATTCCATGTAATTAATTAAAAATAAATTGAGGCCTTGATGGACATCTTATCCTTGTGATGTAGATTCCCTCTGTACATTCCTTAACACACATCATTCCAAAATAGAAAAAACAATATTTCTATAAGAGTGCATTTTATTTTTCACTACACAATGAAAAATGTTATTTGGATGCAGTAAAGAAATGCATCTGAAAAGAGCACCTAGACAAAGTATGGAAAAGAGGGCGCATAAGTAGTTGGTTTACTTATTGACCATACCATTACAATTGCATGTTCCAAGTCCTGCAAGGTGATAGGATCCTCAGAAATCGTCCAATCTCCAGAGGGAAAGCGAGCCAAAGGCCTTCTTCCCAAATCCATCACTATCTCTATCAATTTTCCAATTTCTCCATGCTCAGAGAGCACCCTCCTCAATCTCTTGGGCACCAATTTTAGAAGATTGTCCAACTCAACCTTAAACTCTGGGTGAGGCATACACCCCTCTGGGGGGTAATAAATTTTTGGGGGAGCAACACGATGCACAGGCTCAGGCTTTCTCACAGATGGCCTCAATGTGGTTGTTGTTGAAGATAGCAAAGGAAGTGATCTATTCTTTTTCTTGGGCCTCGAATTCCGAGACAACCCTGAAGCATTTACCCAAACATAGCCATTTTCAGCTAGTCTAAATGGCCTGAATGCTGGAGAACTACAATGCCATTGACTCCTAACTTCCCTGAGGAATGAACCAGAGGCACTTTTCTTCATCTTCATTGAATTTTACTTTTGTATTGGACAAGATAAGTTCAATGCAATTCAATTTAACACAATCCAAGTGCTGAAATGCTAATGAAGTCAGACCCACATGATTGCAGAAGGGAAGTCGAGAACAGGGGAGTTATATATAGGAGTTTAAAAAGTTTAGAAGCTCCCAGTTTGTGAGTATCCAAATAATAAAAGTTGGTGTCATTATAGGTGAGATTGTTTAACAAAGGACGCAAAACTGGATTGCTCGAGATTGCAAAAAATGATAAGATGCGAATATAATTGAGAGACCAAAAGATTCCCTGGAATCCAGCTTCCTTCTAAAAGTCTAACTCATATGGTTCACACAACTGAGATATTATGTAATAAAAGATGAAAGTTTCTGTTGGAACATTGTATGTCTTTGAATTTTTCTTAACGAAATTTAATTTCGAATCATAAAAAGTAGTCCCTTATGTTTTGCATCATATTTTTTTTACTGCAAGCCAAGTAAGGTTTAAGGCACATTGTTTTCCCAAGATATGGGCCAAAGTATAATGCGTCTTCCATCAAAATTCCCTCGCAATAGATAACGTTAAGCAGGAAAGGTATGGTTAAATAACTCCAACTTCAAGGAGTGTGCTAAACTTCTCGGCAAATTTTTATAAAATTTAAATGAAGGTCGCTTTAATTAATTGAAATAGTAATAACAAATAAATAAATATATATTTTTATTTTATATGATGGAATTTATAGTTACCATAAATTTGGTGGGTAGGTTACTCAACTTTTAATGACTGCCACAGTATTATGCAATAATGTCCGTCTCAGAAACCATCATTAAGATTTCCGCATAGTCCGCTTCTATAAGCACCATGCCACAATCATTTTCAACCTTTCCTATAACCACCACGCCACAATCATTTTCAGCCTTTCTTATAACCACCACGCCACAATCATTTTCAGCCTTTCTTATAACCACCACGCCACAATCATTTTCAACATTTCCTGTAACCATCACGCCACAATCATTATCAGCCTTTCTTATAACACGCCACAATCATTATCAGCCTTTCTTATAACACGCCACAATCATTTTCAGCCTTTTTATGCGGTACAAATAAATATTATTAAATGAAATGATTTTAATCAATTAATTTTTTTTGGTTGCATAAGGAACTTTTATAATCTCTAGCTCGTTGGGCAAAGACAAAGTCAATGGGTCCCAACCTTTCAAGGAATCAAATGGGGGCAGCCCATTGACAAACACTAAGAATATCCCTATCTTGAACCAAATTATAAGTTAAAAATGCGAATTTTTATGAGGGGTATGGTCTCATCTCGGATTTGAACTTGGGTCTTTCAAATAAAAACTCAAAGATAAATCATTACACTATATCAAAATATTATTGCGTCTTATTAGATGATATAAATATAACTGTCAAGATATTATTTTCTTATTGTATAATACAAGTAAGGTAGATCAAGTTTCAATTTTATAAAATAATAATTTATTAAGTTAGTAATCTATTGAAATACTGATTGTTGTGAAAGGATCTTCAAATAGTTGAGAAAAGAAGCTTTTGTTATGAGGGAATTTAGAGAGTAGAAAATAGCATACAAATGTTTAATAACACGGATAAAAAAACAATAAAATTGGTCTGCAATGAAACATTGTGAATTCCTCACAAAAGATTAAGATTACATGGAGATAAGGGTTGTATAAATAGTCTTATGTATACTTAAATAATCTACCTAATAGGCACCTACTTCATTTAGGTTAGATGGGTGCCTTTAATACAGGCGTGACTTTGCATATGTGGACATGGGAGCAAAATAGTCAACATAGATGGCTTGACTTTGCATATGTGCACATGAAAGCAAAATAGTCAACAAGATGGCTTGACTTTGTATACGTGCACATGAGAGCAAAATAGTCAACATAGACATCTAACATGAAGTAAATATTATAATCTAATATTCTAATATGTTAGTACGAAGACGATGGGGAAATTCCTTCCTCCCCCAAAATTGTTGTTTTAGTATATAGTCAAGATAGGATCAAGATGAAATGTTGGTAGTGTTGGTGTTAAAATTGTATCGAGACCCTTATGAATGCTAAAGGTGGACCCTAGAAAGACAAAAAATATTGTATGAAGGTTGTAGATGGATCTCCAATAGTAAGGTTGGAAAAAGAGGATCTTCAGGAAGGTATTGATAGTATGGAAAGGAGAGGATTTATATGCATATTCATGGGGTTCAAACCCCAATTGATAGCACTCAAGAACTGGGCAACAAAACATTGCCTCACAAAGGAAGAGTTCTAGATAGCACTTTATCCTAATGGTTATTTTTTGTCTCTTTGTACTAGTGAGGAGGATCAAGATCAAGTGTTCCAAAGAGGGTCACGGCTTTTTGGAAGAGTAGGTCTTTTCATTAAACCTTGGCACACAAAATTCAAAGCGGAGAATGAAATGCCATTGATGGATCTAGTATGGATCAAGTTGTTTGGATTACCTGTAGAATACTAGAACCCCAATTCTTGAAGTTATTAAGAACATGTTGGGAACTTTTATGACGATGGCTGAAAGCACATATAGTTTTGAGTAGATGGTCTATGCCAAAATATATATCCTAATGGATTTGATAAACTCCTCCTAAAAAATATCACATTATAAGCAAATGATGAAGTTTAGGAATAGGAAGTGGACTATAAGAATGTTCCTTTCGAATGTTTAATTTACCATGAGTATGAACATCTAGCAAGAGAATGCCCTCACAAAATCTAAGAGCAGGAAAATGAATAGACTAATACATATGGCTTCCAAGAACCCAAAATAAAATCAATATAGAAGAAAAAGATGATCATAGAAAATAGTGCAATGACAAGCATCTTTACTGACCTTCCTACTAAAGACAAATGTTGAAAAAGACAACCAAATGAAGACAAAAGTTTGTTGGCATTGGAGGACCCAAACTAGATGAGATAGTGAAAGCCACCCCAAACAATGTTCGGAATTAGATTATTATGTAGATGAATATCAAACAAAACCCTAAAGGCTCTTAAAGGAAGAACAAAAGGGACAACAATGCAAAAGAGAAGAACCTCTCGAATGAAGAAAATTCACTTTTTCAAGAGCCATCAACAGGTGGGAAACCCTCACTTCCTCTCAACAATGCCATAATAGTCTATACACATACACCAGACATGGAGTCCATGCAAAATTCATCCAACTAAAATAGGAAAAGCTCAAGAAAATAAAATTAGACACCAATCACAAGATCGAGTGTAGAACCAAATAGGACTACATAGCCAGGAAAGGAAAAAATCTTATTATTGAACGTAAGATTGATCCCCTTACAATTTGTTTTACTCCTCGATCCTCATGAGACTCATTTCATGGAATGTAAGGGGGATTAAAGGTAGCCCCCCAAAACATAATGAAATTACAAGGATAATACAAGCAAACAAACCACATATAGTCTTCCTTCAGGAGACTAGGCTATCGACAAAAGAGGGAGACAATGTCAAGGAAAAATTGGCCTACAACTAGGGTGGACTCTCTTAGCTCCCAAGGTGTGTTGCGGGGCATTTCCTATCTTTGGAACCCAAAGGATTTTGTGGTGCATACAGTCATGGGTAGTAGGAGAATCCTTGGTTATCTTGCCTAATGTAGGCAGTCAAATCATAAACTCTTATGTATCAATATCTATGCAACTATCTCTATAGAGGAGAAAAAAAGCAATGGAGCTATATCCAATACCTCTAACTTTAGTTTCCTGCAACATAACTCAATTTTAGGAAGGGATTTTAATATTATTCTTTCTTTAGAGGAGAAAATGGGAGGGATTAGAGCATTGGGTGTTGGGTCAAATCTAATGCATAAACATTTGAGGCATTTTCAATTGATTGATGTTAAACTCAAGAATGGTATGATGACATGGTCTAACAAGAGGTAAGGGTCAACATGTATTTTGGAACCTCTAGTAGATTTGTGATTTTGGATGAACTCCTTTCGGTTGGGACAATTTCAAAATCTGTTATCCTTAATAATGTTGGTTTGGATCATTGGCCTATTTTGTTAGATCTTTGGAAGCCCACTCGCAACTACACTCTTTTCAAATTCTAGCTCATTAGGCTTTGGGACAACACTTTCAGACCCCTAGTCCAACAATGGTGGAGGGAAAGCAGACCCAAGATTTGGTACTAGATTGTATAGTTTTGTGAAGGAATTACAGTTCCTTAATGGAATTGGCATGATTTTGGTGATGTTAGGAAAAAAAAGGCAAATCTAGCTCTTTAACTTTAATAGGTGAATGGGCAAATGCTCTTCGTGGGCCTCTTAGAGGATCGTAGTAAGCAAGAAATTACAATAATCTGATGGTATGGAGGAATGGGAATAAAGGCAGGATTTGTTGGTAGGTATTACATTATTTGGTACCATTGAGTACTATTGTTATTTAGATTAGGAGTGTATGTGTCAAAAGTATGTGTTAAGATGTAAACATTGTTTATATGTTCTATACTTAAGTATGCAAGTGTCAAGTCATAAGTGATAGTTTTCAAGTGTGGAAGTGAAGTCATGTGAGTTGTGTCAAGATTAGAAGTAGGAGGTTATGTAATCATAAGAAGTTTTTTCGTAGTGTAAGAGAGGCATGTGAAAGGTTGCATCTCCCATGAGTTTGAGGGGAGCAATAGCCAAGAGTATTGAATATTTTTTTATGTAAAGTTATATATTTGAGATAAAGCTCCATGCTCTATAACAGAGTAATTAAATGAAGTTTGTATTCAATGATTTGATTATTAATAAAGAGTTATTTTGTGCAATATTAGTATTGTGAGAATGTTATGTATTTGCAAGTGTTTTTTTACGATCTTGGATATGGGGACCTATGATATCTTTGGGCCCATTTGCTATCAGTGGTATCAAAGCCACTTTAGCTAGTCCCTATCGAGGCTAGAGAGAGAAGAAGAGTGAGAAGATCAAAGGAGAATGTAAGATTGTTATGAATAAAGGATTGTAGAAGATATTGAACATAGAGAAGAAAGTTGGAGTGAGAAGAAGACATTTGTGGAAGATTACTTGTTAGAAATAGTACAAGTGCAGTATCAAGAGTGCCTATAGAGTGACTTACTAGAAGATTACTTGTTGGAAGAATTGCTACATGAGAGATTTTGAAGCAAAAAAATATGAAACACGAATTTATAGTGCAAGAACAAAAGGAAGAGTTTGAAGTTGGAAGAAAATATCATAGAGAGGAGACGTTGAAGGAGGAAGGAGACAAAATTTTGGAAGGAGACATTGAAGATTGGGAGGAGACAAACAAAGACTTGGAGCTATGAGTGAAAAACCTAAGCAAGAAAATCGATCTGCATTAATGTCTCTAGAATGTAACAACTGTGATAGAGTTTGGAATGCTAAGGTTACACGTAACACCTGATAATTGCCCTAATTCGAGTTTGGGAATTGTCCTAATCTGGATTTGATTTGATACATGGTGCCATAATCAAGGTAAAAGCTTTACTTTTTATAATTATTAAGGAAGGCACACATGAATTATTTATTTGGGTAAATTATTTTAGGGAAATATTTGCTTATTCAAAGACTTGGGGAGTTATAAGGGTCTAATAATAAAAAAAGGTCAATTTTTGGGAGGTATAAGGGAATTTGAAATTTGATTGAGATAATTAAAGATTAAAGAAAGAATTGGGATTGGAATTTAAAAAGTGAAATTGAAACTTAGGAAGACATAAGAAGAAACTTAGATTTATTTTTGAATGAAATAGAAATTGAAAATTGAAACTTGAGAAATTGATAGAGAGAAGAATTTGAAATTAAAATTTTGGAGTTATAAGAAGAAAAAAGTAAATTGAGTTTGGGAGTTTTAATTTAGAAAACATGACAATGGTTAAGGAAGGATGTGGCACAAATTTAGTTAAAAATAATTGGTACATTGACTCAAGGGCAAGTAGACATATGATTGGAAATAAACAATGGTTCAATACATTTTAAGAAAATTTTGAAAAACTAGTTGCTATAGCAGATGATAGGACATATGAGGTAAAAAGAGTAGGAGAGATGTTAGTCAACTTATCTGAATGGAAAATACATGATTAAAAAAATGTATTGTATGTACCAAGACTAGCCACTAATATACTCTTAGTATTAAAGATGATAAATCAAAATTTAGTGGTTGAATTCAAAATTATTGGAAACAAAAAGAAATGCATCATTACTAAACAAGAAAAACTCATAGCCATTGGATCCTTCACAAATGGTCTATTTGCTCTTGATACTCTATCAAATATTGTTCTATCAATAAGAACATTAGAAATGAGAGATCCCTGGCATAAAATACTAGGGCATATAAGTGCATCCTCTTTAAATGAAATGAGTAAATATCAAATGGTGGCAAGTTTGCCTAAATTAACATGGTAATCTATAATTTACCTAGAATGCCTAGCACGAAAACAACATAGAATACCTTTGAGTTGAGTTTACAAAAATCTTAGGAACCACTAGAAATAGTGTACACAAATTTATGTGGACCAATGGATCCTAGTCTTTTGGAAGAAAAATATTTTCAACTATTTATTGATGACTGTTCCAAACAAATATGGGTATACTTCTTGAAAAAAAAAATCTAAAGGGTTTACTTGTTTCAAACAATTTAAACAAATGGTGGAAACAAAAATTGAAAGATTAATGAAAGATATTTGCTCATATAAGGGTGGTGAATTTCTATTAAAATAATTTGAATTGTTCTTAATACTAAATGATATAAAAAGATATCTCACTACAACTTATTCACCCCAACAAAATGGTATAGCAAAAAAAAGGAATCACTCCATATAAAAATTTTGGCTATCAATATTGGGCAAAAGTTGTTAAAACTACAATATATATACAAAATATATCTCCCACAAGAATACCTAAAAATGTTACTCCTTAAAGAACTTGGTCAGGATGAAAACCTTTAGTAGAACATCTAAGAAAAATTGATGTATAGCTTATATGCATATTCCAAAGCAAAAAATAACAAAATTATATTAAAAATCCATGTGTGGGATATTTCTTGGCTATGATAATGATTCAAAAGGATATAGAGTAATTGATCCAAGTACAAAGAAAAACTATGTGACTAGAGATGTGGTTTTTGATGAAGGAAACAAAATTCTTGTTGAATTTCCAAAAGTCAATACAAGTCCTATTTTGGATATTTCATTAGATAAAGAAGAAACTTCAAGTGAAGAATCAAAATAAAAAATATTTAATGAACCAATTGAAGACTGAGAGTTCATAATATCATAAAAGAGGCAAAATGATATATAAATACACTAAAGAACTCAAAGCTAGAACAATTACTAGATCTTAATACTACAAGACCTCAAACTTGCAACATGATAAGAACAAATATATATATATAAGCGAAAAAATCCCTTGTGGGGCCGCCTTGGTCTGATATACCACGACCAGGGGGTTCTACACTGTCAAAGCCACCTGGTAGTCGTGCTTGGCCTTGCCCGCACCAACATTATCAATTGGATTTTGGGTACCCAATTCAACTTTTTGGTAGGGTGGAGATTCGAACCTGGGACCTCCCTTGGAGGATTACCCTCTCCTCTCCAACTCACATACAACACCTGGGTATGATAAGAACATATATAGGGTTAATGAGTTTAGTAACAAAACATATGACTACACAAGCCAACATAAGACAACCAGAATGGAAAACAACTATGGAATCAAAATATGTTGAATTGATAAAGAACAAAATATGGGATTTAGTTGATCTACCATAAGGAAATAATATAATAGGACGTAAATGACTCTACAAGTTAAAATACAAGGCATATGGTTCTATTGACAAATAAAAGGCACAACTAGTTGTAAAAGGTTATTCTCAAATAGAAGGAATTGACTATGAAGAAACATTTGCACCTATTGCAAAAATGATTGCTATTCATATGATTTGTGCATTAGCATCACAACTTGGTTAAAAACTACATTAGATGGATGTTAAGAGTGCATTTCTTAATGATGGTCTTAAAGAGGAAGTATATATGGTTCAACCAAAAGGATTTGTCATCAAGGGACATGAACAAAAGGTTTGCAAATTAAAAAAAATTATTATATGAATTAAAATAAGCTTCTAGAGTGTGGTACATTAAAATTAATGATCATTTACTATGACATAATTTCAAAAGGAGTGATTATAATTCAAATATTTATACAAAAAAGGTTGGGTCAGAGAAAATAATTCTTGTGGTATATGTTGATGGTATAGTAATCATAGGGAGCTCAAAAACACTAATAGATGAGGTTAAAAAGGATATGGAAAGGGATTTTGAAATGATAGATCTAGGAGTTATATGCTATTGTATTGGTCTACAAATTTTTCAAAAAGATACTATCACAATAACTCAAACAAAGTATGCAAAATCATTACTTGAAAAGTACATAATGAAAAAATGTAAACCTAAGGATACTCCAATGGAACAAGGACTCTTAGACATGTAGTATGTGAATCAAGCAACACATATTTAACAAATTGAGCAAAAAAAAATCACTTGATTCCCATGGGAGTATGCATGTCTATTTGTAAACATGAGAGTATCCACATTACTTGATTCCCATGTCTAATATTTAACAAATCGAGCAACAAGAGATGTTGTATGTGAATCACTTTAGTTATGATATATATTATCAGACATGGGAATCATAAAGACTCTTACAATACTAAATTATGGTAATCAAGGAGTCCAAAATTGATAAAAAATATTGTGATTCATAAAAAAACAAAACACATTGAAGCTCAATGTCACTTTATTAGAGATATGTTCTCGACCATCATATTCAAATTAAATATGTTCCCACTGAAGAACAACTTGTAGACATTTTTACAAAAGCATTTGGACAAAACAAATATAAGATATTTTAGAGCCACATGTGTACAACAAAAGGCCTTCACACCAAATAATGTAATAGGAGGGTGTTAGTTGGTACCATTGAGTACAATTGTAAATATTTAGATTAGGAGTGTGTGTGTCAAAAGTATGTGTCAAGATGTAAAGAGTGTTTATGTGTTATGTAATTAAATGTGAAAGTGTCAAGTGTGCAAGTGAAGAGTCATAAGTGATAGGTGTCAAGTGTGTAAGTGAAGAGTCATATGAGATGTGTTAAGATTAGAAGTAGGAGGTTATACAATCATGAGAAGCTTTGTCATAATGCAAGAGAGGCATGTGAAAGGTTGCATCTCCCATGAGTTTGAGGAGAGTAATAGTTAGGAGTATTTAAGAGTTTTTATGTAAAGTTATATATTGGAGATAAAGCTTCATGCTATGTAACAAAGTAATTGAATTAAGTTTGCATCTAGATTTTATTATAAATAAAGAGTCATTTTATGAAATATTCGTATTGTGGGTGTGTTGTGATTATTTTCAAGTGTTTTTATGATCATGGATATAATATTTGTGATATCTTTAGGTCCATTTGCTAACAAGAACTTCTATGGAAATAAAAATCTAGGATTTAGTGGTTGAAAGGAGATAGAAATTCTTCTTTCTTCCATAAATCCCTTCTTTCAAGAAGAGCTTATAATTTTATATCATCCTTGAAGATAAACACTAGTGACTCAATTTATTCATGGGATGACATGAAGAATATTGCTTTAGACTATTTTGTAAAACTCTTCTCAACAACTCCTTTGGATCCAAGGGTCCAATAGGAAGTTCTTTAGGAAATTTCCCCCTCATCACAGAAGAAGACAATGTTGCTTTGACAAGTGTGGTATCCATGGAGGAATTACATGTCATTGTGTTCAAGATGAAAAAAGGTAAAACATTGGGCCTAGATGGATTTCCCATTGAATTATTTCAAGAATTTTAGGATTTGCTTAAGGATGATTTGCTTGATGTGGTAGAGGAAACAAGGAGGGCTAAGTTAATACTTAAAGAAATCAACAAAACTTATATTATGCACTCATTCCTAAATCTCAAGAGGTTGAACAGATTTTTTAGTTTCAGGTCGATAGCATTATGTAATGTCCTCAAAATCATTACGAAGGTGATGGTTGATAGATTGAAACCTCTTCTCCCCAAGATAATTTTCCTAGAGCAAGGAGGTTTCATGGGAGGGAGATAGATTGCAGATGAGATAGTGTTGGCCCAAGAAGCCTTACATTCTATGTAGGCCCAACGATCCCCTTCCATGTTTGTTCATTTGGATCTTTCCAAGGCTTATGATAGGGTAGACTGGTGTTTTCTTCTTCGAGTTCTAAGGCAGTTTGGTTTTTCTCAGGATTGGATAGACTAGATTGGAGGTAGTATTTCCTCTGTCTCCTATGCAGTGCTTATCAATGGTAGTCCATCTCCTTTGTTTATGGCTTCCAGGGTCTTCGTCAAGGGGATCCTCTTTCTCCTTACCTATTCATAATACTGGTAGAATGTTTGGGCCATCTTATCTCTAAAGATAGAACCAACTGATCTCTTTAGGGAATTACAATGGCCTTTGGAGCCCCTCTACTATCCCACTTATAGTTTGTGGATGATTCAACCTTGTTGGGTCATGCATCTTTGGGAGAGGCATCCAGGTTCAAGAAGATTTTGAATCTCTTTTTGATAGCCATAGGACAATTGATTAATGAGGAAAAATCAAAGATCATCTTCTTTCATTACTTTGCCCGAGTGGAAACTATGATTCTGAACATCTTGTGATTTAGATAAGCTTCTCTTCCAATTTCCTATCTAGGAGTCCCACTAAAAACTCCAAGGAAAAAAAGGAAGAATGGATGTGGTTGATAGAGAGGATAAAGAGTCGACTGGATAACTAGACCAATCGATGGCTCTCTTCTGGAGGTAGACTCACTTGGTAAAATCAGTTCTTCAATCTATTCCTATCTATGTCTCTTATGTCTTGGATATCCCTAAAGTTGTCTTGAGAGAGCTAGATAAAATCAATCAAAGATTCTTATGGAGCGGAGCAAAAGCAGAATGCAAATGGGCACTTGTGAAGTGGGAGAAGTTATGCCTTCCAAAAAAAGGTGGGTTGGGCCTTAGATCAATGATCAACAATAATAAGGCACTAGCAACTAAACTATATTGGTAGTTAATCAACACCCCTCATGCACTTTGGGCTCAAAATTTGAGAGCTAAATATGCAAAAAATAGATTACTAAAAGAATTTACTAGATATCAGCTACCTAGTAGAGGATCTCCGATCCTAGTGGTGTTGAGGATGGGGGAAATGTTGATCAAGATACAATTGTTCTGGATTATCAATAATGGTCGCCAAGAAAATTTTTGGACTAAGGCCTAGGATGGGTATCCCCTATTGATTCAACAATTTCTTGAATGGAGACCTCTCATGGAACAACTTCATAGGGAAGGGTGGGTCAAAGTTTCCCACTATTACAAGAACATTGTGGATGGTGCTTGGCATGAAAGAGTGTGGATCCCAACTGTTGAGTGGCCTATGATGGCATTGGAGGCTCAGAAGGAAGCTATTCAGATGGTTCTTAGAGCTTGATCTCTTTCTTGGTCTCAAGTAGATGACTCTTTTGGTTGGGGCCCTCACTCCAAGGGTGTTTATACAGTAGCCTTGGGATATTCCTCATCATGTTAGTATGTTTCCAACCCCCTTAGTGATGTCTTCAATCAACTTTGGCAGCTACTATTATGGCCCAAAGTGAGGTTTTTTATCTGGCTTCTTTTCCATAAGCAGGTCCTTATAGGAGATCAGTTGATGAAACAAGTTTTTTTGGCCCCTATAGATGTGTGATGTGTTGTAGAGATGGAGAGACTCTAGATCATATTTTTCTTTCTTATCCCTTAGCTACCCAATTATGGAAAATGTTGGCCTCCCTCTTGGATTTTAGACCTCACATGTTCACTTCCTTTGAGCAAGCTTGGCATACCTAGCCTAGGATGGATGGCATGGATAGTTCTATGAAGGAGATGGTATGGGTCAACATTTCTTTATTGCTCTAGAATATTTGGAAAGGAAGAAACAACAAGATCTTCAAAGATGTTCAATAGGATATTCACTATATCTGGTAGAGGACCTTAGCTAATATCAAGGAAACAATCCAGCATGTAATGCAGGCCCCCTCCTCCCCATCCTAACAGTGGAATAGTATTCTTGATAAGATGAAGCTTTCTTTGGATGAATGGAGATAAAGAAATCCTCAAAAACATAGGTTTCCTATTCATTGAGATGGTCATTGGCAAGCCCCTCCTAATGGTGTTGGGAAGATTAACATGGATGGAGCTTCGAGAAGTAATCTAGGAAGAGCAAGTATAGGGGGTATAGGAAGGCTTTTAAATGACAATCTTATCTTCATATTTGTAGAGAATTTGGGTGTTCTCTCTAATAATCTAGCAGAAGCTTATGTTATCCTTTAGGGTCTTCAAGAGGTTGCTAAGGTTGGCTGGAGTTTGATACAAGTAGAGTCGGACTCCCAAATGCTCATTAATCGGCTAAAAGATCCCACTAAGGCCCCTTCTCAAGACTGGCATTTACAAAGAGTGTTAGAAAATATTTGTAGCCTTCAGACCAAATTTAGGACAACTAAATTTTTCATGTCCCCCATGAGCAAAACAAGGTAGCAGATGCTATGGAAAACTAGGCCCTGGACTGAGGAAATCTAATTTGTTATGGAGACCTCCCCAGATGGTGGATGTAACAAATCAAGGAAGACCTCTATCGTATCTTATGTCTTGATGCTAGTAACATTGATTTATGTGTCTCATGACTTAAAAGAAATTATTAGATTCCTTTTTCTTTGCAATAACTTAGTGCAATTAGAGCATTGTAGCCAATCCTCTATAAAACTTTGGATGAAAGCCCTGTTTTCTTGGAAGGGGTGGCGATGTAACCTTCTTGCTCACTTTTAATTAATATAAAGTATTTACCAAAATAAATATCTATTAATATATTGTAAAATTATATAGTAATGGTGTAATATGATTGAAGTTTTTCAATCCTATGTAAGCACTATATATTATACAATTAAAATTATTAATTTTTTATTTTAATATAATTTAAAAATAAAGAAAATTATTTGTATTAAATTTAAGTCAATAGCGAGTGCAAGCCAGGATTGAGTGTAGCTAGAAGTGAGTTTTAGTTGTAAGTGAGTGCAACCAAAAGTGATTGTAAGCATGAGCCGAGAGTGAGTGCAACGAAGTCGATGTGAGTATGAGTGTGATTTGG
Organism: Wollemia nobilis; assembly: GCA_028583015.1. NCBI lineage: Eukaryota > Viridiplantae > Streptophyta > Pinopsida > Araucariales > Araucariaceae > Wollemia > Wollemia nobilis. Next base: position 1,575,830 of record JAQPPZ010001192.1, read on the forward strand.
GAGCAAGGAGGAAGTGTGGGCAAGTAGGAATTAGAAATCAAAGTGCGATCATGGAACAAGTACCATTTCTTGTTCCAAATCTTAGGAGAATATAAAGGATCCAGTAGAAGAAAACCTGGGTAACATGGAAAGAAAGTCATTTTTGGAAGTCCTTACTGAAAGCCATTTTTGAAAATCTTGTTGGAAGTATGTATGCCATAGCTACTAATAAGAGGAAAAGTGAATCAAGAGTAGTGCAATAACTAAAATCTTAAGGAGGATATCCAAGGAAATTTAAGGTTTCTAGGCCAACATAAGAAAATAATGACTATAGAGGATCATCTATGCAGTTTACAGTTTTTAGGGTAACATAAAGAATAAAATGCTATCGAGGCTATTCCTTGCAATTTAGAAACATAAATATTTAGAAGATAAATCTCATTATGAATAATATGAAAAAATATAAGATATTGATGAAGATGAGAGTGTTGGTAGGAATGGAAGAAGGAGAGGAAGGCCATCAAAGTAGGAATAAAGAGAAAAATAAACTCAAAAGGATATTGATATGGGAAGCCAAATAAAAATATCACATGTGTTAACAAGAAGTGGGGCTAATCCCACCAATAAAAATAAAAAGTGTTTATGATGAAAATGATATCATGGAATATTAGGGGTATGAATAAAACCCCTAAAAAAAATTATTAAGGAATTAATAGGTTGTTATAGTCCTGAGTTTATTTTAATACAAGAAACTAAATTAAGTAGTGAGGAATGTAAGGATTCTTTTAAGAAGATTTGGAAGATGGGTGATTATTTAGGAATTTCTTCTATAGGAGCTTCAGGTGGTATGACAATAATATGGGACAAATGCAAAGGGGATGGATAATTGTTAGAAGCAAAAATTAATTGGGTTGCTAGATTATTTTGTAGGAAAGAGGAAAACATCAAAGTTATGGTTATAAATGTATATGCTCCAACTATAGTTACTCCTTGTAAATAATGTTGGAAGGACCTTAGCATATTTTTATCAAATACAATGATGACTCATTGTGATCTATGGACATTGTTCTATCTCCTTTGAAAAAAAGAATCATATTCCAGGATGGTCTAAATCAATGAAATATTTTGCTTCATCTATTAATTCAAATGACCTTTGGGATGTTAGTCCCTCAAGCTTTCAGTATACATGGGATAATAGACATATTAGGCAAAATCATATAGTAGAAAGACTAGACATATTATCGTTATCCAATAAATGGTTGCAAATAAAGTATACAATATTTTTAGATATTTTATTGCAAGCAAGATTAGATTACAAACCTATTCTTTTGACTTGTGAGTTACGTAATAATGGTCATCCAAAGATATTTTGCTTCTAGTCTATGTGGCTCCAAGAACCTGATTTTGATGCAGGAGCATCCGGCGGCAACAGAGCAATCTTGCATCAACCAAAATTTTTCTAAGTGTTTTGTTTTATTTTTAACCAGGCAAAAGTTGGTCGTTTTAACAAGGCAGAAGTTGGTCGCAAAATCACGACGTCGCGAAATCGCGACGTCATGAAATCGTGACATAAAAATGAAACCAAGGCTCGAATGCAGTGAGGTCACGATATCGCGACGTCGCAAAATCGTGACATAAAAATGAAACCAAGGCTCGAAGGCGGGGAGGTCGCGATATCGCGACGTCGCGATATCGCGACGTCGCGATATCGCGACGTCGTGAAATCATGACATAAAAATGAAACCAAGGCTCGAAGGCGGGGAGGTCGCGATATCGCGACGTCATGATATCGCGACATAAAAACAAAGCATAGGCTCGAAGGTGGGGAGGTCGCGACATCGCGACGTCGTGATATCGTGACACAAAAACAAAAGCGAGGACACAAGGAAATTTTGTCGCGATATAGTGACATGTCACGATATCACGACGATCGAAAGAAAACAAATAAGAAACAAACATGCAGACGACCACATGCACGAAAAAAGAGGCAATAGTCACAGATGAACATTCTAACAAAGCGACAGTTGCAGGTCATGGGCAATATGGATGAGATAGCAGTTCAGAAGAACAGTCTGACAAAACGGCGGTTGCAGGTCAAGGGTCTCTTTAATGCATGCTTTCATGCACGACAAGCTAGCGATAGTGAAGCAACAGTCTCAGAGAAAGATTCCAGCAAGCATGTCGGCCACTCGCGCATTATATCTAGAGATGCAGTTAAGGCAACTAGCAACGAAACAATAGTTCCAAATGAAGATTACGATGGTTATGACGGCCAGTCGCATGCCTCACCCAGAGTCCCATCAATGCAACTTTCCAGTATTGAGCCAGGTGGTTGTTGCAGATCATGGGAAATTTGAAAACACAGAGGGTCGGGGCCTCGATAAAAACCCAAGAATTGTAATGAGAGGGGGTTGGCAAAACGACAGATTGTTGTATATTTCTGTAAAATTCTTCCAAAGCTACGAAATGAGAAATTTGTCTCTAGTTTTTCTTTGTTCTCTATACTGTGTAGTTTTGTTCTCCACCAAGTGGTATCAGAGCTGAAAGTTTTTGAGAGAGTGAGCAGAATGCCTCCAAGAAGAAACCCTATTGGTGGGAGAGGCATGGCGGTGACGAAAGCTGTCCGAGTTTTGTAGAGGCAGATGCAAGCCCTGCAAGAAGAGATGCGTAGAGGATTTGAACTAAGAAGAGATGAAGGTAGCGAAGAGGAAGATGATGAAGAAGAGGGCCAACCTGAGGAAGAAGAAGAGGCAATGGATCCTGCTCAATCCAACCTATACAAAGCCATATCCCAGATTGGGAAGAGGCCAAAGATGGAGGTTTCCACGTATTTCGGGAACCTTGATCCAGAGGAATTGATCAACTGGATCAACGATCTGGAAGAGTACTTTGAGTACGAGGAGGTTGAGGATCCTGATAGCGTCAGATTCACTAAGACCAAACTGAAAGGTCATGCCAACATTTGGTGGAAGGGAGTGCAGCTAGAGTGAAATAGAAGAGAAAAAGAGAGAATAACAAAATGGGAACAGATGGCAAAAAAGTTGAAGAGGCAGTTCATCCTTGGTGATTATGAGTTAGACTTGCTAAATAAAATGTAAGGTTTGAGACAATCAAGTAAGTCTGTAAAAGAATACACAGAGGAGTTTCATAAAATTATGATTAGAACAGGCCACTCAGAGGCCAACAAGGAGAAGGTAGCCCGTTACATTAATGGGTTATGAGCAAGTATTCAAGAAGAATTAAGTCTGGTCGGATGACCACCATAGAGGACGCTTACCAATTTGCCCTAAAGGTTGAAGAAAATCTCAATAGGAGGTTTGAGAACAAGCAAAGAGGAAGAGGTCATGGTGGAAGAATTGGTGGAAGAACCAGTGGAGAAATGGATAGAGGACGAGATGAGAAGGAAGCTGAAGGTAGCAGTAATCAGGAACAAAGGAGAGAAAATACCTATCGCCCTCGTAATCAAAATAATGATTACCGAGGGGGAAGGGGCAGAGCTGGACATGGCCAGGGAAGAGGAAGATACCGTGGAACTTGTTCCCAGTGTGGAGAAGAAGGACATCACCAATATGAGTGTCCACAACAATGAGAAAGGACTAATAGGAGGCCGAAAGGAAATGCCATATCCGCGGTCGCTGATGAAGATGCTGGATCTGAACATTCTGAAGAAGTAGAGAGAGGAGAAGTAATGATGGCAAGGAGAGCCTTGTTGAATGAGGAGGAGAAACCAGAACAAAGGAAAAGCCTATTTCGCACAAGGTGCAAAAGTTCAGGCAAAGTCTGTAATGTTATTATAGACAATGGTAGTACTGATAACTTAGTCTCTAAAGAGATGGTTACTAAGTTGCAGCTGGAGAGGAGGAGACACCCGCATCCATATCGGATTGTGTGGTTGCGAAAGGACCAAAGATCATGGGTTCGTGAATAGTGCTTAGTCACGTTTAATATTAGGAAGTACCAGGACGAGGTCCTGTGTGATGTTTTCCCCATGGATGCTTGCCATTTGCTGTTAGGAAGGCCATGGCAGTTTGATCGAAGTGCAGTGCATGATGGTCGTGCAAATACGTACTCATTGACAAAAGATGGAGTGCGCCACAAGTTAAAGCCATTTCAGGCAGTGGACGAGAAGGTGTGCAATAGTGCCAGAATTTGTCTGGTAGAAGGCATAAAATGTTTTTGCCAAGAGACGGGGTTTAAGTGGGTTGCAGAGGCAGGTGTATGTTTGGAGATGTTGCAAAAAATGGTGACCGAACAACACAGAAGTGAAGGTCACTTCTCCATCAGCAGAGCAATCTTGCATCAACCAAAATTTTTCTAAGTGTTTTGTTTTATTTTTAACCAGGCAGAAGTTGGTCGTTTTAACAAGGCAGAAGTTGGTCGCGAAATCGCGACGTCGTGAAATTGTGACATAAAAATGAAACCAAGGCTCGAAGGCGGGGAGGTCACGATATTACGACGTCATGATATCGCAACATCGCAAAATCATGACATAAAATTGAAACCAAGGCTCGAAGGCGGGGAGGTCGCGACATTGCGACGTCGTGATATCGTGATGTCACAAAATCACGACGTCGCAAAATCGTGACATAAAAATGAAACCAAGGCTCGAAGGCAAGGAGGTCACGATATCGCGATGTCGTGATATCGTGACATAAAATCAAAGCATAGGCTCGAAGGTGGGGAGGTCGCGACATCGTGAAATCACGACATAAAAATGAAACCAAGGATCAAAGGCGGGGAGGTCACGATATCGCGACGTCGCGATATCGCGACACAAAAACAGAAGTGAGGACGCAAGGAAATTTTGTAGCGATATCGCGACATGACGCGATATCACGAAGACCAGAAGAAAACAAATAAGAAACAAACACGCGGATGACCATGCGCACGAAAAAAGAGGCAACAGTCACAGATGAACATTCTGACAAAGCGGCAGTTGCAGGTCATGGGCAATATGGATGAGACAACAGTTTAGAAGAACAGTCTGACAAAACAGCGGTTGTAGGTCAAGGGTCTCTTTAATGCATGCTTTCATGCACGGTAAGCTAGCGATAGTGAAGCAACAGTCTCAGAGAAATATTCCAGCAAGCATGTCGGCCACTCGCGCATTATATCTAGAGACGCAGTTAAGGCAACTAGCAACGAAACAACAGTTCCAAAAGAAGATTACGGTGGTTATGGCGGCCAGTCGCACACCTCACCCAGAGTCCCATCAATGCAACTTTCCAGTATTGAGCCAGGTGGCTGTTGCAGATCGTGGGAAATTTGAAAACACAAAGGGTCGGGGCCTCGATAAAAACCCAAGAATTGTAATGAGAGGGGGTTGGCAAAACGATAGATTGCTGTATATTTCTGTAAAATTCTTTCAAAGCTACGGAATGAGAAATTTGTCTCTATTTTTTCTTTGTCCTCTGTACTATGTAGTTCTGTTCTCCACCAGATTTTTTCCAGATGGTTATGTTATGGTGGGACAAACCAAAATTTGAAGGATCATGTATGTATATGTTTGTTCAAAATTTGAAGTATTTAAAGAAGAAAATGAAGATTTGGAATACCAAATCTTTTGGTAACATTTTTAAAGAAAAGAAAGAACTTGAATCCAAGCTCAAAAATTTACAAGAGATAATATAAATTAACGAAATGGATCAAGATTCTTATGTGAAAGAAAAATAAGTACTTTTTTATTATTATAATGCATTGAAAAAGGAGGAGTTATATTGGTTCCAAAAATATAGAGATAAATGGCTCAAGGAAGGACATAGAAATACAATTTTTTTCATGCTACAACAAAAATAATTTTTTTTTCGTCACATAAAAAATATTATAACTCTAGGTGAAAGAAAATTGAGGATGAAGAAGATATAAGGAGGGAATTAATTAATTATTTCAAAAATATTTTATCAGATACAAGGCAAGATAAGGAGGAACAAGAAAAAAATTTGTAAAATATTCCATCAATTATCACTCAGGGACAAAATGAAATCTTGATGAAGAAGATATTTATAGAGGAGCTCCATAACACAATTTTTTCTTTCCATCCTAATGAGGCACTTAGCCCCGATGGGTTTCTTGCAATTTTCTTTCAAAAAATTTAGGATTTATTGAAGAGTGATATGTTAGTTGTAGTTGAAGAGGCCCAAAAAGGAAGGCTATAATAAGTGAGATCAATGCTAATTTTATTACCTTGGTTTCCAAGAAAGGCGACACAAAATATTTTGATAATTTTCATCCAATAATCCTTTGTAATATGATTTATAAGTTCATATAAAAAATTATGGCAAACAAGTCAAAGGGCATTCTAGGTTGTCTTATCTCAAAAGAACAAGGTGGTTTTATTTATGGTAAACAAATTCTTGATGGTATAGTTATTGCATAAGAGGCCATACATTCTCTTCATTCCATGAAAAATTATGTATGCTTTTGAAAATAGATATGAAAAAAGCAAATGATAGGTTTTCCTAGAATTTTGTACATGCTATTCTTAGAAAGATTGACTTTGTTTATAGTTGGTGTGAGTGGATTAAATGTTTTTATAACACTGCAAAATTTTCTATTTTGATCAATGGTTCTCCTGTTGGTTACTTCAAGTCATGTTGTGGAATTTGTCAAGGTGATCCACTTTCTCCTTATCTATTCATAATTTTTGTGGAAGCATTAGGGAGAGCCTTTTCAAAGGAAAAAATGGAAGGAAAAATCAAAGGTATTCAAGTTGCTAAAAAATGGTCCCTTCGAATCTCAACTCCAATTTGTTGATGATACTTTTTTTTGGGGTCATTTATCAGTCAGTGAGCATATGGAGTTTAAATCAATATTATCAACACTCCTTTGGTTAGCGGTTCAAAGTAATATTTTTACAAGAGAGAGTCTGCAAAGAAGAGGATATTATGGACCATTTAAATTTTCCTTGTGTGAGAAGGATTTAGAAACATCAGACCATTTACTTCTTCAATGCCCGTTTACTCACACCATTTGGGGTTATTTTTTTAAATATGGAATTATATTGGGCAACTCCATCAACATTGAAAGAGTTGATAAAATGTTGGATTAATTATTCCAAAGTGAAAACATTATGCATTCTTTGGAGGATTCAACTTGCCATTATTTGTTAGAATTTATGGCTTGAAAGGACTAACATAATTTAAAAAATAAATCTCAAAATCATGCCCAAGTTTAGAACCATATTAATGTCTCTCTTGCATAATGTCTTTGAACATGGTGCTCATCATGAGAAGTCTCAATTATAGAAAAAGAGGTACTAATAAATTGGCTACAAGATTTGAACATACATGGAAGAGTCATCTATAATAATGGAATTAAAACAAAGGATATGCTTCAATCTACAATAAAATGAAAATATCCAAAAATTAGGTTTAATCAACATTAATTTTGATGGTGCTTCTGAAGGATATCCAAGAAAAGCGGTGGAGGTGGTATTTTTATAAATAGCGAAGGAAAATTTCTCCTCACTTATTCAAAATCATATGAAATTTCAACTAACAACTATGTAGAGGCTAGGGCACTTCTTACAGGTATTAAAATTGTAGTAGAAAAAGGATGGAAATATATTTCAATTGAGGGGGATTCACAAATTATCATCAATGCTATTAAAAAAAATGAATGTGGAGACTAGATAAAAATAATATTATTGCTGATTTCAATAATATTATTACTAGAGGCAATCTCTTGGAATTGTGAGCATATGTATAGAGAAGGAAATCGAGTAGTAGATAAATTAGTGAATGATAGTGTTAATCTTCATCTTGGTGAACTTCAAATTTTAAAAGGCAATTGGCCAAGTGAGATTTTATCTCTTAATCAAAATGACATCAAGGAGTTGGTTGTGGAAACATAACACTTCAAGGAAGTTGAAGAATATATTTAAGAGGAAAAGAAAAGAAAAATTGTGATAAAAAGGCATGTTACAACAAATGCAATATTTTGGTATTTTGATGGGAGTAGCCCTATAGAAGCCACATATAACTTAATTAAGTCAATAATTTATTAAAATATCATACAAAATATAATAATGATGTAATATAGATGATTTTTTTTTCAATTTTATATAATTAAATTCAAAAATATTATATTAATGATATTTTATAATTTTAAATACATAATTTGATTTCAAGTTGTATATTATAGTAATCTAAAATACATAATTTAAAATTAAGTTGAATTTAATCTTTGTTTTTGTTTTTTTTAATCTAAATGGACTGAAACGTGCCCTACTTATATTACATTATCACCATATACAATAATTTGGCAATTCAATTAACATTATCACTACATAGTAGTATTACACCTTGATAATTATGTATGTTGTAAAGGTTCAAACCTAGGCTTCCTCCCTAAGAGTTGAAGAATATAATGGATTCAACTTATGTCATTTGATAGGTTAAATTTAAATTTATTTTGTTTTGGTAAAAAATACTTTCTTTTAATTAATGAGCAAGAAGGTTACAAGCTGCAAGCTTACTATGGTGGTAAGGGCTTTGGCCTCTCTTTGAGAGATCCAAGGTTCAAATCCCACTTAGTATGAGGGGACTAGGACCCTCATAAAAACCTATGTAAACTCATTGAAAAAATGAGCAAGAAGATTACATCACCGATCCTTCTACACAAGTAGGGCTTTCATACAAATTTTTACAGAGGATTAACCAGGGTTATGCATAAGCGCTAAATATCATAAATTGTCTCTATTTAGGATTTTTAAAATTTAAAATTGGCTAATTTTGGATCCTTTCACTAGGGTCCATTCGCTCAAAATTTATGGGGTGGAAGTTTTTTTGGATTAAATTCGCCTGTTGTTGATAATAATAATCTTATTTTTATTTTAATTTTCCGACCACTTTTACCCTATTACATGAACAATTCAGATTCAAATTATAAATGATTTTTTTCCCATCCAATTCGCCTCATATACTACCTATATATATATATATATATATTGTAATGGGTACCGATAAAAATACATATAAAATACTCTAACTTGAAAATAGCTCTAAAACAATGAAAAACTTGACAAGGTTGCAAAGAAGTGTCTGTCGACATAAGCCAATCAGTTGTAGAGGAGTGCCAATCAGCATATGACTATCAGTTGTAGAGAAGTGTCGATCGACTTTAGACAATCGGTATAAGCCGTTCGGTTGTAGAGGAGTGTCGATTGATATATGCCTATTGATTTCAAAGAAGTGTCGATCAACATGTTGGCAATTTTGGGTACCTTGGGTACATTGCTCTTGCTCTAAGTGTAGTTGTTGTCATTGATGTCAAGAAGGTCTTGAAGTTATTTGGTTTGATGTCAAAGAATGTGTCTTGATGAAGGTTTCAGCATGGACAATGAGTTTCCAAGAAGATCAGAGTAGCCCAGTTGCAAAAGATCAAGAAAAAAATAAGTTAGAAAAAGTATGCAGGCGGCTGGAAAAACTGTCGCGATTTCGCGACATGTTTTAGGAGAGAGAAAGCGCTGGCAAAACTGTCGCGATTTCACGACATGTTTTAGGAGAGAGAAAGCGCTGGAAAAATTGTCACGATTTCGTGACATGTTTGAGGAGAAAGTTTGGGCAAATGTGTCACGATTTCATGACATGAGGGAAGGCAGAGACGAAGCAGGAAAAACTGTCGTGATTTCGCGACATGTCGCATTTTCGCGACTCGGACAGTGCAGGAAGGCAGAGAAAGAAAAGTGTCATGATTTTGTGACATTCTGCAAAGGAGGCTATACGGACAAGAAAGTGTCACGATTTCATGACATGTTGCAGAAGAGGAAGTCCGCAGTATGATCTGTCATGATTTTGTGATAAGATTGAAGAGAGAGAAAGTGTTTTAGGAACTGTCGTGATTTTGCGACATGATGCAAAGTTCTAAGGAAGGGCTGTCGCATTTTCGCGACATGCTGCATAAGTCGAGTTGAGGACTGTCACGATTTTGTGACATGCAGCAAAGAGAAGGGCCTGAAAGGAGAAGCATCACGATTTCACGACAGGCAATGGAAAAAGCGTACGAAAGCTAGAAGTGTCACAATTTCACGATAGGCAGTAGAAAAAGCTTTTGAAAGTTGAAAGCGTCGCGATTTTGCAATAGGCTACAAAGAAGTTGTGCAGATGTAGAAAGTGCCACGATTTCATGATAGGTTGAGATGGCAGCTTGTAGTTGGATATGGTGTCGCTATTTCGCAATAGAAACTGATAGCAAGTCTTCATCAGAAGAAGCGTCGTGATTTCATGACAAAAACGGAGAGGAAGGCCATGAAGACAGAAGTGTCATGATTTCGTGATAGGAATGATGATGACATCAGCAAAAGGAAGGAGTGTCACGATTTCATGAGAAAAGTAGAGAGGAAGGCCATGAAGACAGAAGTGTCGCAATTTCACGATAGGAATGATGATGACGTTAGCAAAAGGAAGGAGTGTCACGATTTCATAACAAAAGCGGAGAGGAAGGTCAGGAAGACTAAAGTGTCACGATTTCGCGATAGAAGTGAGATGACGTCAACAAAAGGCAAAGATGTCGCGATTTCGTGACAGAAGCACAAAAGAAGTCATCAAAGGCCAAGGTGTCACAATTTCGCGACAGCAGGCTATAGAAGGTGTACGACTATAAAAATGTCACGATATCGCAACATGTTGAAGTTTCGCACCAAAAGCTATAGGGAGGCAGTGGAGCCGACAGAGTTAAATCTGGGCCGACGAAGCATAGGTTTTTGCGACGACGTTGTTTTAGGGATGTCAGCCTACTAAGATCAAGGTTATAATCTTGAGATTGTAAGTATAAAATGAGGGCTGCTTGAAGAGTTTGATCATCGATCGGAGTGTGCGTTCGAAGAGTGACGTTCGTAGATTTAGTGCGACAATGAAGTTTGATCATCGAAAAAGTAGAGTGCGAAGATCAATAGCAGTATAAGAGTGCATTTCATCGAATATTCTAAGTGTAGGAGACTATAAGGAAACAGAGTGCGCGAAGATGATACTGCTGTGAATGCGTAGAAGTGCAAAGGTCGTTGTTTGATCGAGTGCAGCCGTGACTACGAGAAAATAGCGAAGGACTGTATTTTATGCAGAACAAAGGAAGAGGACAGACCTATGCCAGATCGAAGGACTATGTTTAGGTGCAGATCAGAGAAAGAGGAAGAGGGCATTTGTGCTAGAACGAAGGACTATGTTTTGGTGCAAATTCGAGGACCAGATTTGAGGTGACAGAGTTGAGGACAGAGATCTCCAGCCAGAGCAAGGAAGACAGGTGTCTTCTGTGGATAGAGTTCCACTTGCTAAGGGCAGAGGAGGTAGAGGTATTCTAGAGGATCACCAGCCAAAGAAGAATTAGGGGAAGGTATCTCCTTTGAGCTAAGGCTCATAAACATTGTAATTGAAAAGGATTCCTAGAGGACTTTGATATAAATTTTAGAGGAAAGTTTTATCCGTGGAGTAGCCCACCTTGGGTGAACCATGTAAATTACTGTGTCTCTTTGTGGATGGTGTGTTGTGCATTGCTTTAATTGCTGCTTTTATTTTTGCTATCTCTACACTGCATAATACTATTTTGAAAGTTGAATTAAAGCAAAAGTAAAAAGTGGTCTTATACTGTTCACCCCCTATCAAGTATAAGCTTGTGTTCTTCAATTGGTATCAGAGCGGGTTCCTTCGAAAAGGTTTAACAGCTGGAAGGAAGAACTGGTTAAGAAAACAATGGATTTTTCAGGTAGCAATGCATCACCTATTCTCGATAGATCAGATTTCGATCTATGGAGTGCAAGAATGAGAGTTTATCTAATGGCACTTGGTAATGAGGTATGGGAAGTGATTGAAGATGAATACACTATTCTTGAACATGGTCCTTATACCAAAGAAGACAGGCTCATGCTTCACAAGCAATTCAAAAGCCATGAATGCGATCCCGAGAGGCTTACGTGAAGCAGATCTCACCAAATTTATTCACTGCAAGATAGCTAGTGAAATGTGGAAACAATTGTAGGTGGTTCATATAGGTGATGCAAATGTCCGAAAGGCCAAATTGAGACATTTTAAAGGTATGTTTGAACAACTCAAAATGAATGATGATGAAAAGATTAGTGACTACATGCTTCGTATGGATGAGGTTGTTAACTCCATGAAAGATCTTGGTCTTGAGGTTGCTAAAAATGATGTGTGTGATAAGATTCTAAGATCTCTTCCTAATAGATTTAGTGAAAATATTTCTGCTATTGAGGAAGCTAAAGATTTAGATAAATTGAAAAAGGATGAGCTCCATAGTATTCTTGCAGCATTTGAGCTGAGAACTCAAGTAAAAATTGATGTCAAGAAAGAGGCAACTTTCAAAGCCACCAAGAAATCAAAGGGCAAACAAATTCAAGAAAGTGATGAGTCTTCTAGTGATGAAGAGGCATATTACAACAAGAAAGGAAAGTTCTCTAGAAAACACAAAAGCAAGAAAAACATAAGATGTTTCAACTGTGGAAAGTTTGGTCATTATGCTACTGATTGTACTATTTCCAAGAATGAAAGTGATGAAGATATACAGGATGTTAAAAGCAAGGATTCTGAAAAGCATAGGTATTACAGAAAGAACAAAGATGAGCACAACAATCAAGGAAAGAGGCATTCACACAAGAATAAGAAGAGCTTCTAACTATACAAAGCAAGTAAGTGTTCTAGCAGTGATAGTGAAAGTTCTTCTAGTGATGATGAAAATGAGATGTTGTTCATTTCAAAAAAAGAGGAAGAATCGAAACATAAATTCATTGTCATGAAATGTTTTAGATGTGGAAATTTTGGGCACCTTGAGGATGATTGCACAAATAATGAATTGGTTGCTAGTATGTATGAGGATGCTTCAGAAAATGATAAGGAAGATGCATGTATGGTTTTTGAAAAGGGTAGCACCTCTAGTGATAAGAAATCTGAAAAAGGCCTTGATGATTCAAAATTCAATCAAATAGAGGATCTTGAATGTGAACTTACTAATGCTCTTAGTGTTTTGAAAAAGGAAAGGAAGAAGAATGCTAGACTCAAGGATAAGTTAGATGAATGTTGTATGGAGAAAGATGAACTCATAGAAAGTCTTGACATCTCTATGGCTAAGACACAAGAACTCAAGAATGAGTTAGAATCTAAGATGCTTGAGTATAGTGAATTAGAACAGAAAATGGCTACCATGAAAGAGGAAAATAAAGATTACAAGGATAAGCTGTACAAGTTTCAAGATAGCTCCAACAGGGTTAAGTCTCTCATCCAAAGTCAAATAAATCCTTCAGATAAAACAGGTCTTGGTTTTGTTAAAAACCACTCAAAAAATAGGTTGGGGAATCAAGTAAGAGATTTCAGAACGAAGAGAGTTCTGATGAAGAGAGTATTATAGAGAAAGAATCCGTGAGTGATAAATGCGCAGAAACAGAAAACAAAATACTGAATATGAAAAAGAAGTTTTCGGGACCCAAGAGGTCAAACAGAAGAATATTTTACGATAGATGTTTTGCATGTCACGGGTTTGGCCACATGGCTTCGCCGTGCATGAATCAAGTAAGGAAGATAAATGACAATTTCAGGGGTCGTAATTTATTTCAAGGGTATTGCTACTCTTGTAATCAATTCGGGCACAAGGCAATTTTTTGCAAGACAAATAACAGGAACTGGGTTAGTCAGAACAGGTGGATTCAAAGAACAAGGCAAAATGAGATGCTGTTCATTTCAAAAAAAGAGGAAGAATCGAAACATAAATTCATTGTCATGAAATGTTTTAGATGTGGAAATTTTGGGCACCTTGAGGATGATTGCACAAATAATGAATTGGTTGCTAGTATGTATGAGGATGCTTCGGAAAATGATAAGGAAGATGCATGTATGGTTTTTGAAAAGGGTAGCACCTCTAGTGATAAGAAATCTGAAAAAGGCCTTGATGATTCAAAATTCAATCAAATAGAGGATCTTGAATGTGAACTTACTAATGCTCTTAGTGTTTTGAAAAAGGAAAGGAAGAAGAATGCTAGACTCAAGGATAAGTTAGATGAATGTTGTATGGAGAAAGATGAACTCATAGAAAGTCTTGATGAATGTTATTTGGTTTGATGTCAAAGAATGTGTCTTGATGAAGGTTTCAGCATGGACAATGAGTTTCCAAGAAGATCAGAGTAACCCAGTTGCAAAAGATCAAGAAAAAAATAAGTTAGAAAAAGTATGCAGGCGGCTGGAAAAACTGTCGCGATTTCGCGACATGCTTCAGGAGAGAGAAAGCGCTGGCAAAACTATCGCGATTTCGTGACATGTTTCAGGAGAGAGAAAGCGCTGGAAAAATTGTCACGATTTCGTGACATGTTTGAGGAGAAAGTTTGGGCAAATGTGTCACGATTTCATGACATGCGAGAAGGCAGAGACGAAGCAGGAAAAACTGTCGTGATTTCGTGACATGTCACATTTTCGTGACTTGGACAGTGTAGGAAGGCAGAGAAAGAAAATTGTCATGATTTCGTGACATTCTGCAAAGGAGGCTATACGGACAAGAAAGTGTCGTGATTTCATGACATGTTGCAGAAGAGGAAGTCTGCAGTATGATCTGTCGTGATTTTGTGATAAGATTAAAGAGAGAGAAAGTGTTTTAGGAACTGTCATGATTTCGCGACATGATGCAAAGTTCTAAGGAAGGGCTGTCGCATTTTCGCGACATGCTGCAAAAGTCGAAGTTGAGGACTGTCGCGATTTCGTGACATGCAGCAAAGAGAAGGGCCTAAAAGGAGAAGCGTCACGATTTCACGACAGGCAATGGAAAAAGCGTACGGAAGCCAGAAGTGTCACAATTTCACGATAGGCAGTAGAAAAAGCTTTTGAAAGTTGAAAGCGTCACGATTTTGCAATAGGCTACAAAGAAGTTGTGCGGATGTAGAAAGTGTCACGATTTCATGATAGGTTGAGATGGCAGCTTGTAGTTGGAGATGGTGTCGCTATTTCGCAACAGAAACTGATAGCAAGTCTTCATCAGAAGAAGCGTCATGATTTCATGACAAAAACGGAGAGGAAGGCCATGAAGACAGAAGTGTCATGATTTCGTGATAGGAATGATGATGACATCAGCAAAGGAAGGAGTGTCACGATTTCATGACAAAAGTAGAGAGGAAGGCCATGAAGACAGAAGTGTCGCAATTTCATGATAGGAATGATGATGACGTCAGTAAAAGGAAAGAGTGTCACGATTTCATGACAAAAGCGGAGAGGAAGGTCAGGAAGACTAAAGTGTCACGATTTCGCGATAGAAGTGAGATGACGTCAAAAAAAGGCAAAGATGTCGCGATTTCATGACAGAAGCACAAAAGAAGTCATCAAAGGCCAAGGTGTCACAATTTCACGACAGCAGGCTATAGAAGGTGTACGGCTATAAAAATGTCACGATATCGCAACATGTTGAAGTTTCACACCAGAAGCTATAGGGAGGCAGTGGAGCCAACAGAGTTAAATCTGGGCCGATGAAGCATAGGTTTTTGCGACGACGTTGTTTTAGGGATGTCAGCCTACTAAGATCAAGGTTCTAATCTTGAGATTGTAAGTATAAAAGGAGGGCTGCTTGAAGAGTTTGATCATTGATCGGAGTGTGCGTTCGAAGAGTGACGTTCGTAGATTTAGTGCGACAATGAAGTTCGATCATCGAAAAAGTAGAGTGCGAAGATCAATAGCAGTATAAGAGTGCATTTCATTGAATATTCTAAGTGTAGGAGACTATAAGGAAACAGAGTGCGCAAAGATGATACTGCTGTGAATGCGTAGAAGTGCAAAGGTCGTTGTTCGATCGAGTGCAGCCGTGACTACGAGAAAATAGCGAAGGATTGTATTTTATGCAGAACAAAGGAAGAGGACAGACCTATGCTAGATCGAAGGACTGTGTTTAGGTGCAGATCAGAGAAAGAGGAAGAGGGCATTTGTGCTAGACCGAAGGACTGTGTTTTGGTGCAAATTCGAGGACCAGATTTGAGGTGACAGAGATGAGGACAGAGATCTCCGACCGGAGCAAGGAAGATAGGTGTCTTCCGTGGATAGAGTTCCACTTGCTAAGGGCGAAGGAGGTAGAGGTCTTCTAGAGGATCACCACCAAAGCGAGATTAGGGGAAGGTATCTCCTTTGAGCTAAGGCTCATAAACATTGTAATTGGGAAGGATTCCTAGAGGACTTTGATATAACTTTTAGAGGAAAGTTTTATCCATGGAGTAGCCCACCTTGGGTGAACCACGTAAATTTTTGTGTCTCTTTGTGGATGGTGTGTTGTGCATTGCTTTAATTGTTGCTTTTATTTTTGCTATCTCTACACTGCATAATACTATTTTGAAAGTTGAATTAAAGCAAAAGTAAAAAGTGGTCTTATACTGTTCACCCCCCCTCTCAGTATAAGCTTGTGTTCTTCAATTGGTATCAGAGCGGGTTCCTTCAAAAAGGTTTAACAGCTGGAAGGAAGAACTGGTTAAGAAAACAATGGATTTTTTAGGTAGCAATGCAGCACCTATTCTCGATAGATCAGATTTCGATCTATGGAGTGCAAGAATGAGAGTTTATCTAATGGCACTTGGTAATGAGGTATGGGAAGTGATTGAAGATGAATACACTATTCTTGAACATGGTCCTTATACCAAAGAAGACAGGCTCATGCTTCACAGCAATTCAAAAGCCATGAATGCGATCCTGAGAGGCTTACAAAAAGTAGATCTCACCAAATTTATTCACTGCAAGATAGCTAGTGAAATGTGGAAACAATTGCAGGTGGTTCATATAGGTGATGCAAATATACGAAAGGCCAAATTGAGACATTTTAAAGGTATGTTTGAACAACTCAAAATGAATGATGATGAAAATATTAGTGACTACATGCTTCGTATTGATGAGGTTGTTAACTCCATGAAAGATCTTGGTCTTGAGGTTGCTAAAAATGATGTGTGTGATAAGATTCTAAGATCTCTTCCTAATAGATTTAGTGAAAATATTTCTGCTATTGAGGAAGCTAAAGATTTAGATAAATTGAAAAAGGATGAGCTCCATAGTATTCTTGCAGCATTTGAGCTGAGAACTCAAGTAAAAATTGATGTCAAGAAAGAGGCGACTTTCAAAGCCACCAAGAAATCAAAGGGCAAACAGATTCAAGAAAGTGACGAGTCTTCTAGTGATGAAGAGGCATATTACGACAAGAAAGGAAAGTTCTCTAGAAAACACAAAAGCAAGAAAAACATAAGATGTTTCAAGCTGTGGAAAGTTTGGTCATTATGCTACTGACTGTACTATTTCCAAGAATGAAAGAGATGAAGATATACAAGATGTTAAAAGCAAGGATTATGAAAAGCATAGGTATTACAGAAAGAACAAATATGAGCACAACAATCAAGGAAAGAGGCTTTCACACAAGAATAAGAAGAGCTTCTAACTATACAAAGCAAGTAAGTGTTCTAGCGGTGATAGTGAAAGTTCTTCTAGTGATGATGAAAATGAGATGTTCATTTCAAAAAAAGAGGAAGAATCGAAACATAAATTCATTGTCATGAAATGTTTTAGATGTGGAAATTTTGGGCACCTTGAGGATGATTGCACAAATAATGAATTGGTTGCTAGTATGTATGAGGATGCTTCAGAAAATGATAAGGAAGATGCATGTATGGTTTTTGAAAAGGGTAGCACCTCTAGTGATAAGAAATCTAAAAAAGGCCTTGATGATTCAAAATTCAATCAAATAGAGGATCTTGAATGTGAACTTACTAATGCTCTTAGTGTTTTGAAAAAGGAAAGGAAGAAGAATGCTAGACTCAAGGATAAGTTAGATGAATGTTGTATGGAGAAAGATGAACTCATAGAAAGTCTTGACATCTCTATGGCTAAGACACAAGAACTCAAGAATGAGTTAGAATCTAAGATGCTTGAGTATAGTGAATTAGAACAGAAAATGGCTACCATGAAAGAGGAAAATAAAGATTACAAGGATAAGCTGTACAAGTTTCAAGATAGCTCCAACAGGGTTAAGTCTCTCATCCAAAGTCAAATAAATCCTTCAGATAAAACAGGTCTTGGTTTTGTTAAACCACTCAAAAAACAGGTTGGGGAATCAAGTAAGAGATTTCAGAACGAAGAGAGTTCTGATGAAGAGAGTATTATAGAGAAAGAATCCATGAGTGATAAATGCGCAGAAACAAAAAACAAAATACTGAATACGAAAAAGAATTTTTCGGGACCCAAGAGGTCAAATAGAAGAATATTTTACGACAGATGTTTTGCGTGTCACGGGTTTGGCCACTTGGCTTCGCAGTGCATGACTCAAGTAAGGAAGATAAATGACAATTTTAGGGGTCGTAATTTATTTCAAGGGTATTGCTACTCTTGTAATCAATTCGGGCACAAGGCAATTTTTTGCAAGACAAATAACAGGAACTGGGTTAGTCAGAACAGGTGGATTCAAAGAACAGCTATGCTCGAAAGAAATAATATTGTTACTTGCTATAAGTGCAACAATGCAGGTCACACAGCCAGATAGTGCAGAGCTAATCTTCCAATGTACAGGAATAGGAACAGTGGTATAAACAGGTCCAAGGATCAAGATATGGATAAGAAAAGAGATGAGAACAAGAACAAGAAAAGTGACAAGAATAGAAACACTAACAAAGAGTTCAAGAGAAGGCCCGACAAAGAAATTGTAGACACTGATGATGATGTGTGCCTAATGGGAGTTTCACTGCCACCCTTGTTTTAAATCACCTCGTCAAGAGGTGGGGGAGGGACTAAGCTAAGAAGCTCATTCTTAGTCCCAAGCCCCAAAGGTGACCCTTTGCCATTGATGATAAAGGGGGAGAGATATGAGTGAGGGGGAGAGCTTCATAGTGAAGAAGAGAGCTTCAAGTCAGGGGGAGCAAAAAATTCAATTTGCAGATTCTCAGTTGTTGGCACAGTTAGTTTTAGTTTTGGCTCTTGAGTAGTGTTTTTAGTTAAGGTTTGCCATCAATGACAAAGGGGGAGATTATTGGCAATTTTGGGTACCTTGGGTACATTGCTCTTGCTCTAAGTGTAGTTGTTGTCATTAATGTCAAGAAGGTCTTGAAGTTATTTGGTTTGATGTCAAAGAATGTGTCTTGATGAAGGTTTCAGCATGGAAAATGAGTTTCCAAGAAGATCAGAGTAGCCCAGTTGCAAAATATCAAGAAAAAGATAAGTTAGAAAAAGCATGCAGGCAGTTGGAAAAACTGTCGCAATTTTGTGACATGTTTCAGGAGAGAGAAAGCGCTAGCAAAACTATCGTGATTTTGTGACATGTTTTAGGAGAGAGAAAGCGTTGGCAAAACTATCGTGATTTCGTGACATGTTTGAGGAGAGAGAAAGTTCGGGCAAATGTGTTGCGATTTCGCGACATGCGGGAAGGCAGAGACAAAGCAGGCAAAACTGTCACAATTTTGTGACATGTCGCATTTTCGCGACTCGGACAGTGCAGGAAGGTAGAGAAAGAAAAGTGTCGCGATTTCGTGACATTCTGCAAAGGAGGCTGTACAGACAAGAAAGTGTCACGATTTCAGGAACTGTCACGATTTCGCGACATGATGTAAAGTTCTAAGGAAGGGCTGTCGCATTTTTGGGACATGCTGCATAAGTCGAAGTTGAGGACTATCACGATTTTGTGACATGCAACAAAGAGAAGGGCCTAAAAGGACAAGCATCGCGATTTTGTGACAGGTAGTGGAAAAAGCGTACAAAAGCCAAAAGTGTCACAATTTCGCGACAGGCAGTAGAAAAAGCTTTCGAAAGCTGAAAGCGTCGTGATTTCACAACAGGCTACAAAGAAGTTGTACGGATGCAGAAAGTGTCACGATTTTGCGACAGGTTGAGATGGCAGCTTGTAGTTGGAGATGGTGTCATGATTTCGTGACAAAAACTGATAGCAAGTCTTCATCAGAAGAAGCATTGCGATTTCACAACAAAAGCGAAGAGGAAGGCCATGAAGACAGAAGTGTCACGATTTCGCGACAGGAATGATGATGACATCAGCAAAAGGAAGGAGTGTCACGATTTTGCGACAAAAGCGGAGAGGAAGACCATGAAGACAGAAGTGTTGCAATTTCATGACAGGAATGATGATGACATCAGCAAAAGGAAGGAGTGTCACAATTTCATGACAAAAGCGGAGAGGAAGGTCAGGAAGACTAAAGTGTCGTGATTTCATGATAGAAGTGAGATGATGTCAGCAAAAGGCAAAGATGTCACGATTTTGTGACAGAAGCACAAAAGAAGTCATCAAAGGCCAAGGTGTCGCGATTTCATGACAATAGGCTATAGAAGGTGTACGGCTGTAAAAATGTCACGATATCGTGACATGTTGAAGTTTCACGCCAGAAGCTACAAGGAGGCAGTGGAGCCGACAAAGTTAAATCTAGGCCGACGCAGCGTAGGTTTTTATTTCGACATTGTTTTAGGGATGTGCAGCCGACTAAGATCAAGGTTCTAATCTTGAGATTGTAAGTATAAAAGGAGGGCTGCTTGAAGAGTTTGATCATCGATTGGAGTGTGCGTTTGAAGAGTGACATTCGTATATTTAGTGCGATAGTGAAGTTTGATCGTCAAAAAAGTAGAGTGCGAAGATCAATAGCAGTATAAGAGTGCATTTCGTCGAATCTTCTAAGTATAGGAGACTGTAAGGAAATAGAGTGCACGAAGACGATACTGTTGTGAATGCGTAGAAGTGCAAAGGTCATTGTTTGATCGAGTGCAGCCGTGACTGTGAGAAAATAGCGAAGGACTGTATTTTATGCAGAACAAAGGAAGAGGACAGACTTGTGCCAGACCGAAGGACTGTGTTTAGGTGCAGATCAGAGAAAGAGGAAGAAGGCATTTGTGCCAAACCGAAGGACTATGTTTTGGTGCAAATTCGAGGACCAGCTTTGAGGTGACAGAGTTGAGGACAGAGATCTCCAGCCAGAGAAGGGAAGACATGTGTCTTCTGTGGATAGAGTTCCACTTGCTAAGGGCAGAGGAGGTAGAGGTCTTCTAGAGGATCACCAGCCAAAGTAGAATTAGGGGAAGTGTAGAAAACGTGACTCTGTGTATACCTTTTGCTAGGCCAATATACCATACAAAATACCCGCCCTTACGTGAGGGAAACTATAGGTATTTAGAAATATCAACAAAAATCACCCGCCCTTACGTGAGGGAGACTATAGGTGAGTTTTAGAGATCATACGATACGTGGAACATAAGCGGTACTGAAAGGGAATCGCCTTGTTGATGGCACCTACCATAGAAGATTCTTCTCATGCGTTGGGCGTAACTTCCCCTAAACACTATGAAGAATACTTCGTCAGGATTTATGCCTAAACACAAGTGCGATAAAGGGTAGTGGATGGAGTAAAAAAAATACAAAAAATGGCTAACTTATCTCTCCCCAACGATTTATAGAGAACAAGCTCATACGTCGTTGTAGTAGCTATATTAGGCGGTGGATACAATAGCCAAATCACGACAGCTTTACCTGTAAGTGCTGGCCAGAGGTATCACAAATACCGAACGCTGCAGTGCAATAAATTGCACGGATGGGTTTTAATTATTCCGGGACTTAGGGAGTGTTTGATTTTAATTTTTAATGTTATAGTGCAAAAATGAAATATGCAACATACAACAAAAAAAATTGCCCACAAGAATAACCCACAAGGTGTCGGTCACAGCCGAAAATGCACCTTTTACAATTCGCCAAATTGCCTTTTCAAAAAATTACTCACAATCCCCCTTTGATTTTTTTGAAAAAATATCCCCCCTTAAAAAAATTCCTTTAACAAAGCATTTTTAATAATTATTATATATTTAAAATTAAAATAAATAATTTTAATTTATATAGTTTTAAAACTTTAAAAAATAAATTAAAATTAAAATTTTAATTTATAAAGTTAAAAAAACTATATTAAAAAAAATTAAAATTAAAATTTTTAATTAAAAAAATAATAATTAAAAATTTTAATTAAAAAAAATAATAATTAAAAAATGACTTTGAAAAAAAAATTATACCTTGGGGGGAGTTAGCGGGATTTGAACCCCCGACTTGCAGGCTCCCTGAGCCTTACCGCACGGCTCACGACCACGTGAGCTAGCGGGCTGATCCGAGAGGATCAGTGGGCCAGCTCCTCTTTCAACGCCTACTACCTCCTCCTCCTCTACAGCGGCCTCCGGTATCCTGCTCCGTCCGGCTTTTGCTGCTTCGTGACTCGGCGCTCTCTACTTCCTTTTTTTTTTTTTCTCGAAAAAAAAATTTGCAAAAAATTTCGGGAGGGGCGTCCATTGTTGGACACGATCGGGGGGGGGTGGAATTTCAACCCCCTCTGCGTCCTCCTAGATGCGGTCGTGACACTGCAGAGCACGACGTCCGCGCTCTGTCGCGACGCTGTGTTGTGCTGCAGAGCGCGACGTCTGCGCTCTGTCGCGGCTGCGTCGCGTCGCAGGGCAGGAGTGGGGACAGCGGACATCCCATCCGCAGTCCTTCCGTGCTCGCGGCTATCCACAGCGGGGGGGCCTCCTCGTGCAGGCTCCCTCTGTTGCACGTGGACAGTCGATGCGCACGCAAAAAAAAATTATATATATATATTTTTAATCTCCCACAGCGCGCGACAGAGAAAAAAAGATTGCACCAAAAAAAAATTGCGTTCTGCAGATAACGCATAGCAAATTTTTTTTCAGATAGCTTCCTCCGCCTTTAGCCTCTCCCTTCTCGTCGCTGGCTCTGATGCCATGTAGAAAACACAAACTAGAATAGTATTATTCACCACTGTTTAAATAATACAGCACAAGCCCGGGAATAGCACACCGGTGCAACGGCTGAACCATAACTGTTACGGAGTTGTAACAGTGCAAGCTAAATACAAACAATATATTAACAGTATGCTAAATAGTACGCTAACAGGAAGGTATCTCCTTTGAGCTAAGGCTCATAAACATTGTAATCGAGAAGGATTCCTAGAGGACTTTGATATAACTTTTAGAGGAAAGTTTTATCCGTGGAGTAGCCCACCTTGGGTGAACCACATAAATTGTTGTGTCTCTTTGTGGATGGTGTGTTGTGCATTGCTTTAATTGCTGCTTTTATTTCTGCTTTCTCTACACTGCATAATACTGTTTTGAAAGTTGAATTAAAGCAAAAGTAAAAAGTGGTCTTATACTGTTCACCCCCCCTCTCAGTATAAGCTTGTGTTCTTTAATTGGTATCAGAGCAGGTTCCTTCGGAAAGGTTTAACAGTCGAAAGAAAGAACTGGTTAAGAACACAATGGATTTTTCATGTAGCAATGCAGCACCTATTCTCGATGGATTAGATTTCGGTCTATGGAGTGCAAGAATGAGAGTTTATCTAATGGCACTTGGTAATGAGGTATGGGAAGTGATTGAAGATGAATACACTATTCCTAAACATGGTCCTTATACCAAAGAAGACAGGCTCATGCTTCACAACAATTCAAAAGCCATGAATGCAATCCTAAGAGGCTTACAGAAAGCAGATCTCACCAAAGTTATTCACTGCAAGACAGCTAGTGAAATGTGGAAACAATTGCAGGTGGCTCATACAGGTGATGCAAATGTCCGAAAGGCCAAATTGAGACATTTTAAAGGTATGTTTGAAAAACTCAAAATGAATGATGATGAAAAGATTAGTGACTACATGCTTCGTATGGATGAGGTTGTTAACTCCATGAAAGATCTTGGTCTTGAGGTTGCTGAAAATGATGTGTGTGATAAGATTCTAAGATCTCTTCCTAATAGATTTAGTGAAAAGATTTCTACTATTGAGGAAGCTAAAGATTTAGATAAATTGAAAAAGGATGAGCTCCATAGTATTCTTGCAGCATTTGAGCTGAGAACTCAAGTAAAAATTGATGTCAAGAAAGAGGCAGCTTTCAAAGCCACCAAGAAATCAAAGGGCAAACAGATTCAAGAAAGTGATGAGTCTTCTAGTGATGAAGAGGCATATTACAGCAAGAAAGGCAAGTTCTCTAGAAAACACAAAAGCAAGAAAAACATAAGATGTTTCAACTGTGGAAAGTTTGGTCATTATGCTACTGATTGTACTATTTCCAAGAATGAAAGTGATGAAGATATACAGGATGTTAAAAGCAAGGATTCTAAAAAGCACATGTATTACAGAAAGAACAAAGATGAGCCCAACAATCAAGGAAAGAAGCATTCACACAAGAATAAGAAGAGCTTCTACCTAGACAAAGCAAGTAAGTGTTCTAGCAGTGATAGTGAAAGTTCTTCTAGTGATGATGAAAATGAGATGTTGTTCATTTCAAAAAAGAGGAAGAACCGAAACATAAATTCATTGTCATGAAATGTTTTAGATGTGGAAATTTTGGGCACCTTGAGGATGATTGCACAAATAATGAATTGGTTGCTAGTATGTATGAGGATGCTTCAGAAAATGATAAGGAAGATGCATGTATGGTTTTTGAAAAGGGTAGCACCTCTAGTGATAAGAAATCTGAAAAAGGCCTTGATGATTCAAAATGCAATCAAATAGAGGATCTTGAATGTGAACTTACTAATGCTCTTAGTGTTTTGAAAAAGGAAAGGAAGAAGAATGCTAGACTCAAGGATAAGTTAGATGAATGTTGTATGGAGAAAGATGAACTCATAGAAAGTCTTGACATCTCTATGGCTAAGACACAAGAACTCAAGAATGAGTTAGAATCTAAGATGCTTGAGTATAGTGAATTAGAACAGAAAATGGCTGCCATGAAAGAGGAAAATAAATATTACAAGGATAAGATGTACAGGTTTCAAGATAGCTCCAACAGGGTTAAGTCTCTCATCCAAAGTCAAAGAAATCCTTCAGATAAAATAGGTCTTGGTTTTGTTAAACCACTCAAAAAACAGGTTGGGGAATCAAGGAAGAGATTTCAGAAAGAAGAGAGTTCTGATGAAGAGAGTATTATAGAGAAAGAATCCATGAGTGATAAATGCGTAGAAACATAAAACAGAATTTTGAATACGAAAAAGAAGTTTTTAGGACCCAAGAGGTCAAACAGAAGAATATTTTACGATAGATGTTTTGCGTGTCACGGGTTTGGCCACATGGCTTCGCAGTGCATGACTCAAGTAAGGAAGATAAATGACAATTTTAGGGGCTGTAATTTATTTCAAGGGTATTGCTACTCTTGTAATCAGTTCGGGCACAAGGCAATTTTTTGCAAGACAAATAACAGGAACTGGGTTAGTCAGAACAGGCGAATTCAACAAATAGCTATGCCCGAAAGAAATAATATTGTTACTTGCTATAAGTGCAACAATGCAGGTCACATAGCTAGACAGTGCAGAGTTGATCTTCCAAGGTACAAGAACATGAACAGTGGTATAAACAGGTCCAAGGATCAAGGTATGGACAAGAAAAGAGATGAGAACAAGAACAAGAAAAGTGACAAGAACAAAAACACTAACAAAGAGTTCAAGAGAAGGCCCGACAAAGAAATTGTAGACACTGATGATGATGAGTGCCTAATGGGAGTTTCACTCCCACCCTTGTTTTAAATCACCTCATCAGGAGGTGGGGGAGGGACTAAGCTAAGAAGCTCATTCTTAGTCCCAAGCCCCAAAGGTGACCCTTTGCCATTGATGACAAAGGGGGAGAGCTTCATAGTGAAGAAGAGAGCTTCAAGTCAGGGGGGAGAAAAAACTTCAATTTGCAGATTCTTAGCTGTTGGCACAGTTAGTTTTAGTTTTGGCTCTTGAGTAGTGTTTTTAGTTAAGGTTTGCCATCAATGACAAAGGGGGAGATTGTTGGCAATTTTGGGTACCTTGGGTACATTGCTCTTGCTCTAAGTGTAGTTGTTGTCATTGATGTCAAGAAGGTCTTGAAGTTATTTGGTTTGATGTCAAAGAATGTGTCTTGATGAAGGTTTCAGCATGAACAATGAGTTTCCAAGAAGATCAGAGTAGCCCAGTTGCAAAAGATCAAGAAAAAGATAAGTTAGAAAAAGTATGCAGGCGGCTGGAAAAACTGTCGCGATTTCGCAACATGTTTCAGGAGAGAGAAAGCGTTGGCAAAACTATCGTGATTTCATGACATGTTTTAGGAGAGAGAAAGTTTGGGCAAATGTGTCATGATTTTGCGACATGCGAGAAGGCAGAGACGAAGCAGGCAAAACTATCGTGATTTCGCGACATGTCGCATTTTCGCGACTCGGACAGTGCAAGAAGGCAAAGAAAGAAAAGTGTCGTGATTTTGCGACATTATGCAAAGGAGGCTGTATGGACAAGAAAGTGTCACGATTTTGTGACATGTTGCAGAAGAGGAAGTCCATAGTATGATCTATCGTGATTTCATGATAAGATTGAAGAGAGAGAAAGTGTTTCAAGAACTGTCACGATTTCGCGACATGATGCAAAGTTCTAAGGAAGGGCTGTCGCATTTTTGCGACATGCTGCATAAGTCAAAGTTGAGGACTATTGTGATTTCATGACATGCAGCAAAGAGAAGGGCCTGAAAGGAGAAGTGTCGTGATTTTGCGATAAGCAGTGGAAAAAGCGTACGAAAGCCAGAAGTGTCATGATTTCGTGATAGGTAGTAGAAAAAGCTTTCGAAAGCTGAAAGCGTCGTGATTTCACGATAGGCTACAAAGAAGTTGTACGGATGTAGAAAGTGTCACAATTTCACGATAGGTTGAGATGGCAGCTTGCAGTTGGAGATGGTGTCACGATTTTGCGATAGAAACTGATCGCAAGTCTTCATCAGAAGAAGCATCGTGATTTCATGACAAAAGCGAAGAGGAAGGCCATGAAGACAGAAGTGTCATGATTTCACGACAGGAATGATGATGACATCAGCAAAAGGAAGGAGTGTCACGATTTCATGACAAAAGCAAAGAGGAAGGCCATGAAGACAGAAGTGTCACGATTTCACGACAGGAATGATGATGACATCAACAAAAGGAAGGAGTGTCATGATTTCATGAAAAAAGTGGAGAGGAAGGTCAGGAAGACTAAAGTGTCTCGATTTTGTGACAGAAGTGAGATGACGTCAGCAAAAGGCAAAGATGTCACGATTTTGTGACAGAAGCACAAAAGAAGTCATCAAAGGCCAAGGTGTCACGATTTCACAACAACATGCTATAGAAGGTGTACGACTATAAAAATGTCACGATATCGTGACATGTTGAAGTTTCGCGCCAGAAGCTACAGGGAGGCAGTGGAGCCGACAGAGTCAAATTTGGGCCGACGCAGCGTAGGTTTTTGCGTCGACGTTGTTTTAGGGATGTGCAGTCGACTAAGATCAAGGTTCTAATCTTGAGATTGTAAGTATAAAAGGAGGGCTGCTTGAAGAGTTTGATCATCGATCGGAGTGTGCGTTCGAAGAGTGACGTTCACAAATTTAGTGCGACAGTGAAGTTTGATCGTCAAAAAATCATAGTGCGAAGATCAATAGCAATATAAGAGTGCATTTCGTCGAATCTTCTAAGTGTAGGAGACTGTAAGGAAACAGAGTGCATGAAGACGATACTGCTATGAATGCATAGAAGTGCAAAGGTCGTTGTTCGATCGAGTGCAGCCGTGACTGCGAGAAAATAGTGAAGGACTGTATTTTATGCAGAACAGAGGAAGAGGACAGACCTGTGCCAGACCGAAGGACTATGTTTAGATGCAAATTAGAGAAAGAGGAAGAGGGCATTTGTGCCAGACCGAAGGACTGTGTTTTGGTGCAAATTCGAGGACCAGCTTTGAGGTGACAGAGTTGAGGACAGAGATCTCCAGCCAAAGCAGGGAAGACAGGTGTCTTCTATGGATAGAGTTCCACTTGCTAAGGGCAGAGGAGGTAGAGGTCTTCTAGAGGATCACCAGCCAAAGCAGAATTAGGGGAAGGTATCTCCTTTGAGCTGAGGCTCATAAAAATTGTAATCGGGAAGGATTCCTAGAGGACTTTGATATAACTTTTAGAGGAAAGTTTTATCCGTGGAGTAGCCCACCTTGGGTGAATCACGTAAATTGCTATGTCTCTTTGTGGATGGTGTGTTGTGCATTGCTTTAATTGCTGCTTTTATTTCTGCTATCTCTACACTGCATAATACTGTTTTGAAAGTTGAATTAAAGCAAAAGTAAAAAGGGGTCTTATACTGTTCATCCCCCCCTCTCAGTATAAGCTTGTGTTCTTCACAACATAAGATGATTGATTGGTTTCAAAGATGTATTTATCAGCTTAAGTTGATCAATTGTAAAGGAGAAACTGTCGACATAAGTCGATCGATTGCAAAGAAGTGTCTATTGACATAAGTCGATCGATTGTAGAGGAGATTCTATTGCTAAAAGTCAATTGATTGTAGAGGTTTGTCTATGGTTCTAATATGATTCGCTATAGAAGTGTGTCGATCGACATAGGCCGATCGGTTATAGAGGATTCACGACTATGAAAATAGGTAGAGCATTTTTCTTCCATTGCTCTTTTGTCCAAAGCTCTTTTTATTCAGTTTCATAGGCACTATAGGTGCACTATAGGCAACTATGGTAGACAACTATCAATATCATCTAGTTGTGCGTCAGGAGCATTTTTCTTGTCAAAGACTGCTTCATGTCTCTTAGAGTATGTTTCATAGGCAGTGTAGAAGTACTATATGCAATTGTGGTCGACAAGTATCCATGTCATGTTGTGTGTTAGGAGAATTTTCTTGTTAGAGACCGCTTCTTATTTATCAGATGTCATTCTATAGGGCAACGTAGGTTCATCTTGAGGGATGTACATTATATGTGATTTTACTTCAATTTTATATTCATTTCCTAACATCTAAAGGTTTTTCTTTATAGATACAATGTCACCTACTGAAGATGGAAATAAGGGAGGCCAATATTCTTGTAAAAAGACAATTTTAAAATATTTTACACAAATATTAAAATGTAGTGAAGCATCAATATCTACAAATTCTACACAACATGCAGGTACAAATACCTTTTACCATTAAATTTGTAATATTTCTCTGTTACTCATAAATATAAAGCCTTTCTTTATTAATAGATAAATGGTTGTTTGCTTATCTACCTCTTTTTAAATGCTTTGTAAAACTATATTATGTTAATTCTTTAAAATAGTGTCTTTTTACATAAAAAATGATAGAGAACACAAAACATTGAATGCAGTAAACATTGTCGACCTTGATGTGCGTTCACTCGAAGATATTTCAATAGATTGGATGAGACCACATGATAATTTTTCTAATAACGACATTCAACAACCACTTCAAGAGATGTTAAATTTAGACACATCAACCAAAAAAGAAAATGATAGTACAATTAAATGCAGACCTCAGGGGAATATTGTAGTAAAAAATATAAACGTCAAAAGATAAGTGAATGGACTATTGGAAGGGTTTTTATAAATTAATGGGTACAATTATACCCATTTATTGAGCGAGATGAAACACAAAATGTGTGTAAATGAATTATTTGTAAATGGAAGTTGGGAAAGGATCAATTATTGCAAAATAAAAAAGACACAATAGAAAAACACTGTGGGAAAATTTACATCAAAGAAATACGAAGTGATGGAACAATTAACAAATTTCATAGGTGGAAGGATGCATAGGAATGTGTGCATGTGAGATAAGCACTTGAATACGAAAAACAATGAAACAAAAATAAAATCTCACTGAGAAGGGTGGAACAATCAAGGCCCAATTTCAAAAAATTAATAAGATTGTATTAGAATCAAAGAAATTGTAGTTTGCTGTTGTATATAGTATTCTAAAAAAAGGTTGACCCATGTGTGATTTTGTTGATTTTAAGCAAATACTTCAACTAGTCGATGTACAAAACCTTACCAGTTCACATTGGTCAAATCAAAGTTGTTGGGAAATGGCAAAAATTCTATCACTGGTTGAGAAGGAAGACATGAGAGAGAGTATGAAACAAACCAAATTTATTTTACTTTCCATTGATGATGTAACAACTGTTGACAACACATCTTGGGTTTGCATACATGTTTACACTAGACAACCTCATTTACTTTTTTTAAAGCAAAAAACCCCTTGTGGGGCCGCCTTGATTTGAGAGACCATGACTAGGGGGTTCTACACCGTCAAAGTCACCTGGGAGTCATGCCCGACCCTGCCTGCACTAACATTATCAATTGGATTTTGGGTACCCAATTATTTTGGTAGGGTGGAGATTCAAACCTGGGACCTCCCTTGGAGGATTACCCTCTCCTCTCCAACTCACCTACAACACCTGGGTTGAAAACCTCATTTACTAGCACTACATAAGATGATTGAAAATTATAATGCAAAAAACATTTATAATGTTGTTATAACCGGTTTAAAGGATATTGCCAGAATGGATGAAAAGGAAATTGCCACAAAGTTAATTTGTGTTGGAGCTGATGGTGCAGCTACAATACAAGGACAAATGAATGGTCTTTGTGTTAGGATTCAGACATCAATTGCCCCATATGTGATTCCCATTCATTGCATGGCTCATCGAATGAATCTTGCATACAAAATTGTGAACAACTTTGATAATGTAGCCAGAGTGGAAGAACTCATCCGTGAAATACACTCATACTTTTTATGCAGTCCAAAAAGGTTTGCAGAGTTCAATAGTTTTATCTAGCTGTAACCGAAGGTAGAAAAATATTAAAATATGTGGACACTAGTAATAATTTTGTATGGTTATAACTTGTCATTCTTGGTCTGATAAACACCATTAATTTGGTTAATTACTAATTGAAAATCACCAAAAATTGCTAATATGTTGATCTTGAGATTTTGAGTGACTTAAAGTCTTAAAAGAAGCACCTCATATTTTGTCATGTTATTGATTCATGAAAATTGAAGTTTAAATGACAAAAATATAAGTTATTATGGGCTAACTAGGACAATTCCTAACCTTACACCTTTGACACATCAATCACCATCAAAAAAGGGAACCCATGACTTAGGTTCTTGGGCTTCTATAGTTAAAACCACTTCATTAGAAAAACTTATGTTCAAAGTATGATTGTATTATAAAGGTGTTGTAGTTATTTAATTTGTGATTACTTGTCCTTTTAACAATTTTTGATTGAAAAATTCAAGATCAAACTCACTAAGGTAAATAACCCGCTTGGTAGTCTTTCCTAAGAAGTGTGATTTTGACATTAAATATCATAGGGGATCTACTATTGCTATAACATGTGTCTTTTGGCTAAGCATATAATGTCTTATATTTTATGAAGAAAATATGATTGCTAAACACAAATTTTCCAATGGTGTATAATGAGTTTTATAACTAACCAATGTTCTACTAATATAGTAGATATCCCTTTCTTGGTGTTGTTCATCATATTGAGGTAGAATAGCTCCAAGGTCATGATTTTTATCTACTTTATATAACAAGAGTGGTTGATTTGGATTATGTGGTATCAAAATAGAAGGTGTTATAAGATAAGTTTTGAAATCCACTAAATATTTTTTCCATTCATTGTCCCATTCAAAATTTATATCTTTATTTAATAATTTAGAAAAGGGTCAATAGTTATTAGCTAATCATGAGATAAATATTTGAATGGCTTGTAGCTTGCATTGAAGACTATGAAGTTTGGTAATATTTGTAGGATGTGGTATATTTGTAATTTTTTAATTTTTAGTGGGATTCACCTTGATTCCATGATGTGAGATGATAAATCCAAACAATTTTCTTGATGTTACCTCAAAAATGCACTATTGAGCTATTATCTAGACTTTGTATTCTCACAATTTCTCAAAGATATATCTTAAGCCTCAGATATGATCTTCATGCCTTCAAGGTCATCTTATAAGGTTATCTACATAGTATTCTAAAATGTCATGCATGAGATCATGAAATATATATGTCATTGCTATTTGATATGTTGCACTTGCGTTCTTTAGACCAAATGGAATAACTTGGTAACGAAACATACCCAAATGGATTTTGAAAGCTATCCTAGATTGGTATTTAGGGGTGATTTGTATTTGATTATATCCTAAAAATCCATCCATTAGGGATAACATTTCGAATATTGTAGTAAGATCTACTATCATGTCTATGTTTGGTAAAGGAAAATCATCTCTGGGATATGCATTGTTTATATCACTCAAGTCTATGCAAATCTGAATGGATCGTTAATTTTTGTGATAGGTACATTTTTGGAGATCCAGGTCAAATAATATATAGCTTTAATGAAGTCAACATATTAAAGTGTTTAAAGTTCATCTTTCACTAATAGGATGACTTTAGGGTGCATCTTTCTCAATTTTTGCTTGACTAGTTTAAACATTGGTTGTACCATGAGATGATGTACAATTAGCTAAGGTTTGAGTCCATGAATGTTTGCATAGGTCCAAGAAAAATATCATTAAACTTCTTTCAAAGGTTGGTGTATTCTATTTGTTCATTTTTTGTTAAGACTTTACCCAATTTTAGGATTCGTGGATTTTCTTCAGTGCCAATGTTGAGGTCTATTATTTCTTCAATTAAGATATGTGATTCATATTAAAATTGAAGAGGATTAGGTAACACTCCTAGGTCTTCAAATATTTTCTTTGGTAAGACTATACTTTCTTTAGTTTGGGTAATTGTGAGAAAGCTAGATCAAATATTTGATTGAGAGATTCTTCAAAATGAGTGTGATATTAATCACAAGAATCATTAGAGTTTTGTTCTTCTCTATTTGATATAAATTCAAGGTAGACCATAGTTAATAAATTAACACTAGTAAAACATATAGTTTTGTGAGGTTCATTATTGAGAAGGGACCATAATTCCTTTTCAACTTCATCACCCAATTGTGATCCATGAAAATATTTTATGTAAATAGCTACATCATCTTATTCTAATATGATAATAGTTCATCCTTATTAGATATGTATCCTATATCAAAACATATTGGTCAAGGTTCAATGTCTATAGGTTCCTTAATACCTTGCTCAAATCATCCTAAATATTTTACTTGGCATTACATATTAACCAACATATGTTTTAAAATGTGTGACCACCAAAACGGCCTCACACCTATGTTTCGTACTACGTAAACAAAATAAAAAGAAATAAAATGAACACATGCAAAATTGAAAACAAATGGGAAGAAGAAAATTTTTTTATTCCATTATATAAAGAAGCCAATCCCAGTTACAGTTACGTCCCTCTTAGGGATACCATTTTGATACTCTTATTACAGTAGGAAAAGCAATATGTTCCCTCTTAAGGGTAAATGTGAGTTTTAGGCCCTTCGGGGTGACACGAACTGCTCTAGGGTGGAGTTGATCCTCTTCTCCACATTGAGGAAGGAATTGGATGGTTGAATCTCCTTTGAATCTGCTTTCCTGCGGTCAAGAAACAACATAAAAGTATTAAAAGCATAGGCAACCTCTCATGATGAGGCCCTTTAAGGAATGTGAACATAAATATGCCATAACACTAATATAATCAAGAAAATGGATAAAACATGCTAAACATATACAATACTTGAAAATATTAATGGAAATATGTAAATAGAAAGTACAACTATCTATCTAGCAGATTGATTACATGAAATGAAGCATGATAACATGAAAATAAGCTAATTATATCCTACTTGCTATAATGAAGTAAACCTAATGAAAACCTTAATTCTATCGGTTAGAGTCTCTAACATGCTAAATAAACCACTAAAATGATTAATCTAACCTAATGAAATACAATGTAAAAAGAACAGTAAGGAGATCTTTCACCGATTGCAAACCGTAGCTCAAATGAGCGGTCTACACTGTACACCATGGTTGTCAACCACGATGAGCAACAAATTAGTTTTTCCCTCCAAATCCAAGGTTGTGGGCTTGATCCTCCTTGTCCAATTGATGATCAAGGGTTGCCTTGTTGTCCTCTGACTAGTTTGGTGATTGAATTGCACAATTGGGCCTTCGTTTGCCCGAATTTGCATTTCTTGGTATTCTAGCTCCTTAGGGCATCCATGACACAAATTGACATGATGCTTGATGAATTGGCAAGTAAATGGTAACTAAAACTCTCTCAGTACACTCAGGTGAGTCTACAATCCGATAGGGCTTCACTGCTCTAATCTCCAATACTCACTCCTCTTTTTTGCCCTAATTTGAAGGGGTACTTATAAGATTACCCAAGGGCTAGGGGTGGCTTCATGGAGAAGCCAAGATCAAGAAGAGGTGGTTGGGATAGTTGGATTGGAAGCCTATGGAATATTTCGTCCTTCAACTACCCTCTTCTAGAACAAATGGCCGTTCAAACCGATTTGGCTCGGATGAAGGCCAACTGAACTTTAGTTCTAGACTACGAGTGATAGTTGTGGTCTAGCCTATAAACCAGGGTGTCGGTAGCGGTTCAGACTATAGACCGTAGGTCTCAAATAGATTAGACTTTTTATAGGCCAAGGAGCCCAAATTGAGTGGTTAAAACCACTGCTCTATCTTGGAGTCTGTCCAAGATCTTCCATATGGTCTTGTAGCATGTCCCATATGAGTAGTCGCCATCGACATGACATGTTTTAGGTGTCTATAGATTCCCCTTTTGAGATGCGTTGTGAGATCGAACAACACGTGAGAAAAAATATGCCACCTAAAATGATGTCGAAGGTTGCATGATGATCATTAGTCTGATCAACATTAGATGCCCCAGGTCCTGCAAAAGGATGTGCATCTTGGAATCATTGCTTCCAACTGGGTGAAAGGCTTAAATTTGAAAGAGTTTGCACTCGTCATCAGGCATTCGGGTAGCTTTGGTGCTACAATAGGAGTTAGGCCTATATAATCGAAAGGAGGTGAGATACAAACAAACTATCATATATGCTATTTACCCCAAGCAAAGGGGTAAGCTTATGATAGTTGTTGACAATGATTCGCAAGGATGAACACAATTTGACAAGATCAAGGAATCTACGATCAAGGGATCTTCTATTGATTTTGATTATGATTATGAAAGTATGACTACCCCCTCAAGTGACGAGTCGATGAGGGTAATGACAATTGAATGAAGCGACGAGGTCGCTTGACCACTATGAATGATCTAAACAAACTTAGAATTTAGCATTTAATTACTTGGCTAGGCTTAGTTTAGCTTATGATTGCAATTGTTAATAGTGATTGCACATTTCTATCCCATGGAGCGGTCGGGCTGCAATAGCCTTCTTAGGGAATCAAAATGATACAATTCCAATTAGATTTATGTTGAATCAATTTGTCGATGATCTGCTAAAAAGATGTCATAGGAGAAATGACATGAAATGCCTCATTCCCATGGAGCGGTCCAGCCTCGAAGGCCTTCTTTGGGATTGAAAAGAAGCATATCAAATCAATGATGATAATTTTGCCCCAAATGTCCTTATGGTTATTTACTCATCTCGTCGGATTGCATGGAGCATCAATCACTGCAACCGCCAAGTGTCTAGGGTAAATAACTGAATACGAGGTGCATTTGGCTTTTGACTTGTTTAATAATTTTTTTTGACTTTTTGAGTTTTTTAATTGATCCTGGTGCTTGAAAATCACCAAATTTGTTAAATTGATTGCTCTTATTGAGATTCTGATCCATTAGGAATCATTAATTTATCATTTAAAACCTTCCCACGATGGGATTTTGGTGCATTTAATGCCAGTTGCAAACCATGCTCATGGGCTACAGTTAGAAATTTCAAATTTTGGGAACCACGGCTTAGAGCTGCAGTCGGCAAACCCTAATTTTGGGACCGTGATTTTCAGCTGCGGTCCGACAAAATTAGGAAAAGTATATAAATTTTCCCATTTGAAAATTGCATTATTATTCCTTGAAAGTGATTGCAACTGGAGAGCTTTGAGAGGTGATGAAGCAAAACTTGACATGAAACGTTGTCGAAACAACTACCCATGACCTCTCACACATCCCGATAGTAGACCCTACACAACATTCATCCAACCGAGGCATCGGTGCAGGAAAGGTAACTCAAACTCCTTACCAGTTTAAAATAAACCGCATTAATTAATGGGTCAAATTAATCTCACTAAACTGCTGGTAAAGAACCTCACATTAGTTTAGGCTAGATTAGGTTTTTAATTTTTTTTGGGTGCCAGGCTAGGAAGTGACCCTTTTAGGGTTACATTCCTAGACCACAGCTAGTAGACACGACTCCCAATTATTAGATTGGGGATCGTGGCTATCAATCGTGGTGGGATTCAAATCCCAACGGTCAAATTTTTGACCATTACGTGGACCGTATATTTGACCCGCGGTTCCGCAATTTTGAAAAAAATTCAAATTTTTATTTATTTTTTATTTTTCTTGGCAATTAATGCCATTTATTGCACTTCTGAGATGCATTTTTGGAATTTTTGATCACTTTTAGCATGTTTTTGTATTTTTAGCAATTTTTTTATTTGTTTGACGTTTTTAAGGTTGATTTTTAGCTATTTTTAGTTGTTTTTAGTTGCCTTTTTCCCTTATGCACTACTTCTGTTTAAAAATTGACCTCTAGAGCCTGGGAGCCGGATCTCCTCTGCACCCTCCATGGATAGCTCACTGACTAGGAGCGAGCGTGGTTCAGTGCGGTTGGTTTCGGATATGTGCTTGATATGCCCATGATCAGGGTAGACCAGGCCTACATGACTGCGTTGGCCCGGCGTTGGGATGCGTGGACCAACACATTTCACCTACCCATAGGTGAAATGACAGTGATATTGGAGGACGTCTATCGGATCTTTAGGATCTCGATCGATGGGGAGCCCATCACCTCCACTCCATTTGCCAGTAGAGGAGCTATGTTTGATGCTATCTTTGGTGACCACAGCGAGGATGCCCAGGGCAGGATTGACCATGGAGGCATCCACATCGGATATTGGTAGGGGAAGGGCATCTTCTCGGTTCGAGAGGTGGTCTTCATGCATTTAGTTATTCAGATTGTGCTTCTAGACTCCTCGGGCATGAGGATCCCCTGGAACCTCCTAGCCATCGTCAAGAGAGTTACACAGAGTTCTACATGGCAGCCACTACTCTTAGCTTGGGGGAGCACACTATTAGCCCAGTTATACCATGAGTTATACCAGGTTACCCGTAGGAGTTGGGTTGGTATTAGTTGTAGCTTGCTACTTCAGATATGGGGTTGGCAGCACATTCGGATCGAGCGGCCCACAGACTTACCGCTCTGCATTGCTACTATTCCTATCGCACGCCAGTGCTATGCGGTATGCTAGCCTCATGAGGAGGAGGGGTTCTAGAGCAGGTCTCACACTGGGGACCTAGACCATTACATTGCTAGATTTGCATAGCTCTAGGTGGATGACATAGAGTGGCGCTCATATATGGACTGCCCCATGTGGGAGGAGGCTAGCGAGCAGTTGCACAAAGTGAGGAGGGATAGGTGGCTACTCATCCGCAAGGTCGAGATTCATGAGTATCAGTTCTATTCACATGTCCTTCGCTAGTTTGGGATGGTTTAGGATATTTTGGTGCTTTCGACTATCTACAAGCGCCTAGTTCTGGAGAGAGATCTACAGTGGGTCCAACCGACACCGCTAGGGGATGAGGCTGATGACTTCTAAGAGTCGGGCATGGACCGATATGGCACCACCGTAGAGTATGACACTTGGTGGTCACTCCTACAGTGGCAGGGAGAGGGGCCCCTCGGTCGGGTGGATGATAGAGTAGAGGCTGATCCAGATGGGCGCAATGTGCACCAGCGTACCAAGGGTGGATGGGGCACATAGGCCACCATGGGTGAGGCTCCTCAGGTTGAGGTAGAGGAGGACACAGCTGAGGAGGGTGAGGTGCCTCCTAACAGTGAGGTTGGGTAGTTACTGGCTTAGGTGGTGGGCTTACAGACTCAAATTGGCACTTTGAGGAGCCAGCTACGCTAGAGGGATACAAAGATTGCTACGCTGTAGGTACAACTCATAGCAGCTCAAAGATAGGGGGCTTCAGCTATGAGGGCAGAGCCCTCATCTACATAGACTACCATGGTGCCTCCCATGGCACCATCTGCTCTACTATCGGTAGGTCGTGACCCTATGGCTGAGATCCAAAGGCTTCGTTCCCTCATGGAGGAGGGTAACGATTGGTAGGATGGGTATGTAGCTCGCATATCCTAGCTAGAGGGCTACATTCGACTGAGTGGTTTGGAGGTACCAGAGGACACTCACACCATAGGGACCCATAGGAGCGGATCCCATACTAGGACTAGGGAGACAAGACGGTCTACCGCCAGTTCGAGCCATAGGATGCATAGGACCGAGAGGACTCACAGGTCTTCGAGCACTCAGGGTGCTAGCTCTCAGAGGACTCACAGGGGTGGCAGAGGCGATGGAGGTGCCTCATAGACTAGGGGTGTAGGCCCTTAGTATAGATCTTCAGAGATACTTATTGTACTATTTTTGAGTGTAAGGTCGAGGACCTACATAGTTGTAGCCTACGGGTATTTTTGATCTACTCTTGATGTACTCTTTTTGGACACACACACACACACACACACACACACACACACACATATATATATGAGATTGATCATTTTGGCTCATTATGTGTACTTATTTATTTTTGATTTTATGTTTATGTTATGCACATGGATGCAGATGTTCATATTGATGCTATGCTTATATGATGTGATGTATGGATGACATGCAGTAGATAGCTATTTAATTTATGATGATGATGATATGCAGTGATCTAGATGCTTAGATGTGCTATTTATGATGGATGCATATGGATGCAATGTTTTACTTTTAAATGCATATTTAATTTTGTTGTATTGTATGCCTTTAATTTATGACGAT
Source organism: Wollemia nobilis (assembly GCA_028583015.1). NCBI lineage: Eukaryota > Viridiplantae > Streptophyta > Pinopsida > Araucariales > Araucariaceae > Wollemia > Wollemia nobilis. The sequence continues at coordinate 1,614,499 of JAQPPZ010001192.1, forward strand.
GTTACGATATGTTGTTGCAATATATGTAATGCATTATTTACATGATGGTAATCTAATGTAAATGAACCTATATGCTTTAATCACTTAAAACATAAGGAATGAATGTGATATGTGTTTAACAATCTAATGGACTACACCACAGGATGTGTAAAAATCATGACTATAATTGAAAATCCTCATTACAAGAATTTAATCAATTAATCACCCATATATGAAATGCAATGATATGAAGTGGTATGATGCGAATGATATAATATGTCACTCTATAGTCCTTTTGTAATTTGAAATATATGCACAATATAGTTAGTGGCCGTCTAAATATTGTTTCTGATATCCATCCAGTATCTATCCTATATCTTGAAAACTTTGTGCTCAATGTAATGATGTATCACGGATTCGATACTTTGCAATTTGATGATTGAATGACTTTTATTTTTGATGGTTTGTGATCTTTGGTATTTTGTTGCTATTAGAGAAATTTTTGAGGGTTTTCCATGAGACTCAAACACCCTAGTTGACTGATCAAAAGTTGTATACTGACCAAACTAGACTTTTGAAATGTAAGGCTTTCGCTAGGATAGGCCCTAACTGTTCATTATCCCTGTGTGTGCACATGAATATATTAAGATAAGGCATAAGCATACCCCGATGTCAGGCGGGATTCTTTCAGCCCATTGCTAATATTGGGGGTCCACAAATGTTTATCCAATCCTAGGTTTAGATTTTAGTTGGACTAGGCCACTAGGCGATACAAGACACCTGAAGCTAGCTCTTCCACATTCAAACATTGGTCTATACATAAGCGAGGTGCTAATGCATCAGATATATCATCATGCATAAGGTACAGTAGTGCTGAAAATTCCATGGATTCAAGTTCACTCCCTTCTTTTCTTTAATTTTTTGGGATACTTGCTCATATAAAGTGATAAAAATCATTGTTTATTTTTGTACTTTAGTGACAATAATCACTGTTTATTTTGTACTTTCTTTTATTTTTTTTGGAGCAAGGGATTTGATATTGATTTGACTTCCTTTGTACAATTTGTCTTCATTTGACTTGACTTTTTGGAATTTTACATTTGATAATTTGCTTCAGAAACTTCCTTTGGGGATTTTACTTTGTGGAACTATTTTTGGGATATCGATCTTATGATATCAATATGGGATGTCGATCTATGATATCAATCTAGGGTATCAATCTTGAGGATTGATGTGGGATATCACTCTGGGATATTGCTCATTTTATCATAAGCAAGGGATTCTAGGTAGGGAATACACTTGTCCTTTTACCAATTGCCAACATTTCCCATACCGTCTGCACAGGGGGATAAGCAAGAATAACTCTTTTCACCTCAGGATACCTGGTCCTACTTCATGGCTTTCATATTCCCCTAGTCCTTATTAGGATTGTTTAATTTGTTGATTAGTGATAGGATTCTGATATGCTAAGGGCTATACTAACTAGACCTCAACTACAAAAGCAAAGCAAGCTTTCTATCAACTCTTGAGAAGACCTCTAGGTATGGTTGAATGACCGAAAAACCCTAGTATATTCTTCGTAGCAACATTATGGGTTGTGTTGAAAAACATAATTACTCACATGAATGATGGATTATGATGATAAATGTAGAGGTGCATGATTGAAACACAAATGTGGTATCGTTTGTAAGACTGATAAACACAATCCATTCTATTGTGGAATGCAACGGATGAAGAATGCCTATATGCAGTGCAATGATGAAATGCATGTGGAAAATGCAATGTAATGATGCAAATGAAATGCAAATATTTTTGGATTTTGATATTTTTCCAATTTTTATGGATTTTGAGCCTTTATATTTGACCAAACGATGAGTACATGCCTTTGGAGCCTTTTAAATTTGACCAAGTGATTTTAAGAACCCTTGGAGCCTTTTTGATTGACCAAATGACTCACAAGAGAGCTTGGGGCCTTTTAGGATGATTGAGTGGTTTTTGGCAAACCCTCGGGGCTTTTAGAGGTTGACCAAAGGGATTATGAGCACCTTTGGAGCTTTTAGGGATTGACCAAAGTTATTCATAAGAGATCTTGGAGCCTTTTAGGATGATCGAGTGGTTTTTGGAAAACTCTCAAAGCCTTTAACTGACATGACCAAGCGGTTTTAGGAACCCTTGGTGCCTTTTGCTATGCTCTCAAGCATAGAACACCTTAATATGGATGATGTTGAGAGGTTCAGGCTCTTCAACACCCCCTAGTGACGTTAGGTGATAGGTACCCGAACCAATATTTTTAGATATGATATAAGGCCCTAGCCAATTAGCCGTGAATTTATCTCGCATATTAGGCGATAAATTAGAGTTCTATTGGTTCTCTTTCAACACAAGATCCCCAACCTCAAAGTCTCTCTGATGGACTTTGCTATTATAAGCTCATTTTAATCACTCCTGATAAATGCGATGATGCTCCAGGGCATTCACGACATGTTCATCAAGTAGCATCAATTGATCCAGGTGAGCTTGTCGCATGGTGTCATCATCAATGAACTCTTTCAATGCGATGCGCAGCGTTGGAATTTCCAACTCTAAGGGTATAATGGCCTCAATGCCATATACTAGTGAAAACGGAGTTGCCCCAGTGGGTGTCCGAATGCTAGTCCTATAAGCCCATAATGCAAGGGGTAGCTGGATATGCCAATCTTTGTGGTGTTCTTGTACCATATTTTTCAAGATGGAAACCACTAGTCTTATTTGAGGCCTCAACCTGCCTGTTTGCTTGTGGATAGTATGGAGTCACAAAATTATGTTTGATTCTATACTTAGACGTCAAAGCTCTCATAGTTTTGTTCTTAAATGATGTTCCATTATCTGAAACTATCTTGGATGGAATCCCAAAATATTGTGATATGCTAAGTATAAACTCTGCTATGCGAGCTCTGGTTGTCATCGTTAAGGGTATTGATTCCACCCATTTTGTAAAATACTCGGTAGCCATGATAATAAATGTATACCAGACTAATGATGGAGGAGAGATCTTACCGATGAGATCAAATCCCCACTGAGAAAATGGCCAAGCCGCTTGGATGGGTTGTAAGGCCTATGATGGCAAGTGCATGAGGTTAGCATGATGTTGACATTTGATGCATTTCTTGACATACACATTGCAATCCTTCTCCATAGTGGGCCAATAGTACCCCATTCGAAGGATGCGCTTGACTATGGCCATGCCACTGAAATGGCCATCGCACGTATCGTCATGAGCTTGTGAAATCGCCCAAGATGCCTCTTGGGGCTCTAGACAATGAAGGAGAACTCCATCGTAACCTTGTCGGTACAAAATATCTCCTAGCAAGACATATTTAGTCACTTTCTGCTTGAATGTGTGTTTTGTAGCACATGACAATCCCTCTGGGATCAGACCAAGTTTTAAGAAGTCTTGGATTTGTGACATCCAGCTCTAGTAAGCCTCAACTTCGACTGCCAAGACAACTTGCTCCCCCTGTGTATCTGCATGTGCAAATGCAGACTGGAAAGTAACCTTGTGGTGAATGGTAGTACCACTCCCCATTGGACTCTAAGAGGTTAATGACCCCTAGGGTGCCTTCTTTAGAAAGTCCTTAGCTCTACAGAACCATTCAAATTTTGGTTCCATGCTAATCATGTTGATTGACACTTTATTATCAAAGGCTTTGTGCTCCATCGTAGGATGCGAGAGCATTTTAACATGAATGGTAGTAAAATAGATAGATGGATTCTGAGGGATTAAGGATCCCAAATATGCCATTGTATCTATGAACCTATTTGAAAAATGAGGGATTGCCTCGATGTCATACCATTCCAACTTAGCCAAATATGTAACAACAAGATCTTTATAAGCTTTCAACACCGGACATCGGCATTGAAAGAGCCCCTTAACTTGGTTGACTATGAGCAAGGAGTCGCCAAAGATGTTTAATCTTTTAATGTTCATGGCGACGACTGTGTGGAGGCCTAGAAGTAGGGCTTTGTATTCAACATTGTTGTTGGTGCAAGGAAAGTCTAATTTGAATGACAAGGGCATTAGAGCTCCTTGCAGCATGACAAACACTATTCCTGCACCACCCCCTTGCTCGCACTTTGAACCGTCGAAGAACAAGGTCATATCAACATTATTTTTTGGTTCTTCAGGTTTGGGAGCTTCGGATACGATGAAGACCACATCATTCGAAAGCTCAATGGTAAGAGGCCTACTATTTGACAATGGTGCCTTAGCCAGCTGATCAGCTATGACTTGTCCCTTAATGGAATTTTGGCTTATGAATTCCAGATCGAATTCTGTTAGTAGCATGATCCACTTTACAGTACGTGTATTATGATATGTCTTGCTCATCATATACTGCAAAGGATTTTGTTTTGATATTACATATGTCATATGACTTAGCATATAGTGCTACAATTTCTTTGTAGCGAACACTACTGCTAAACACAGCTTCTCCACATATGCATATCCTAGCTCATAACTTACCAAGGTTCGGCTAATATAATATATGGCTTGCTCTTTGCCTTGCATGTTATTTTGGGCTAACATGGTCCCTAATGCAAAGTCGGTTGCCAATATATATAGCAAAAATGACACATCTGACCTTGGTGGAGCTAGCACTGGCGACGTCGCCAGGTATTGCTTGATTTTAGAAAAGGTTGCTCGACAGTCCTTGTCCCAATTGAATGGGACCCCCTTGTGCAGTCGATTCATGGGTCGATATTTATCCGATAATTGAGTGATAAATCACTTTATGGATGCTACCTTGCCTTGAAGGCTTCTTAGCTCTTTGATGTTTATGGGGGGACGCATTTCTAGAATAGCCTTGACCTTTGTTGGGTCAACTTCGATGCCTCATTTTGAAACGATGAATCCTAAGAGCTTTCCTGAAGTTATGCCAAATACGCACTTCTTAGGATTCAACCTGACATTATGCTCTATCAAGCGATCGAAGACCTTCTTCAGGACCTCCGCATGCTCAAAGCACAGTAATGACTTGGCCAACAAGTCATCAATGTAATCCTCTAGGATCTTATGCATATAGTCATGAAAGATATATGTCATAGCCCACTGATATGTGGCACCAACATTTTTAAGGCCAAATGGCATAAATTTATAGCAGAATGTCCCCCATGGCATTATAAACGTGGTTTTATGCTGGTCTTCGGGCTTAATCCGAATTTGATTGTATCCAGAAAAATCATCCATCAAGGAGAGCATCTCATGACCTACAGTTGCATCTACAAGAGCATCAATATTTGACAATGAAAATGAATCCTTTGGTGTTGCCTTATTTAGGTCTCTGAAATCTGTACAAATACGGATCCTTCCATCAGGTTTTCCTACAGGCACCATATTGGATACCCATTCCAGATAGTCAATGGAGATAACAAACTCTACATCCAATAACTTTTGCAATTCATATTTCACCATTAAGGCTACTATTGGATGCATCTTTCTAAGCTTCTGCTTGACTGGCTTCTTTGATAGATCTAGCGAAAGGTTATGGGTAACCAATTTTGGATCTAGACCTGGCATATCTTTGTAAGTCCAAGTGAAAATATTAGGTCTCTCTTTCAATAGAGGGATGAGGGTGGCACGCTCATCAAGAGTGAGACTCTCTCCAAATTTAACCTTCCTTGGATTGGTGGGATCATTACTGATATCCACATCGAAGGTTTCCTCTACTGACATGTGTGATCCCTCCTCAAGTTGATGAGGCGTAGGGATCAAATGGATGTCATCGACTGGGTTTATAGGTTCCGCATTGGAAGCATCCTCAACATGATAGACATCATAAGCATAGCCTGGTGCAAAATGAAATGGTTGTAGCATTTCTTCGTTAGGGAAGAAATATTCAGGCTCAAAAAGTGAGTCAGTGCGATCCCAATCGATAGCATCTATATTTAGAGGCAATGGTTTGGATGGATCTGCTAGATTGGGGAGTGGAGTGGTCAAATAAATGGAGACCATGTTGATGGAATGGAATTGATCTCCAGGACCACATGAATAAACATCTACATCATCGATGCAACTCCCATACCCGAGATCTAGCTCTAGCGACATGGGCACAAATGGGTCCTCTCTATGCGGGCTATGGATGACTGGGTACTCTTTATGCACTGATTGCAATATTGGATCATTCGACTCAACGAGATCTATGTACATAGGTGGGTCGGGAAACACCATGTGATAGATCATATTAAAGTTCGGTGGTCTCCATCTAAGGTGAGGATTGATATTGATCTCTCTGTGCATGTCCTCAGCCGTATAAGGTGCATTACGATGATGTAGGTAGGGAGGTCCTAGATAGGCTCTCTCTGTTTCATCCTCATTGTCACTGTCGTAATACAATCCTTCATTTGCCCCCACTGGAATGGGATGTTCTGGAAAATGTGGCCCCATATAGGCTATCTCCTGATCACTATCGTCGTTATCCGGTAAAATCGGGTATAAACATCGTAAATACGATACTACCTCATAAACCAGCTCAGCCTCATCCCTTGACTGATTATTGGGTGAGGACTCACTGTCCACCAAGATATCCTCATGATACGTCTCGAGTGGTGCTATGGTGATGTAAGACACCATACGACTATCCCTCTAGAATGCAGAAGGATTAGGGTGATATGGGTTGAAATCCACATTGTCCCATAGACTAAGGTACAAGTGATCTAAAGATGCTACAAGAAAATCATCCTGTCCTCGTATTTGCAACCCTAGCTCGAACCTATCAGTTTCCAATTGATAATGCGGCTCAAGCGGAGTCCTACGTCCTTGCTCAAAGAGACCAAGGCCATACCCATGCCAATGATATAATTCAAAAATATGCATGGAATATTTAGGGTTGGATAGGTAACGAACATTCACTATGAATGGTTCATCATCATCTTCATCCATGGGTGTTCGGGTAGGAAGATGATCCAACCTAGCGTAGATGAAGTTCATTTGATTGGGTGGCTCTCCCAATGGCACTACTGATCCAACCAGAAAAAAATGAGCATGGGGTCAGCCCATCTCTTGTATAGTCTCTAGGATTGGTCCAAAGGTAAAATTCTGCACAATATATTCACCTAACCCTGTGTTGGCTAGATGAACAATCACCCACAATGCGGATGACTCTGTTGATGATGTAGGTGAGGCAGGTTGAGGTACCTCCTCAAATTTGTCTTGGGCTTCTTCCACTTCCATGGGAGTGGGAGCCTCATTGGTGATTGGTTTGGGCACATGCTTCTTTTCCTTTTTGCCCATTTTCACCTTTATCTTCTTTTCATCCTGAAGCATTGTTGATGCAATCGGTTTCAAAGAAGTTGTAGTGTGCTCGAATCTGTGTGATACAGATGTCGATGGTTGAGCACACACTTTTTGTTTACCTCCTGGATTCTTAACCAGATGACACTGGCCGGACATCTAGGTGCTTTTATGGGAGTATGAAACCCCTAGACAAATCAGCTAGGTTCACAAATTTGAAGGGCTCTTCATCTAACGATGGCACCATGTGAACTTGTCCCTCATGAATGTATTTTACACATTGATGTAGTATGGAGGGAATGCAATGCATTTCTCAAATCCAAGGTCTTCCAAGAAGGATGTTATATTGCATGGTACCTTCGATCACGTGACACATCACGGGGATGGTCTTTAGGCCCACCTGAATAGGTAGGATGATTGTGCCAACCGTTGAGCATAGTGCGTCGTTAAACGCTCTCAATGTGAATGCGGTGGGCACAATATGTGACTTGGGCAACTTTAAAGGACTTAACACCTTGGTCATTATAATATTGATCGACGAACCAATGTCGATCAAGACCCTCTTGAATGACATGTGATTAACACATGCGATGATATGTAATGATGGGTCAGTCGTATCTGTAGGAACCATCCTGATTTCATGATCGTAGAATTGGATCGTAGGCTCCTGGCACTGTTGTACGTGTCCCACAAAATTGGTGAATGCTTGAGCATCCTGGGACTGCACCTCGATGGACCTCAGGATGTCCATGAGCATCTCCCTGTGCCTGGGGGACTGTTGTATTAGCTCATAAATAGACAACTTCATAGGAGTTATCTATAGGTTTTGAACCAACCTACTTCGTATGGTCACCACCGGTCTAGTTGGTGGGCCTGGAATATTCTAAGTTGGCTACTGATTCGACGTAGCTTGTATCCTGATGGGAGTGCAAGGTTGATTTGGTTGCTCATATCTCCCATGTCTAGTAACAACATTAACCATGCCTATGAACCCCTGGGTAGGTGGTTTGACACACACTTGGTTGACCTGGTCGGCGTTGTTGCATGGTGCCTCATGGTTTGGCAATGGATTTTTATAAATCCTCATGTTTTGGTTGTTGGGCACTAACGGATTATTCGGCACTATAAGCTCACCTTTATCGATCATATTTTGCACGATATGTTTGAAGGACCAACATACTTCGATGTCGTGGCCCTTTGCACGATGGAAGATGCAAAATAGATCATCCTGATACCCCTTTGGCTTGGGCTGGTTAGGATCAACCAGTTTAATCTCGGGCAACCTGATTACCTTAGCCTCGCACAATTGATGGAATATCGATGTCAACGATTCCGTCAAAGGCGTGAACTGGTGAGGCGGGCGTTGTTCCTTATTTTTGCCCCTGTAATTATTCTTGCGTTGCTCGTATTGCACAGGAGGAGGTTGGGCCTGATAGTTCTACTTTTGTTACCCCTTATCCTCTCTTTGGAGGTTTAACACCACTTGATTGACATGGGCCTGCTTGCCCCGATGTTTCGTGGAGCTCTTCTTGTGCCCCTCTTTCCTATTCTTGAGCTTCAAATTATCCTCTTGCAACTTGATATCCTCAATTACTTTGGCTTGCACCAAAGCTTCCTCGAATGTTTGGTACTATTGCAGTTGCAAAAATAACGAGATGTACTTGGCACAACTCTTCATGAACATCTGGGTCAATTCTATAGCAAGAATGGGGAATGGCAACTTTACCATTAATCTCCTCCACCTATTTCCATATTCTAGGATTGGCTCATCATCGCATTGAGCTAGCGTAGCCAGATCAAAAAGGTTAGCTTGCTTCCTGATGCCAAAAGAAAAGCGTTCAAGAAAGGTATCATTCAGTTGCTCAAAATTGGTGATACTGTGCTTCTTCAGTTGATTAAACCACTCCTGGGCTGGGCCTAAGAGGGTTGTGATGAATGTATGCAAAAGCAAGGCATTGTTGCTTGCAATCTAGAAGCATATATCCAAAAATCTTATGACATGCTCTTGCGCATCTTCGTCACCTTTGAATTTATCTAGCCTGGGCATGAAAAAATGCTCAGGATATGTTGGAGTAGGCACCGAGGGGTCCAAAGGCTCATTATGAATCTTGCTCAATGTCAACTTTTGAAAAGTCACGCCTTGCCTCTCGATTGCTTTCACTTTTTTTGCTAAGGCCTTATAGGCCTGCGAGGATAGAAAGTCCTCCTCCCTAAGCTGACGTGGGGGTGGTCTTGGAGGTACATTATTCCTCTATTGAGGTGGAGGACGTTGATCTTCCTCCTCCTCAACCTGGGAGCTTTCAGGATATCCTTGATCGACTTCATCTCCCTCTTCTTCCTCATATTGTCATTACCTCTGATCTTTGAACGGTGGTGGTCATTCTATTTTGTTGGGCACTGACATGAGTGTGAGCGTCTCTATGCTCCTGATGCACGTCGACTTGTGAAAAAGCCCTCCTATGAATGCACTCTTCGTGCTCAGCATGAGTGAATAAACCATCCCTGGCTAGCCTATCCTCTTGTTCCACATGCTCCTTTTGGGCAAGGATATGTTCTTCATGCATAATGAGCCTTTGTGATTGAATATTCTCATCTTCAATGCGTTGCCTCTCTACGCGAGCATCCTCCAATTGATCTTGGAGTTGTCATATCTTCTCGGATACTAGTCTATGCGATCTATCAATGTGATTGGTCGTAAGAGGCCTCTGGTATATGTGCTCCGTGCGAGTGACCTTATGGGTTCTATACCCTTTTGACGGATTCGCTACACTTTTACCTTTGTCCGTGAAGATGGCATTGGTGTCATGTTGAGTCCTGTATTGTGTGCCACCATGCATGGATGGTGGATGTGAACCATGAGGGCACTTGGAAGCCTCCCCATGTTCTCTAGTGGTCCTAACAATGCTCCCACTATGCTCACTCGAAGCATGAGTGGGCGGAGCTGAAAGTTTATAGCCCAACTGCTCGAGGATGCTACCTAAACCATCCAACTATCTGGATCACCATGGCTCATGCAGTGGCGTACCATTGGCTCCCACCTTGGATACGTCAATAGTGATCTTGTGAGGTTCACTACGCATGGGAGTGTGGATAGACCTATGCTCGAAAGTGGGCCTATCTGCATGCCCCTGGATGGGTGGATCTTGATCTCTTCTATACTCTAAATTTGGAGGTATGGAACCTCCTATAGACCTAGTACGTAGGGGTACCAACTTGGCCCCCTATATGACATACTCATCGACTGATCCCGTGGATGCACGTGCACTACGATCTTGATAATGGCCTTCAAGTGGAGCACCCTCATGTTGAGAGGCTCCATGCTCTATCCTATGTCTAGAAGAGTGTACAAAAGCTCCTCTATCGAGGGTACGCTCAATAGTGTCCCCTTGTGTCGAATTGTCTCCTCTGATGCTCACCGAATGACATTCGAGAAGCTCATGTGGGCGAGGGTTTGACACATTTTGTTGTGAATTTAGTGGGGCTTGGTCAATGGCATCAGGCTTAAGCCTTTTTTGACCTCCTCGTGTCTCCACCATGGTGCACCTAGTGTCTAGATTTATCTTTTATTATGCAAACAAGGTATACAATGGTGATTATCTCGTATTAAATTTTAAATGTGAGCCCTAAACTGTTTGATGTTGTTTCATGAGTTGTTGTGTCAATATTAGAAACTCTTATCGTGTTTGAAAGCTTGTTGGATGATAATCTCAGTTTAATTGGCTTTCACCTATATACTCACAGCTCAACAACTTGGCTATGAACTCCAAGTCACGTAATCCAACCTATAATGTGTGGTAATGAAGCCCACACATGGTCAGGGAGCACAGGTCCTCCCAGATCCTCACATGTTTTCCCCCAGTTAGCGTTATACCCTCCAAAGAGAATACATGCAAATTTTCTAGGGTACAAAAGGTTCTCAAATCCGGTATTGGTCTAGAACATAGGTACGTGGGATTTGGGCCAACGGATGGAAATCACCCCACCGTCGTTGAACCCTACTAGTGGTTGGATGTGACTTCCAACTCACTAGTGTTTACTTTGGAACGTGGTGTGTGTGGTTCATTTTAATTATTGCATGAAAAGAAAATGCATCATACAACAATCATGCTCATTTCTTATGTGCTATGCAGTGAAAGAACTTTTCAAATTCAGAAAATGCAAGCTACATCCTACATGCTCTTTTTGAAAATGCACCTTACGATGTAAATGGCCTCTAATTGGGCCTTAGACATGCAAACCAACACACAAATTAATCTAGCACATTGGATTCTAGGGCAGACTACACTCAGAGGTTTGATGTTCCTAGAAACACCTAGCTAAAATATAGAAAAAGAAACCCTAAGGACCTAATCAATTTTCATGTTCTTTTTATCCTTAATCAATTTAGGTTTCAATTTCTCTGTTCTAGAAAAACACAGAGGCAAAATACAGAGATAGAGAGTGTCATAAGGGCCTACCTCAGGTCCTCATATGATCTATCTTTGAACTCCTATTGTCTGCTATGTCTGTTGTAAACCGTAGATCTGTTGCACGGTTGCTACTGTAGACCGCGTCTTGAAGCCGCGGGCCAACAATGAGACCGCAACTATCAACCGTGGTTTGCACTTGATATAAAAAAACACAAAACTGTCAGAAATAAGATGCTAAGAATGCGGAGTTCCATCGTGATCACCTTCTGTGACCACCAAAATGGCCTCACACCTATGCTTCCTACTACGTAAACAAAATAAAAAGAAACAAAATGGACACATGCGAAATTGACAATAAATGGGAAGAAGAAAAACACTTTTATTCCATTATATAAAGAAGTCAATCCCGATTACAATTACATCCCTCTTAGGGATACCATTTTGATACTCTTATTATAGTAGGAAAAGCAATATGTTCCCTCTTAAGGGTAAATGTGAGTTTTAGGCCCTTCGGGGTGACACGAACTGCTCTAGGGTGGAGTTGACCCTCTTCTCCATGTTGAGGAAGGAATTGGATGGTTGAATCTCCTTTGAATATGCTTTCCTACGGTCAAGAAACAACATAAAAGTATTAAAAGCATAGGCAACCTCTCATGATGAGGCCCTTTAAGGAATGTGAACATAAAGATGCCATAACACTAATATAATCAAGAAAATGGATAAAACATGCTAAACATATACAATACTTGAAAATATTAATGGACATATGGAAATAGAAAGTACAACTATCTATCTAGAAGATTGATTACATGAAACGAAGCATGATAACATGAAAATAAGCTAATTATATCCTACTTGCTATAATGAAGTAAACCTAATGAAAAACTTAATTCTATCGATCAGAGTCTCTAACATGCTAAATAAACCACTAAAATGATTAATCTAACCTAATGAAATACAATGTAAAAAGAACAGTAAGGAGATCTTTCACCGATTGCAAACCGTAGCTCAAATGAATGGTCTGCACTGTACACCGTGGCTGTCAATCATGACGAGCAACATATTAGTTTTGCCCTCCCAATCTAAGGTTGTGGGCTTGATCCTCTTGTCCAATTGATGATCAAGGGTCGCCTTGTTGTCCTCTGACTGGTTTGGTGATTGAATTTCATAATTGGGCCTCCATTTACCCGAATTCATGTTTCTTGGAATTCTAGCTCCTTAGGGCATCCATGACACAAATTGACATGATGCTTGATGAATTGGAAAGTAAATGGCAACTAAAACTCTCTCAGTACACTCAGGTGAGTCTACAATCTGATAGGGCTTTGCTACTCTAATCTCTAATATTCACTCCTCTTTTTTGCCCTAATTTGAAGGGGTACTTATAGGATTACCCAAGGGCTAGGGGTGGCTTCATGGAGAAGCCAAGATCAAGAAGAGGTGGTTGGGACAGTTGGATTGGAAGCCTCTGGAATCTTCTATCCTTCAACTACCCTCTTCTAGAAAAATGGTCATTCAAACCGATTTGGCTTGAATGAAGGCCAACTGAACTTCAGTTCTAGACTATGAGTGACAACTGCGATCTAGCCTGTGAACCATGGGTGTCAGCTATGGTTCAGACTGTAGACCGTAGGTCTCAACTGTGGTTCGAACTGATTAGACCAAGGAGCCCAAATTGAGTGGTTAAAACCAATGCTCTATCTTAGAGTCTATACAAGATCTTCCATATGGTCTTGTAGCATGTCCCATATGAGTAGTCACCATCGACATGATGCATTTTAGGTGTCTACAAAATGAGATATGCAGATAAAATTTAACATAATGCATATGTTCATTTATTTAGTATAATGTTACCACCATGAATTTGTTCATCATGAATGATGTCAACATAGATAAATGAACAACTTCCTATTTGTATTTTTAAGCCAATTTAATTGGGTGAGCCTATGATACAAGGGAAAAGTAAAAGGCTAACTAAATATACAAAGGGATCTTTATTTTTATTGATTAAATTAACTTGATATTTTGTTGGAGATTTTGATGGACAACTTTTAAATTGATAAGAGGTTCTTTTAATTTTTCTTTACTTTTGTTTGATTGAGAAGAAATTGATGGTGATATTGATTGAAGTGTGGAACAAAAGTTGAGTTATTTTTGTTTGATATTCAATAATTAGAAATAAGAAAAATATTCTATATCTATGGGGATATTAATAATCCTTCCTTGATATTCATATTTTAAACATTGGTGTAAGGTGGATGGTACTACCTTCATGGCATGAATCCAAGGTCTTCCAAGCAACATGTTATAAGTTACATCACATGGTATGACATAAAAGAGGGTGTTAAGGATGTGTGGTCCTACCTTTAGGGGTAAGGTTATGGTTCCTATGACCTCTCATTCTTCATTATCAAAAAATATAATTATGAGGTCAATTTATTGTAAGTATTCCTTAACCCAAAATTTTGTAGAAATTTTACATTGCAAATGTTAAGTGTTGATCCATTGTCTACCAAATCTCTCTTAATATGTTTATCCCCAATTTGAGCTATTATATAGAGATGTAGTATCATGCCATGGTATTTAAGGGTGTATCTATTTCATGGAATGCTAAGACAACATTTTTTACTCTAGTGAAACCTACTATATTAGTGATGTCATTAGTATTGGATAATATTATATTATTTGATACATGCCAATGTACCACCTTGGTACATCATTGTAAATATTAGATTAGGATTGTGTCTTATATTAGTGAGTGAGTTAATATTTTATGTAATGTAATAATGTGTAGGAAATGCACAAGTGTCATGTAAATATGTGTGCAAGTGTTATGAGTGTAAATGTGCACAAGTTTCCAATATGTAAGTGTGCACATGTGTCCTTAGAATAGGAAAGTGAAGAGTTGCAAAGAAGAGTGAAGGTCAAGAGTGCAACATATGAAGAGTCACATACAATTATATATTTGTGAAAAAGCATTGTAATATGTATAAAAAATGCAAAGCTTTATGCTTGCATTAGTAGACCTTTATTCAATAGTATTTTTAGTATTTTTCATGTGCAATATATATTTTTTATTAAGTTAAAAATTTCATTAAAACAGGGCAATATTGTGAGCATGTTTATGTGAGTATTTCTATGTTATTCTATTTGATATTATATTCTAAGTATTAATATTTGATTACTTTATATTGCAAATTCATTATATTTGATCCTATGATTATTGTTTTGTGGTAGTTTATATTAAGTATTATATCATCAAAATCTAACAGTGGTATCAGAGCCACAACAAGGTCGCTTGCATAGGTTTTTTAAAGTTGCAAAAATTAACAATATTAATACTAGGTAAGAAAATCCAACGAAGATAACTATTTCCACTAAGTTGAAGAAAAACCAATGAAGCTAAGGATATTACCACTGGGTAAGAAAAACTAGTGAAGATATGTTTTACCACTAGGTTGAAGAAAAACCAGTGAAGATAAGTTTTACCACTAGGTTGAAGAAAAATTGATGAAGAGAAGTTTACCACTAGGTTGAAGAATAACCAGTGAAGATTAAGATTTCAAAATTTATTAAGAAAGAACCAACTTAGGAGAAAGTTGGTCATTGCCATTCTGCTTCAAATAATTTGAATGTATTAGATTCTTAAGTAATGCTAGATAAAGTTATCTAAGTATTTTTTTGCAGTGAAAATTAATCTTAGAAGTTGAGAAGCTTCTTGCAATAGATAAAGATAAATTTCAGCTTCGATTGCTTGAAGGCTATGATCTTTCCTCATGCAAGTTTTGGTTCAAGTTGCAATTAAGTCTCAAATATATATATTGATAAATTTTTTAAGTATCAAAGATAGACCTTGATAGATAGATTGAGTTAACCTATTCCAATACTCTACTCAGAATAGAAGGTAGTCTAAAATATAGTTTCAAGTCTTGAAGATAGACCTAGATATCGACAAATAAATGAAACCCAAGAGAAGAAGTCTCATTGTAGTTAGAGATTGGCAACCTGAGAAGAGAGGTCCCTTAGAAGTAGACAAAGGAGACTTATCAAAAAGTCCCATTGAAGGAAGATAAAAGAAATCCAAGAAAGAGGTACTATTGAAGATTGAAGATTGGTACTAAAAAGATCAACAATATAAATTGATTTATGGAGATAGAATTCAAGTAAGCAGACTTGAAGGTAGCAAGAAAAATTCAAGCGAATAAGCAAACTTGAAGGTAGAAAGAAGACTTAAATCAAGAAATATAAGAAGGTAGCAAGATTGAAGATTGATACCACATGGGTAACAAGTTTTTGAAAGGCAAAAAGAAGGTTTGGAGGACTGCAATTTAAGTAGAAAAAAATATTATAAAATTAGAGAGCCTTCATTACAAGAATTACAGAGTTAAAGAGTCATCATTACAAGAGAACATTGCATAATAAGGTTACTTCTTAAGATATTCATGCAACCAAGAAAATTTTAAAGTGCAAAGCTTGCAAGAAAAAGGACAAGTAAGAGAATATATGGAAGGCAAATATCTTGTCAAAATTTGAAAGGTATGATAGAGTTAAAGACAAAAAGAAGTCTTGAGGATAGTCCAAGTTAAAGGACAACGTAAGTACATCACAAGGTAGAACAACTAGAAGATCGAGATAGAGATATAACAAGTAGAGAAATACCTCAAGGTAGTAAAATACTTCAATATAACAAGAAGGATTGAAGATAAAAGAAAAATAGTCTAGAAGGACAACAAACTTAGAGAATGCAGGGCACCATTCATAGAAAGCAAAGAGATTTACAACAAGTTTGTGAAAGTCTACAAGGGATGAATAGAGATAGAATATCTCTATGCTATTTTATATTTAGCCAGGGAGAAGCTATGATAGAAATAGAGAGAGAAGCAAAATAAAGGTACATCTAAGTGCAACAATAAGAAGTCAATGGTTTGAGAGCTATTATTGTAGAGAGAAAAAGGTATTTTTAAAGAGTTTTTAAGTCTCCTGCACCATAGAAGAAATCATTGTTACACCTGTACCTACAATATTAAGGAAAGAAGATTAGAAAGTAAGCATTGAGAGTAAGCAAAGCATGTAAAGTATTAATGTATGAACACAGATCAAAGTCAAGTGCAATGTGATAGCCAAGCATAACATAAATTGAATGCTTGAGATAGGAGAGCCAAACACCAGAGAATGGTCAACAAGGAACATTGATAACCAACATATGAGCGCAATACTACAGTATTGAATCAAACATCTAAGCAAGCACTAAGCATCTTAACATTCTCATTGTAACAACTGAACATAGGTCCATTAAGAAGTAGTAAAGCACCATTCACAAGCAATGAACCATCATTCAAAGCTATTTTTGAGTGCAATCATCAACCAACTGAATAGAAAATAAAATTCCATTCTAGCATAGCAAAAAGAAGCTCGAACAACAAGCCAAGCAAGTCAAACATAAGAAAATACTTTGTACTACACTACAATAATCACCATTCTAGCATCTTCTAGAAAAGCAAGTTAGAATCGAGAAGGATAAGGAGAAGTATCAACAATAAAGCATTCCTAGAATAAGTCCAAAGGTTAACTAACCTAGTGAATACTGAACACTAAAGAACAATGAAGGCAAATGTATAATTCTCAAGAATGCTAAGTGTCACTAGGCATAGATTTAGCACCATGTTGAATGAAAATCAAGTGCCTTTCATTTGAAAGGAACCCTGACACCATTCAACATATTTGAAAGAAGATCAAGCATCATCCAAAAGTACCATTTTTTGGAGTGTAACCCTAGTGCCATCCAATGAATCAAATGCTAATGTGAGAAGAATTGAAACATTGGAAAGAAGCATAGTCTAATCGTTCTGAAAGCATGATATTTAGAAGCAAAAGAGCATCACATTGAATAAGAAAGGTCATTTGGGATAGCTAAAATGACTATTTTGGTAGTGAAGAAATCGTTCTTAAAAGAAGTTCATGCATGTTTAGCTACACACATTCGAATGCAATCTCCATATCACAAGGGGGCATAGAAACATTTGAAAAGGAAGCCATCATAGTAAGGAAGCACCGAGTGGAAGTCCATTCAAAAAATTGATGTGCATGCAGGAAGGTAAAGAAAGTTGATTTTTTTTCAAAACTTGAATATTTTTCTAAGGTTAAAGGAGGGATGAGTTTTTGAAAGTTTAATTATTGATTTCTCTAAGGTTTAATGAGTTTAATAGGAGAGATAAGGATATTAATAAAGTATTAATACCTTAGATGCATCTTTAAAGCTCTGAAGTAATAAATAGGAGTTATCTTAATTACTTCTTTAAAGTTTTGGAGTGATAAGTAGATATAAAGAAAGTTTACTTTTGAAGTTTATTAATTATTTGAAAGGTTTAATTTTTAATATTTGTTGAAATTCAAAGCTATTGGAATATTTGCAAATTATTTAATTTTGGAGAGATAAGGAAGTCTACTTCAAACTTAGGAATTTTAAATTTGTAAACATTCTTATTTTTCTAGTTTCTAATTAATTAGGGAGCCATAAGGAATTCAACATCAAAAGTTTTTGAAAATTTAGAAACTTTAATAATTTAAAGACCTAGGGAGTTATAATTCCACATCAAAGGAAAATGGATGAAATTGTTAAGAATGCATTTAGTAAAAATAGTGAAGAACTATATCATGAACTTAAGTTCTATTCACAAAACCTAATAGACACATTTGATGGATATAAGTATTTTCCTATTAATTTAAAATAAATATTTTCTCTATTACTTAAGGAGGCAAGGGAAGAGAGATTCATAATATTAATTGGTTATCTTCATGAAATACAAATTCAAGACTTTGTGGAAATCTCAAAACATAATTATATTCTCTTAATAATAATGTTTAATGATTTATTTATCATTAATAACTTTTGAATTTTTCCAAGGAATGAAACAAAAGAAAGAAGATTATGTTAGTAATGAATCATTGAAATCAAGTCAATATTATTGTGATGATCTACTAACAAAATGTATAGAAAATATATCATTAGTGAAACTACAAAAAAAAAGGAGAAGAAACAAGAAAATGAATTATATCAAGAGAGGCAAAAGGAAGTCTGAACCAAAAGATAAAGAAGAAACTTATATGAAGAACTCAAACATTGGTCTATAGGAGGTAGATTAAAGACTCAAGATGAATATTGTATTGAAGACTAAAGTCTTAAATAAGCAAATAATGTAATATAGGGAGTGTTGGAGAATACTATATTATTTGGTACATGCCAATGTACCAACTTGGTACATAATTGTAAATATTAGATTAGGGTTGTGTCTTAGATTAGTGAGTGAGTTAATATTTTATGTAATGTAATAATGTGTAGAAAATGCACAAGTGTCATGTAAATATGTGTGCAAGTGTTATGAGTGTAAATGTGCACAAGTTTCCAATATGTAAGTGTGCACATGTGTCCTTAGAATAGGAAAGTGAAGAGTTGCAAAGAAGAGTGAAGGTCAAGAGTGCAACATATGAGGAGTCACATACAATTATATATTTATGACAAAACATTGTAATATGTATCGAATATGCAAAGCTTTATGCTTGCATTAGTAGACCTTTATTCAATATCATTTTTAGTATTTTCTATGTGCAATATTGTGAGCATGTTTATGTGAGTATTTCTAAGTTATTATATTTGATATTATATTCTAAGTTATTATATTTGGTTCCTTTATATTGCAACTTCATTATATTTGATCCTATGATTATTTTTCTGTGGTAGTTTATATTAAGTATTATAACATCAAAAGCTAACAATCAGGAGATAAATCTTCAGGGAATTCTTGATCGCTCAAAATTTTAAGCAATATATCCCTATGAGCATATGGAATTTTTAACAATTCCAAGAGAGAAATTTTAGTTGACATACTTTATAGCTGTTGTTAGAGATCAAAAGAATGTCAATCATTTTTATGTGGTGTAAGGAATAAAGGCGATTTGTTAGAAATATTTACTTTTGTATTATGATAAAGGACTAATGGTGGTTGTATATATGGTTTAGAAAATTGATTTTTAACTTGTTGTTTGGTTACTACATAGGATGGATTAGATATATGAATTGCACCCTCAAAATTGGTAGCTCTTTTATTATGGGTTGGTAAAGGATTTTGAAAAATTTTCAAGTTTTTATTAGGGGTATTTTGTTGATTGAAGACTCTAGAATCGATAATATCTTGAATAATGTTTTGTAAAGTGATACATCTTATAGTTTTGTGACCATCTATACCATGATAATCACAATGTTCTTCTTATTGATACCAATTGGGTAACTCTTTTAAAGTATCTAAGGGTATAGTGGGTGGAAGATTTATAAGTTTTGATATAAGTAGAAGTTTTAATATAGTGTTTTATTTTATCCAATATTTGTAAACAAACATCTAAATCTGTCATGTTTCAATAATACTAGATTTTGATGAGCATTTTGAATTATGTTTATATTATTTTCTTGGAAAGAATCAATTACACCATCCCCTACAACATGTTTATTTTTATATTGGCCTTTATTGTGAGAGTTTGTTTTCTTCTTTCTTATAATTAAGTTATCCTCGTCTTATAAGGGCAACTTATACTTTTTTTGCCATATCTACTACTTCTTTAAAGGACGTGATATTAGCTATCTCTAGAGGATACGATAAATGTTCATGTAGGTTCCTTATGAAGACGTGTAAGAATTATTTTGATAGAGGAATATATTTAATTCTTCCTACCAAGGTTCTCCATTTTTCTAGACAGTCTATAAAATGCTAATTTTTGGCTTACTTAAGTTGATATAAATCATCTATGGTGATATTTTCTTATATGGACTAAACATTAATAGACAAATGCTTTCATAAGTTCTTAGAATATTTTAATGGAATGAAAAAGTGTTTGGAAATATCATTATAATTCTAAAAAACTAATAATTTTATGGAATAGCCTAAGTAATAGTCTTTCATCATGGGTTACACCACAACATGCAATTTGGAACAATCTTAAATGATTGATGAGATATTGCTTACCATAATGTATTTGGAATTTAGGTGCTTTTTAATTATGTGGAAAGGAACAATTAATGATCATAGGGTCTATATTTTGACTATAGAACTCATCAAAATAATATTTTTGTCCAAATATTGTTGACATGACCCTCTTTTGGCATAATTTTTTTGATTGGATCCATGTAGGGATATGTTTTATGGATGTTTTAATGAAACAAGATGTTACCTTTTTAATCAAAGGAATGATTGATAAATTATGATTAATTTTATTAACATAGGTTTAAATGAAAGATTATGATGTTGCTAATAGATTGGCATTGATGCAAAAATAATGTAACAACCCAAAGTCTACTCATCTGGTTGCACCACAAAAATAAGTCAAGCATTTCCTTAGGTTTTTTTGTTTAAGTTCATTGTTAAACTCTAAGAGTGCTCTCATGTTCTTAGCAATTATGATTGTGCTTTCATGTTCACAATAAAATATGATGGTGCTTTCAGGTTCACAGCTTAAGAACTATGTTCAACTCAATGAATAAATAATATAGATTTTGAATTAGTATAGGCATATTAAACCACTTTTGGATTTTCAATAGTGTTGTAGACAACCACCCAAGTGGACGATATTGGCCAAATCATGTAGAGGTGCCATTTTGTGGAACAACTTATCTTATTTATTGACCTCTGGTTATGGCATGTGGGTCGATCCACTACTAGGGTTATATTTTAGGGCCCATAACACCTAGAGGGGGATACTTTCTTTCCTTATACCTTAGCATTTGTGAACCCATGATCGAACTGGTTGACTTTTTCTGAACCCACAACCTAACTAGTTGACTTGTTCAACATTTGTAAATCCACAACCTAACTAGTTGACTTATTTAAAATTTTTAGTTATGCAAGGGATCAATGTACATATACCTCATGTCTAGCTGATTGTCCCCTACCAAGAGTCAGCTAGAGCCATATCAATACCCTAACCTTGGACTTGATCACTCATGCCAATTATGACTCACGATCATTTATCCCATACCAAATATTGTGGTTGAACTAGCTAAGTCAAATGAACATGGGACTTATCACAATACTACCCAAATACCAACCTAGAGATGACATCCCATACCACCCCTCGTTACAAGTTATGACCTAGTCACTTGTACAAACTAATTTTTTTAGACTACAATTACTTTGAGACTTGCTCTATGCATATCCGCACCTTAGCAACATTGGGTGTTTTCAATTAGTCATCCTTTCCCAATGAACTCTTCAAGTTTTCTGTTTTAGATCATTCTTTCTCAAAGAATTTGTACTAATTTTCATATAAGAGTTATGACTCATTGTTTTATATTTTCAAGTAGTTTTCTCATCCTTCTCGATGAATCATACCAAAATATTGGTTGAAGTTATAGCTAGAATTTATCACTAAGACTCTAGATAGGATCCAATAAAAGGGTTCACATAACTTATTCCACACCCTTGGGTGTCCTTTTTCATAACCCAAACATTCCTATCCTTTATTCCTTAGATAGGAGCTCATATTTTAAGTAAAATCTTCTTAACACCATAAAGTTAAACTATCTAACTAGTCTATTACCAACCAACTATCAAGCTTTACAACCAAGTCCCTTCTTGCAATAATTGTTTAAAAGCTTTCATCCTTCATGATGAAATAATATTACTCAATGTTTCTCATGAGTATAATTGGGGCTCATGGATTACTAACCTTCACGAGGATCAAATTTTACCTTTCCTCAACATGGTCTCATTTTAAAAATTCTATGGTTTACCAACCAGACCCAATACTCCAAAGTAGCTTTTGACTTAACTACCTCTAATATAATCCTCAAGTTACATCTTCCCATATACAAAAGTCATCTTCATTTACTTCCTAATCAAAAGCATCACCATAGCATATGGTTACACTATTTTTCCATTTCCATAGGCCTCCCCCTTTCAAATATAATCTTGGTTGTAGTCCAACCTAGCTAACAAGTCTTAACCCTCAATCTCAGATAATAACAAATGCAATAGAATAGACTAATGTAATCACCTAAACATAATTCAAAGGTTTCAAAAATATACTTTAACATTTACTTATGCCATCTAAACATAATTCAAAGGTTTCCAATTATATAAAGGAAAAGCATTCCAACTATGTATTATTGGTCACTTTTCAAGGTTTTGTTGAATGCAAGAATAGAATAGTTTATAAAAGAAGATTATAGTATTGCATAAGATAAAGTCTCCAGTTCTAATTTATTTAATGGTCCTTTGGTTAACTATTATCTTCACGACCCAAGATCTCCAAGGATTTGCTAAGTTATTTTTTAGCAACTTATAACAATGATATCTATGCTAATAATTAGAATTGGTAAATATCTTTTACCATTTCCCTATTGTCCATTGAGACTTCTATTAATGAAATAACCTTCTACTTATTAATTAATAAGATTTTATCTTCATTTTTGGTTTGAGAACCTTCTAGTTCTACCATACATCTATGGTTCCACGACAAATTTCTTTTTACCATAAGCTAAATTATTCTCTCACTTGTAGCTAAAGTATACATCTCCTACAAATATTATTTTGACATGCTATAAGGGTCTTAAATTTGACTTAAAAAAGGGTTTAACCTTCTTACTGTTTGGTCATAGACCTTTTTCCAACCACTTAACTATAAGGCACTTGAACTAATTCCAATATGCCTATAAAAAAAACTAAATTTACTCAATAACACTCTCCAACCAAAAGTCTTTACACACACGCTAGTCCTGAAGTGATGTTTTGTATTTGTTTTATAAGATATGTTTATACTGTTAAAAATAGAGGTTACGATTTCAAAGTAAAAATAGATATTTTAAGTAAACAATTGTGCAATCATTGTTACAACAATTCCTATTGGTTATTTTTGTTCGAGTTGACAGGTTGACAACAACTTCTCCTTTTGGTTTATGCATTAAGTTTTAAAACATAATTTCAAACTCTACCAACTCATACATTACCCATTTCAGAATTTACATCATATATAAACATATCCTCTTCAACATTAACAAGCCATAGCTTTGATAAAATGAAACATAAACTTTCATGTAATTTTTTGAATGGAACTACTCACGGTTTATGTTAATTGTAAAGACTAATTTTCAAAACCATCTCGGACAAACCAAAATTTACCTTCTATTTCATATATTTAACAAAAATTGACTCCTCTCACAAAAACATAATGGGTTTTCCCTTCTCAAACCCCGTAGGAGCACGTTGACTCCACAAATTCCCTTTGGACCATTATTTTTACTATGGTTAAACTCAGATTCGGTTGAAGATTTTTAAAATTGAATCCTTCCAAGAAAATTTATCCGAAATTACAATGGATAATATATATATTGACTTATGAAATGCTTTCCTTTAAATTTTGGCTATTTCAAGAATATCCCAGTTTCCTTACTAATAGTTTGGATACCTTTCTAGGTAGTCATTCATTAGAGAAATAACCCAATTCTAGACAATTGTTTAATTATATCAAGGTTGGCAAATAGTTATCTCTTTCTATTCTTAAACTCGGTTCAAGGTTTTATACAATCCAACTAAACCTCAATTAAACTTCTTCAATTTTTACTTTTAACACAAGGATATTATAATCCATCCACAACTGAAGAGACTAATAGCCAAACATTATTTCATAACATGAAAATGTTCAACTATTATTTTGTCAATCCTTTACCATACAATATTATAATATACTCAAATAAATAACAATTTTGTTGCACACTAAACTTTTCCCTTCCTTTCGAATAACAAGGAAATGTTAGCAATTCCATTTAAACTAACTCTTGCTCACACTGTAATTTATCAAAATAATATAACATGTATTTATTCAAAAATATATAGGATTTTTAAGTAATTTCTACAGCCAATAGAATCTCTTCCCAAAAACTTATTCTATATAAAAAATATTGGAGACAAATTACATAACTTTCCATGTTATAGAGTTTTCTACAAATCAATATTTATAAAGGTTTATAACAGAGATAAATAATATAGCTCATTCTCGTAGCACTATACACAAAAAATTACTATTTCATTCAATAAAATTGGTATATCTTGCGATAACACTTCGCAATAGAATCATTTAGTCATCTTTTTGGACATCAATTTGCCATGCTTCGCCGCACTAGCTACAACTCAACGAACTGCGCATTGCATGGCTATCTTAATCCTTGCTTCCACAATTTATACTACCTAGAGAGTGTTTCGTAGTTAGACAAGAACTCATTTAATATTTTAATGGGGATCATATAGGATCTTTCATTTTGTATGCAATCTAGGAATGAATGTAATTTTCTAATAATAAACAATGCTTTAATTCTATTCTGGTTTCACACATAATTCCTACTATACTATAACATGGTATTCCAATTGAAATGTCAATCTAACTCATGCGTAATAGCTCTTATTAGTACAAGCTATACCATCTACCATATATACTTCTCACATAGGTGTATTCACTCAGTTTGAATAATACAAATATTTGACAGTCCTAAATATTGCATTTCTAGACCATTTACAAATATAAGCACACATTATTTTTGCAGTATTCAAACAATAATATTTCCATAAGGAATACAAAAAAACATAAGGAAAATCACATATAACAGAGTAATTCACATAATTTCTAGAACTCCATTTTTTTTCTAGAACAAGTGAACATTTTTTCTTTAAAAGATAAATATATGAAAATAAGGAATTTTGATCTGAAACTTACACTTCCTTCCAAAATACTTTTCTAAGAGCTAAAAACAATATTTGTACTAGACAATTATTTTTCTTTTTTCCCCTTTGCAATGAGCCTTTCACACCTGAACATGCATAGCAATGATAAATTTCTTTTATCTTCCACTTCCTCTTTTTTCATCAACCAAGGTGTGGGAAAAGTTAAGGTAATCATGGGCAAGCATGCCTAATTACCAATATTTTCTATGCACCATGTTGCTCAACGAATTTGGGGATAAGAATCATAAATATTTCATTTTCTTATTTTTTATTATTTTATTTATAAATATATATTTTGACTAGCCTATCATTTCTAAATTTTTAAGTGAATTTCTATTATAAATTTAAAATAAGTAAACACCATTCAACCAATAAATTATTGAGTTGGCTCCCATGCACTTGGTATATTCATTGCCAACAACCATTTAGATGTTTAATTTTTCAAAAGAAAATCACACATTTCTTTATGCAACATACATCTTATATTCTCCTATATGAAATGCAGTCGGGTGAGTTTCCATTACTCATGAGCCAATCATACTTTCCCCATTTACCTATTTCCTTCAACAATTTTTAGCCAATCGAAGGAATATCCCTGGTCTTGTGTACATAAAATCATTAGCAGTACCACTTTTTGAAGAAAAAGGTAAATTTAAAACATCAATTGCATTGCAATCAAAGTTCATGCGAGGAGAATAATTACAAATAAGCTATCTTATGAGTTACTTCTTTGGTATAAGGGCAAATGGATAATGTCCTCTTCCCATAAAGTAACTAAGCATGATTTCATAAAGGGAATAAACCCAAATTTTATTACATGGATATTGAGTAACAATCCCAGTGGATATGTTTCAAGTGAATATGATGTTTTAGATTATGATCTCATTTAAAAGAAAAATGAATGGAGAATAGTTACAAGTAATCATGAGGCTGATTTCATTACTTTTGCAATTCATTTTTATTATGGAACTTGTCTTGCTACTAACGACTTATTGAGAAGAATATTGCTATTGTTTTCTAGGACCCAATAAGGATGGGAGCCAACACAATATTGGTACTTCTTCTAACTATGAGTTCATGTTTATGCTAATGGAGAAATATTTTAAATAGATTTTTATTGAATGAAATCTCGAAGGAGAGAGGTGGATTTCCACTTATTATATCTTTCAACTTAGAGTCGAGCTATCTAAAAATAAAGAAGAGGACACTCTCTTCTTATTGAAGATGTGGAGAGCAATGAATGCATAACATCGTTTTGTTCCAAGCTAAAGGCTTACTTGGTTGTTTATGAAATGGATGGTGGATGGAGTAGTGTGGGAATTTAAGAAGAAATAAAAACATTTTCTTGTATGTCCTTAGGGAAGAACTTGAAAAATAAAATAGGAGAGAACCTTCCAATTCTAATAAAAATATTAAACATTCTAATGGATAATCTATTATTGCACTACTTAACGAAAATCAAAATAATCTTGCTAGTCTTAATGTGGCTATGGGACACCCTATGGAATCTACTACTCCCCCAAATATATGCATAGGCATACCTATTTCAGCACCATCTTCATGACCATTCCTATTCCAAATTCCAATTCCTCCAATATTTTTTAACAAATGATTTAGGGATTAATTACATTCTTGCATACACTACACCAAATCAAGTTATACAACCATTAACAACTCTACCTCCTATACTTCTATCTTATAACCTCCAATAATTTTACCTATAATTCTAAATAAATCCAATGCAAAATTCTAAAACATAAATGCTAAATTAGAACACCTTGAAAGGAGAGATGTAACGACCCACTTTCTTGACCCAAGGGAGAGAACTAATTTTTTTTTCTTTTTCTACTAGATTTAAATAATCTCACTAAGAAGACCCAATAAATTCAGTAGTGTTAAGGCACAATGATATCAGGATCATTTTCATTGTAGTCGAATCTCAAGTGGAAAGGAGTGGCCAACTTCCCATAATTCTTGGGGTTCACTCTCCTAACCTCACCATTAGAAAATATGTCATAAGCGGTCCCCATATTTCCCAAAAATTGCCTTGTAGGGGATAAATTTACCATGGCATAGGGTTATCCTTTAAGGCCCATATCACTTAAATCTAACACCTATCCCCTACCCTACATACTAGCGTCTATGTAGGATTATTGTGGTGTAATTCCTTAGTGATTAGTTGGTTTCATCTACCCATGGACTAACTAATACCATTACCACTCACCTAATAATGATCATGGTCACACTTTTCTACTTGTAAAGCACCATCACTATGCTACTTTGGTTAGTGTGAATGACCATCCTAAGCCTCGCCACTAGGATTCTCCTAGCCTCATCGCTAGATTTTGTCAATCACTTTTGTCAAATTACCTAGTTGATTTATCTACCCATAAATTCAACTAATAATTTGATGCAACTCAACTCTAGGGATTACTAATATGGCTTTAACATTATTGCCCATAATAAACCCCCTTTAAGTTCAAGTGTTATATTCAACATTTATGCCTATCTCCCAAAATTAAAGTGCTATAATAAATCATACCAAAACTCAACACTATCATCAACATATCATTTAATAAGACTAGAGAATTTAGGTGATTCATTCCATCATAACACTAAAAAAATTAGAGTGAATCCTTATTTATATGACAAGGAAGTAAACATCTAAAAAACATAACTAAAATTCATTAATTACTTTGTCATATGATTCTATCATCTTATTCAATAATTATAATTTATTCGTCTCACAATCTACAATTTTATACCAAAGAATTTAAAATAATAATTCATCTTTTTATGGCAATACATCACAAATGTTTATAAGGAAGTATATTCCTTCATCACAATCATTAAATAGCATAAATTCTATCAATGATACTCTTAATTTTTTTTCTCATTTCAAAATAATATGTTTATAAATATAATGGTTATTAGTCTCATATTCTTTTCAATATCTCTGCTTGATAGGTATTTTCTCCATTTTTATTTTGATCATAGATATAGGGATCGAGATAGCTCTTTTTTTTAATGAGTATGCAATTCTAACATGCATCATGCAAATAAATCATTTAGCAACAGTGCAAAACATTATTTCAAGATTAATAGTCATAAACAAGAGAATCCCACACTTTTCTCACTTGGTTAAGGATCATTTGAAGCTCATACTTCCACTAAATCCATACCAAGTTAAAATAACAAAAACATTACTTTGAAAGTTATATCTTGAAATAAATTTATTAACTTGTTCTCTATTTTTTCGATATTAAAAAAAATTAAGGTACGTAGTTCACAAAACATTCCTTTAGGTATAGAAGCATCCATAAATTATCTAATCACATTTATATTATTGCATTGTTTTACTAAAAGTCATGCTACGTTATTGAATTTCAAATTAGATCATACTTATTATAAATGATTCAATTTAAAAGCATATTAAATAATGGTTCAATAACATATAATGAGGGTGCTCAATAAGAACAATATACACTTTTAAGAGTTCTCAAGATTTGCTATGTCATTATTTTCAAGGTGTTTCAATAGTTATTTAATAAAAACTACCTTCACATTCTGGAAACATATGATTCTAAATTCTCTTAAAACTTGTCAAGGAATATGATAAGAAGTCTTGTGTATCCTTATGCATACTAAAATCAGCACAAGATAAAGTCTAAGATACTTGTATTTGTGTTTGGCATACAAAAATATAAATATGGCTAGTATTTCTATAATTTGAAATAGGTTTTCAAGTTGGGTAGTCTCAAGGTGGTGGATAAATATTTGTTTCCTTATTCTAATTGTCATCTACGATCACTACATGCAATGATAGTTGTTAAACCTAATATTATTGCATTAATATTTTTAGGTTCACTAATATGAGTATATAGAATTTGGAGTGCACTAAAGATTTCCCTAGCCCTTTGCATTGCCCATATCAAAAATATCCATCAGCTAGGAGAATTTCCACACCAATGTATTAAATTCATTGGGCACAAATATGGTCTGCTTATGCTCTTGGAATTGGGATCCATTCCTACTATTGTGATTATCTCTTGGATATGGCAAGGGAATTATTAAAAATTCATGGTCTAATGATTACTAACTTTAGAAGAAATATAGTATTCAAAGACTTTCCTAGAAAGTGTTTCACTTCTATATTTTCTAAGTATTGGCTAAATTTTTTGTTTATAAATTTCTATTTTCTATTTAAATTAAATCGTTCATAAAAATAATTTACTCTCTATTCTCTAAAACAAAAAAACACAAACAATATTTCCATAACATAGTTTTATTTTTATTCAACTTAGATTCTAATATGGTTATAGGATCTTAATCAAGATAAAAATAAGCATAAGGTATTCCATTTTAACAACCAACCATTACCAAAGGAAATACAACATAGAGTCCAATTTTAAAAAGAAAGCATACTTTTGTATTCAACTTCTAATATTACCACTCAAACTAGGTCAAAATATTGAATGGAAAATGGATTACCTCGCAACAAGTAAATCCAAAATTTTCCACGCTCCCTCCAAACCCTTCACACCTTACAAATTCTTTCTCTAACCAGTAATTTCCCCCAACCCCCAACAACTAGAAGATTGAAATATTATTTTTGGAGAGGAGAGGGATATCAAGAAGATGAGGAAGGTGAAGCTCTAGAGTTAGTAACACTTTATTGTTTCTTCTTGCTACATTACAAAAATATTAACTTTCCAACATTTTCCAATTGGTACATTTAAAATCCTTTTTCAACAAAATCAAATATGAACTTTATAATACTATTTATTTATTTAATGTGCCACTTTTTATAAAATATTAACTTACTAAAGTTAATATTAATTTACAAATACTTTTTAATGAAGGTTTTAGTAATTAAACTATTTATTCACTTCACAGTATTACATTAATGAATACCATTATTAATTTCTAATGATAATGTTAATTACCAACATTAGTATTTAATATTTTAAAGTTTTTTTTTTGTTTGTAGAAAACACCCCAATTGGTATGCCACTTTCGGGTAAGTCCCAAGGAGGTAGGGGTATCTATTCCGCACAAAATACCCAGGGATCGCACCTGGCCTACCCCCTTTAGCACACTCAAAGAGCATGCCTCAAACAACAAAAATACAAAAAAAAAAAAGACAACAAAAAACACAAAAGCATAAAGACAACAAAAAACACAAAATAAACATAAAAACAACAAATAATGTAAAAAATAACAAACAACAAAAAACACAAAACACACAAAAAAACACAAAAACAACAAAAAAACACACAAAAACAACAAAACAACACACAAAAACAATGAAAAAACATGCACACACAAAAAAAATAACAAAAACACAAAACAAAAAAAATAAAAACACAAAAATAAAACAGAATGAAAATAATACAAAACAACACACACCAAAAAAATAAAAAAGAAAGAAAAAATAGAATACAAGTTTGACCTTTCTAGGCCAAAAGGCTATTCAAGCAAGAATCAATAAATAAAATATAAGAATGATTAGTCTGAGCAAGGGAACTAAAATACTCTGAAAAAAAAAAAAAACAAATAAAAAAGGAACTAGGTACCTCTAGTACAGGAGCCATCCAAAGAAAGGATAGAAAGAAGAGCTTCCCTTATTTGTGAATCCCACCATCTAGGAGGGTGGTTGTAGTAAGTAAAATCACCTTTGTCCAATGCCCAATTAGCTAAAGCATCAACACTCCTATTCTATTCTTTGACCACATGATTGTATTCAACTTTTAAAAAACCCATTTGGATTAATTGAATCTTCTCAACAATTATTTTTATTCTCCAATCAACCTTATGATTATTAGGAGTCTTCAACAAATTAATCATGACTTGAGAGTCATATTCAACCAACACATTTTTTTGTCTGACCTTAATAGCTTCTCGAAGGCCTCTAAGAATACCATGCCTCTTAGTAAGGTCATTGGAAAGGAGACCCAAATTCTTAGCAAAAGTTAATATCGAGGAACCATATGGAAGTCTACCAATTTATCCTACACTAGCTTTTCTAGGGTTCTCCCTAGAGGCTCCATTAGTATTGACTTTTCCAAAATCCTTAGGAGGAGGCTACCAATTCCTAGTTCTATCCATATTTTGATTAGTCACATTCCCTCTAAGTTGGTTTCCCTTAAAAGAGTTAATATTCAATCTTTTCATCACTTGATCCCATCTTTTGTGGGAGTTTTGGGGGTTTTTAAGGAGTTGTTGGACTTATTCAAATAAGTTGGCAATGGTATTTTGCTAGATATAGTGAATATCATTCCTTTCTTGATTGAAAATGTAGTTGTTTATTTCTTTCCATATATTTCAGGGTAGGATGATAGAACCCATCCAAACTAGCTACCTAATAAAGTGACCAACACCCTCCTGATTAGGCCAATCCCTCCAAAGCTATTCAAAAGTAAAAAAAATGGACCACCATAATCCAAGTAAGATGGCATTTCTCCTCCATAGCTCAAAGGCTAAGTTAAACTCAATAAAATTATGGTTGAGATTTTCCATATTCTCTCCACACATTTCACATCTAAATGGGCCATGAAAACCACATTTTATAAGTTGCTCACCAGTAACCACCCTATGATGCAATAAAATCCATGTAAAGAACCTTACCTTAGGCTAGATATTTTGAGCCTACGATTGAGTAAATATATCATATGATTGGTTGGGATTGTTATGGCATAAGGTCAAATAATCTTGAACAACTAAATACTCACCCTTAGTAGTGTTGTTCCATCCAAACCAATCTTTATCATGGAACCAAGAGAGAGATCTCATATGAAGGATGTTTTGGATATTTTTTCTTTGCCTTTATAGCATTTGAATAGGCCAGTCCTCAATAGGGATCCAATATCTACCAACCTTTGAATTATCAGTATGGTATCGATAGTAATTAACAACCTTTATTTAGTTAGCTCGATGAAGCTTGTCCATCCAAGGCCTCCAATCAGGAAACTAAGTCATCAAAGACTTGTGACCATCCCAAGAATCTATCCAAAAAATTTCTTGTTGACCATTATGAATGATCCAAAATAATTTTTTCTTAATAAAATCCTCATCAATCTTAAGAATCGCTAAAATAGGAGAACCTTTGGTAGGCAATTGATAGTGAACAAGGTCTTCAGGACTTTTGTTCTTAGCATATTTAGCATGAAGATTTTTTATCCAAAGAGCATTGGCGTTATGCAAAATCCTTCAATATAGTTTAACAGCTAAAGCCTTATTGTTATTAATAGCACATCAGAAACCTAATATCCCTTCATTCTTGGGAAGGCATAAAGTGCCCCATTTCACCAAGGCCCTTTTTCTTTTCTCCTTAGTACCACTCTAGAGGAATCGATGATTGATTTGATGTAATTCTCGAAGAAAAACCTTTGGTATATTCAACATAGTAGAAAAATAAATAGGGATATCTTGAAGGACTAATTTTACCAAGGTAGGACATTGAAGATATACATCCCATAATCCAATCCATCCAATCCCGAGAGAAGCCAAATTGCCTTAAAAATTTGACAAGAAAGTTCCAATCCACTTTGTCATAAGCTTTAGATAAGTCTAAACAAATGAACATATATGGATATTTTTACATTTCCATGGAATGGATGGCTTCTTGAGCAAGAACTATCTCATCCACTATTTGATGCCCTTCCACATAACCCCCTTATTCAAGGGAAATAATCTTATGCAAAAGAGGCTTTAGACTTTCTTCCATTATCTTTATAATTATTTTGAGAACATTACATAAAGCTACAGGTATAAAAGTTGAGATATGATCCGCCTCTTAAGATTTTGGAACAAGAGCTATATAAGTTTTATTGTAACCTTCAAAATTTATTTGGCTTTCTTGGCTTCTTACGCAACCTCTAATGAATCAACATGAAGTATATCCTACAAATCTTGATAGAACTCAATAGGAAAACCATCAGGACCTGGGGTTTTACCTTTTTGCATTTTAAAAAATACCTATTGAATCTCATAGATAGTAACTGGAGTAGTCAAAATAGAGTTCTCCTTAGAAGTGATAAGAGTAGGGATGGCTTGAAGAATATTCTATTGAGAATTTTAGTCAAGAGGTGCAGTAGCAAATAGATTGGAAAAGTAATTGACAACAACATAATTCATTAATACCTTACTTGAAAAATAATTAACCAATCAAGTTCTATGCTTCAAAACACATGTATTAATGCATCCTAATAATAAATTAAGAGCCTAAGTAACACAAGGGCTCTTGCTAAAATGTGTCCTCAACCAAACTAAAATGCAATCAACAATAAGTAAATAAATGCACAAACATTATTATTCCATCAACAAGAGGCATATAATAACTACAAGGTTATCAACCACCTATGAAGGACCCCTAAGCATAGAGGTAAGGGCTCTTTTGCTTTTATAGCAACCTTCTTTCTCGATGATGCATTTAATCACACATACACACATGCAAATGCTCCTACATGATTTTTTTACCCCTATGGACTATCAACTAAAAATAATCCATCATTTCTCCTTTCACTCTTCTCTCAAATATGATGGTTGTCCCATACCAATCCACCTGTGAGAGTACCTGTTCTTCCAACCATAAAATTCAGCAACGGTACCATGTTCTACAACATAACATAATCCAACTCAAGTAAGCATGAAATACAACTATCAACTCATCTTGATAGAATAAAATAGAATTGTGCATTAATTATCAACACATGAGTTAATAAATAAAACAATGGAGGTTCTTCCAAGATGGGCAATTACAAGAGACTCCAAATTTGAATAATTAGAAGGTAAATTTGCCTCTCTTTAAGGAACAATTATCATATCTCAAAATCCTATCCTATATTTTTTTACAATAGGAAAGTTCTAGATGCAAGTAACCTTCGAAAAATACTTATCTAGACTTACTCAAGGTACACCCATCCCCACATCTTGTGTATATCCATCTACACAATCATACTAGGTGCAAGGCACTGATTTACAAGTTATCCCTCTCACTGGACTAATGAGATAACTTGTATTTCCTCTCATTCCATCGAAAGGAACATGCCTCAAACTACCTGCTAATCATATCCATTTGAGTAAGATTGTATCATATAAACTTGACTATCCCTCTCATCCACAAGATGAGCTACTCAATTCTTAATTACCTCATTAAATCCTATTTGCATGAATACCTTAATTATATAGAACTAACCATTACCGACAAAGAAGGTCGACACGGGTATTCAAAATCCTTTTCAGTTTACATTCAAAAAATTCCTTTATGATGTTTATAAATAATATTTATTTTTTCTAAAAAAGGGACCAACTTCTTTCTAAAAACACCCATCAAATTCCTTTATGATGTGCATGCGTATTCCTTTTATTTCTTCCTCATTACCCATCTACTCATTATGTGAAGGAAAACTAATCCCAAATATTAGACACCCATTATCCATAAGTTATGTCTTTTAGAGGAATAA
This sequence comes from Wollemia nobilis, assembly GCA_028583015.1. Lineage (NCBI taxonomy): Eukaryota > Viridiplantae > Streptophyta > Pinopsida > Araucariales > Araucariaceae > Wollemia > Wollemia nobilis. Next base: position 1,649,378 of record JAQPPZ010001192.1, read on the forward strand.
TTAAGTTACTCACATCATTTTGAGAAGCCTAAATCATTCATTTATCTATACAATAGCAATGGTATGGTCTAAATATTTGTGATCACAAATATTCTATTTGATGCTACTAAGTTTAACATAATAATTTCCATAGGTTTGAGGTGTAGACCAATTGGTTCCCCCAACTTTGTAATGGGGGTGGAGGTCCAAGGTTCAAATCTTAGGCCTCATCGAACTGAAAGCTTATCCCTTTCCTAGTGCTTTTAGCGATGTAGAAGGTTTAAAATGATCATGGCCTGGTGTTTATGGGGACATATTGCATGGATATCTATGTGGCGACTTCCAAGGAAGACAACATAAAATACTGTGGCGACCATAAAAAATGGGTAGCTTGCCCGTATTCATGGCAACTACCGATTCCACCATATAAAAAAAAAACATAATAATTTCCATAATCTTCCTCTAGTTCCATTCCAAGCATAACAATTTAATAAATTTTATTTCCAAAACAAGTCTTACCATAATTCAACAATGATTACATGTTAGCTCAACCAATGAATTAAAAAACTAACATTTAAGCAATGAAATTCACATAATACTAAACCATATTAACACATTATTTACCTTGGGAGAAATCCCATAGGGAAAACCCAACCTTTAAATCTTCCTACTGATTTTTCCATTAAAACAAAATGATATTTACATTGGGCATGGGCCCTCCATGAAACCCTACAAAATCAACCAAAGAAATTATTCCACATCTTTCATATTTCCCCTTTATGAATGGTCAATTATTTCATAAAGTCACCCTTGATACAAGACTTGGAATAACATATTTTTATTTCATACACACTATCATAATAGTCCTATAGAATTTCTATAAAACCACCCTAAAAAACCAGGCCTTGGCAATGACTTTCATTTCTCCAAATCCCACTATCGAGCTAGTGTTGGTATACACAATTGCTCCTTGGAAAGTGCCCCAAATAGAGTAGGTCCATAAGCTCTCTAATAACATGACTCCTCTATACCATTCAACTGGTATAGGATAACTCAAAAGCAAGGGATAAAGGCACGACATCTGTAGAGAAGACTATCTCACAAGATAAAGAACTCATGCTTCTAGTTGGATTCCATACTAACTACTTTGACCAAGAGTTACTCTACATCATTTTGAAAATCCCAACTAAGATTCTATATATAAAATATTAGTGCTTTTAAGCAAGAGAAAGCTTGAATAGAAGAACTGTTATCGCATTAATTCAATTACAAAAACCATTCTCTAATTTAAAAAACTTCATTACAAAGCTAGATTCCTTATTCATGATTCTATGCTAAAATGATTCCATATTAAAAGATGATATGGACAACCAACGTATATAGAGCAACGTCATTTTTACATACAATACCATTTTTTTATTAGGTGAAAGAAGATATTTTGAAAGGATCCTCAAACCTTTTATAACCTATAAGTAAAAGTTGCCAAGGAAGAACCAAAGAGAAACAAATAAGGAGTAATCCCAACTAGGGGATCCAAAAAAATATGCACAATCCTAGACTAAAAATTAGTAGAATTGAGCATAGAAAATCATGATCAGAGAGAAAGCAAGGAGTTAATAGAATCAAGAGAATCAAACTTTAGGAATGACATCCACAATAGGATCCATTCTTGCCTCAGGATCTTCTAGGTCATGCTAAGAAAAACATAGATTTGGAGCGGGAATATTATAAAACAAACCAACATTTCCTACCCAAGTTGCTACCTAGAGTATGGGAAGAGATATTTGAAAATTAAATTTTAAAAAGCACCCCATGATAATAATACAATAATTCTTGCCCAAGCTATCTCTAGGAAAATTAAAGCAACTTTCAAAAATAATAAAGTTTTTGCCCATAGGGATAGTTCAAAATTTGAAAAAGGTCAAAAGACACCAAAAACATCCCAACACGCTATTGTAGAGAGAATCCCCTAAGAAGTAAATTGTAGATACCTTCCATATTTTGGATCTATATTGTAAACCAATATTTGTTTTGAACCATTAGAGCCTCTAAAATTCTAAGATAAAAACTTCATTTATGGGGTTTGGAGGTGGGTATTTTTCCCATGACACTGATTTATTAGGATTTAGAACTAAAAGAGGTTAAATTTAGGAGCTTACCCCTAGAATACTTTCCTTATTCAAACTTTAGTAGCAATTGGGTTCCATTAGAAATATTTGTTTCGGTCTCCCTCTTTCTTAATTTTTTATTTGGCAGCTTCCCCAGTTTGCACTCAACACCCACATCAATAGTACCCTTTTTATAGCTTCTAGTTTTGGGGCCAAGGGAACCCCTCTCCAAAATTGTTTTAGGAGTCTTAACTTGGGGCTCAAGAATCTAGGGGACAATATCATTGAGGTTAACAAAGCCAAAGAGCACTTCCTCTAGGAGCTCAAAAGATGAAGCAAGACATCCATTTTTTTTATAAAATATCAATTAGAAAAATCACATCTGGAGAGAAGTGAGGGTATCTAACCTAAATCAATTTATTATGATTATCATCTAGGTTTTTATCAAGATACACCACCAGGACACTCACTTCATGAATGGTGCCTTCTGAGCCAAATTAGACTTCTCTAAAATCCAACGGAGAGGTGCTTGTCTCAGCAGCTTCCAAGACAACTTGAGCACCATTACTGGAATCCTTGACCACCCCTTCTTTTAGAGTGGAATTTTTATTTACTTCCTCCCTTGAGATTTCTTGAGTTGGTTTTCCACCAGAATATCTCTTCGACCAAAAATTCTTCATCAAATTTTTCTTATGCAGGCACAAAGATGAACTATGACCTAAATTTTTGTACACATAGCAAACAATGGGTTTATTCTCATATTCAATAGCTTGGTTCCATGACCCCAAATTTGATATGAGTTCAATGGATGTTGGGAGATCAACATCTAGATTTTTATTGATGCACATTCTTGTAAATAGCATCCTTGATTTTTGTCTTGTCATCGAATCTATTAGAACTAGTTCTCCCACTGCCTTTGCAACTCCTCTCAGAACATCATCATGCCACAAGTGAAAGAGGAGGCTAGGGAGTCTAACCCAAAGGGTTACCATATTTATTTTCTGAGTGTTTGGGTTCAAAAATATGGCCCCCATTTCCAAAGAAAAAATCCTCTCTTTCCATAAAACCAAGGACCTCCACCCAAGATACGTCTCAACTTATCCCTATAGTTTAGCTTTATGAGGAATTTTTTTTTGGAAGAGCCACTATTTTAATCAAACCATTATATAATAACATTTATATAAGATAAATTTTATTTAAACATACAACATTACATGATAAAATTTTTATAAGATCAATTTTATTTACACATACCATCAACATGTGATGCATGTGATCATACACTCATGTTTTCATGTTAGAAAAAACTTATGAAGATGTGACTTTAATTTGTATACAAAATCATCTACCTATAATCTACCCATTCCATTAGACTTGTTAACATCCTTATCAATATATGTAAAAAATCAACTTAAATAAAAGCATTAAACACACCACTTAAATTTTTTGTTGCACTTTTTTTGCTTTTTGGTTCCACACATCATTTGCACTTGGTACATTGAACTATAAATGGTATGTATAACATATGAATGATAGATAATATACATAGTGTACAAATTGCTAGTAATGTACATGATGTGGTGTGCACTGTTAGACAACCAACAAGGTGCACCCTTAAATAGTAAATAACATGCATAATTAATGGATGGACAACATCATGAATTGTAAAATGATATATCGAGTGTAATTTTAGACAATCAATGACATGCACAATGCATATATGGTCTATTAAATGAACCCTTAGAAAATCAAGGGTATGAATAGTGCATGGATGATTAGAAATGTGTATCTTTAGAAGGAATATAACATGCACTTTTAAATTACTATGATAAAAAACTTATAATTTTGACTATTTTTGAGTTAATGATCAAGAAAGAATGTATTTTTAAAATAACAAAGTATAACAAACTAGAACATAAGAGTATAAGAAAAATAGTTGAACGCTTTTATTGCTCAGAAATCATAGTAGAATACAAGCAATCAATGAGAAGAGATGTGAGGTTATCACATGACATCCACTACTCATGCTTTTTAAATCCAAGGGTGCATATATCTTTATACGAGAATTGATGTGTTGAAAACCAATCATATTGAATATGGAAGGTCAACCTGTAGACACCAAATACTAACCACTTGTCTTCCACACATCATCCAATAACGACCGCTCATTATTTATTTACATATATGTATATTTATTTATATTTATATTTATATTTAAATATAAATATTTTATATGTTTATATATATATATATATCTCAACCACTCATCACTATTTAATCTCAACCATCCATCTAACTTGATCCATGTCACTCATCAATGCATAATCTTAGCCCTTCATCATGATTTAATCTCAATCGCCCGTTGGTGTCATCGAAACCCTAACATGTTGAAGGTAAGTTATAAAAGATCATTCACTTTTGTGAATGAGGGTTAAGTTGTTAGTTGATTTGAGAGTTGAGTGTGGATTATAGAGATCATTAGAGCCCTTCATCCATCATCATACAAACCCTAGCATTTCACTAATACCTCCCTTCCTCACCATCACCACATCCTCCATTTCTATCATCAAAATCCCTATGAACTAGATCTGGTTTTGCAGTACATCTCTCCAAAATCCCTAAACACTACTGGGCATTTCTCAAATGTTGTTGAGCATTCCAGGAATGCTGCAAGGCATTCATAGCTCTCCTAAAATACTCTAAGGAATTTCCCCTCAACCATTTTACCACTAACAAACCCTTGAACAATCACGGGTGTCCATGCACCATGAGATCGTAGAAGCATAAACATAGATAAGATGAATTAGGTATTTTCTAACAAGGTAATATGTATTATTGCTTTTCAACCTATATTTTTTTTATTTGACTTACATTTTAACATCATTGCACCTAGGGTTTGTAGATATGATTATTCAGAGGGTCTCACATAGTGGAACCCTCGCATATGCTACTAACCTCTCTGTGTTGTGATCTATTTGTAGGTATAGGAGGCATATTACTTGATGACTATTACAGCTCAGGTGGTCTTAGAGGGATACAAAAGCCCACCCACAATTTTTTTGGAGTGAATATGATTTTAGAAGACACCAACACTCTTTTAAATGAGGGTTTGTATAACCCTAGAATTATAATAATTATATCAAAGCATACACTGCATTATAACCCCAAATTTGGGGTAAATATATTGTACAAATTGGAGATCCAGGCTACTTGAGTTATAATAAATCAAATCTATCAATTTCATGCATATATTATCTTTTGCTTTGATATATTTCTTTATTGGTGTTGTTCATTTTTACTTTACAAAATGGCGATCACGGTGGGACCCACAAAGGGTTTTACATTTTAACCTACGTTGTCATTATTCTTGATTTATGTTTCTTGTTTCTGATGTAGGTTTTGGAAATATGTTAGCATAAAAATTATTATATTTAGGGCTAGGATTTTTTGAAGTTGTAAAGTTTTATCTGTGGTTGTACAAATGCAATCCAGTGTTTGGGGTATACCACATCACATCCACATGGAAACTATAGAGTATCTACAGGTTTCGATAGAGAAAACTATGGGTTTCGCTAGAGAAAACTGTAAGATTTTGCATCTCGTTTGCAGAGTTGAATAAAAATGCATAGGTATTTTGGTAAGTTTTGTTTAAAATTTGCTTACATTTTTTTTGTTTTCTTTTTAAAAAGAAGGAAAAGAAAAAATATCTATTTTCGATTTAAAAAACAACATTTTGCATTGATAGGCATCTTAGATATTCATCAGTATTTTCAAAATCATATAGAATTGCACATAGAGAGAGAGAGATTTGCATCCGTGCATTCATATTACTTGCATTAAAAATTCATTACACTAGATTTAAGTTTTTGCTATCTTTCATGGTGTTTTTACTTTTTGCCCTAAGTGTTGTTTGCAATAAATTAAAAAAAGTATAGTAGTTGCTCTATAGGCTAAAGTTTCCCACTTTCCACCTTTCTGAGCTGGAACAATTCATTGGTATTCAAGTCTCTCCCACAGTTGGAAACACATTGCTCATTTAGAGTGGAAGAACTAGGTGAACCCTCCATTATTGGAATCACTTACTGATTCAGGGTGGATCTTAAGAGATGTACCCTAGATTATTTTAAGGGGCTTAGTATTAGTGTTATTAGTCACCAAATTGGTTGAATGTAAGATGGTTTGTTTAAATTTTGAACACCATAGACAATAAAAATTTAAAAATAATCACACACAATTGCATGATTCACTTTTAACATTAGTGAGTTGGACTTCATCACCAACCATTGATCGAGACCAGCAATAATGGGTTTCATCTCCATATTCTAGATCGCCCCATAGGTACCTTAGAAGCCAGTGAGTGATTTTTTTGGATTTCATGACCAAAAAAATCCTCACTTGCAATCCACCTTAGGAACCCATCATGTATAGTGGTCTAGGGTTAGGATCTGCACATCAAAACACATAAACCATAAAAAAAACATTGTTGCAAGACATATGATTCAATTATTTGTTTGATTATGTGTGCTTTTCATTGTCATTGCACTTTTTCACACACATTATTCACATTCACAACCTCTACCTTGCTTATAGTTTATGATTTTGACCAAAAATCAAGCCAGAGCCATGAGCCAAGAACCAACCTCATCCATGGAGTGTTCCACTTCTTTTCTAGTCACTTCTATGGTTGACACAACTAGTCCAACATAGATAATCTATTTTGGTTTGTCTATAGGACCTTCACACACAATATTCACTTCAAATATTGATGTGATGCATAGAGACATCCACACCTCCATCCTAGAAACTGATCCTTCTACACCAACCGACCATTGCAATACCTACATAGACATGGATAAATTTGGAGCTTACCTAAGACCAACCAATCCCGTTCTAGAACCATTTTCCATTCCATCCAAACATGTTCCTTCTTCTTAGCAAGTCACATCCCCACAATTTCAACCAAGTCTACACCAATCCTCTTTTTGAGGCATCATCCATACCTTCATATCAAATTTCCCCACCACCATGCAACCAAATCACCTCTATTAGGGTACCTAGGAATAGATATTTGGAAAAATATTATTATATTGTATAAGGGTTGGCATATGCCACATATAACCTAAGGTTGATTATGTTAGAATATTATACTATATTATAATATAATATTATATTATAATATTATCGAGCAATATTGAGGGAGATATGATCTTTTGAAGTCATCCATATGGAACAAGGGTAGTGATAAATTTTCAAATCATGAATTTTTTGGAAGACAAAATTTGTTAGTTCGGGTAAGCAAATTAGTTGCAATTTATTTTGTTTGGAATAAAAATTGCAAATCTAGTTATCTATGTGGAATTTTAGCTTCAAATCAGTGGGGAGATAAATTTCTATGAAACCCTAGTTTGCAATAGGGCATATTTTTTTGGAAAAAATGTTTCATATTTCAAGAGCCATATCTTTGTAAAAGTTTATTCTATTTAGACGAATATTGGATAATTTTGTGCAAAATTTGAAGAGCTTTAAAATGTGTGGTCATATGAAGGAACCCAAGTAGACCTTTTGAATTCAGTCATATGGAACAGGGGTAGTGATGAATTTTTAAATCGTGAATTTTTTGGAAGATAAAATTTGTTAGTTTAGGTAAGCAAATTAGTTGCAATTTATTTGTTTGGAAGAAAAATTGCAGATCTAGTTGTTATGTGGAATTTTAGCTTTAAATCAGTGGAGATATATATATTTTTATAAAACCCTAGTTTGCATTGGGGCATGATATATATTCTCATAAAACCCTAGTTTGCATTGGGGCATCAACTATGGAACTACAAATATTTTCTGGAGAAGATGATATTGATATTAGAGAATGGTGGAAACTATTTAAATCCTTGTATTCTAATAATCATTTTTGGAGCATCTTGGTTCCTCACCATCTTGGAGGAGAAGCTCTCTCTTGGTTTTATAGTTTTAATAGTGCCCATAAATATAAGTTCACTTGGGACGAAGTGGAGCATGCATTCTTGAGTAAATGGGACCCATATAAAAAGATAGCTAATTTGAGGGTCACCATCAAGGGATATGAAGAAGAAATAAACATGCTTCAAAAAGAACAAAAGGAAATTAAAAGAGAGCAAGAATTTCTCAAGAAATAAAATGAAGACTATGAAAAAGAAATAAAATTACTCAAGAAAGAGAAAGAGAAAAATATCATGGAATATAATGAGAAGAATGTAGAAGGTACATCTTTGGATTTACAAAAGCAAGAAAAGGATCAAAAGGGTTTAAATTCATCTAAAAGTTATATTTTGCAAGTTCATAGAAGCATTCAAAAGAAATAGGTTATTATTTCCATTGACCCTAGTAGCAAATATAATTTTATTAATATTATTTGGCTAAGAGGTTGGAGGTTCAAGCAACAAAAATTAAGGACATACAGTTGGAGGGTGAGAATGTTCAAATTTTTGAAGATTTGAAGATCACCATGGATAAATATGTTTTACATTCGGATTTTTATGCTATTGAGATGAATGATATGGATATTGTTCTTGGTTATCCTTGGTTATATTCTTTGGGTATTGTTAACATTAATGTGCAAAAGAAGTTTATGAAGTTATGGTACAAGATATTTATTAGCTTAAGGAGTAAGGATCCAAGGAAAAATAAGAAGTGCTTGTACAGAAATAAATTGAAGAACAAATAGAAGAACCTAAAATAGAATCTAAGAAGGAAGTAACAACAACAGAGTCCATGGAAAAAGTAGCAACAACTGAGTCCATGGAAATAATAGTAGCAAAGTCCAAGAAAGCTTTTATAGAAGAGCACAATGACACACCAACCAAAGGGAATATGAAAGAACAATGTGTAGAAGAATTTAAAACAATGGAGCCAAATGTTGAGGAGTCAAAGGTGGTAGAACATCAAGTTAAGGTTACACCATATCACCATCCACACCACCATGAGTGACAACAATATTGGAGGTATGGCTCAAGGTAGCAATATTATGGTTCTACATGGAATCAAAAGGGCACCAAGTATGGCAATATTTGGAAGAGAAAGCATAGTGATCCTAGTTTTCAAAGGGATTTATCAGCATCAAGGAACCAATGGATCCATCATTCAAATTATCAATTTAATGCAGTAGAGCATGGAGAGAACAACTTATATTTGGTTACTCAAGTGACAAAATGGCATACCAACATCAACAACGACCACCAACAATCAATGTTTCACTAGGATGGATGGATTATCGAGATTGGTACCAGTTGTTAACATTGCTTAGCAAATCATATTATCTTGTTTCTTCATATGTTTCAAGGATAAAACATTTGTAAGGAGGGTGGCATGTTAGGGTACCTAGGAATATATATTTTGGAAAATATTATTATATTGTATAAGGGTTGGCATGGGCTACATATAACCCAAGGCTGATTATATTATAAAATTATATTATATTTTATTATAATATTATATTATATATATGTATATTTGATTTGGTTATTGTGAGAAACCCCTATGACCGATGTATAGGGTTGAGTAGTCTCCTCCCAATCATGACCCCTTGTAAATCCGAGAGATATACTTATCAATAGGGAATTTAACACAATGCCACCACACACCCAACCCCTCACACACTTGCCCACACCACAATTTGAACCTTGGAACTCCCGAAGAAGAGCCAAATCCTAAACCATTGCGCTGCACCCCCAAGTGCATAATATAATATTATATTAGTAGTAGGCTCCCTAAAGTAGAATGAGAAGATGGGTATATAAAGAAGAGATATTTTTCATTGTAATAATCATGGATATCAATAATATGTAATCGTCTTTGCCCATGAAGTGGCTTATGGGAATTTTCCCTCCTTAAGTGGCATTCTCATCTTGGGATATCTTGTGGAGTTATTCCTTCCTTAAGGATTATTATTGGTGTTTCCTTACCTTAAGGGTATTATTTATCTCTCTCTCATTTATGGATTGTTATTATGAATAGTTATTTGTGGATGAGTGATTTGATATTTCTGCATAATGGTGAATGATTTATGTTTATGAGAACAAAGTTTTATAACAACCTCCATCCCATCTACCTATACCAATCCACTCTAGGAAGCACAAGTTAATTCTACTTCATAGATTCTATCCACCACTCCATCAACCACTCCTCATTCAATTGTGATTTCTTTCACAACTTACCCTCCATCGACCTCAACCAACATGGCCAACATTCACACCTCACCTAATTCCACTTCCACCACAACCACACCATCTACTTTAGAAATTGCCATACAAAAAGCATGAAAACATCTCAATAAATTGCTCATGGTCCATAAATATGCTCGTTCTTGTTCCCAATAGCAAAAATGGATAACAGATTTCAAATCCCATTCTATTCTAAGCCAACACACCTACTTCACACATGACTTTTCCCAGGTATCATCATCTTCTCAAATTGCTATAACTACATCCCCATTCACCCATATTTACACCACATCCATAACCCAACATATTCACATTCCTCAAACTTCATCTCCACTCCATCAGCATTAATCATTCTATCACCAAGCTCAACAACATGCTCAACATCATCAAGTACCCTTCAATACATCTGAACATCAACTTCACATTCTAGCTCAACAATTTACAACTCCACATGTCTCGCCTCAACACAATCATAAAATAATTCAAGGCTTCTACACACATGGAGAAGACCATAAAATCCAAGCCATGCAATAACAAATTGAGAGCTTGATAATACATACTCTTGGTATGATGTACTAGAAGCCTACACTCAGAAAACTGATCGATCAACCTATTCATTTTTTGGTACCATCACCACCTTATTTGGTAGAAAGGGAATAAGGATCCTAAAGAGTACATCAACACATTCATTCACTCTTGCTTTCGAATTCAAGATCAAGATGCTTTGATTCTCAAAAAATTTCCTCAGACATTGGGGGGAGATATTTTAGACTGGTATAATTATCTACCACATCACAACATTTACACATTCAAACAGTTGGGAGATAAATTTTGGAAATATTCTCCCTTAATGTTCGTAGGAAAACCACATTGATTAACCTATACTACTTGAAAAATTTTTATGGAGAGTCGGTCTATGATTTTGGAAACCATTGGAGTGTAGTTATCACTAAGTTGCCATTCTCCCTACCAATGGAAGAACTGACCTGAATGTTCACAATGAGTTGTCTAAAAATTTTCTCTTTTCTATTGCAACTAAAACAATACAAAACATTTGATCAAGCTCTCACCCAAGCTCATGTAATCAAAGAGATAAAAATACAAGAGGGCGAGATAACACCAAAGAAAAAAGAATGGCAAAAAAAAGGATAATCAAAAGGAAATTATTTTGGCCAACCAGGACAAGTGAATCAAGTGGTTTTGAGTCAAACCTATATGACTCAAAAACCCATAATCAACATCAAAAATCATTGTAATAATCATAACAAGTATCTTATCAAGCAGTGCCCCTACCTCAACAACTTCATAACATAGTTCCAACTGTGAACAACCATCAACATTGACAATCTATCCGAAAAGACTACATATACACACCCCTGCTCGAATCATACACCTCCCTCTTTCATAGGTTGTATGACACTAATACTATTACCTTACCCAAAATCATACCAAAAGATCAAGTTAATGTGGAAAGAAATATAAGGAGCATTTGTTTTATCCTTTCCATCATCATGAAGGGCATGACATTAACACAACTTTACATTTAAAAAAATGGTGCAAGATTTGATAGGCCTAGGGGCCATTAAGTTTGATAGTTCCTTGGCTCAATAAAACCAAAGCCTTAGTATATACCAAATACCACTTCCTCATCATGAGGAATAACAATAAATGATATGGGATCAAATATAATGACTCCTCCTAACCAAGTTAATCATGTGCAACAATACCAAGGTTTTGTGGAGGCTATCCATGTAGTCACCCAAGGTCAAAGAAGCACCAATAGAGACAATGAACAACATCAGGCAGTTCAACCTCCTATGGCACCACAAGAAAATGTGTCTCCACAACCTACCAATTCATCATAATCCATCCAAATTTTTTCCAATTCGTACCAACCCATCCACATTCCAATTCATCCATCACAACCAATTCATTCCCTAAATTATTCACAAAGACCCATCATATCCTTAAGCAATCAACTAACAACTAGCCTTAAAATAGCTTCAACCAAACTATTCATCTATGAGCTCATACAACAATCTCCCCCACACCATTAATGGAAATTTTAAAGTCCATTGAAATTCAATCCCAAGACACTAATGCCTTTAACAATTTTATGGGGAGTATTCAAATGTGTATGGAACCTTCCATCACATTCTATGATTTTGAAATTAAATCAATATCATTAGAATCATTGGACCCTCCATTACACATTATGGCTCAAGTTGATAGGAAACACTTTAAATGAGTGTTGAGTGACACTGAATCATCCATAAACATCATCACCACCTCTGTAATTCAACATCTCAATCTTCCACCCTTACAAATAACCAAATCCACATTCACCTTGAGAGCATTCAATGATGCTCTTTGTTCTATAGTTGGCACTATCGTCTTACCTATAGAAGTGGGGGTTAAGACATTGCATACCATGTTCCATATCCTGGAGGGGTCCATGGCTTACAATGTACTCCTTGGACATCCCTGGATAAGGGAGATGAAATGTGTCCCTTCAATATTGCATCAATGCTTATATAATGTGCATGAGGAACAGGTTCATTGCATACCAATGGACATCAAACCATTTAAGTACTGCAACTTCATTTCCAATCCATACGAATCCACACTTCCATCCACCCATCTATTCTTAACTCCATCAACCACACCATCCACCTCACAACACAACACTTCTTCATCAAAATATCCTCTTCTTGAGGAGCTCACCATCACTACCCCACATCAAGCTACCACTTCCACACCCCCAACTTCATCATAGTCAACTACATGTACATGTGGTCAAACCCAATCCACACCATCCACATCATCAACATCAACATCACCCATTATCACCACTCATTCATCATCCTCCATCCAACCTACTTCACAAATATCCACCATCATTCCATCCACATCAACATCATCAATCATACATCAAACCCTTCAAAAAAATCCATCTTTATCTCCACCAGCTAATGTCTCACAAGTCGATCTGATAGGTTATGAGATACCATTTCATCATACATATCTTCCCTCATTTGATCCATAATCCATCCATGAGCTCCACATCTTCACATCCACTCCATCCACCTCATCCATACCCACACAAGTTATAGTCCACCTTGCTAATCCTAGCATTGGTGAATATATGATCCAAGATGTCATAGTTACATTGCTAAGAATCCAAACTGTTAGGTATTATGGCTGCCAATGTGACCCACCCTTATACACATGAGTGGTGTACAATATGGATTCAACACCTAACATAGCCAGTCCTTGCCAACATAGAGCTAGTATAGGAGGGCGATTCATCATCCGATCCACTTTCCCTAGATAAAACTACATAGCCAATCCTTGCCAACATAGAGCTAGTTTCCTTTCATAATTCTTTCATCTAGTCAATTGGTAAGGATACGACCTAGAAAAACATGAACAGGGCATGCATGACATCATTGAAACTCCATATCAAGAAACACATGATTGTTCAAGTCTAGGATACCACTCTCATTCTTCCACTTCCTCTTTTGAACAAGCTTTGCAAAGCCTCCATTTAAATTTAGAAGAGGAAATAAATCACAATGATTGTTGGACATTTTTAGTGATAAGTTATCATTGATGTCAAGATTAAGTGGTCATTGATGTCGAACTAACAACATCAATGGTAGTTTCAGTTTGCAGCATCCGTTTTAGTCTCAGTTTCAAGACCCAGTTCTAGGAAGTCAGATGAGGTCCAAAGTGCAATAAAAAGCCCAAATAAATAATATTATAATATTATTTTATATAATATTATAAAAATGAAGCTTAAAATTAATTTTAAATTAATTTATTAGTTAATTTTAATTTTAAATTAACATAAAGAAGCTATCAAAACTCCTTCGTCCACATCTGTAAAAACTCCAAAGGACAAGTCCTATTCTCTTGACCTCGTCGAAAGGTATCTTCACAAGTTGGCTGTGCATGCTACTTCTGCCACCACTGACCATCTTGAAACTGCTCACTTGGCCATTGGAAAGGTGATTTCAACCCTCAAAGAGTAGCGCCATGAACTTAGCCTCTTGTTATTCTGTGACAATTTTAAAAATGTTTCTGCCCTAGCTGGTGCTGAGGTGTCCTTCGACACTAAAAATGATGTCAAATATACTACAAATGATGAAGATGTAATGGATATTGCTAAGGAGGCTTGCATCACTATTCCCAAATATAGCAAGGAGATTTTTGTGAAAGATACTGGTCCGAAAGGGGCTGCTTCGTCCCTCATGTAGCTGGATACTCCTCTTGATGACTAATGGTTCTTCCTCTGGTTTCCTGGGTCCTCTACAACGATGGATTGCATCTTTTTTGGTTCCTTTTTGGTCGAGGATTGTTCCTTTTTGAGCTCTGATGTTTCTCTTAGTGCTTGTTTGTTCAAGGCTATTGAATCATTTTAGTTTGAGGTGTAATTTTGAGATTGTATGTTGTTCCATCTAGTATTTTTAGTGTCCTCCTATTTATTTTTTATCCTTTTTGATCTTATGATGATCCTCTATTGTACAAGGTGTTAGGGCACCTTTCAAATGCCCTAGTTTCAATAAAATTATTAATCTACCAAAAAAAAAGTTATTTAAATTAATTATTAATTATAAATTAATTTAAGCTAAGGTTAAATAACCCTAAGGTGGGTTATTAAAAATAAAATTTGAAATTAGATTTTGAATGACATAGCGTCGACGTGAGTGAAGTTTAAAAAATGTGTATATAAGGAGGAACTCCCACACTACCAAAGATTACCATGCCTTTGAAATACATTGTGAGCTTTGTAATTTGCACTACGTCCAAGGAAGAAAGAACGTGTAAATTTGTGGAAATTCAAACGACGATGAAGGCATAAGAGGAAGAGGTTCTAACTTCCTTCTCATGGGCCTTAGTATCCCATGCGGTGGGCTCCCAAGTGCTAAGGTGCTTAGGATAGAGTATACGATGGATCGAATCTCATCGAATCCCCTTTTTGGGGAAGTAAGAGGTATGCTTTGATATTGGTCACTGAAATTTTTGGGAATATAGTTTGGGCATTTAAAAATTAATTTTTGCATATTTTTATTTGGTTCTAAGGTTGCAAGGGAGTTATAAGGGTTTTGAAAAATTAAAATTTTAATGTTATTTGCGCAAAGGTGTTGAAAGGATTGTAAGGTGTTTGGTTGATATTTTATGGTGTTGGATATTATTTTAAGTTGGAGTTTATAAGGTGTATCAAAGAAATTAATTTTATGTATATTATGATGAGTGTTATTTTTAAAAGGGAGAAATAAGGCATAAATTGAGTTGTGATTATTTTGTGTCTAAGGGAATATTTTTGAGATTAACCTTTGAAATTGGAAAGAAGAAAATTGTGATTAAGACAGTTTTTTCCAAAGGCACTTTGACATCCAACAAAAGGTATGGGCATATTATTCCTAGTGAGTGATTGTTGAAAGTTGTGTATGAAAATTTGGAGTGAAAAGGATTGTTTGGTTAGCATTTTTAAGAGTGTTTTGATTTATTGCTTCAAGTTTTTTTGGAATTAAGAGTTGTTGAGTGAAGAACTTGAACTAGGGTTTGCAAAGAACATGAGTATCATTGTTATGTGAGAGTGGTTGATAAAGCATTATTGGAAATATTTGAGTGAGTATTCATATTCTTGGACTAGGGTTTGTGAGTAAGGATTATTTCATTGAGTGATTGGTTGAGCCTAGTCAAGTGAATGTGTGAAGTGATTGTTCAAGTTCTATGAAATAAATTATTCTATATTCCAATTGAGTTGAGAAAGTGATTGAGAGTCTGGTGAATGTAAAGCATATTGAGTCTCTAAAAATTCTCTATATGTTAATAAGAGAGTGATTGAAAGTGATTGATTATTATGATGAATGAGAAGCATATTGAGTCTCTATAAATTTTCTTTATGTTTCTATAATATTGGACAAGTTCTAGTGTGATATCGTTGAGCAGATTTGAGGCAAGTCTTAGAGAAGACTTGTGGATAAATTTATGTGAAATTTTGTGGAAATCTTACAATACATATTGAGGACAGATTAGAGGATAGAGTTTGGCATAGATTTGAGGATAGGTTTGTGCCAGATCAAAGACAAATATTGAGGACAGATTTGAGGACAGAGTTTGGTACAAATTTGAGGATAGGTTTGTGCCAGATCAGAGATAGAGATTGAGGATAGATTTGTGCTAGATCGAAGGATTGTGTTTAGTGCAAATTTGAGATAGATATTTGGAGGTGATAGAGTATAGAAGATGATAGTATCTAGTGGATAGAGATCCATTAGCCAGGGCAGTGAGGACAGGTGTCTTTAGTGGATAGAGATCCATTAGCCAGAGCATTGGGGACAACAATTTTTCTAGAAGATCAGCAGTCAAAACTTAGGAGAAATGATTTATCCTATGGATAGAGATCCACTAACTTGATTAGGAGATTGGTGTCTCCTTTGGATAGAGGTCCTTGAAAATTATAGGGAAAGGATTCCCAAGAGAATTTATTTGAGAAAAATTTATAAGAAATATTTTCTCCCTGGAGTAGCCCACATTGGATGAACCACATAAAATCATGTCTCTCATGTGTGTGATGATTTGTGTTATATTTACAACTTTAATATTGCTGATGTTATCATTTATATTAAAAGGCAAAAAGTTTTATCTTATACTGTTCACCCCCCCTCAGTATAAGCACATGTTCTCCAATTGGTATCAGAGTGGATCTCTCCATGAAAAGACTAATAGCTTGGAGGAGGATCCATCAATAACACACATGAATTCAAAAAATGAAGAGAAGAATATGTTTGATATAAAAGATAAATTCTTTGCTGCTTTTAGAAAGTTGGAAAGAATTAGAGAGAATAATTCAAGCTTGAAGGAACAAATTCAAGAGGATGAAGAAGCAAGGATGGAACTTCTACAAAATATCATAGAAATAAAGATAAGGATGGAAGAAGGAAAGAAAATTGAGGAGGAAATGATAGATCTGTTAAGAGCAAAAGAAATCAAATGTGAAATATTGGAAGAAAAAATTGTTTATCTAAGGAATGAATTTGAAAGGACCAAGGTACTACAAGATGTAGAGGATAAGAAATCAAAAAGAGAATCAAGTCTTCAAGAAGCAAAAAATTCAAACAAGGATAAGCAAGCAAAGGATATCAGAAAGGAAGAAATAAAAGAAGAACCTTGGATGAAATTTAATCACAAGAGGAGGAATACTCCACCACAATATTAAGGGCATCCAAATAGGTTACATAATTTCTACCATGGTCATTTATTTTCTTGTAATAAATATGGTCATAGAGTTGTACACTGTATTAGTCTTGCAAAAAACAATGTCAATAGAAATTTCAATTCTTTTGCACCTCTGATGGATAATGATATTATATGTTACAAATGCAATAATTTTGGGCACAATGCTATATGGTATAAAAGGATACTTCCTAAGTCTAGTACATGAAAAACAAATTCAACAACTAGGAAATATGAAAGGAAAAATGTAAAAGCTAGATCAATGTTAGTTCAAACAACCCTTCATGCTCAGGATAAATAAGAACAATGGTATCTTGATAGTGGTTTCTCTAGTCACATGATAGGAGACAAAGATAAATTCATTGTATTAAAAGAAACCAATTGAGGTCATTAAGTTTTGGTGATAATGGATCAACAAGGATTGGTAGAAGACGAACTCTGAGTTTAGATAATGGAAAAACAAGAACAAAAAATGTGTTATATGTTAAAGTATTAAAACATAATTTGTTAATTGTAAGTCAACTTTGTGATCAAGGGAATATGGTTACATTCCATCCAGATAGATGTGAGATAAGAAAATAAGAAACTGGAAAAGTCATTGCCAATGCAATAAGAACTCCAAACAATCTATACATGCTTAGTGATATCAAAGGGGAAAAGTTATTTCTATCAAAAGAATATGAGAGTTGGTTGGACATAAAATATTGGGTCACTTGAATTTTGACAACATAGTCAACATAAGCAATAAACAGGATATCAGAGATTTACCCAAAATAAAAAGGCCACAAAACACAATTTGTGTACCTTGTCAACATGGAAAGCAAACTAGAACAAGATTTAAGTCAAAAGGATATATGTCATCTAAGCCATTGAGTCTAATACATACTAGTATATGTGGTCCTACTAGAGCATAGATAATTCAAGGTGAGAGTTAATTTATTCTATTTATAGATGATTACTCCAAAATAGTTTGGGTAGATTTTTTGAAGGAGAAATCATAAGCTTTTTAAAAGTTCAAAACATTTAAGAAATTGGTTGAAAATGAAACTGACAAGAGAATTAAGTGTTTGAGATATGAAATAGGAGGAGAATTTACCTCAAATTAGTTTTTAGAGTTTTGTGAAGAACATGGGATCAAGAGAGAATATTCAACAACAAGAACTCCTCAACAAAATGGAGTAGTTGAAAGGAAAAATAGAACTGTTGAGAATATGGCTAGAGCTATGCTAAATGAGTATAAGATCTCAAATGGATTTTGGAGAGAAGCAGTCAAAATAGTAGTATATATAATCACTAGGGCTCAAATGAGGGTAAACTCCATATGAGATTTGGAAAGGAAGATCAGCCACTGTAAACACTTCAAGATTTTTGGAAGCAAGTTTTACATAAGATGAGAAGATCAAAACTTAGGCAAGTTTGATCCAAGATGTTATGAAGGAATTTTCCTTGGTTATTCCTCAAAGAGTAAAGCCTATAAATGCTTCAACAAGAAAACACGCACTATTATAGAAAGTATAATGTAACAATTGATGAAAAGATAGATTCAAGAGAACCAGTTCAAAAAATTGTGTATCAGGAAGATGGAAGTTGTCAAGAAGAGTTTTGTGAGGAATAAGATGATGAAGAAGAAGAAACACAAAATATTATTCCTAAAACTCCATCTAGGTATGTACATAATAATCATCCAAAATAAAAAATCATTGGGAATCTAGATGAAAGACAGATAAGGAGAAGGATAATAACATCATCTCAACAAGTAAATTTTTCTTTGCTATCTAAGATTGAGCTAAAATACTTCAAACGGGAAAGTGGAGATAAGTTTGGATCAAGGCAATGGATGAGGAATTAGATCAAATAGAAAAAAGCAAGACCTGGGAACTTGTCCCATGACCAAAGGACAAGAATGTGATTGGCACAAAATGGGTATTCAGAAAGAAGCTAAATGAAGATGGACAAGTAGAAAGGAACAAAGCAAGGTTAGTAAGCAAAGGTTATGCACGGGTAGAGGGAATTGATTTTGATGAGACATTTTCTCCAGTTGCATGACTTGAAGCCATAAAAATATTTTTAGCCTTCTCAAGTTTTAAAAATTTCAAAGTATATCAGATGGATGTTAAGTCAACATTTTTAAATGGTGTTCTAGAAGAAGTGTACATTGAATAACCAGAGGAATTCATGTTAATAGATAAACTAGATCATGTGTGTAGATTGAAAAAGGTACTGTATGGTCTAAAGCAGGCTCCTAGATTGGATACCCTTGTCTCCTTGGGTCTTACCTGAAAGTGGCATCCCTTTTGAGATGTTTTCTACAAAAAAAAAAAAAAAGTAGGCTCCTAGAGCATGGTACTCAAGACTGGATAAATATATTCAGGAATAGGGATTCATAAAAGGAATAGCATATAGAAACTTATATATCAAAAATGAAGGGAATAATCTACTAATAGTGGTTATTTATATTGATGACATCATGTTTGGGGGAAACATTGATAAGATGTGTAAAAAAATTTCTAAGAATATGCAGCATGAATTTAATATGTCTATGTTTGGTGAGTTGTATTTTTTTCTTGGACTTCAGATTTTACAATTAGAGAAAGAGGTATTTCTCTCACAAACCAAGTATATAAAAGAAATGTTAAAGAAATTCAGGTTAGAATATTCCAAACCGGTAAGTACCCCCATGGTCATAGGATGCAAGTTAAGTAAGGATGATGAATCTCTAGAGGTATATCAAAGACTATACATATCTATGATTGGTAGATTATTGTATGTTACAGCTACAAGACCAGACATAGTACAATCAATGGGATTAGTGGTAAAGTTTTTGGCAACACCTAAGGAAAAACATGTGGCAGTGGTAAAAATAATTCTTAGGTATCTAAAAGGGACTATGGATTTTAGGCTTTGGTATCCCAAAATGATAGTTTCACACTCACAACATATACAAATGCATATTGGGCTGGCAGTATTGATGACAAAAAAATCACAAGTGGAGGACCATTCTTTCTTGGAGATTGTTTAGTCTCTTAGCTAAGTAAGAAGCAGGTTTTAGTATCCCTATCTATAGCAAAAGTAGAATATATTACATAAGTAGCCAGTTGTACACAGGTATTATGGATGAAGTGAACTCTAGAATAATTCAAGATAAAACATGATAATCTATTCCCATACTATGTGATAATACAAGTGCTATAAGTATCTCAAAAAATCTAGTAATGCACTCCAGGACAAAGCATATTTTGATTAAGTATATTTTTCTGAGAGAATAGGTGACAGATAAACAGGTAGGGTCGGAATATGTTACTACAAAGGAACAAATAGCAAAAATTTTCACTAAGCCACTTTCAAAGGATACCTTTGAGTATCTTCGAGGAAAAATTGGAGTAAGACTCCCACACCAGAATTAACCACCTCAAGAGGAGGTGGGGGAGGGGCTAAGCTAAGAGACTCATTCTTAGCCCTAAGCCCCAAGGTAACCCTTTTCCATTGATGTCAAAGGGGGAGATATTTGAGTAAGGGGGAGAGATTTGGTTTAAGGAGAAAGCATTGAGTCAGGGGGAGCAGTTTACCAGGGGGAGTAGAATAGGAAAAATGTCAAGATTTTGTAAAAAATAATTTGGGTTGCCATCAATGACAAAGGGAGAGATTTTTGGACATTTTGAGTGATAAGTTATCATTTATTTCAAGAGTAAGTGGTCATTGATGTTGAACTAACAACACCAGTCAGTGGCAGTTTCAGTTGGCAGCATCCATTTCGATTCAGTTTCAAGACCCAGTTCCAGGAAGTCAGATGAGGTCCAGAGTGCAAGAAAAAACACAAATAAATAATATTATAGTATTATTTTATATAATATTATACAAAGGAAGTTTAAACTTAATTATAAATTAATTTATTTAACTTATAAAGTTATTTAAATTAATTATTAATTATAAATTAATTTAAGCTAAGGTTAAATAACCCTAAGGTGGGTTATTAAAATTTGAAATTAGATTTCAAATGACATAGCATCGACGTGAGTGAAGTTTAAAACGTGTATATAAGGAGAAAATACCACACTACCAAAGATTACCATGCCTTTGAAATACATTGCGAGCTTTGTAATTTGCGCTGCGTCCAAGGAAGAAAGAACATGCAAATTTGTGGAAAGTCAAATGACGATGAAGGCATAAGAGGAAGGGGTTCTACCTTCATTCTCGTGGGCCTTAGTATCCCACATGGTGGGATCTCAAGCACTAAGGTGCTTAGGATAGAGGAGACGACGGATCGAATCTTGTCGGATCCCTTTTTTGGGGAAGTAAGAGGTATGCTTTGATATTGGTTGCCAAAAATTTTGAGAATATAGTTTGGGCATTTAAAAATTAATTTTTGCATATTTTTATTTGGTTCTAAGGTTGCAAGGGAGTTATAAGGGTTTTGCAAAATTAAATTTTTAATGTTATTTGCTCCAAGGTGTTGAAAGTATTGTAAGGTTTTTGGTTGATATTTTATGGTGTTGGATATTATTTTAAGTTGGATATTTTTTGTTTTTGGTTCTAGAAGATCACCAGTCAAAGCTTAGGAGAAAGGAGTTCTCCTATGGATAGAGATCCACTAAATTTATTAGGGGATTGGTCTCTCCTTTGGACAGAGGTCCATAAACATTGTAGGGAAAGGATTCCCAAGAGAATTTATTTGAGAAAAATTTATAAGAAATATTTTCTCCGTGGAGTAGCCCACATTGGGTGAACCACGTAAAATCATGTCTCTCATGTGTGTGATGATTTGTGTGATGTTTACTACTTTAATATTGTTGATGTTATAATTTGGATTAAAAGGAAAAAAGTTTTATCTTATATTGTTCACCCCCCTCTCAGTATAAGCACATGTTATCCAATGATGAACTTGAGGAATTCGATGATGAATACAACATCATGTTGATATATTCAGATGAATCCAAAGAGGAATCAGTCCCAATCACTCCATTCACCGAACAGGATGAGCACTACCTCAGAATTTTCCCCATCCATCAGCCCATCTTCCATTTTCTTCTCCCAAGGGAGTGAGTTGAACCAACCAGTGAACCACCACCTCCACCTCATCCACTTCACCAAAATATCATGTAACATATGTACATAAAAAAGAAACACAAAAAAAAAAAAAAAAAAACATAAATAAAAAAATTAACACACAAAAACATATTTGCATTGCATTTGCATGGCCTTGTCATTTGCATTTACAAGTGTTGCTTGCTGCTATTCAGGTTCTCAAGGTTCCTTCATTGATTCTAGAAGATAAGACCAAACCACTCTTCACATTGCCAACCACCATTTCCCACTAAGTCACCATGAATTTGGTTGACTTATTCACCCCACTTTGTAACCCATACGATTTGGCAAAATCAATTCCAATTGACATAAGCCTCATTTATATGGAACAAATTTCATCGCCACCATCCTTTTTTGAATTCATCCTTTTTGAGGAATTGTTAAGGGCTTCTACCATCTACATTCCTCCATCTAGCCTTGCCCTCACCTATAGCTTCGATATTTTTCCAGGTAGAAATGGAAGAGACTATGCCAGAGGAGTTTGATAATGTCATTGATGACATTCATCTGATCCCAATGCCCCATCAGCTTGAGGAAGGTTCACACATGGCCATTGAAGATACTATAGATGTGAACCTTAGCATAGATGCGAACAATCCACAAATCATTAAACTTGGAAAAATTTTATCCGTTGATGAACAAGAGCAATTGATAGCTCTCCTCAAGAAGAAGAAGGGCATATTTGCATGGTCCTATAAAGACATGCTTGGTCTTGACCCTAACTTGGTTGTCCACAACTTAACCTTGCACCCTGATGCTAAGTCGATCAAACAAAAACTGAGAAAGTTACATCCTACCATTGCCCTCATGGTCAAAGAAGAGCTTCAAAAGCTATTAGATGTGGGTTTCATTCAACCCATTGACTATCCTGAGTGGCTTTCAAATATGGTGCCCATTCGTAAGCCTAACAGGGTGATACACATTTGCACTGACTTTTGAGATCTTAACAAAGCGTGTCCTAAGGATGAATTTCCTCTACCAAACATCGATACTCTTGTTGACACTTGCGCTAGCCATGAAATTTTTTTCTTTAATGGATG
This sequence comes from Wollemia nobilis, assembly GCA_028583015.1. Lineage (NCBI taxonomy): Eukaryota > Viridiplantae > Streptophyta > Pinopsida > Araucariales > Araucariaceae > Wollemia > Wollemia nobilis. The sequence continues at coordinate 1,673,024 of JAQPPZ010001192.1, forward strand.
GTTTTTTAGGATACAATCAGATTCGAATCAATCTTGATGACCAACACAAAACAACATTCACAACACCTTGGGGGACTTTTTGTTACAAGGTAATGCCATTTGGCCTTAAAAATGTAGGTGCCACTTATCAACGTGCCATGACATACATCTTCCATGATTACATGCATAAGATCATTGAAGACTATGTGGATGATCTATTGGCAAAATCTAAAACTCGACAAGAGCACATTGGTGTCTTAGAGAAAGTTTTTGATTGACTTCTAGAGCATAATGTAAGGTTGAACCCCAAGAAGTGTGTCTTTGATGTCACCTCAAGAAAACTACTAGGATTCATTATCTCCAAGAGAGGCATTGAAGTGGACCCAAACAAGGTCAAGGCCATCATGGAGATGCCTCCCCCAACAAAATTGAAAGAGTTGCATAGTTTACAAGGAAAGATCCAATCGATCCATCATTTCATTGCACAACTCTCAGACAAATGTAGGCCATTCAATCACCTGCTACAAAAGGGGGTGATATTTTCATGGATAGAATAATGTCAAAAAGCTTTTGATGATATCAAGCAATACTTGGCTTCTCCACTAGTCTTAACTCCACCTCGCCTAGGGGTCCCCTTCCATATTTATGTCTCAGCAATGGACTTTGCATTAGGGACAATGCTTGCACAAAAGAATGAAAACAATCGAGAGCAAGCAGTCTACTATATTAGTCAAACATTGGTAAGCTATGAAACCAGATATACTTATGTAGAAAAACTATGCCTAGCAGTGGTTTTTGCCACTAAGAAACTCAGACATTACATGCTAAGTCACACTACCTATGTCATAGCTAAAGAAAATCCTCTATGTTACATGATGTCTCACACTTACAACAACACCCACACTACAAAATGGATAATGCTCCTCACTAAATTTGATCTTGAGTTCATTAGCCAAAAATCCATTAAAGGTCAGGTAATAGTCGATCAGCTTGTGGAAGCTCCACTTCCTAGTGATCAACCATTGATTATTGAGCTCCTAGATGATTCAGTATTTACCATCACTAAACAAGAAGAAGATGTCATTCCTGAGGAAGATGTCGATATCACACTATTCTTTGATGGTTCTAAGTGCGAAAAAGGACAAGGTGTAGGAGTCATATTTCATACACCACAAGGGATACCTATTCCTTTATCATTCAAACTCAATTTCCCATGCACAAACAATAATGCAGAGTATGAAGCCTTAATATTAGGACTTCAAGCAGCCATAGCTATGAGCATAAAGTGTATCAAGATATTTGGTGATTCCCAACTTGTCATTCATCAAGTAAACGAAGAATACCAATGCAAAGAACCAGTCTTAAAACTTTATCATGAAGTAGCAATGAAATTGCTTGTAAAATTTGATTGGTATGAGATTGATAGCTTGCCTAGATCGACTAATAGATTTGTAGATGCGATGGCCTCTCTAGGATCATTGATTCCAAAGAACTTCGAAGGAGAGGTACAACCATTAATTGTCACAATGATCTCTAAATCTACAATTTCTTGTGCTGAATCTAAATATGAGAAGGATGTTTGCTTTATCCATGTAGAGTCATATGAGCCTTGGTCTAGTCAAATAAAAGCCTTCCTCAAGTTTGGAACACTCCCATCAGACATATCACGAACTACCAAATAAACTTTCAAACAAAAGGTAGCTCATTTCACTCTCTTGGGGGACGTGTTGTATAGATGTGGTTATGATGGAGTCCTCCTTCATTGTCTCGAGCCTATAGAGGCCCAAAGAGCAATATTTAAAGCTCATGATGGTACTTGTGGTGGTCACTTTAGTGGAATGGCCATCACAAAGCATATTTTATGCATGGGTTATTATTGGCCCACCATGGAACGTGATTATTGCACTTATGTCAAGAAATGTCAACAATATCAACAACATGCTAATTTAACTCATGTGCCATCACAAGCCTTACAACCTATTCAGAGTCTTTGGCCATTTTCACAATGGGGTTTGGACTTGATTGGTAAAATCTCACCTCCTTCCTTGAGATAACACACATTCATCATCACAGCCACTGAATACTTCACAAAGTGGGTCGAGGTAATTCCTCTAACTAGTATGATAGGACCTCGAATTATGGAGTTTATACTTCAACATATCATCTATCACTTTGGTATCCCCTCAAAAATAATCTCTGACAATGGCAAGTCTTTCAAGAACAAGGATGTTCGAGCACTTTGTGAGAAGTATAATATCCAACATAGTTTCTCGACTCCTTATTACCCATAGACAAATGGACAAGCTGAGGCAACCAATAAGACCTTGATCGCTATTCTCAAGAAATTAGTCAAATAAAATCATCGAGATTGGCATACTCAAATCCCCTTGGCATTATGGGCTTATCGAACAAGCATCCACATGCCTATTGGGGCAACACCATTCTCATTGGTCTATGGTGTTGAAGCCATCATGCCTCTTGAGCTCGAGATCCCCTCACTATGCATATTTCATTGCAGGAATTCATAGATGATGATACTACTAGACAAGCACGTCTTGACCAACTCATGCTCCTTGATGAAAGGTGAATCAATGCCTTGGAGCATTTATGAGTATATCAAGATCATTTAAAGCGTGCTTACAATACCAAAGTCCATCTACATGAATTCCAAGTAGGAGATCTTGTCCTTAAAGAGAATCAACAAAACACCAATGCATTACCACATCTTCATGATAAATTCATGGCTAATTGGTTAGGTCCATACATTATCAAACAAAAGGTGGGTCAGGGAACTTATAGGCTTGCCAGTCTAGAGGGAGTAGAAGAGCCCGAACCACTAAACATCATCCACTTGAGAGCATTCTATGCTTAATGTAATTTATATATGTATATATACATGGCTAATACACAAAAACATCATTCATACACATTGCATTTCACACATTCATTTTGCACAATCACATTCATTATCATTCCGATGCATTTCATCCACCATACTAGGGGTCATTTGTTAAGTTTAGATAATAATTGATCCAATAAATCTTGTTGCCTTAATCAGGGGCACCCTCAAGTCAACATCCATCCCATTGCACCATTTCATAAATCTAGTCATCATTTGCAATACAAATTTCCATCATCCCTAGGTGTTTTCGATCACTCAACCACTCCTAGTGTTTCAAGCAACCTCCAATACATGTCAAGTTTTCTCTAGGACCAAGGCACATTTTCACTAAAGAAAATCTTGAGTTCTGGGAGTTGAATCTAACATTCTTGAACCAAACACATCTTACACATATTAAAAACATCTTGTGTCAAAGAGGGATAACACCATGATTGGGTTGAACCTCAAAGCGAAAAAGTCATCTTTGCTTGTCCCATTATGCACATAGTCCAAAATAAAAAATAATGGTCTTCACCACTATCAACACTTTCAAATAAAAGAATGAGTAGTAAGGATAGGGTAAAATTCTCATCACACCTTGGTTGAGAATCCGATTCCCCAAAGCTCTAACTCTTTTACATATCACACACCACATATCCTCAAGTCGTAAGGATAGAACTACATTTCCATCCAGATGGTTAGGTAGTCTGAATCCCCAAAGCTTAGAGATCAGATCATTGGACTATGGAGCTAATCTCCACTAGGGCTATAGATGCTTGAATGGTAGTGGAGTACACTCATGCATGGTGACATGTCTCTCTTGAAGAGACCTATGATTGCACATAAGGACAAGCTAGCTTCTTGGTCTCCTCCATGATAGGTTTCATCTCAATTTACTCAAGATGGGTTAATGAACTCACTTGCACACACATTGGTTCTTGATTACCTTGAGTCACTACCATGCTCATGATTGGTAAATGAACACTTCACTACACACACATTTGGTCTTAGAGAAATTAGATAGAACTTAGTGAGTTTGTTTGAAATCACTAGGATGTTTGAGTCTCTGTAAAACAATTCAAATCAATCATCCATAAGCCAAAACAACATCCATATCATTATCACATCATTACATGAGTCTTCCATTTCACATACCACCATTTTTGTGTCCCTGATTAAGCAACAATGATAACAATGGTCAAGCAAATCTAAACTACTACAAATGATCATTAGAGCATCAATTCATTTGCATTATCACAATTCATACACATCATCATTACATTATCATCCATCACATATACACATGCATTCACACAAACATTCACACAAATTCATAACACAAAAGTAAAAGCCATGTATATATATATATATAAATTGCATGTACAATGAATACCCGAAGGCTATATACAATGGAGCACCAAGGCTCATATACAAAAGTGCATCTATGCACTAGCTAATACCCATAGGTAGACCCCTATGACCCTAAAGGAGCCCTAGACCTAGAGTCACTATACCTAATAGAACCCACTATGGAGGAGGAAGGTCGCTCTAGCAGCCCAATGTGATGCTGCATAAGTAGATCCTCCAAATCCTAGATGTACCCCTCCTAGGATCGAAGGTGTAGCACATCCTACCTCTAATAAGCATCCCTCTATGCTAACTCTACCTAGAGCCTCACTATCATATCCTCACCTCCACCTACCACCACCCATACCTCCAACTCCATCTATAGTCGAGCTATCTCTACATCTCACTCTACCACCATCTATCAAAGCTAGTCTCACTCTACCTCGAGCCTAGCCCACTCCTCCTCACTTCAACTAGGAGGTCTCTCTAAAACCTCCTCCATACCACCATCACCATCACCTCCAATATCTAGAGGCTACTCTATTGCATCCCTCACCTACCTCCTTGACTACTAGACCTATGATGTCTCTAACATCAAGGAGTCTCCTCAACCTTCATTGCTATCCTCCCCATCATCCCCACTACCCTCCTCAACCACCTAACTTGATACCCATGGTGGTTGTGAAGTAAACCATGCATCATACTCTATCATGGTCCCAACATCATCCACATCTAGGAGATCTATCTCCTCATCATCCCTATACTCCACCCACCACTCCTCCACACAAGGTAGGCTCGACTCATCAGATCGATGCCTATAGAGCACTAGAGCCTCAAGTACCCCCTATCATATCCCAAACTACCATAACACCCATGAGAACTAGATCAACTCCACCTCACTCCCATGTCACCCAACCACCCATCTAGCCTACCTAACCCATCATAGTTCTCTCCATCACTGAGCCACCTAGCATCTCACCATGGCCTCCAATACACCTAATCAAGCATCAACCCTACCCATAAATCTCTACACTCCTAGCCACTATGACTAGGATGACTAAAATGTACCTCCTCAACTACCTACCATCTCAATACATAGGGTTGATCCCTATCCCACTCCTCATAAGGCAAGCCCATAGGATGAGCCACACTGAAGTGCTCCTAACCCCAGACCTACAGCAACACACTACAACCCAACCCCTTCCACCCTCACCTCCTCACCTCATACAACTCCATATAAATCTAAGCCAGTAGATTCGATGCCCATGCATACACCCGAGGCTCATCGATCATATCATACACCAACTAAATCATGTTCCATGGGAACCGACAACTAGTGTTGTTAGGCACCAATACATTGGCCAATAGGAACATGACCAAGGTAGGTAGTGCCTCCAACTCCTTCTTCACATACATCTCCAAATACCTGATCCCTCCACCCCTAATACTCACATCCCTCCACCCATCTCCAAAAATCTACCTCAACTCATACTCCTTATCATGTCCAACTTGGACACGCAACCCCTCCACTGGTACTCAAAATATGCGGTATACATCTTCGAGTGTCACTATCACCTCCCCTATCGAGGAGCTAGAACATCCCCTATCTAGATCCCACATCTCTACCAAGGTAGAGAGGTACCCCTCATCAGCCCTCACCACCTCAATCCATGCAACCCTAGCCAATCCCACCCACTCCAACCAATCCCAATTAACCTTCTACAACACCTTTCTCACCCTTAGTATGATAGGTGAGAATCGATGTCAAGCCTCCAAGATCCTCAACTATAGCACAACACAACATGCAAATGCACATTACCATCACATTCATTACAAAAAAAAAAAATGCAAAATCTAAACAAGAGTGCCAAGGGCACTTACCTCAACCACCTGCACCTCCACTCCTGCTACCGCATCCACTCCCTCCATCGCCATCACCACACTCCTTCACTCACTCACTCTCACTCCTTCAAACACTACTTCTAGAACTCTCAAATGCAAGAATGAATCCAATTTCACCTCTACAACCCTCTTATAGCTAATTTTGGTGCACTCAAATACCCAAGGGCATCTTCCTAGCACACTCAAACACTACCCTGCATCTGCCATGTGGTAGACACTCTCACATCTATGCATGATGTGGACGTTGGTCGATGTTTGGATCTAGAATGTTGCAAAAGGACTCAAAGGGCCTCAAAATATAGCAAAACCCCATAAAATCATCTCAAATTCCATCCATGCATCCATTTCATCATCCCATTATGTTTTGTGAAGATACAGATTGATTTGGATGCTTCATTTTTGATTGTGACCAAAAGTCATGAAAATACCTAAATCATGTACAAAACACCTCAAAATGGTCCAAAATTTCACAAAACTACCACATTCACTATCCTAATCATTCATCACATCATTCCATCACATTTTGTGATAATTTGGATTGATTTGGGTATTTAATTCTTGATTGCAACCAAAAGTCACAGAAATACCCTAAATTGCTTCAAAATATCCCAAATCAAATTCCAAATTTCACAAAATCATAAAATTCACCCATCAATCATTGCATAATTCATACCATCATCATTCACAATCATCAAATTCATTCATCATTGCATTTCCATTCAACATTTTCCAATTCCACTTACATTATCAAGTGAACCTCGTATCTAGTGGTTTACTCTATTACCCTAGTGATTGCAGTAATTGGTTATCCATGCAACTCAGTAGGATGGGTAGATCACCATAAGGATACTTTCATTCACATTCATTTACATCATTCATATCATCCAATCAAAACCCTTTTTTTATTGGGACAAAAGCAAAAATCACTCATTGCACTATTCACAATCACTACATCATTCACATTCCTTTACATCATTCATATCATCCAAGTGAACCTCATATCTAGTGGTTTACTCTATTCCCCTGGCAATTGTAGCGATTGGTTATCCATACAATTCGATAGGATGGGTAGATCACCATAAGGACACTTGCTCATATCATCATCCAACATCCTCTTGTTTGAAAACAAAATCTTGTTGGTCTCTCATTTTTTGAGTGAGACTATGCTCAGACTAATTTGCTCAAAAGTTATCATTGAGGCCCTTTTTCATGGGGTCACAAACATGGATAACCTTCATTACAACACTAATTTTACATTAATAGTCATCGGGAACACAAACCCACTAGGTTGACTCTCTCTTTACTTTATCATCTTGCATTTTCATCATTTTGCATCTCAATGATGCCGAAAGGTATATTTTTCAACAGCACAGAATCACCCCAAACTTGGGGTAACCAAATTTGATTTTGATTTCCCACATCAAGATACACTCACTTACATCATTCATATCATCCACATCATCAAAAACCCTTTCATCTATTGGGGCAAAAATAGAATACATTATCCACCTACATTTACATCATTCATATCATCCACAATTCAAAAACCCTTTTTTATTAGGAAAAGGAGAATCAATCATTACATCATCATCTATTTTACCCACATTTACATCATTCATATCATCCACATCATCAAAAACCCTTTCATTATTGGGGCAAAAATAGAATACATCATCCACATACATTTACATCATTCATATCATCCCCAATTCTATCAATTGGCTCATGAGATTCATTCTTCACTCATTCACCAATTGAGGGGGTAAGCTACACCAATAATTTTTGTCTCTAAGATCTTCTTGCGCACCAAGGAAAAGAAGTTGCTTCACCAAACCAGGTGTCTCTTATTTTTGCACCGCATTGTGTTTCACGCAACGCGATACAAAAAGGGGCATCTGTAGACACCAAATCCTAGCCACTTGTCATCCATACATCATCCAATCACAACCATCCATTATTTATATATATATATATATATTTATATATATTTATATATATATATATATATATATATATATATATGAATAAATCTCAGCCACTCATCATGACTTAATCTCAACCATCCATCTAACATGATCCATGTCACATATCAATGCATAATCTTAGCCCTTCATCATGTTTTAATCTCGATCGCCCATTGGTGTCGTCGAAACCCTAACATGTTGAAGGTAAGTTATAAAAGATCATTCACTTTTGTGAATGAGGGTTAAGCGGTTAGTTGATTCAAAAGTTGATTGTGGATTCCTAAGATCATTAGAGCCCTTCATCCATCATCATCCAAACCCTAGCATTTTTCTAACACCTTCCCTCCTTGCCACTACTGCATCCTCCATTTCTATCACCAAAACCCCTACAAACCAGATCTAGTTTTGCAAGTACCCCCCCAAAACCCCTAAACACTACCGAGTATTCCTAGAATGCTACTGAGCATTCCAAGAATACTGCAGGGTGTTCACAACTCTCCTCAAATGCTCCAGGGTATTTCCCCTTAGCCAGTTTGCTATCGACAAACCCTTGAATGCTCATAAGTGTTCATGAACCATCATATCATAGAAGAAAAACATAGATCGAACAAATCAGGTATTTTCTAACAAGGTAACATGTATTATTGCTTTTCAACTTATATTTTCTATATTTGACTTACATTTTATCATCATTACACCTAGGGTTTGTAGATCTATTATTTAGAGGGTCTCACACAGTGGAGCCCTCGCATATGCTACTAACCTCTTTGTGTTGTGATCTATTTGCAGGTATAGGAGACATCTTACTTGATGATTGTTGCAGCTTGGGTGGTCCTATAGGGATACGCAAGCCCACCCACAAATTGTTTGGAGTGAAGATGATTTTAGAAGACACCAACATTCTTTTGAACGAGGGTTTTACAACCCTCGCATTGTAATAATTGTATCAAAGCATACACTAGCATTGTAACCCCATATTTGGGGTAAATCTATTGTACAAATTGGAGATCCAAGCTCCTTGAGTTATAATAAATTAGATCTATCAATTTTGTGCATATATTATCTTTTGCTTTGATCTATTGATTTATTGGTGTTGTTCATTTTTACTTTACACAGCCATATAGAAATGTGGTTTTCCACTTCTCTTGAGTTAGAAGGTCACCCATATGGAAATATGATGATTCACCTTTCATGAGTTACAAAGTGCATTTAATTAAAATTTGCATAAATATGACTTGTTTTTTGTTTCATTTGTCTTTTACTAATGTGTCAACATGCCTAGAGATGCATTTTGATAATGAAAATATAAAAATAGAAAACTACTATTCTTAGTAACTATTTAGTTTTGCATTTTTAAGGGCCTTTGGAGCATTTTTTCCAAGTAGTTGGTCTAGGCATGGATTTCCTATTGAAAATTCTAGATCTTTCTCTAGAATTTCCAATGCATTTTGAATAGATCAAAACTAAGTTTTAAAAACAAGTTATGCCCTTGATAGTATGTTTAAGATTAAAAAATAGAATTTTGGATATTTTTAAGAATAAAACCATGCCATAAAAAGGTCACATGCCTGGATAATTTGTATTCCTTAAAATGCAATGGTCCCATTGCATCAAATTTTATATTAGGTACATATATTATTTCTTTATCTAATTTTTTGAGCCATTCCCCTTGGTGATGAAGTTGTCCTACCTTGATCACTTTGTAAATCAGAGTGGATTACCTTCTAGTGATCCTAGTCCACGTATTAACAATATGATCCTCCTATGCTAGTCCTAAATTTTTTGGATTGATTTCCTCAATGTTCAACTATTTTGCTACTATGGAAGCATCCAATAGGGGTGGATGATAAGGCCTATGAAGTCCAAAATTAAATATTAAATGCAAACCAAGATAACATGATAGATTCCATTCAAAGGAATTTTCTTCCACCTTCTTTGTGATGGTGTATTTTCCATAGTGAAGAGGTAGAATCTTACTATGGGGTCTTGCAAGTGTCTCATTTTGAATACATAATCATATCTTATCTCTAACCTTGAATTGATGTTGGTCATTACATGTTTATATTTATAATTTATATTTTCCAAGAGGTCATAAACCTATTGTTGGATGTGTTGAATTTATTCCACAAACTATACTACATTTTCTATTTCTTTATCCATGAGGTAACTACTCCATGGGTTGCATAAGTAAAGCTACATCAATGGGTTCTAAGGGTTGAATCCTAAAATAGACATGAAATGGGTTGTGTTTGATAGAGCTATGAAAAATACAATTGTACCGATGATGAATGTATGGGAGACTCTCATTCCATGTGCATGGATGCTTGGAATTGTAGATTCAAAGAAGATATATAATTTAATCAATTCATAACTTCTTTTTGGTCATCAGTTTGAGGTTGGAAGGTTATGAACATGGTTAGTTTTTTGTCCATCATGATCCATAGGGTAGACTAGAAATAATAAAAAATATGTTATCCCTATTAGGTACAATGGAAATTGGAAAACCAATATTGAGCCACACATGATGAAAATAAATCTTAGTAGCCTCCTCAACTAAAATGGATTTCTTATAAGGAATCATGATAGTCATTTTTGAAAAATGATCAACTACTTCATAAAAATAATCATTGCCATGCTTAGATGTGGGAAAACCTAAGAGAAAATCCATTGAGATATATTTCCAATTATTTTATGGCATTTGTAATGGTGGATTCAATATCTAATTCTTGTTTATTGGTTTGGAAATAGCATAGGGGTTACATGACTTGATGTACCTCTTGAAATTTTTCCTCATCCTAAGCCAATAAAAGTAATTTTGAAATGTTGCCAATGTTTTTCCATCCCAAAGTGACCTACTAATTTTCTAAAGTGTGCTTCCAAAATAATTTTTAAGAACTCATTATCTTGTACACAAATATGTCCCATATGGTATAGCAAGTTATCTTGCAAAAAAAAATAGAAACATGCTTACCCACACAGAGAGCTTGATATGCATTCGTAAAGTTAGAATCTATTTCATACAATATGGATCAATTGGAAGTATCATGCCCATAAGAATAAAGAATGGTGGTGAGTGCTATGGTTGGAGGTTAGATCAAATAATATATTACTAAATTGACACTCCCTTTCTTATATTTTATGATCAAATGAAACTATTATAGATATGTGGCTCACTTTTGATATCTTTTATTCCTTAGATTACTCTATGCTCAAATGAACTCTAGAGGTTTGTAATATATATGGACGATGGTTTCATTACCCAATATATATTGCTTCAAATATTTGCATTCTTAGACAATGGCATATAATTTTTTTCATATGTGAGGTATTTTCAAACTAATTCATTGAATATTTCATTGTGATAGGCAATTGATACCCATGTTATATGAAAATAGTTACCAATGTATCCTCAAATACATAAATTGTTACCTCAAAAAGTTGATATAGATTAGGTAGGTAAGTGTAGGAGCTAAACACAAATGGTCCTTACAACCTATAAAATTCCCTTGGTTGTGTATCTCCATAGTGAACTTGAATTTTCCATCTCCTTTGTTTACTTTACATGGTGGCCAAGCAATGTGTGAGAACCCCAATATGAGTAATTGATATAAATTGGTAAGATCAAATTATTTATAAGATCTATGAGAGTATTTTGTATATGCCAATCACTAATTACCTAAATATTCTCATGATCAACATGGAATACCTCTTTATCAATAATATATCCAATGTATCAAATCTACATCATGCCAAATGAGCACCTCTCCAAATTAGCATATAGCTTGTATATTAAAATAATTTGAAGTACTCTTGAACATATTATAGATGTTTATCCTATGTATTACTATAGATGAGAATGTCATATAATTAAACTACTATAAATAATATAGAGTAGGGATGCAGGATGTCATCTTCCATCCTCATGAATGTGGCAGGTGCATTGCTCAAGCCAAAAAGCATAACCATCCGCTAAAACAAACTCTCCTAAAATTTAAATGTTGTATTCCATACATCACTTAGTTCTATAGATATTTGATGATAGCTAAATCTGAGATCAATTTTGATGAAGAAATTTGTACTATGGATCTAGTCCAATAAGTCATATGAGTGAGTGGATAATTTAAGTACTTCATAATAGTTTTATTTAAATATCTATTGTTAATGTAGAGTCTCCATGTTCCATATTTATTTGGAGATAATATAGTTGGAATATGACATGGTGAAGCACATGATTTAATGTATGCCTTTTGAATCAATTATTGGACCTGCTTCTTGATTTCATCATTTTAAAGGATTGATCTATAATAAATAGGTACATTTGACAAAGGAGAAGTAAGAACTAAATTAAATAAGTACTTTACCTCACAATGAAGTGGAACTCTAGTTGGTTATTTAAACAAGTCATTATATTATGCTATAATATGGTCCATATAATTTTGTTGTACAAGACCTAAAATTGATGTAGCAATGGTCCTCCTACTTTGTGGCTTGATCATCAATAGAATAATTTTTCCAATTTTGGTTATCATCTTTATGCATTTTTAGCATTAATTTAAGGAAATAAAGATAGGAGGATAGTGATAGTGATGATGACCCTTTGGGTCCTTTGGTTATCATCCTAAAGCACTAATATTTGATAGTGATGATGACCCTTTGGGTCCTAGACTCATATACAACATGTATCTTCCACATAAATGATTGACCTAAAATCACATCAAAAACATATAAGGGTACAACACCATACAAAAATTTATCTTTGAAGGTCTTGATGACATAAGAGAGGATACATTATTTATTGAAACAAATGTATCTATCCTATTTAAACCATCCAATATCATATGGTTGTGGGTGTGGTGTAATAGATAGATTTAAATCCTTCATCATTTGAGTAGAAATTAGGTTCTTTCTACTCCCACTATAAATGATGAAATGTAATGGATTACCCTTGGTTTATATTTATGAGTGGAATAAGCATTCTCCCTCTCATGATTCATTTGGTTCAACATGTGTGGTATAAATGGTCACATATTATTTGACTTCCATAATTCACTTCCCTTTGTCCTTAGCCTATGAATGTGGAGGTAGTGATGCAATGGATGTATAAAGTTGTGACTCAACAAATAATGACTAAATTGTTTAACAATATTCCCTTGAAAGTTATTTGCTCTTATGATAATTGCACCATTTCCCACTCTCGGCCTTTGAGGGATTATTTTATTAGGAGTATTTTTTTGCTTCCAATTCTAATTTTGGGGCTGACCCCTTTATCCTAATTTTTAGGGAGTCACTCTTGCATTAATTGGATAGTCCTTAGTGTTCTAGTTTGTGTTTTTTGCTCCTATTTTTCTATTTTTTTATTCTTTTGCTTGAATTTGATAGTAATTTTATATGCCTCTCCCAATATCTTGAATTCAAAGAGATTCATTTCCTCTCGAATGTATTACTACAACCCACTATAGTAATTAAGGATTATGTCCTTTTCAATAGCTTGAATACCTATATTTTATTCCACGGAGTGGAAAGCATCAATATAATCTTTAATAGATTGGTATTTACCTTGATGCAATTGTTTCCATCACATATATTGGTCTTCATAGGATCTCATGTGATATTATTCTTCCTTGATGGCCTCCATGAAATTATCCCATGTGACCACTACTTCATCTTCATTTTCTTCTGTAACCCTCTTAAAATATGTTTCCCACCAATTTATAATAGGTAAAGAAGCTTTCATGAGTACAAAAGTGATTTTATCACTGTTAGTGAATTTATTTATAGAGAAGTATGAAGATAATTCATCCAATCAAATTATAGAGCATTAGTATTAATTTTTCCTTCAAAATTAGAAATATTAAAATTCATCTACACCTTAAAACATGTAGGATCATTTAAAATGCTAGGGTAGAAAGAGGTTCTCTAGAGAAGGTTGTATAATTTACAATGAGAACCATTAATTAATATGAGAAAATTGATCCATCTTCATTCCTATTTTTCATAAGGGATTCATTCAAAATATCCTTGAAAGAATCATTTTTTTGGTGTTGTCTATTTTGGTTTTCACCTAAGATCCTTTGAAATGATAAGGGAGATAATAAAAGGGACCTCACATCTAATACCAACCTTTGATATCATAATCTCATATTTATGGACATACACTCAAAAGAGACCACTTTGATATCATTGATCTAAAATTTAGAATTTTGACTATATCAAAACAAATTATTTTGAGTTAAGGAATATTGAGAAAGAATGCAATTTATAAACAATAGACTATAAAAAAACATAATACAAGAGTATATTAGCAAAATAACTAAATTATTTTATTGCTAAAAAAATAGAGTACAAAGCAAGCAATATATGAGAAGATATGTGAGGCCATGTATTGAATGTGTACCAAAAATACTAGATTTATGTTACACCCCTTAGGCCTTACACCCAAGAAAAAATTTGGTTCTAATTTTTTAGAAGACCATTTTATAGCTAATAAAATACCTTTACAAGCACACAGTTTTGAAATTTTTCCTCACGGTTGGAAGATGCTAGACATGTGTTGATATGCTATTAGTTGGTTGCCTAACATGGGTGGTAAAAACCTAAATATAGGTGAGAATATCCTAAACATGGTACCTCTACATGCTTATTTATTTTAATATATGTAACTTTATAATATGCAATTGTGTGAAACACCATGAGAGAAGAAAAATTCTTAGATGTAATGTTGAATGTATTGTGAATGAAGTTCTTCTTGTTCTATTTTTTTGTATGTGCTCTATGGCATGTCATGTATAAATGTTTACTAGTAAATCATTCTTTTCATTTTTTTAGTTTCTTATCAACTACACATTATTTTATTTATTATATGAGTTTATTTCATCCTTTGTTTGTTGTTGAGTTATTTGGCTACACATTTCACTATGCCAACAAGTGGTATCAAGGTAGCTTGAGAAAACTTGTTTTCATTGCTGTGCACAAAGCTTGTAAATAATTTTTTTCTATGTGTTATTTTTTTTATAGATTTGCATATAAATCCATATCCATAGCACATGGTGTAATGAGAGCTTTGTGAAGATTTACAACATAAAATATGGAAGGTAAATATAGTATAGAGAAGTTCAATGGATAAAAATTCAATCTCTAGAAGTTGAAGATATCATTTTTGCTTGTGGAAAGAGATTTGAAGATGGTTGTCACTGCAATAATGATACTTGCAGAACACAAGTTGAATGAGACAAACATAATGAGAAATCCATTGCCTTTATTGTGCTGAACTTGGATGATTATGTTTTGATGAATGTCTAGGGTGATAAGACTGCTAAGGAGCTATGGGATAACCTAGGAAATTTGTATGTGATGTGGTACCAAAGTGCCACACACAAATACGAAAGATAAATAAACTACAAAACTAAAAGCTAAATGAATGCATTGCCTAGATGGTGCTTAAATAGCATATTACCAGAATCTAGTAGCTGCAACCACTTTGGAAGGATACAAGGTGAGTTTGAAACTTAAAAAAAACTTATCTAACCACTAGCTAACTAAAGCATCACCTAGTTAGCTAAAATATAAAGGAAAACTAACTAGGTGCTAACAACTAACAACTAGGAGGTTGTCCAAAACAACTTGCCAACTAGAAGCTAGCATGAGCAAGGTGGCTCACATTATTAGCAATAATAATAATAATAAAATATACCTAAGCTAATACTTAGGCTATTTTATACCCTCATCATACCTCCCCACAATAGAAGCATTAGACTCCAATAATTTTACAATAGAAGTGGAAGTGTGAGATACCAAACATTGAAAATAAATCTTACTGGTTGGATGGAGTGAAGTCTAAAGTGCCATGTTATCATTGGCCCGGGAAATGTCAATGAAATCCATTAGTGCCTATGCTAGAATGCCACACTTGATTAGTACTCTATCACAACCCTTAGAAGAAGTAAGCTAATGAGGACCAATATCATGTTGTTGAGGCTACTAAGTCTTCTACAAAGCTAGAGTAGGAGGAGCAGGAGGAGCAATAGGAGCAATAGGAGGAGGAGCCGATGAAGAAGAAGTTAAATCCTTACGAATATGAGGAGGATATGGGTCAACTGATGTTAGTGTATCTTTTGGTCTATCAAAGATTAAGGAAATATTCTTTGGTTGTGTTTGAATGGGGTGCATCAAAAGTGCATCATACTTATTAATTTCAACAAAAAAACCTTGTATTAATGGTGCAATGTATATGTGTTTTAAAATGCATTATATATAGCCCTATTGTAAAATTGATAGGGCTTGCCCAAAATCAAACCACAATAATCCATGGGAATCACATCGCATGTGAATCTATCCACATAATGTGGACCAAAGGCAAAAGACACCATATACCAACTGCTAGAGTATGAGATCACATGTGAATCTATCCTTTGTATTAAGGTACATTTTTGGAAGAGATCGACACCTTCTAGATTGATATCACATGGCCAACTGCTAGAGTATGAGATCATGATTTACTACATGACCATTTCTATCAATTTCATTTTTAAATACTAGATGCAGTCCTTTACATTCACCAATTAGCTCTTGTATCCTTTCAGAAGCTAGATCCAAAACTGACTATGGAAAAATCGTGGGTAATAACAACAACATCAAATCAAGTGGGCCAACAGGCCTCGCTCGAGATTTCTGCCCCACTCTGCTTTTCTTCAACTCCTCCCCAACACGATGATGATAGAAACACGATCTCTAAGGACTCGTAGGTAGCATCACCATCATCATTTGCTCATTGCTAAAAATATCATCTTCGGAGGATTGAAATCAATTGCACAGACATCCAACAACTTTCAAAATCATGACTTGGCTTCTTTTTGCTCTATTCAGGTCTTAGAAACTTGCATTGATGGCATCAACACAGTCCAGGTAATAGAAAATCAGGCAATACATGAACTTTCATTTTAAAGAAAAAATTGGGAGCCATGATTCTTTCAAAATTCTAGTTTCTGATCCATTGTAAACAATGGAGAGCATACTCCCTATTTTGAAAAAATGGGGGGAAAATGAAAAAATGAAAAATGGGGGGAAAGGATGAGGTCAAGCTCACAAGGCCAGAGAAATCCTGGAGCTCTGATACCAAATGTTGGGAGTGAAACTTATGAGATATTTTTATTGATACAAATGAGTTACATATATAGGCAGAAGGCCTATATAATAAACTGACAAGTGTCAATATAAACTGACAAGTGTCAAAACAGAGGCATAGTGCACTTTAATTCTAACATGGTATAATAATACACCTAATTGAAACTATTTTTGCACCAAGATGAAGCATTATTTTGACCTAGATATTAAGTTGAATAAAAAAAAACTAGGGACCTTGGAAAAGTTGAAGTATTTTGACTAGAAAATCCTTGCATGGGAAAAAATGAGATATAAGATATGAACTTCAAATAGGTCATTATTAGATGGACCGTGGTGATTAGTTATTTTCCATCTAGGATTAAAAGCACCCAACTAGTTCCAAGAGGGCGAGAATAATAGGGGAAGCTCCAAATATCCCACCTAGTTTGTAAAGCCCACCATGTGCCCTACACTCTAAAACTACATATCCATTGACTAAACTAGTAATAATCAAATTTATGGTGCAACCAACAATAAGAGAAAAGTACCAAGGGTTTGAGAAATATGGACCAATGTTTGGGAATGTGGAGGAAGTATAGGAACAATGAATTAGAAAAATAAACTAGAGAAGGGAAAAATATTCCAAAGAGGAACCCCTCCTAAGTTGGGAATAGCCAAAGTCATGGCCCGTACTCCATCCATATCCACTTCCATTCCACTCTCCATAACTCCTACTTCTTTCTCCACTTTCACTTCTTCTATTATTCCTTGTTATTCTTCTTCCACCTCTTCTTTTATTGTACTTACATCATCTTCTAGTGTAGCTCATGGTTCTTCTAGAGGTACTCCACCTCCAACTACCACATTTACTCTTAAAATTGTAGACACCAAAATCTAGCCACTTGTCATCCATCCATAACTTCCCACCATATTTATCCATTATTTATATATATTTGTTTAATATATATTTAAATAATAATATTTTATATATTATATTTATATATATTTAATAATATATATATATATATGTAAATTAATCCCAGCCATCCATCATGATCTAATCCTAGCCATTCATCCACCTTAATCCATGCCACTTACCCAGATTTAATCTCCACCCTCCATCATGTTTTAATCTTGACCACACAAATTGTGTCATTGAAACCCTAACATGCCCTAGGGAAGATTATAAAGAGGAGTCATTTTGATGACTCAACCCCTAAGTTTTTGAATTCTCTAAGTCATTTGGAGTTTCAAATCCCTTTGCCACTATCATCCACCATCATTGCTCCCCATCGCATCCTCCATATCCATCGCCACCCACCTCATGAATTAGATCTACTCTACAGCTTTTGCTTCACACCTCGAACGCCCACCAGAGCCTCGCAAGAACCTATGGGTACTTTAGACCATCATCGAGCACCCCCTAGAGTTTCGTGAGCACCCACCAGAGTTTCTCGAGCACCCTTGGGTATTTTTGGTCATCATCGAGCGTTTGTAAGCATTTCCCATCCCTAATCTGCAACCCTACGACCCTCGAGTGCCACTAGGGCACATATACGTACCCATCCTCTGCAACCACAATGAAGACAGAAGTGACAAGTCAGCATAAACAAGGTAAAAGTTCATTTGCAAGTATTTTAGTATTTTCATATATGTTTACAGTTTATTTATGCAACTAGGGTTAGTGATTTCTCTTTTTGAGGGTCTCACATAGTGGAGCCCTCACATATATTATTAATCCTTATTTTTTTACTATGTGCAGGTGTGAGAAGAATATTCATTGGTAGCTTCTTGAAGCTAGAGTGGTCCTGCATAGGATACCAAAAAGCCCACTCACTCTGTTGGGATCAAAGACAAGTTTGAAGACACCATGATTTATTGACCTAGGGTTTTGGAGAACCCTAGATTTGTAATAATTGTAACATCTATATCAATATCAGATTATGTTGTAACATTGGAGATTTAAGGCTCCCCCTTTATATCAATAAAATATTCTCTCTTTTGTGCAACATATTATGTATTGATTTTAGTTATCTATATTTGGTGTTTCATTTTTGCATTCACAAATGGTGATCATGGTGGGACCCACAAAGGGTTCTACATTTTAAATTATCTTGTTACTGACTTGTGGTTTTCTATTTTTATGTTGCAGGTTTTTAGAAAAATAGATCGCATGAATTTCGTAGAATCAAGGTTTCTAAAGAATTGTAGAAGTTGTAGAAGTTACGCAGACACCCTATGACACTCGAGGGGTGCCCTCCAGAGTTCAGAAGGCGCCCTGGTGCATTTCAGAAGCACCCAGGGGCATTTCATAGAGAGGAAGGAAAATACGTAGGCTTATTTGTAAGTCTACCTAAAAACCCTAACCCCTTTATTTTACGTATTTTTATGTTTTTACAGATTTAGTGTTAAAAAGAACATCATTAAATATCTATTAAAACAAGCATGTTTAATCTACATCATAGGCATTAGAATAGTTTTTGCATCCATATTCATTCACACATTTCATATTTCCAATTAAAATTTCACTATTTTCTGGTGTGCTGCACTTAAAACCTTGCATTCTATTTTCATATGAATTGTTAATCGCATGAAATAGTTTGCATTATAGGGTTAGGAATTTCTCCTTTTACTAGTCTAAGTAGGAACAACATTAGTATATTGAAAGTACCCCCGCATTTGGTGATTCAAGGTGGAAGAGTAGATGAACCCTCCTCTATTTAGAGAGCGGTCTTAAGTGGTGTACTCTACTTATTTTGGGGAAATTAATATTTCTAGTGTTGGCTTCTAATTTAGACTTGTGAAATTAGTTATTCTTGACATTGTGTGTACACCATAAAAAACTAGAAATATTAAAAGGAATCACACACAACACGTATCACTTTAAATAGTAATGTGTTGGATTTCATCACCAACCATTGCTTGAGATCTGGTGATGGTGGGCTTCATCTCCATCCACCAATATCTACCCTTAGACACCTTAGGACACCCCTAAAAAATTGTTGGACTTCATCACCAATAAGAATCTCATTGCCCAACCAAGCCAAAATTTTTATACATATTAAAATAAAATAAAACAAAAAAAAAAAAAAAAAAAAAAAAAAAAAAAAAAAAAAAAAAAAAAAAAAAAAAAAAATAAAAATATATTTTATTATTTATTTTATTATTTTTTTTTTTATTTTATAATTTTATAATATTTTAAATTTTTCATTATATATTTAAAAAAAAAAAAAAAAAAAAAAAAAAATAAAAAAAAAAAAAAAAAAACAAAAAAAAAAAATAATGATCATATCACCACCCACCACCACAACCTCAAACCCCCTACCCCCATCATACAAATAATTCTTTTTTACATCACACCACACACTAGTCCACAACAAATGAGTATAAATAGAATTCATCCTACCATACCTGACCACCACATCACCCATATTAGATCATCAAGTGAAGCTCTTTTAAACATCTCTACAATTTAACTTACTAAACACGTTAATAGCCCACCTAGGCATGATCCTTCTTTCCAGTAGGAACTTATCTCCTCCCAACCTTCAAGCCTTACCCAGGTGTACAATAACCCTCTTTTTGAGGTATCTACTACACCTTCCCAACATTTGTCCATACCACAATCATCATGTGCTCAAAGTACATCCATCCCATCCTCATACACCTCAATCTATGGTAACCCCTTGTATGAAGCACATGTTAATGTTGCTTCACAAGTGCCCATGTCCCTACCATCTAGTGTCTCCCATCAAGTTGCAATTCCCATTGTAACTTACTCCCCACCTACCTCATCAATCCCATCCACATCCACTCCATCAACCTCTGATATGGAAATACATGAAGCATGGGAACACCTCAAAAAATTTCTTAAGAAGTGATAGAACACTCAACAACAAGTTTAGGTGATCAACCCTAAGCCTCAACCTATTTCCACTCAGCCCATATTTGTCAATCAAATTCCATCTTGGGTACCACAATCTTCTATGGTTTCCATTCCTACACCACCACCAACCCATACTCATTCTATTCCCATCAGCCAACCCATCCAAAGCCCTCATACATCATCTCCATATCTTCATTCACAATCATTCCTTCATCAACCCCATTATCATCAACATCAATCCACTCCACCAAGTCATCATCACCTCATTACACCTCAACATATTTCCACCTTACCATCACAAAATCATCAAGTGATTCAGGGTTTCCACATTCCTGGGGAGGACCCTAGAATCTAGGCTATGCAACAATAGATTGATAGTTTGATGCAACATACTCCTAGCATGATAAACCAGAAGCCTACCCTACATCAACTGATCAATCAACCAATTCATCCTTTGGTACCATCACCACCATATCCGACAGACTTCATAGTACTAAAGTTTGATAAATTTAAAGGGACTGAGGACCCTAAAGAGCACGTGAGCTCATTTATTCATTCCTACTTTAGAATTCAAAGCAATGATGCTCTAATGCTTAGAACCTTCCCTCAGACATTAGGGGGAGATGTTGTAGAATGGTACAACCATTTGCCCAACCATAGTATTTATACTTTTGAGCAATTGGTTGACCAATTTCTTGAAATATTCTCCCTCAATGTAAGAAATAAAGTCTCATTATCTGATATATATGGTCTAAAACAATATGATGATGAGTCTATCTATGAATTTGGTAACCGTTGGAGGGTCATTATCACCAAATTGCCATTTGCCCTACCAATGGAGGAGTTGATCCGATTGTTCACTAAGAGTTGCCTAAAACCCATCTCTTGGTTATTGCAATTACAACAATATAGATCATTTGATGAAGCTCTTGCCTAGGCTAGCACAATTGAGGAGATAAAAATTCAAGAGGGCATGCTTAAGCCTAAGAAGAAAGAATGGCAAAACAAAGGCCAATATAAAGGAAATTATTCTAGCCAAACCAAATCCAATCAAGCCAATCCGACCAATTCATCCAATCAAGTAAATCAAGTGGTCATGAGCCAATCGGTAATGGCTCAACAACAACATATGCAACAACAACCATGACAAATTGAATATCATATGGTTCCCTCAACAACTCAATCAAGTCAAAGCATAATGCTAGCTATGGAAAACCGACCACATCGACAATCTATTCGACAACCCCATCAATATACTCCATTAGTCAAATCTTATACCTCCATTTTTTATAGGTTATATGACACAAATCAACTTCCCTTGCCTGAGGTCAAACCTGATGATCCCACTAAACATGGTAAATACTACAGGGAGCATTTATTTTATCCTTATCATAGATAGAATGGGCATGATATCAATAGCTACCATCAATTCAAAGATAGAGTGCAAGACCTTATTGAGTTAGGGGCTATCAAGCTTGACAGTCCTCTAGCTCAACAAAATCAAAATCTTAGGATTTATCAAACACCACTTCCTCATCATGAGGAAGCACAACCAACAATAGGAGGGTCAAATACCAAGACTCCTCCTAATCAGGTTAATCATATTCAATAGTACCAAGGTTTTGTGGGTGCTATTCATGTAGTAACCCGAGGTCAACAACAATGCACCAATCAACAAAATGCTCAATAGTAGTCTATTCAACCGCCCATACCTCCACAGGCAAGTGTGTCTCAACCCACCACATCATCATCTCCCATCCAATTTTTCGCTAATCCCTCACCACCAATCCATATTCCTAGCCATCAAAATCAACCTATTCATCCTTCCAATCATCCATCTAGGCCAATCATCTCATTGAGCAGTCGGTTAACCACAAGCTTAAAAATGGCTTCAACCAAACTATCTATATATGAGCTAATTCAACAATCTCCTCCACATCATGAAGCATTAATGGATATTCTAAAATCCATTGAACTTCAATCTCAAGATACTAATGCCTTCAACAATTTTGTGGGGAATATTCAAACATGTATGGAGCCTTCCATTACATTCTATGATTTTGAGATTAAACCAATATCATCGGAATCAGTGGACCCTCCATTACATATTATGGCTCAAATTGATAGGAAACCATTCAAAAGAGTTTTAATTGATACTGGCTCCTCCATTAACATCATCACCACATCTGCTCTTCATCATCTCAATCTTCCTCCAAATCACATTACCAAATCCACTTTCACCTTGAAAGCATTTAACGATGCTCTCTGCTCCATAGTTGGCACTATTGTTTTACCCATAGAAGTGGGGGTCAAAATATTGCATACCATGTTCCACATCTTGGAAGGGTCCATGGCGTATAATGTACTCCTTGGATGACCTTGGATGAGGGAAATGAGATGTGTCCCTTCAATATTACATCAATGCTTGAAATACGTACATGAAGGACAAGTCCATTGCATACCGATGGATGTTGAACCATTCAAGTATTGCAATTTTATCTCAAACCCCTATGAGTCCATGTTACCTTCCACTCATCTATTCCTCACTTCATCAACCACTTCATCAACCACCCCATCCATATCTTCATCTAAAGCCCCTATTCTGGAGGAGCTTCCCATCACCACTTCACATCAAAAATCCACTTCCATACCCCCATCTTCATCACCATTGACTACATGCACATGTGGTCAAACTCAATCTACATTAGCCACATCATCAACATCAACATATTCCACCACTCCTTCCACATCATTACCAATTCAACAATCCACCCAACCAAATCCATCTCCATCCACATCATCCAATGTCTCACAAGTCAAATTAATGAATTGTGAGATACCATCCCAAGCCAATCATGAGTCATCCATTTCCAATCCATCCACATCATCCCAAGTCGAGGTCCACCTCACTAATCCTGGTATTGGTGAATATGTGGTCCAAGACATCACAGTTACACCACTCAACATTCAAACTGCTAAGGATTACGATCACCCACGTGACCCACCCTTATCTATAGGAGTGGTATATAACATGGGTTCAATGCCTAATAGCATAAATTTTGTATATGGGGGGCTTGATTCATCATCCAATCTAGTTACTCCAGATGAACCCAAATCACCAACACCGACCAATATACAACATATGTCGGGTTTTCCATCCTAATATTTTCACATTGTTAATTGGCAAGGACATGGCCTAGGATGGCATGAATAGGGAATGCATGAGATTATCGATGTTTCATATCGAGAAATGCATGACCATTCAGGTTTAGGCTATCATCCACTTTCATCCACTTCTTCTCTTGAACAAGCTTTCCAAAGCTTAAATTTAAATTCAGGAGAAGACATCCATCACATAGATGACTTCGAAGATGAAATCTATGAAGAATTTAACCTTATATCGATAGCTTCTGATGAATCTAAAGAGGAATCAAACCCCATCATTCCACACATCGAACAAGATGAGTATTACCTCAGAATGTTCCCCATCCATCAACCCATCTTTCACTTGCTTCTTCCACAAGAACAAGCCAAACCAACCGGTGAACCACCACCTCCATCTCATTGATCCACATCACCGACCATTTTACTTGTAACATATGTACATAACCAAAAAACAAAATAAAACAAAAACAAAAAAAAAACATTTTGCATGTACATTGCATTTATTTGTGTTGCTTGTTATTATTCAGGTTTACCAGAGTTCTAGCATTAGTTCTACCAAAAAGGATCCATCCATCCATTTACCCTTGCCAACCATTCATTTTCCCTTTAAGTCAACATGAATCCTATTGACTTATTCACCCCACTCCATAATCCATACGATTTGGCAAAGCCAATTCCAATTGACATGAGCCTTATTGATATGGATCGGATTTCCTCACCACCATCCTTTTTTGAGTTTGTCCTATCCGAGGAATTATTAAGGGCTTCAACCAACTACATTCCTCCATCACCTCCACCTTCACCTTCACATTCACCTTCAGATCCTGAGGTTTTCTAGGAAGACATAGACAAGGTTGAGTCAGAAGAGTTTGATGACATCATAGATGACATTCATCTGATCCCAACACCCCATCAACTTGAGGAAGGTTCTCACATGTCTATTGAAGATACTATCGATGTGAACCTTAGTTCAGATGAAGACAATCCCCAAATTGTCAAACTTGGCAAAATTTTATCCATAGATGAACAAGAGCAATTAATTGCTCTCCTCAAGAAGAAGAAGGATATTTTTGCATGGTCTTACAAAGACATGCCTGGCCTTGACCCTAATTTGGTTGTCCATAATCTCACCTTACACTCTGATGCTAAGTCGATCAAACAAAAACTTAGAAGGATGCATCCTACCATTGCCCTCTTGGTCAAAGAAGAGCTTCAAAAACTTTTAGATGTGGGTTTCATTGTACCCATTGACTATCCTGAGTGGCTCTCAAACATGGTACCCATTCGCAAACCTAACGGGGTGATACATGTTTGCACTGATTTTTGAGATCTCAATAAAGCGTGTCCTAAGGATGATTTTCCTCTTCCAAACATTGATACTCTTGTCAACACTTGCATTGGCCATGAAATGCTTTCTCTCATGGATGGTTTTTAGGATACAACCAAATTTGAATAAATCTTGATGACCAACACAAAACAACATTCACTACACCTTGGGGGACTTTTTGTTACAAGGTGATGCCCTTTGGCCTCAAAAATGTAGGTGCCACTTATCAACGTGCCATGACATACATTTTCCATGATTACATGCATAATATTATCGAAGATTATGTGGATGATCTCTTGGAAAAATCTAAAACTCGACAAGAACACATTGGTGTATTGGAAAAAGTCTTTGATCGACTTCTAGAGCATAATGTAAGGTTGAACCCCAAGAAATGTGTCTTTGGTGTTACCTCTGGAAAACTACTAGGGTTCATTATCTCCAAAAGAGGCATTGAGGTGGACCCAAACAAAGTCAAGGCCATCATGGAGATGCCTCCCCCAAAAAACTTAAAGGAATTGCATAGTTTACAAGGAAATATTCAATCAATCCATCATTTCATTGCGCAACTTTTTGACAAATGTAGGCCATTCAATCACCTGTTACAAAAGGGGGTGCCATTTTCATGGATAGATGAATGCCAAAAAGCCTTTGATGATATTAAGCAATACCTGGCTTCTCCACCAATCTTAGCTCCTCCTCGTTTAGGGGTCCCCTTTCATCTTTATGTTTTAGCAATGGATTTTGCATTAGGGACAATGCTTGCACAAAAGAATGAAAACAATCGAGAGCAAGTTGTCTATTACATTAGTCGAACATTGGTAAGCTATGAAACCAGATATGCTTACATGGAAAAATTGTGCTTAGCAGTGGTTTTTACCACTAAGAAACTTAGACATTACATGCTTAGTCACACCACATATGTCATAGCTAGAGAAAATCCTTTGCATTATATGATGTCTCACACTTACAATAACACTCATACCGCTAAATGGATAATGCTTCTCACTGAATTTGATCTTGAGTTCATAAGTCAAAAATCCATTAAAGGTCAAGTTATAGCCGATCAACTTGTGGAAGCTCCACTACCTAGTGATCATCCCTTGATTATTGAGCTCCCAGATGATTCGATATTCACTATCACTGAACAAGAAGAAGATGTCATTTCGAAGGAAGACATCGATATCACTCTATTATTTGATGGTTCTAAGTGCAAAAAAGGTCAAGGTGCTGGAGTCATATTTCATACACCCCAAGGGGTGCCTATCCCCTTATCATTCAAACTAGACTTCCAATGCACAAACAACAATGCAGAGTATGAAGCCTTAATCTTAGGTCTTCAAGTAGCTATAGCTATGGGCATTAAGCGTATCAGGATATTTGGTGATTCCCAACTTGTTGTCAAATAGGTAACCAAAGAATACCAATGCAAAGAACCTACCATAAAGCTTTACCATGAAGTAGCAATGAAATTGCTCTCTAAGTTTGATTGGTATGAAATTGATAGTTTGCCACGTTTGACTAATAGATTTGTAGATGCGATGGCCTCTCTTGGATCATTGATTCCAAAGGATACCTTAGGAGAGGTACAACCACTCATAATCACAATGATCTCTAAATCTGCAATTATCCATGTTGAATCTAAGGATGAAAAGGATGTTTGCTTTATCCATTTGGAACCATATGAGCCTTGGTCAAACCAAATAATAGCCTTTCTCAAATTTGGAACACTCCCATCAGATATGTCATGGACTGCTAAATGCACTTTCAAGCAAAAGGTAGCTCGTTTTACTCTCTTGGGGGACGTGTTGTATAGACGTGGTTATGATGGAGTTCTCCTTCATTGTCTCGAGTCTGTTGAGGCACAAAGAGCCATAAATGAAGCTCATGATGGTACTTGTGGTGGTCATTTTAGTGAAATGGCCATTGCAAAGCATATTTTATGCATGGGTTACTATTGGCCCACAATGGAATGAGATTATTGCACATATGTCAAACATTGTAAGCAATGTCAAGAGCATGCTAATTTAACTCATGTGCCATCACAAGCATTACAACCTATTCAAAGCCTTTGGCCCTTTTCACAATGGGGTCTAGATTTAATTGGAAAAATCTCACCTCCTTCCTTGGGACAACATACATTCATCATCACAGCCATTGAATACTTCACAAAGTGGGTTGAGGCAATTCCTCTAACCAGTACGATAGGACCTAGAATTGTGGAGTTTATCCTTCACCATATCATTTGTCATTTTGGTATTCCCTCAAAAATCATCTCAGACAATGGCAAGTCTTTCAAGAACAAGGATGTTCAAGCACTTTGTGAGAAATATAATATCCAACATAGTTTCTCGACTCCTTATTACCCATAAGCAAATGGACAAGTTGAGGCTACCAATAAGACCTTAATTGCTATTCTCAAGAAACTTGTTAAAGAAAATCATAGAGATTGGCATACACAAATTCCCTTGGCATTATGGGCTTATCGAACAAGCATCCGCATGCCTACTAGGGCAACACCATTTTCATTGGTCTATGGAGCCAAAGCAATCATACCTCTTGAGCTTGAGATCCCCTCCTTGCAAATTTCATTGCAAGAATTCATAGATGATGACACTGCTAGACAAGCACATCTTGACCAACTCACACTCCTTGATGAAAGGTGAGTCAATGCTTTAGAGCATTTACGAGTATATCAAGACCACCTTAAGCATGCTTACAATACCAAAGTTCATCTACATGAATTCCAAGTAGGAGATCTTGTTCTTAAAGAGAATCAACAAAATACCAATGCTTTACCGCATCTTCATGATAAATTCATAGCTAATTGGTTAGGTCCATACATTGTTACTCAAAAAGTGGGTAAAGGAACTTATAGGCTTGCCAGTCTAGAGGGAGTTGAAGAGCTCGAACCACTTAATGTTATCCATTTGAAAGCATTCTATGCATAATGTGATTTATATATATGTATATATACATGGCTATTACACAAAAACAAAATTGCATTTCATACATCGCATTTTGCACACATTTCAGTTCACACATTTGCATAAAACACATTTCATTTCATTTCATAAAATTACATTTCACAAGCTACATTACACTTATTACATTGCATTCATATATTCCATTTCATATTAGGGATCATTTATTCAATTCAGATATTAATTGGTCCAATAAAATCATGTTGCCTTAATCAAGGGCACCTTCAAAACATCATCCATTTCATTGCACCATTCCATTAAATCAAAATTATCATTAGAAAACCACATGTCCATAATTCCTAGGTGTTTTTGATCACTCAACCACTCCTAGTGTTTTAAGAAACCTCCAAATACATGTCAAGTTTTCTTTAGGACCAAGACACAATTTTCACTAAGAAAATCTTGAGTTCTAGAAATTGACTCCAAAACATTCTTGAACCAAACACAATTACACATCTTAAAAACATCTTGTGTCAAAGAGGGATAACACCATACTTGGGTTGAACCTCGAAGTGAAAAGGGTAATCCTTGCTTGTCCCATTATGCAACATAGTCCACAAAAATAGTGGTTTTCACCACTATCACAAATTTCAAAATAAAAGACAGAGTAGTAAGGATAGGGTACAATTCTCATCACACTTAGGTTGAGAATACGATTCCCCAAAGCTCTAAATATTTCATCACACACCACAGATCCTCAAGCTGTAAGGATAGTACTACATTTCTAGTCAGACGGTTAGGTAGTCATCCCCAAAGCCTAAAGATCAAATTCTTGGACTATGGAGCTAGTCTCCACTAGAGCTATAGATGCTTGAATAGTAGTGGAGTATGCTCATGCATGGTGACACATCTCTTTTAAAGAGACCTCTGACCACACATAAGGACAAGCTAGCTTCTTGGTCTCATCCATAACAGGTCTCACCCAATTTACTCAAGATGAGTTAATGAACTCACTTGCACACATTGGTTCTTGATTGCCTCGAGTCATTACCATGCTCATGATTCGGTAAATGAATTCACTGCACACACATTTGGTCTTAAAGAAATTAGACAACATTTAGTGAGTTTGTTTGATACCACTAGTATGTCTGAGTCTCTACAAAACAATCAATTTTCCATATCAACATCCATATCTTCTTCCATGTCAACATCCATGTCATTTCATGAGTCTTCCACCTCACATACCACCAGTTTGGTGCCCCTGATTAAACAACAATGCTAAACATGGCCAAGAAAATTCTAAACTATGAATGATCATTAGAACATTTGCATTCATCCACATTATCACTTGCATTAATCATCCATATACATTCACACACATTATCACTTGCATTAATCATCCATATACACATGCATCCACACAAAAGCATTCACACAACAAAAAGTAAAATCCATGTATATATATATATATATATATCACATGTACAATGAATGCCCAAAGGCTATATACAATGGAGCACCAAGGCTCATATACAAAAAGTGCATCTAAGCACTAGCTAATGCCTATAAGAGGATCCCTATGACCTTGAAGGAGCCCTAGACCTAGAGCTATGCCTAGACTCACTAGGCCTAACAGACCTAGATATGGATGAGGAAGGAGGATCTAGAAGCCCAATGTCATGCTCCATCAATCGATCCTCCAACAATCGGATGTATCCATCCCAAGCCCGAAGGTGATGTACATCATGTCTCTATCGATGACTCCTCTCTAGAAGCTCTACTTGGAGCCTCACAATCCTATCCTCACCTCCACCTATAGTTGATCATGCCCCTAGCTCCACCCATAGTCGAGCCACCTCCACATCCCAAGCCGCTATCTCCACATCCCATACCGAGCTATCTCTATGTCTCGAGCCACTACCATAGCATCTTGCTCTACCACTAGCTACTCCAACCTCACCCAATCCTCCTCACTTTGACCAGGAGGCCCATCCAAAATCTCCTCCATATCCCTTATGCCATCTCCATCCCCTCCAAACTCTAGAGCCTACTCTACTGTACCCCTAGATCACCTCCTTCGACTGCTAGCTCGAAGGTGTCTCCGATGCTTAGGAGCCTCATCGACCTCCTCAACATCTACCTCATCCCCATTCCCCCATCTACTACTAGACTTGGTACCCATGGTGGCTATGTAGCGAACCATGCATCATACTCCATAGTAGTCCTCGCATCATCCACATCGGGGAGATCCATCTCCTCATCATCCTCATAAGTCACCCTCCATGCCTCAGCACAAGGGAGACCCATCTCATCCCGATGATGCCTATAGAGCACTAGTGCCTCAGGAACCCCCTACCTCAATCCAAACTACCATAGCACCCATGAGAACTGGATCAACTCCA
Source organism: Wollemia nobilis (assembly GCA_028583015.1). Classification (NCBI taxonomy): domain Eukaryota; kingdom Viridiplantae; phylum Streptophyta; class Pinopsida; order Araucariales; family Araucariaceae; genus Wollemia; species Wollemia nobilis. The sequence continues at coordinate 1,703,897 of JAQPPZ010001192.1, forward strand.
CCTCACTCATATGCCTCCCAACCACCCACCTAGCCTACCACACCCATCATAGATGCTCCCCATCACCTATCCACATGGCACCTCACCATGGCCTCCATATCACCTGAGCTACTATCAATCTAACCCATAAATCCCTGTACCTCATTCAAATAGGATGACTCAACTGCACCTCCTCTACCATAGGCCACCTCATAGCATAGGGTTGATCCCTATCCCATCCCATAATAGGCAAGCCCATAGGTCGAGCCACACTGAAGTGCTCCTAACCCCAACACTATAGTAGCAAACTACAACCTAAACCCTTCTACCTCTACCTCCTCACCTCATATAACTCTTGGTACAACTACACCAATAAAGTAAGATCCCATGCATACACCCGAGGTGTGTCGATCATATCACACACCAACCCGATAAGGTTCCATGGGAACCGACAACTAGTGCTATTTAGGGCCACTATGTTGGCCAACATGAACATCACCAAAGTAGTAAGGGCATCCAAATTCTTGTCTATATACATGGACAAGTATGTAATCCCTCCACCCATCACCTCCACATCTCACCAATCATCTCCAAACAACTAGCTCAGCTCATATCCCTTATCATGTCCAACCTCGACACGTAAGCCCTCCACTAGCAACTTGAGGATGCGGTATACATCCTCAAGTGTCACAATCATCTCTCCAATAGGGAGCAAAAATGTCCCCTATCTAGATCCCATATCTCTACCAAGGCAGAGAGATACCCCTCATCCACCCTCACCACATCTACTCGGGCTACCCTAGCCAACCCCACAACCTCCAACAACTTCCACTGGTCCTCTCGCACCACCTTCCTCATCCTCGAGATGAGAGGTGAGAACCGATGTCGAGCCTCCAAAATCCTTAACTGCAACACAATTCACATTGCAAAACAATAATGTTACATACATTTAAAAAAATAAAAAATTGCACAAAAACAAAGAGCTTCAATGATACTTACCTTGACAAAACACACATTCACTCCTACCACCGCATCCACACCCTCCACCACCATAGCTTCCTTAGAACACCAACTACTCCACTCAACTCCACTCCACTACACTCCCTTAAACTAGCTTCAAAAATTTACAAATGCAAAAATGAACTTGTTTTCCCTTCTATAAGCTATTTATAGCTATTTTAGGTGCATTCAAATGCCCATGGGTGCTTCCTGGTGCATTGAAATGCACCCTACATTTGGAGAACAACAAACTCTGGTGGGCATTTGTACCTTCGATAGGTGCCCACCAATGTTTGGTGTCAACATTGACAAAAAGAACAAACTGAGTCAAAAAGGTAGCTTACCTCCACCACATCATTCCAAATTGCATCCATACATCAATTTTATCATAATTTCATGTTTTGTGAAAACCAAAATCGATTTGGATTCATAATTTTTGCTTGCGACCAAAAGTCGCAAAATCACATTACAAGTTACAAAATGTTCCAAAACGGTCCAAATTTTCACAAAATGACCATTTTCATCATTCTCATCATCAATTCCATCATTGCATTCATTTTTGTGATAATATGAATTGATTTGGATAGTTAACTTTTATTTACACCCAACAAGTGCAAAATTATCCAAAATTGCTTCAAAATGCTCCAAATCAATACAAAATTTCACAAAACTATGCAATCCAATCATCAATGCATTTCTCATCATCACATCTTCATTTCAACATCATTTTCACCCATCAATCATTGCATTTGCACATTTTTCCAAGTCATATACAATTTCAAGTGAACCTTGTATCTAGTGGTCTATTCTATCTCCTTGGCGATTGCATCCATGCAATTCAGTAAGATGAATAAATCACCATAAGGACACTTGGCCAATATTCATCATCCAATATCTCATTGTTCAAAAATAGAATCAATTTTGGTACTTCACCTTTTGAGTGAAACTATGCCAAGACCAACTTGCTCAATAATTATCATTGATGGCCTTGTCCATGGGGCTTGAAACATGGATAAATTACAATACATCATTCTCCTTAACAATCAAGAATTATGTAGAGTCAACTAGGATACGCTTCCTAGCAATCATCCAATCTTAGGGTGATTGGTTCCTGATATTTTGCATATTCATCACTTTGCATTTCAATGATGCCATACGACAATTTCTTCAATAACATGGAATCACCCCAAACTTGGGGTAACCAAAATTTGATTTTGATCTCCCACAATGGGATACATCTTACATGATCATGGCATCTACACTTGGCAAAAATCCCTTTCTCTGTTAGGGCAAAAATAGAATCAATCACTTGCATTTTTCCAACAACCCCCTTCCACCATTGGGGCAAAAATGACATTACATTTACATCATTCATATCATCCACAATTGCACCATGCATTTCACATAATCATTTGCATAAATTTATCAATTGGCTCATGAGATGCATCCATCACTCATTCGCCAATTGAGGGGGTAAGCTACACAATCAAAATTCTTTTATCTCCAAGTTCATCTTTGCATTCCAACAAGAGAAAGTTGCTTCTACATCAAGCCAAACCAGGTGTCTTGTATTTTTGCACCGCATTGTGTTTCATGCAACATGGTACAAAAAGGGGCATCTGTAGACACCAAAATCTAGCCACTTGTCATCCATTCATAACTTCCCACCATATTTATCCATTATTTATATATATTTGTTTAATATATATTTAAATAATAATATTTTATATATTATATTTATATATATTTAATATATATATATATAAATTAATCCTAACCATCCATCATGATCTAATCCTAGCCATTCATCCACCTTAATCCATGCCACCTACCCAGATTTAATCTCCACCCTCCATCATGTTTTAATCTTGACCACACAAATTGTGTCATTGAAACCCTAACATGCCCTAGGGAAGATTATAAAGAGGAGTCATTTTGATGACTCAACCCCTAAGGTTTTTAAATTTGTAGCCTAAGTCATTTGGAGTTTCAAATTCCTTTTCCACTATCATCCGCCATCGTTGCTCCCCATCGCATCCTCCATATCCATCACCACCCACCTCATGAATCAGATCTGCTCTACAACTTCTACTTCACACCTCGAATTCCCACCAGAGCCTTGCAAGCACCTTTGGGTGCTTCAGACCATCATCGAGCACCCCAGAGTTCCATGAGCACCCACCAAAGTTTCTCGAGCACCCTTGGGTATTTTTGGTCATCATCGAGCACCCGTGAGTATTTCCCATCCCTGATATGCAACCCTACGACCCTTGAGTGCCATTAGGGCACATCTACATACCCATCCTCTACAACCACAATGAAGACAGAAGTGACAAGTCAGCATAAACAAGGTAAAAATTCATTTGCAAGTATTTTAGTATTCTCATATCTGTTTATAGTTTATTTATGCAACTAGGGTTAGTGATTTATCTTTTTGAGGGTCTCACGTAGTGGAGCCCTCACAGATATTATTAATCCTATTTTGTTTGACTATGTGCAGGTGTGAGAAGAATATTCATTGGTAGCTGCTTAAGCTGGAGTGGTCCTGCATAGGATACCAGAAAGCCCACTCACTCTGTTGGGATCAAAGATGAGTTTGAAGACACCATGATTTATTGACCTAGGGTTTTAGAGAACCCTAGATTTGTAATAATTGTAACATCTGTATCAATATCAGATTATGTTGTAACATTGGAGATTTAAGGCTCCCCCCTTTATATCAATAAAATATTCTCTCTTTTGTGCAACATATTGTGTATTGATTTTAGTTATCTATATTTGGTGTTTCATTTTTGCATTCACAAGTACCATGACCATAACCTCATTCCCATCACCATCCATCCAAGTGTACATCATACAACTAGTAGTACTCTATGCATTGACCCCATCAACATCAATCCATCCTTCATCATTGGTATCTTTAATAACATAAAAATTGGTACAAATAGCATCAGGGTCAATCCCTTTCCAACTCCATTCATACCCATTTCCACTTAGCTTGCTCCACCCATCATGTTATTCCAATCATGTTTCCCACCATCCCAAGCTAGGCTACTCCTATTACAGTCAATGATGCCATCTTTCCCATCCACTACACTGAATTTAAAAGAGCTCTCCCAAAGTCTAGTTTAGCTGTAAGTCTAAGTAAGGCCTTTTTGTGGAATGTTGTGTATGAGCCCAAGGAAATAATTGTTTTACATAAATTTAAAATCCTTGTAATAGAGGATTAGAAGTTGAAAAGAATATAAATTATTAAGGGATAAACCTTTCTAGCATTTATGTTATTATGGTCATAATTAGCATTTGGGAAGAGAATATCATCATCATAGAAGAAAAGAAACCCATTAAACCAAAACTACAACATCCCATATTGACTTTTCTGCCAGGTTATCTGAGTTGGATATGAGTCAAATATATCATTTTCAAATAATTTATCTCATGACATAGATTTTTATTTGTGTGTCCATGAGATTTGATCAGCTAGCAGTGAGGAATGAGGTAGTAAAGAAAAAGAATAAGGATATCAAATCAAAAGTGGAATAATTAAATGCCAAAAATGAGTAACTCTAGCTAGAAAAGATATTAAAGAAAAATGAATTTGAGTGAGATCAACTAAATAAAAAATATGAATATATAAAATCTTAGATTGATGAGACTGAAATAATATATGATAATTGGAGAATATATCACAACTTACATAGAGATAGAACCAACTGAGGGGACAAAGAAACTAAGAGAAAACCAACTAGAGGACAAAGTGAAACAAATTCAAGAATCCCAACAAGTGAGAGATGATAGGATTGATAATATCTAGAAGGAATTAATAGAATTAAATAAAAAAGATTGTAGATCCATAGAAATTCTTTGACATTTAATAGGTGGAATTCCACCATGAACAAGATAAAGGTAAAAGTAATGGACACCCATAAATAATTCCACTTTGTGGTATATGTGGAACATAACCTAAACCAAGTAAAAAAAATCCTTAATTAGGTTGAAGACCAATTATCTATAAAAGAAAGGTTTCAGGAAGTACTGGAACTTTTGTCTATAATGTTAGCATCACAAGAAAAACAACTAGGGATATATTAAAAGGATTTGGTAAATAAAATCAAGAAGATCCTTGATGCTTAGAGATACCTACAGGCTTACATGGATACTTTAGCCTCACTAAAATCCTCAATTTAATATATGATCAAATAAATTTAGGGGCTAATTGTATCTAGATTACCTCTAAATTTAATCTATTTTGAGGTATATCTAGAAGCATAATTAGAGGCATGTAACATTTGTAGGTGCATTATTTTGTTATAGGTGCCCCCAAATTTGCACTATTTTATTATATCACAACTTACATAGAGATATAACCAACTGAGGGGACAAAGAAACTAAGAGAAAACCAACTAGAGGACAAAGTGAAACAAATTCAAGAATCCCAACAAGTGAGAGATGATAGGATTGATAATATCTAGAAGGAATTAATAGAATTAAATAAAAAAATTGTAGATCCATAGAAATTCTTTGACATTTAATAGGTGGAATTCCACCATGAACAAGATAAAGGTAAAAGTAATGGACACCCAGGAATACTTCCACTTTGTGGTATATGTGGAACATAACCTAAACCAAGTAAAAAAAATCCTTAAATAGGTTGAAGACCAATTATCTATAAAAGAAAGGTTTTAGGAAGTATTGGAACTTTTGTCTATAATGTTAGCATCACAAGAAAAAAAACTAGGGATATATTGAAAGGATTTAGTAAATAAAATCAAGAAGATCCTTGATGCTTAGAGATACCTACAGGCTTACAAGGATACTTTAGCCTCACTAAAATCCTCAATTTAATATATGATCAAATAAATTTAGGGGCTAATTGTAGCTAGATTACCTCTAAATTTAATCTATTTTGAGGTATATCTAGAAGCATAATTAGAGGCATGTAACATTTGTAGGTGCATTATTTTGTTATAGATGCCCCCAAATTTGCACTATTTTATTATAGATGTCCTCAAATTTTTAATTTTACTAGGATAAATAATTTATCGCCATAGGTAACTCAAAGGTAAAATCCTTTTAATAGGATCCATGGGCTTCATTGTAAACATATTTTGGCCATGAGAATTCAGATCTATACTCTAAAAATCTACATTGTGCCTTGTAACTCATGAAGTTGGAAGGAAATTGATAAGCCTTTTGCTTTTCATTAGTGGCATTGCCCTTCAAGGTCATAGATTGTGTAGCGATTAAGGCATTAAATTTTTGCCCATCTTGTCATTTTCCTTAACATTTCATATTAATCAAATGGGAACATTATTGTTATTTAGAATTCTTATGTGTTGATTGATCATCCACTTCCTTGCTATGATTATAGCTATATTTTAATTTCAATCTATTGCACCCTAGATTTTAAATGTTACTTTTAATGTATTTTAATTTTATCACTTTAATTTCTTACAAATAGAGTAGGCTAGATTAGGAATTAGCAAGGACTACAGGGATCTAACCTAAATTTGGAGTTTAGAAGAGGCCATAAATCCTTCCATACATTAACTTAATGAAATGAGAGAATTGAGGATTGTATAAGGTGAAATTTAACCTACCGCGTATGATTCTCAAGGCTGGATCCATAGGGAAGCCTTGAGGTGAACCGTGGGGGTATGCATTGTTCTCTACACTCGGTGTAAAAGAGGGAGGGAAGGGTTCACCAGGAATGGTTTAAGGACTCGCTCCAAGTCCTCTGGTTTTCAAGAATGTTTGATGTATTCGTTTCAAGACAATCACCTATGTTTGGCCTTTCTAGATCTATGCTATGAAAGATAAAGGACAATGCAGAAATACAGTATGCAAGAAGACAAGAGCTAACCCTAGAATGATTCTTTCTTTGAATGCTTTCTAACCCTAGGGTTTCAAGATAGAAAACCTTCAAGCAAGGGCTCAAGAGAAGATGCACAAACAATATTAAACCCTAAGTGCACACTATATGTTGTTTTCCTTTAAATGCCTAGAAATCAATTAAATATATTCCTTTTATATCAGATCTAGGGTTTGTAATAGAAATAGAAGACACTCAACAAATAGCCTAAAGACTAACTAGGGCACTTATCTTATCCGGTGGTTGATCCTTGCTTTTATCCTTTATCCAACGATATCCAATAATTCTTGTTCCTGCAAGATAACTTAGCAAACACTTGAAAAATATGATTAGCATTAGGGGGCCTACTTAGGCCACTGTATGATAATACTTGGAGGTGCAACAGTCAAGCCCCCTAGGTCCTTTTAGCTGACCTTTGAAAATAGAAGTGAAAGTTGACCTTTGGAAGATGAACAAGCATAGCAGAATATAGCAGAATAGAATGATAAAACAGATCATATAATGTAGCAATATATCTTATATGTAGCCTAGAATGTAGATCTAGGGTTTAGGGATAACAACTTACCCCCAGATATGGTCTAGGTGAAATCATACCCCATAACAGGTGATCATGATTTCATAGATCGATGAAATCGTGCCTCATAGAGACTAGATGTGATTTCGTAGAAGCTATGCAAAAAATAAAATAATGATGCGAGAACTCAATTACATCATACAAAAAATCAATGCATGCATGAAAAGAAGTGAAAACACCTAGTAGATAGCATAGAAGTAGACAAAAGGGTTGAGACCTCCTAAATAGTCGATCTCTCCTTAGGGCTCCAACACAAATCCACCAAAGTGAATAACAACAACAAATAATCCAATGCAATAGAAAATAGATCACACTCCACAATTATGAGTTAGCTTGCTTGCAAAAGAAAACAATTCACTTAGAGAAGAAGAGTGCAAGAAGAAGAGAGCATAGATCATGTAAGAAATCACTTGAATATTTTATCACTCATGTTGATATTTCTTATTCTTATTTTTTTAAAGATGATTTCAAACCCTCCTTATATAGTGGATTTGAAAGTGGAATGGGTAGGAAAAACCAAGGAGAGCCGATGCCAAACATGCCAACTTCAAAAATTAGGGTTTCCTTGGGAGAAAACCCTAAAATGCAAAATCATGCCCCATTAAGGCTGATCATGATTTCACATTATGCAAAATCATGCCCCATCAAGGGTGACCATGATTTCACATAAAGAGAGAAAAAACAAAAAGAAGGGAAGAGAGACCTAGCCCTTGCCCTAGGCAAGTCTAAGGGGTCTCTCTAAAGGACTCAAGGAAAATTACTTACTTAAGTGGGTCAATTTTTCATGTCTACATTTTACCCCCTCTTTGATGCATTTATGGCCTAATAAATGTGTCAAAGAAATATGTAAACACTTACAAACAAAAGATAACAAGCAAAAAAGGGGTGGCTAGTTTAGAAGAAAGGAGTGGTGCAAAAATGGTGTTATTCTAAACACTTTCTTGTTTTACATGCAAATCGAGGTATTAGGGACATTAATACCTCTTAGGCCAAGGTGCCCCCTCGAGTTTCATAAGGGAGGACCTATCCCTGATGAAACTCAAAATGACAGATGCAGAAGAAGAAAAGGACAAAAAGAAGTGAAAATAGAAGAAAGACAACAACAAAAATAGAGATAAAAGTGAAAAAGGGGTAAAACCCTAATTCATTTTTACCATACAAGAAGAGAAGAAAGGAGCTCTAGAGAAAAATAGGATATGGCATTACCAGTGCACCGATCAATGATCACGAGGGGTGAGGCCAACATGGAAGTGGAGCAAGTAGAGGTAAGATCGAAAACCCTTCCAAAATTTTTTTTTCAAATTTTGGGTGAATTTTCTACCAAATCTGATGGATTTGCCACGTACAACCTAGGCATGATTTCAGGCTAATCATGATTTCTCCCTAGTTCATAGTGAAATCATCACTAAAAAAAATTTAAAAACCTAAAAAAAGAAAGAAAGAAAAAGAAGGGAAAGAAAGAAAGAGAGAGAAGAGGGGAAGCAAGCAAGCTATAACTCAAAATGCAAATTTATTTAGTAATTAATTTTGATTATTGATTAATGAAACTGATGAGATATTTTGTTATGTTTGTGAATGCAGCTTTGGGTACTCGAGAGCCATGAGTGGTGAGCAAGCTCCTTAGAGGTGGAGTTGTGCAAGCTCGGGTAGGTAGAGAGAGACACACTAGGAGTGGTGGGGCTAGACCACCTAGCGAGGATGCCTCGGGTAGAGGTAGATAGGGTACTACTGATAGCACTAGTAGAGAGGTGGTACCCAAAGTCATCGACCTTTAACTACCCATAGGAGAGATGACCATCACACTAGAGGATGTGTGGTGCATCTTGCACATCCCCATCAAGGGAGAGAATTTACAGAGTGTGAGGGTAGCCAATGACCTTGCAATGACTATCAAGAGGTTAGACCCACTAGGTGCGAGAGAGCATGATAGTCGTAGATGACCTAGTGGGGTGATATGGGGTAGACCCATTGATGATCATGCTCTATGGGGTGGTGGTGGGTATACTGATGTGCCATACTAGTAGGTGACATCTACCATGGATGATGGTAGGTGTAGTAGCAGACATGCGAGACCAGAGAGTGTGGTTCACATGGGGTCCATATGTGTTAGCTCATTTGTACAGGATATTGTACAACATCATGTACAAGTGATATACAGGATCATGTGTACGATATTGCTCTAGGTATGGAGCTAGGAGCACATAATGATGTGATATCAGATGCACTACTAGGACCATTGCCTAGCCTAGAGTGACCAACTACATATAGATGGTCCAGATCCTTTGAGTGAGTCATGAGGACATACACTGGGAACCTACCACTAGCGAGGTGGGTAATAGATGAGTTGAGGGAGGCCTAAATTATATGGTGACCCTAGCATCTACACCTAGGATGGGCTGAGGATAGGGAGGAGCTAGCTAGGGTCAGGAGGATCAGATGGTTGACCATAAAGAGAGGGGAGCCAGAGGTCTTCCAATTTGATAGAGTCTTGAGGTAGTTCAAGATTTTGTAAGGGATCCTAAACCTAGGGGACTACTAGTACCAGAGGGTATACCAAGACCCAGTAGGGGTTGGAGATGAGCCTAAATTGGCTAGGTGGGTAGAGGAGGACTTGGATGATCCTCCTTACATGGATTCCGAGGGTGGATGATGTAGGAGTGGCCTTCAAATACTAGAGGTGGTATAAAGGAGTCATGCCTTAGAGGGTCTCCCCACTAATACTGATATAGAGGTACTAGGTGATGGACCCAGGCATGTAATGAGCATTCTGAGAGGTAGATCATAGGGCCATAGAGAGGGAGCAGTAGGGCCAGGTAGCCCTAAGATAGAGATAGGCATAGGTCTAGATTGAGCTAGTGATAGAGGCCACTAGTGCTACAGGGACCAAGGAGGTAGGGGCATCTAGAGTTACCCCCATAGAGGTCAAGGTACTACCACATAGAGGATCAAGAGAGACCTCTACATTAGTAGCTAGCCAAGGCTAGGCCTCAGGTTGAGGGGACCCAAGGGGGAGGTAGAGGTGCTACGAGCATAGGTGGTGACTCTACAGAGATAGGTGGACCTACTCCAAGAGGATAGGTCCAAGAGGATCGAGGGACTACAAAGTACTTTGAGTACCATAAAGATGGAGAGGGATGTAGCTCGAGTAGAGGTTGCTCATATCTAAGGGGAGGTGAGCCATCTAGACATAGAGCATCAGAGGGCTCGAGTAGAGGGGATGGCTATCATTGGGAGTAGCCAGGCTAGCAATGGGATCCACCTTCTATAAGTAGAACTATGAAGGATAGGGGAGAGGTTGGAGGTGGCCATTCAATGGGCTACCTTCTATGAGGCCATGTACTACTAGGTGGTACCAGAGGGGTAGAGGGTGGTACTCCCTCCATCCCTACAATCAGCTAGTAGGTCATGATATCGATCATAGATAGTCTCAACCTCACCATCCATGGGTATGTAGCTACCTGGACCACCTCCTCCAGGTGGAGCAGAGGAGATGGGCTCTCAGAGCTAGGGCTAGGGATCGAGATGACATACCAATTTTGATTGTGGTATGCATCCCTAGGGATTGGTTGAGTGTACCAAGATTGGATTGTGGTACACCAACTAGACACTTATGTATCTCTCTTTTATCGAGTAATACTAAGTTGCTTTCTTTTATGTGTTAATGTGTGTGCATGTGATATAAATTGATTAAGTATTATATTTTTTATTTATATTTATGATGTTTTATGCATGAAAACTATCTAATGCAAAAACTATATGAAATGCATGGATGAGATGGATGTGAAAATGGAAGAAGAAGAAACACAAGAAAGGAAGAAAAAGGAAGAAGAAGAAAAAGAAGAACCAAAGGTCAACCATCGAGAAATAGAGAAGAGCAAGTGAAACATAGTATTTGAATCAATGTAGATCATGGTAGATCAGTGTGACCAAACACTATGAATCAAATCATAAATAGGGAGCTAAACCCGCTATGGGTGTAGTACTCACCATGAGTGATGAAGTGTTGGAGTCTGACCCGCTATGGGTGGTTGCTCACTAATTGACTGCTATGGGGTGATTACCCACTAGGATGTATGTCGAGGCCTACTAAAATGGCCAAGGAGCTTATCCTATAATGGGGTGTTGAGCCCGTTGAGTCAAAAGGAGTATAACCCGATAGGGGATCATATCCAATAAGATACCCACTAGGATGTACATTATCCCATGTGGGGTGCAATATATGTAGATGAGAATTAATAGGTGAGTGCTACCCACGATAGGGGTGTGAGATATACAACCATGAAAAACACTTTGTGAGTGTGTGCAAATTCTCAGAAGAAGAAAACAATTGAAAGAGAAAGAGAAATATATATCCTTGTCTAAGCAAAAAGACAAAGAAAAGCTCAAGAAGAAAAAGGTGACAAGGACATATTGACAAACTATCATCCTTGACCTAAGAAAATGATGAACATGAACAATACTTTCAAGATCAAGGAAGAGAAAAGAACAAAGGAAGAAAGAAGAAGCAAGAAAGAAGTTGGAGAAGAATCCCTAGGTGGGGATTTTTCTAGGCATCAGAACCCTAGTGAAAGTGCAATGCATGTGAGTTATGACCTAACTAGGTATCATCACATGCCATTATCGTAAGATCCCCAAAAATCTATATGATCAAGCAGTCATGAACAAGCAATCATGCAAAAGATGACACTCAAACATGCAGGTTGTGTTAAATGTTAGGCAACTCATGCAAAAAATGATAGGCAATAATGCAATATGAACAAGCAGATGGATGCAACGGAAATGCAAATGCATAGCTAAATGATGATTGATTGATTTGATTTATTTTTTTAATTTAAGCAAGCAGGATGATAGTCGACACAAAGTCTGAATGTGTCTCCTATCTTGAAAAAAAGAATAGGTGTACCATGGACTATTTCATCAAAGAAATCTCTAAAAGGTAAGCCATATCGATGATTAGAATCATGGAGAGGCTCCTTCATAGCTTTTTCTTTGATAGCCATAGCATGATAATCAATACATTCTCGAACACAACCATTATTCTTAACATAAGGAGGAGCAATTCCTAACTTCGCAAGATCCCTATAGGACAACGAAGTAGGATCCTTTTCTAAAATAGAAATCTTATTTTTGGAGCATACAGAATCAATCATATTACAAAACAAGATCTTAGAAGAATAAGGGGGACCATCATCCTCGTCACCCACTCCTGAATTTTGATAATCCATGTATTCAACATAAGTCATAAGATGATCATCATCATCAAATGGTAAAGGTTGGTCTTTGCTAGGTATGAAACCTATGCCACATCTCCCAGGCCAGATCTCGACATCCAAGGGCTCTTGAATACCTTTCTATTGTGGTCCCAAACCTTTACCTACATATCCCATACTAGATAGGATCTATTTAGGAAGTGGGTAGTCATTGGAAAGGTAACAATGAGCAAAAGAATGCTCAATGGGAGAGGGGTTGCTACCATGTATATTTTCTTTGAAGGTAGTCCCTATGAAGATAAAGGTACACATGCCAATGTGTACAACATCACCTTTCTTATGGGGTAAACCCATGGCTCTAGGTGAAGGTGGTAGCTTGGCAAGATCCAGAAGAGGCTCTTGAAGAAACTGATTATCATGATCCTGAGATGAGAAATTTATGAGATGTTCCTCACTCATATTTAAATTTTGAAATTGCTCTGATATCTGAAATGAGGAACATGGAGAAACCATTGAAGAAATAGAAGGACAAAGGTTGAACTCAGATTGAGCTCACTCTACATTTGAGCAAAACTCAAATGGTCGAGGGTCACCCAAAATGGTGATAACTTGTTCTTTAAATTCAAATTTCAAACATTGATGAAGAGTAGAAGGGATGACCTTCATTGCATGGATCCAAGGATGTCCAAGAAGAAGATTAAAATATGTAGGACAATGTACCACATAAAACAAAGTATCCAATATTTTAGGCCCAACCTTAAGGGGAAGAGATATGGTATCGCAAGCCTCTTGGGACTCATTGTTGAAAGCTTTTATGATAATATCAAATTTAGTTAAATATTCCTCTTTTAATCCAAAATTTTTGAAAGAATTGATATGTGCAAAAATTGAGGGAAGAACCATTATCAATCAGGATTCACTTAATAAAGGTATCCCCAATAAGTGTGGTGATGTAAAGTGAAGAATCTTCTTGTAAGTTTGAGGAAGGCTTATCATCATCCGAGAATGAGATGTGATGTATCCCAAAAGATCCTACGACATCAACTATGGCACTAGGAGAAATATCTAGAGGAATAGATTGTTGTCTTAGAAATTCCATCAAAGCATCTCTATGGTTGGGAGAAGTTTGCAAAAGTTCTAAAATGGAAATTTTAGCTGGAGTATTGGCCAACTATTTTTGGAGATCAAATGAAACTCTAGGTTGTGGTTTCAATACTAAAGGTGGAGTCCCTATCTTTGAAACCTTTCTCTGATTATTCTTTGAAACCAAAGTGGGCTGCAGAATTCTATCCTTGCTGAGAATGTTGAGTAGGTTGAGTCTGAGCTTGTCTTCTTGTAGTTACCCCAACCATGCCAACCATATTACCATAGGGAGGAGGCTCATTCTGATGAGCCACCTGATTAGCTGCTTGTTGATTATGTTTTGGTAATGGATCCTTGAATATTCCCATATCTTGATTTATTGTTGAAGCTTGCTGAGTAGGAGCCTGATTATTTGATGATTGAGAGCTCCCTATATCAATACATCCTACATCAATCAAATATTGAACCACATGTTTCAACTTCTTACAAGAATTTATCCAATGTCCTTCCACTCTATGATATGCACAATGTTGACCTACCTTGTACCAATTAGTTGTAGTATCTAGTTGCCTTATAGGAGGTAACTCAATTGCATTGGCTTCTATAAGTTATTTCAAAACTGCTTCCATAGACATATTAAGCTTTGTAAAATTCCTTTGTGGAGGTTTCTGAAGTATTATATTTTGTAGGTTGTTAACAACATTATTAACAGGCCTACTATCCATTGCACCATCACCTCCTGTATGCTTATTCTTGTGTTGAGACTTAGTAGGTTTATCCTCTTTAACCTTGAGCTGGCCTCTTCTGATAAGAGCTTGTTCTACTTTTCTAGCTAAATCAATTGCTTGATCAAAGGATGTGATAGTAGTAGTTTCTAATGCATAAGATAATTGTTCTTGTAAATTACCAATAAATATCTCAAGCATATCTTTAGGAGGTAAAGTATATCTCAAGCATCCAACTAGACTTCTCCAACGAGCCAAGAATTCTGAAAAAATTTCTTCTTTACCTTATTTCAAACTATAAACATCTTTCATTGTTACTTCTTTCTCAATATAGGCACCAAACTATTGAACAAATAATTTTGTTGTTTCTTCAAAATTCCTCAAGGAATAATTAGGTAATCGATAGTACCACTCTAATGCCATACCACCAAGACTCTTAGGGAATATTTTTAGTAACAACATGTCATCATATATGAGATCATGGCATGTTATCCTAAATCTTCTTAAATGCTCTATTGGATCTTCTATCCCCTTATATATAGGTAAAATTAGCATAGGAAAATGCTTAGGATAAGGCCTTGCAACAACAATAGGATCCAATGGTTGATTACACATTTCCTTATAACTGTAAGTGAAACTTGAAGGTTGAATCATCTCAACTTTTGAAACCAACTACTTTACCATATTTGTTAAATTCTGCACTTTTGGATTATTGTTATGCAATATCCCCAGATTCCCTAAAGGAGGGATATAGGTGTGTTGGGGAGCGAGTGCTTGGCTTAAGTTGGATGCATGGATACTATTATTATATGTGTTACCTTGTGAAAAGGGATAGCCAATATTTGGTGGGATAGAAGCAAAAGTGTTGAGATTAGAATATTGAGGAGGAAATTGAAAATAATTTTGAGTGACACTACTAATTGGAGGAACTTGTAGATTTTTGCCAATGTTGGTGGTTATAGTAATGGCATCAGTTGCTTGGTTTCTCAAATTATCAAGATGCAATTATTTGGACAAGGGGTTATTTTGATCAAGCATAGGAGAGCTTACTAGAGGAGGAAGTGGGGGAGTCTCACCTCTTTCAAGATGAGCCTCCCATTCCATACCCTCCAATATCTTATCTTTATTAGCTTTCATAAAACCCCAAATATGCTCAAATGATGAAAAGATGAACCCACCATTGGGTCCTTCATAAGGATCAAAAATCATCTCAATTTCAACATTATCTTGTTCTTCTGGATCTATGTTAGGATCCTCTCTATCAATCTGATCATATTTCGAGGGAACATAATCAGATTCAAGGTGCTTTCACTGACTTCTAAGGAAGGGAGCCATTAGAAGAAGTGAAAGGATAGAAGAGAATACTAACAACAAGCACACAAAGAAATATTCTTAAATATGTTATTAATGATCTAAAACCAAACAAATAAATTAATGATCTTGTTTAAGGTTTTAAAATAAAAGGAGGTGTTCACATCGGGTTCACCAAAGATGTAGAGGGGGAAAACTACCCTACCACGTACGATTCTCAAGGTTGGATCCGCAAGAGAAAGCCTTGAGGTGAACCATGAGGGTTGCATTGTTCTCTACACTCAGTGTAAAATAGGGGGAAGGGTTCACCAAGAATGGTTTAAGGACTCGCTCCAAGTCCTCTAGTTTTCAAGAATGTTTGATGTATTCATTTCAAGATAATCACCTATGTTTGGCCTTTCTAGATCTATGCTATGAAAGATAAAGGACAATGCAAAAATATAGTATGCAAGAAGACAAGAGCTAACCCTAGAATGATTCTTTCTTTGAATGCTTTCTAACCCTAGGGTTTCAAGATAGAAAACCTTCAAGCAAGGGCTCAAGAGAAGATGCACAAATAATATTAAACCCTAAGTGCACACTATATGTTGTTTTCCTTTCAATGCCTAGGGAAATCAATTAAATATATCCTTTTACAATCAGATCTAGGGTTTGTAACAGAAATAGAAGACACTCAAAAAATAACCTAAAGACTAAATTAGGGCACTTATCTTATCCGGTGGTTGATCCTTGCTTTTATCCTTTATCCAATGATATCCAACAATTCATGTTCCTGCAAGATAACTTAGCAAACACTTGAAAAATATGATTAGCATTAGGGGGCCTTCTTAGGCCATTGTATGATAATACTTGGAGGCGCAACAGTCAAGCCCCCTAGGTCCTTTTAGCTGACCTTTGAAAATAGAAGCGAAAGTTGACCTTTGGAAGATGAACAAGCATAACAGAATATAGCAAAATAGAATGATAAAATGGGCAAAAATTTAAATTGGTGGGGCCCTATTTAAAATTCTTCAAGGAGATAGAGAGGTTGAGAATGATTCCTAATGAGATAGTGAACACAAGCTTATACTGATAGGGGGGGTGAACAATATAAGACCACTTTTTAATTTTTCTTTCAATTCAACTGTCAATTCAATATTATGCAGTGATAGATAGCAGTATCAATAGCAAAAATCAAGCAATGCACAAAAACACCATCCACAAAGAGACACAACAAATTACGTGGTTCACCCAACGTGGGCTACTCCATGGATAAAATCTTTCTCTAAATTTTATCAATCAACCTCTGGGAATACCTTTCCCGATTACAATGTTTATGGGCACCAACCCAAAGGAGATACCTTCCCCTAACTCTGCTCTGCCTGGTGATCCTTTAGAAGACCTTTGCCTCCACTGCCCTTAGCAAATGGAACTCTATCCATAGAAGACACCTGTCTTCCCTGCTCTAGCTGGAGACCTCTATCCTCAACTCTATCACCTCAAAGCTGGTCCTCAAATTTGCACCAAACACAGTCCTTCGGTCTGGCACAAATGTCCTCTTTCTCTTTCTCTGGTCTACACCAAACACAGTCCTTCGGTCTGGCACAAGTCTATCCTCTTCCTCTTTCTTTGTTTTGCACAAAACATAGTCCTTCACTCTTATTGTGTAATCATAACTGCACTTGATAAAACATCGACCTTTGCACCTCTACGCAAACATAGCAGCAACGTCTTCGAACACTCTACTTCCTTGCAATCTCTCTCACTTAGTAGATTCAATGAAATGCACTCAGTACACTATAAAAAAATTTCACACTTCTACTTTTCGATGATCGAACTTCACCCCCGCACTCTATCTGCAAACTTCACACTTCGAATGCACACTTCGATCGATACAAAACTCTCCTTGCCGCCCTCCTTTTATACTAACAATCTCAAGATTAAAACCTTGATCTTAGTCGGTTGCACATCCTAAAACTACGTCGGCTGCAAACCCTAATCTTCATCGACCCAAATTTAACTTTGTCGACTTTAATGCCTTTGCAACTCTCTTGTAGCTTCTGCGTGAAACTACAACATGTCACGATATCATGACACCTTTTGCAACCGTACACCTTCCTTTGGCCTTTGTCGTGATATCGCGACACCTTAGCCTTTTTCAACTTTACTTAAGTTCTTATCACGAAATCGTGACACTTTCTGCTTCTACTGATGTCACCTTCACTTCTATCGTGAAATCGTGACCCTTCTGTCTTCATGGCCTTCTTTGCGTCTGTCACGAAATCGTGACACTTTTGCCTCTACTAACGTCATCTTCACTTCTGTCGTGAAATCACGACATTTCTCGCTTCTTCAACCTTTACTCGGATTGCACTAGCGAAAATGGAACATGTCATAAAATCATGACACTTTCGCTGCCTTATGCTTTTCTCTGCCTTACGCCTACGAAACTGGAACATGTCGCGAAATCGTGACGCTTTCGCCTTCGAGCTCTTCCTTCTTGAATACGTTGCGAAATTGCGACGCCTCTTCTATTGAAGACTTGCTTCCTATTTTTGTTGCGAAATCGTGACACTTTCTCCAACTGAATGCTGCCATCTCAACCTGTCATGAAATCATGACATTTTTTGCATCCATAAGCTGTTCCTTCATCCTGTCACAAAATCATGACACTTTCAGCTTTCAAAATATTTCCTTGCATGCTGTCATGAAATCGCGACGCTTTCAGCTTTCGTATGCTTTCCTTAGCTACATGTTGCGAAATCATGACAGTTCTCATTTTAAGCTTTTCAGCATGTCACGAAATCACGACAGTCCTCACCTTGACCTCTACAGCATGTCGTGAAATCACAAAATTTTTCATGTTACTTTCTATCTCATCAAACTTGTCACAAAATTACGACATATCACATTGCGAACTCTCTCTTCAGCATCATGTTGCGAAATCATGACACATTTTCATCCGTACAACCTTCTTTGTAGAATGTCGCAAAATCGTGACACTTTTCCTTCTCTACCTTCCTGCACTTTTTGAGTTGCGAAAATGCGACATGTCACGAAATCGTGACACTTTCCATCTTGCTCTCCTTCTCTGCCAACATGTTAGAAAATCACGACAGTTTTGCCAGTACTTCCTCTCTCCTCAAACATGTCATGAAATCACGACAGTTTTGCCAACGCTTTCTCTCTCCTCTAACATGTCACGAAATCATGATAGTTTTGCCAGCACTTTCTCTCTCCTCAAACATGTCGCGAAATCGTGACAGTTTTTCCAGCCGGCTGCATACTTTTTCTAACTTGTCTTTTTCTTTGATTTTTTGCAAAAGGGCTACTCTGATCTTCTTGGAAACTCACTGTCCATGCTGTAACCTTCATCAAAACAAATTCTTTGACATCAAATCAAATTGCTTCAAGAACTTCTTGACATCAATGACAACATCTACACTTGAGCAAAGGCAATGTACCCAAGGTACCCAAAATTGCCAAAAATCTCCCCCTTTGTCATTGATGGCAAACCTTTACTGAAACACATCTTAAGAGTCAAAAAGTGAAACCAACTGAGCCAAAAAATGAGAATCTGCCTTTGAAGTTTTTTCTCCCTTCACTCATATCTCCCCCTTACTCATATCTCTTCCCCTTTGTCATCAATGGCAAAGGGTCACCTTTGGGGCTCGGGACTAAGAATGAGCTTCTTAGCTTAGTCCCTCCCCCACCTCCTGATGAGGTGATTAAAACAAGGGTGGGAGTAAAACTCCCATTAGACACTCATCATCATCAGGGTCTACAATTTCCTTGCCAGGCCTTCTCTTGAATTCTTTGTCCGTATTTTTGTTCTTGTCACTATTTTTGTTCTTGTTCTCATCCTTGTTCTTGTCCACACCTTGATCCTTGGACCTATTCATACCACTTTTTTTGATCCTGTACCTTGGAAGTTCAGCTCTACACTGTCTAGCTGTGTGACCATTGTTGCACTTATAACAAGTAATAAAGTTATTTCTTTTAAGCACATTGGTTCTTTGAATCTGCCTGTTCTGACCAAATCTGTTCCTGTTATTTGTCTTGCAATAAATTGCCTTGTGCCCAAACTATTGACAAGAGTAACAATACCCTTGAAAGAAACTAAAACTTCTAAAATTTTTGTTTACCCTCTTCATTTGATCTATGCACTATGAAGCCGTGTGACCAAACCTGTGACATGCAAAACATCTGCCATGAAATATTCTTCTGTTTGACCTCTTGGGTCCCGAATACTTCTTCGCATTCAGAATTATGTTTTCTATTTTTGCACATCTATCACTCACGGAATCTTTCTCTGAACCACTCTCTTCATCAAAACTCTCTTCTTTTTGAAATCTTTTACTAGATTCCCCAACCTGTTCCTTGTGTGGTTTAACAAAACCAAGACCTATTTTATCTGTTGTCTTTCTTTGACCTTTGATAAGTGATTTAACATTTTTGGAGCTTTCTTGAAACCTGTACAACTTATCCTTGTACTCTTTAGTTTCCTCTTTCAAAGAAGCCATTTTCTGTTCTAATTCACTATACTCAAGCACCTTAGATTCTAACTCATTCTTGAGTTCTTGTGTCTTAGCCATAGAGACGTCAAGACTTTCTATAAGTTCATCTCTCTCCATACAACATTCATCTAACTTATCCTTGAGTCTAGCATTCTTCTTTCTTTCATTTTTCAAAACACTAAGAGCATTATTAAGTTCACTTTCAAGATCTTCTATTTGATTGCATTTTGAATCATCAAGGCCTTTTTCAGATTTCTTATCACTAGAGGTGCTACCCTTTTCAAAAACCATACATGCATCTTCCTTATCATTTTCTGAAGCATCCTCATACATAATAGCAACCAATTAATTATTTGTGCAATCATCCTCATGGTGCCCAAAATTTCCACATCTAAAACATTTCATGATAATGAATCTATGTTTCGGTTCTTCCTCCTTTTCTGAAATGAACAACATCTCATTTTCATCATCACTAGAAGAACTTTCACTATCACTGCTAGAACACTTACTTGCTTTGTCTAGGTAGAAGCTCTTCTTGTGCTTGTGAGAATGCCTCTTTCCATGATTGTTGTACTCATCTTTGCTCTTCCTGTGATGCTTGTGCTTTTCAGAATCCTTGCTCTTAGAATCCTGTTTATCTTCATCACTTTCATTCTTGGAAATAGTACAGTCAGTAGCATAATGACCAAACTTTCCATAGTTGAAACATCTTATATTTTTCATGCTTTTGTGCTTTCTAGAGAACTTGCCTTTCTTGCTATAATATGCCTCTTCATCACTCTCTTGAATCTGTTTACCTTTGGATTTCTTGGTAGCCTTGAAAGCTGCCTCTTTCTTGACATCAACTTTCACTTGAGTTCTCAACTCAAATGCTGCAAGTATACTATGGAGCTCATCCTTTTTCAATTTATCTAAATCTTTAGCTTCTTCAATGGCATAAATATTTTCACTAAATCTATTAGGAAGAGATCTTAAAATCTTATCACACACATCATTTTCAGCAAGTTCAAGACCTAAGTCTTTCATGGAGTTAACAACTTCATCCATTCGAAGCATGTAGTCACTAATATTTTCATCATCATTCATTTTGAGATGTTCAAACATACCTTTAAAGTGTCTCAAATTGGCCTTTCTGACATTTGCATCACCTGTATGAACCACTTTCAGTTGTTTCCACATTTCACTAGCTGTCTTGCAGTGAATAACTTTGGTGAGATCTGCTTTCTGTAAGCCTTTCAGGATTGCATTCATGGCTTTTGAATTGTTGTGAAGCATGAGCCTATATTCTTTAGTATAAGGACCATGTTCAGGAATAGTGTACTCATCTTCAATCACTTCCCATACCTCATTACCAAGTGCCATTAGATAGACTTTCATTCTTGCACTCCATAGACCAAAATCTGATCCATCAAGAATAGGTGCTGCATTGCCACTTGAATAGTCCATTGTGTTCTTTGCAAGCTTTTCCTTCAAGCTGTTAAAATTTTTGAAGGAACCGGATCTGATACCAATTGAAGAACACAAGCTTATACTGAGAGGGGGGGTGAACAGTATAAGACCACTTTTTAATTTTTCTTTCAATTCAACTATCAATTCAATATTATGCAGTGATAGATAGCAGTATCAACAACAGAAATCAAGCAATGCACAAAAACACCATCCACAAAGAGACACAACAAATTACGTGGTTCACCCAATGTGGGCTACTCCACGGATAAAATATTTCTCTAAATTTTATCAATCAACCTCTAGGAATACCTTTCCCGCTTACAATGTTTATGGGCACCAACCCAAAGGAGATACCTTCCCCTAGCTTTGCTCTGCCTGGTGATCCTCTAGAAGACCTCTACCTCCGTTGCCATTAGAAAATGGAACTCTATCCACAGAAGACACCTGTCTTCCCTGCTCTGGTTGGAGACCTCTGTCCTCAACTCTATCACCTCAAAGTTGGTCCTCAAATTTGCACCAAACACAGTCCTTCATTTTGGCATAAATGTCCTCTTTCTCTTTCTCTGGTCTACACCAAACACAGTCCTTCGGTCTGGCACAATTCTGTCCTCTTCCTCTTTCTCTGTTCTGCACAAAACACAGTCCTTCACTCTTATTGCATAATCATAGCTGCACTTGATTGAACATCGACCTTTGCACCTCTGCGCAAACACAACAACAACGTCTTCGCACACTCTGCTTCCTTGCAATCTTTCTCACTTAGTAGATTTGATGAAATACACTTAGTACATTGCAAACAAATTTTGCACTTTTGCTTTTTGGTGATCGAAATTCAGCCCCGCACTCTATCTACGAACTTCACACTTCAAACGCACACTTCGATCGATAAAAAACTCTCCAAGCAGCCCTCCTTTTATACTAACAATCTCAAGATTAAAACCTTGATCTTAGTCAGCTGCACATCCTAAAACAACGTCGACTGCAAACCCTAATCTTTGTTGGCCCAGATTTAACTTTGTCGGCTTTAATGCCTCTACAACTCTCTTGTAGCTTCTGTCACGAAACTACAACATGTCGTGATATCGTGACATCTTTTGCAACCATACGCCTTCCTTTGGCCTTTGTCGTGATATCGCTACACCTTAGCCTTTTTCAAGTTTACTTAAGTTCTTGTCATGAAATCATGACACTTTCTGCTTCTGTTGATGTCACCTTCACTTTTGTCATGAAATCATGACGCTTCTGTCTTCATGGCCTTCTTCTCTGTGTCTGTCGTGAAATCGTGACACTTTTGCCTCTGCTGACGTCATCTTCACTTTTGTCGTGAAATCGTGACATTTCTTGCTTCTTCAACCTTTACTTGGCTTGCACTAGTGAAAATGGAACATGTCACAAAATCGTGACACTTTCACTGCCTTATGCTTTTCTCTGCCTTACACCCACAAAACTGGAACATGTCACGAAATCATGACGCTTTCGCCTTCGAGCTCTTCCTTCTTGAATATGTCACAAAATCACGACGCCTCTTCTGTTGAAGACTTGCTTCCTTTTTCTATCATGAAATCGTGACACTTTCTCCAACTGAATGCTGCCATCTCAACCTGTCATGAAATCATGACATTTTCTGCATCCATAAGTTGTTCCTTCATCTTGTCGCAAAATCACGATGCTTTCAGCTTCTGAAAGCTTTCCTTGCACCCTGTCACGAAATCGTGATGCTTTTAGCTTCCATACGCTTTCCTTAGCTGCATGTCATGAAATCATGATAGTTCTCATTTTGAGCTTTTTAGCATGTCACAAAATCACGACAGTCCTCACCTCGACCTCTGCAGCATGTCACGAAATCATGACATTTTTCATGTTACTTTCTATCTCATCGAACTTGTCATGAAATCATGACAGTTCACACTGTGGACTCTCTCTTCAGCATCATGTCATGAAATTGTGACACTTTTCCTTCTCTACCTTTCTGCACTTTTTGAGTCACGAAAATGCGACATGTCACGAAATCGTGACACTTTCCATATTGCTCTCCTTCTCTGCCAACATGTCGTGAAATCGTGACAGTTTTGCCAGTACTTTCTCTCTCCTCAAACATGTTGCAAAATCGTGACAGTTTTTCCAGCACTTTCTCTCTCCTCTAACATGTCGCAAAATCATGACAGTTTTGCCAACACTTTCTCTCTCCTCAAACATGTCGCGAAATCATGACAGTTTTTCCAGCCGACTGCATACTTTTTCTAACTTGTCTTTTTCTTTGAATTTTTGCAAAAGGGCTACTCTGATCTTCTTGGAAACTCACTGTCCATGCTGTAACCTTCATAAAAACAAATTCTTTGACATCAAATCAAATTGCTTCAAGAACTTCTTGACATCAATGACAACATCTACACTTGAGCAAAGGCAATGTACCCAAGGTACCCAAAATTGCCAATAGATAGCTGGGTACAAATTATAGAATGTAGTAATATACCTTATGAGTAGTTTAGAATGCAGATATAGGGCTTGGGAACAACAAATTACCCCTAGACATGGTTTGGGTAAAATTATGCCCCGTAACAAGCGACTACAATTTTGTAGACCAGTGAAATTGTGCCCCACAAATATCGGGTGCGATTTCATAAAAGCTATGCAAAAAATAAAATAATGATACGAGAAATAAATTATGTCATACAAAAAATCAATACATGCATGAAAAGATGTGAAAACACCTTTTAGATAGCACACAAGTTTACAAAAGGGTTAAGACCTCCTGAATAGTCGATCTCTCCTTAGGGTTCCAACATAAATCCACCAAAGCAAATGCTAGAAACAAATAATCCAATGCAATAGAAAATAAATCACACTTCACAATTGTGAGTTAGCTTGCTTGTAAAATAAAATAAATCCACTTGGAGAAGAAGAGCACAAGAAGAAGAGAGCATATATTGCAAAAGAAATCACTTGAATATTTTTATCACTTTGTGCCTTGTTGCTTATCAATATTATTCCTTTTTTTCAAGATGATTTCAAACCCTCCTTATATAGTGGATTTGAAAGTGGAATGGGTGGGAAAAACCAAGGAGATCTGATGTCAAACACACCAAATTCAAGAATTAGGGTTTCCTTGTGAGAAAACCCTAAAATGCAAAATCATGTCCCATCAAGGCCGATCATGATTTTGCATTATGCTAAATCATACCCGATCAAGGGTGACCATGATTTTGCATAAAGAGAGAAAAATAAAATAATGAAAGAGATACCTAGCCCTTTCCCTAGGCAAGTCTAAGTGGTCTCTCTGAAGAACTCAGAGAAAATTTCCTACTTGGGTGGATCAATTTTCTATGTCTGCAAGGATTATTATAAATTTAAGTAAAAGTGATACTAAACCTTGATTTAGCACATGCTAAACAATAGTTTATTTAGTTCTAAAATCCATATCACTCTCCATTAGCTATACCAATTTTTAATTGCTTTTATGTTGGTCTCTTGTCTTATGCTTTGTTAGATATGCCAATCCAGAACTTCTTTAATGCTAATCTCTCATACTACTCATCAATGAATACACGAAAATATATTTGCTCTAATGTTAGACTCCCATACTACTTACCATTGAATATGTAATCCTACAATTGCTTCAATACCATAATACCATCATACTCACCATCCAATAAACAATCCACTCTAATTACTAACAATATTTTTTGTTGAACTAGATTTTCTATTCAGTTAAATTCATCACACCTTTACTATGCTTTGTATTATCACTCATGCCTTTGTTTTACCTTGAATAAGCATGCATTCCTACATGAATTGCATCATATCTCATATATTTATCGTATCTTGGATCTTTACACATATATTTGCATCTTTTATTGCCATGCATACCTTCAAATAATTTGTATTATCACACATGCCTTTGTGCTTTGTGCCATCACACATACCTTTTTAAATAAAAATTCATGACTTGGCCTTTCATCAACATCAACAAATAGGTTTACATCATTTCTTATTTTAGACTTCCATATTTCTCCTTTCAAGGTAAAATATATATTTTATTTCATCATTTACTATATTGTATTCACTTCATTTGTCTCATTGTATACCTTCTTGAGTAAGAGATTCATTGTAACTCCCTATCATAAATTTCAACCTAAATTTATAGAGGCAATGATAAAATACAATATACAACCATATAATTATATTATATATAAAAAACAAAAGTACAAAATGGGAAGAACCTATAGGTACATTTATATTTTGTGTATACAACATGTATCATTCACAACCTGGTTATCTAAAATATGTCATGGTCCAATCAAGCATACACATACAAACTTACTTTCAATAGCATTGAACAACATCATACTTCAACAAAAAACTCTATTCTATCCATATCATACATAAATATACGTATTGTGGGACACATAGGTGGTCAAAAAATGCCTAGATACCACTAAACAACCCATATATATATATATATATATATATATATATATATATATTAATAATATAATTTTTAAATACATCTTATGATATATTACTCAATATTTATTATTTTTTTGTCACCATGTACATACAACAACACTATGTGATAACACTTATATATGACAAAGTTTATTTACACATATCACCAACATATGGTACATGCATCCATGCACACATATGATCATACACTGACACATTTATGTACACATGCATTTATATATCTATGATACTTATTCATATGTCAAATTGTCTACCTAAAACCTCTAAGAGGAGGAATATTTATAAGATCATCAAATTTGTAAATACAATTCACATAGAGTTGCCATTGATACTTATTCATATGTCAAATTTTCTACCTAAAACCTCTAAGAGGAGGAATAGTTAGAAGATCATCAAATTTGTAAATACAATTCACATAGAGTTGCCATTAAAAGAATAATAGAAAAAGTATGAAATAATATATGGTGCATCAAAAAATAAAATAATGATCTTTGAGCCAAATAATTACCCATGTAGATAAAAATTTTGCTTAGGATGCATCTGTTGAAACCAATGTCATCACAAAATCCCATTCCCTTGTTGATTTAAAATATTTTTCTTATATACATAATTTAGATTTTTCCTGACTTCTTTAGAATTCTTTGTAGTTGATGCTACACCTACTTTAGTTTATTTCTAGGGCATTGAGATGATATATAAATTTTATAATTTGCTCTTCAACTACTTGTGTTTGCAATCCCTTAATATTCAATGCAAATTTTTTCTCCTATTAGATGGATATATCAAAACCTTTCTTCTATAATAAAAATTTATTTTAGTCTAATGGAGTAAGGAGGCCAAATCTAATCAGATCATCATTTTATCCTTTCATTTTTCTTGTTATTTTCATTAGACCCTCTACTAGTTTCAAACAATCATCTAATAGACGTCTCTTTATATTGATTTCATGTATCCTTTTGTGAATTTATTTCTATCATTGATGCTAATAGTAATAAGAGAATCATCCTCATTTTAAAATATAGTTTCCATCAAATAGTTAGCTTCTTGGCGATTTTCACCTAGTTTGGTAGTTGTATCCTTAATCCTAGTAGTAACATTGACCATTAGTTTCTCAAATTATTTAATTTGATATATGAAGGGATTCATATATTTAAAGTGTATTAATATTAATATTAGGCTAAAATCAACTAGACTTTAATATTAGTGATATTATTTTCCTATAGGATGCCTGGTTTTTTAATTTGTTTGACATTTTTCTAAGATAATCAATTTATTTTTGTATATATGTTTGTTTATGCAAATATTGTTGCTTAATCTCATCCATATTTTATTATATTTTTTTATATTATTTTATATTCTTCTCTTTTGCTATTTGTCCTTGTATTCATTTGTCCCTTATTTTTTATTTTTAAAGAAATCTCTTTGTAACTAAAGCATAAATTTTTCCCTTGAGTTACTAAATTTGTATCTCTAGAGCAAAAAATTTGCTATGTATTTAATTACGTTTATCCTATGGGAGAGCTAAATTTAATTTAGTAAAATAAGCTCCTATTTTTTCTCTTTCTTATCTCATATAAATGATTTTTTTTATTGATTGGAGTGGGTTTTGAAAGGGGTCCTAAAATATTATTTACAAAAAGAGTCTAAAAAAGAACAGGTCAAAAAAGGACCTACTACAATGAGAGCAACCAATGGGTCCACAAAGGCAATCCCATTATACCAAAAGGGAACCAAAAGGAAGTTCCAAGATGAGGATACCAACATAGAATAGCAAAGGAAAACCATGAAGGACTCAGACCTAAAAAAACTCAACACTATTTTTAGGATCATCATCGATCTTTTAGAGGTCTTTGATCTGATGATGGAGATCTTCCATGATGGTGATAGATTATTGGTAGAAGGTCTAGGATATTTTGGAAGCATTGGATACAATATAAAACATCACCATGATGATATCCAAGGGATCAAGGATCCTCTTTTGAAATATGCTGATGGTAGGTCCACCCAGAGGTTCAAAAAAATCATGTAGGTGGGATTGTCTTTAATCATTACCTTCAGGGGGGAATATTTGGTCTTCATATTCTAAAGCTTAGGTCAAGGGGAATCCCAAGCAATGTTGGGAATATATTTGTGCTCTCCTTGTATTTTTTATCCTCAAGGATCGATGACGAAGCTCAAAATTACTAGACTGTGATGTGTCATCTTGAATTGGGTTGAAACTTGACTTTTAGCCCAACTTCGATGAAATAGGGGACATTATCTCCAAAATACCTTCTTCACTCATCTCTTTATTAACAAGGGACTCCTAGCTCAAACATTGGATATGGTATGAGTCGAGAGGGTTAACAACAAGAAATAATTGCTTTATGAGCCTGCTTTTGTAGGGCATGTATGTAAAGGATTATCTGTCATATAATGATTTTAGCTAAGCTATGGTTACCACTATTTCATCCATTTTAGTTATCTCCTTTTCAAAATTCCTATATAGTTTCTTATAATCTATGATAATAATATTGTTTATTTATTCCACAACTAGCTTTTGTGGTTTCCTCCTGATTGGGTCACTTGGATGACGTTGAGTCACCACGTTGGCCTTCTTGATTACACACTTATTAATTTTTCTAAGGCACAACATAATTTTTATGCATGATACTATCACACTTCTCATAAAGTTTCAAGGATGTGTTTTTCATGGATACTCAGTGACAAGTATGCGATCCTATCTTTTTTGGAAAACTATCATTTTCTCCCATGGTAATAATGTGAGAAAGAACACCTCAATATTACTTGGTTAGTGGGAAATGATGTCAAGCTCAATATCCTTTCATTGAATCAGGTGTTCTAGTGCAAACCCTCTCCATAGTGATATCTTGAAATTCCATCTCTTATTTTGTGGTATAAGCTTCAAACTCTGATTGAAGCTTATTGCCTAAGAGTCTATGGTTCCTCTAGGGTGCTCTTTTGTTTTAAAGGGAAAATACTTATCTCTAGGTGGTGTGGGAGTGTGGTTTCATATTATTGTTCTCTTGGTGTGTGGTGGTGTATAATGGGCTAGAGATATATGTAGAAGGATATGAAAATCCCATTAGAGCCAAAAAAATTAGTGGTATATGATGATGTAAAGATAATTCTACAAAAAGGTGGTGGCCTCTTGGAATGCCTTTAATACTTTCATGGGCATCACAAAGGCATTTCCATAATGTTGAAACAATCTTGGAGAAAGGATTGGGTTCAAGTTTATGGGCTTGAGTTTCAATTTTTGATGGCTTTGATGGGTGAGGTGACTGGTATTCTAGTCAATGGTGGTTGCCACAATCATCCAAAACATTCCCTAGAGAGGAAATGCAATTTTTTTCTATATAATGGAGAATATCTACCAAAGTTGTAGAATGGTTATGATGCCAAGGATCTCAAGGCTCCATGGAATCATGTCATTTTGGTGATAATGGACTATTTTACCTTAGATATGAATAGGGAGGTTATTCACAGCTATCATATGATGTTTCCAAACCAACTTAGGAGGAAAAGACTCATGAATATCCCATCATTTATTTACCACTCTTTGGCTAAATCTCTGACAGATTTAAGGGGAGGGAAAGGGTTGGAACCAATAATTCAAGGACTATTATTGCCAAATTTTGAACATGTGGTTAATTCTAGAGACATTGCAGTGGAGGAGGCACTAGCAAATATTGAATTTCAAAAAATTCCCTCAGCCTTCGACCTACCTTTGATGCCTTTTGGGTCATCAAGTGACTCTTTTGAGTATGGGTTGGATAGTTTCAAGAATCTATTTACCTATTTGAAAAGGAAGGCTAAGGCTATGAGTAAGGTGGATATCTCCCTTTATGGCATCAATGGGGATGAGCACACACTCAAAATGTATATCTTTGAAGGCTTTGTAGTCTAAAACCTCCCCTATTTTGGTGGAGATGACTGATTTAGAAAAGGTCTACCAAAAAAGAAAATTCCAAAGTGTTTATAGGATTTAGAGGATGCCAAAGATATGTCTCTATCTCCAGGACTTGAATCCCCTAATGTCTAACCTTTCCTGAGTAAGCTAGATGAAAAACATTAGGTATTGTTGGGTTCTCTCAAAGTTGTGACCCCTTTCATCAATGAGATTCATAGAATGGTGCAACATCAAAAGGATATATCTAATACCATGTAGTATGTGGGGACCTAGTTCTCTAGATTTGATGAATGGTATTTTGTGGGTTAAGATTTGAGTTTTATTTTATTTGGTTTGTTTTCTAGTCCTTGTCGTACAAGGTTTTGTGCTCCCTCTTTTTACTGTTATTTTTGGGTAGCCTTTTGTTATACGATTTTATATATTTTTTAGTGTTCTTCTTGATTGACCCAAGGGGTTTTAACTAGAACTCTTTTAGCTCCTTTTGTTAAATGGTTTGGGATCCCTTTCAAAACCCATTCTCTTATCTAAACAAAAAAATCATGTTTATTTGTTCAACAAATTATAAATTTTTCATCCTATCCTCACTCAAAACAAGTGTCATTAAAAATGCTATATAATAATTAGGTTGGAGCTAATAAATTGAGTTATTTAGATTAAAAAGAGAATACAATGTCTAGATTTTTGCCTCCAGGGCCAAATTGTGCCATTATATCACTCATTATTTTCATGAAAAATAAAGGCAATGAGTCATTTTCTACTTTCTCCTTGTTTCCTCCCATGTTTATTTCAATTAGGTTATATAGTTGGGGGATTAAAAGAAAGTTATTATAATTATTAATATTGAATAGATGGTCCAAATGAATTTATTAATGAAGAACATTGACTATATTGGCTTGGATCCATTTATGTTGTCATGACAAATAATCCTACTCCAACAGTTACTAAAAAAAATAGTTTTATGAAATAATGGGATATTTTAACAAATGAGGATATTTGAGGCAAAAGGGAATAGAGGGTATGTAGAAATAGTTTGGATGGAAATGATAGCCATAGGTAAGCTAGAAGTAATGGTGAGGATAAACTATGATAATAATAGTGATGATGATGAGGGTGTTGAAGGGGATGAGTTGGATATATTGATGGTGGGATATGGTTGAAAAGTAGAAATCACCATACTTATAATTTCTATTGAAATAATGGGGGCATATGTAATATTAGGAGAAGTGTCATTTTTATGAGGTAAATCGACTAATCCTGAATGTGACTCTTGTACTTTTTTTTCATTGAAGTGGCATCTCACATGGAGGACTAAATACCCCTTATTTTTATAGGTATTAATTACCTTTTAAAAGGTATCCTCAAAATTCATGGAATTCCTTGAAGAATTTGATTCCAATACAAGACTAGTAGAAGTATAAGAAAACTTGGTTATATGATGTATTTATATTAGTGGTAATGTAAGTCCTAAACCAAGTGCTACTCTCTAGTTTATATTATGATTGGGTTCCTAAGCCTCTAATTCTTATGCAGACCATTTTCTAAATTATATTTTCTCTTGATCCATACTATGCCATATTGGTCTATGGTTGCTTCTCAATAGGTATTGCATAAGGTTAAGTCATTTAATGTGTAATGACTATGGTTTTTACTGCTAATGATGATGTTAAATTAAAAGCAATAGGCTTCAACATTTTTCATTTGACCTGTGAGTAAAATTTACCTTTTGTTCCTCATGTTACTAAATTTATGGCTATTTAGGAATTTTTATAAGGCTCTTAGACTCTTGTACTCTTTCATAAATAGTTCATTAACATTAAAGTATTCTTCCTCTAATGTTTTAGGATCTTCAAGATGATGCTCTTTTAAAATCCTGGTAACTTTCTAATCATACATGCCTTCATCATTTAATGTATAAATTTCATCTATTTTATACCTTATTCTATGCCAAGCATTAATTCTTTTTAATATTCAAACCCTTTGTTCTAGCATTGCTATTTTTTTTTGTGAATAATATGATGAGCTCTCACATTATTTGGATTAAATTGATCACTTTGGTATGGAATGCAAATCATGTAGGAAGTGATTTTATATACTTATCCAAAAATAATTCCCATTCAATCATTTTAATTGAGTTTTTTCTATTATTGCATGCTCTAAAAGGTTCTTGAGGTCTTTTGATTAGGGTATTACTTTGAGATTATAATTGATATTTAGACCAAAATATCTCAATTTGTGATGAATACACTTTTAAGGTAATATGTCCATCTGTATTTTGCATTTCTAAGACCTTTATCTAACAACACCTTCTCTAGTTCTAGATGAAAATTGTGCTTTTATAGTATGAGAGTAATACAATGTAAGGGAAAAGTGTAATAGGTATTTTTACCTTTCCCTACACAAAAATAATGTTCCACAAAATGCATCTACCTAATAAATTTCATTACAAAATGACGACTAGCCATATTTATATATATATTTTTTTGAGGTGAATCCTATAGCCTAATGAACAATGTAGTTAATCCTATGTGCCTATAATTATCTTAAAATGTCCCTATATCCAAAGATAAATGACCCATAAATGATATTATTTGCCTTGGTCCAACTATGTGCTCCATGGATGAAATCAAGAATAGTAGAATAGTCATTAAAATAATGATAGTATTTCTTTACCTTAAGCTCATCGGTCCATTCAATCACTAGTGGTCTCTACCTCTAAAAAAATAGTCACACTGTATTTGTCAAAACTAGTCTCTTTGCTCACAGAAAATCATTCACTTCAAGCATAAACAACAAAGAAATTCACTTTCCTATTCAAAATTCACTTATTTTAGGCATGGATGGCATCAAAAATCAAGTTAGTATAAACAAAATATTGATTGCTTCTAGGAGTCCACTACTCTATAGAATATAGTTGTGCAAGTTGTAACTCATTTTCCTTCTTATATTTAGGTAACCCCAAATTAATTGCTATTTTAGATAATTCATATTTTGCATAATACTTAAATTTATGGATGTATGGGGGGAGGGAAGAAAGTAGAGAGGGGAGGGCTCTGGTCCCTCCCCTGCTCCCCCACCCATGGCTCCTGGTTCCTGCCCAGTCCCTAGCTCAACCCAGGTCATCCCTCCCGGGGAGTGGTTGTTTGCAGATGATCTCCTGGAGGGAGATCCTTCTCCACTATCTGCACCCCTCCCGACCGACTAGGGTTTCCTTGGTTGTTTTTTTGGACTGGTGCTTCCCAGGGATCCCTGTTTGGTTGGGGATCCCTTCCCTTTTTCCCTTAGGCTTCCCCCTGGGGTTTTTTGTAGGTTATTCGCGTGGATCTGGTCCCCTGTGTTTCTCGATGTGGTGGAGGTGATGGTTTAGGGTTTGGACAGCTTCCCACTATTTTGGTTCCTAAGGATCCCATCCCTGTGACTGGTTCCTCTTCCCACTCGAGATTCCTAGTCCCTAGATCCCTGGTCCCTTAACCTGCTGTTTCTTTTTGTTTTGCTGGGATGGGATCCTCTTATTTTTTCTCGGGGTGGGTTCATCGTGGTGCAGCTCTCTGGTCGCTTCCCGATGGGCTGGATTCTCTCTGTGCTGGCTGTCGACTTCCTACAAGATGGCTCTCGCTGAACGATATGTTTTCCCGGTGGGCGGGATGGTTTCTCCACAGGGCGAGATCCGCCAAATCCATTAGTTTTCCGCGAGGAGGATCCTTTCTTTTTTGCTGGTTTCTCGGATGGCGGGATTTCCCTGCTGCTTCCCGCTAGGCGGGACTGTTTGTGGTGGTTTTTACTGCTTCCCGCGAGGCGGGATTTTATTGTAACGGTTTTTCTTTGCTTCCTGTTGGGCGGGATCTTCTCGATGGTGGTTTTTGGCTACTCCCCGTTGGGCGGGATCTCCAAAACTACTTTCTTTCTTATTTGTTTGTTTCCCGTTGAGAGGGATTGTTTCATGCTTACTGTTACCGCTGGGAAGGATTTTTGTTTTGGTGTTCGGTTTCAAGGGATTGATGCCCTAGGCCCATTGCTTATGTAATCAGGTTTTGGGATCCTTGTTAAAACCCACTGTAAATACAAACACTACTTACCAAAAAAATTTATGGATGTATATTTGTAGGATAGTGTTGATTTATTCATCCTTAAAACAAATAAAAAATAAAACTATCTAAAAAATATTATGAATTTTTGTCACAAAACTCAATTTGGCTATCATTCCTTGGCCAAAGTTTGTTATTATTAGCCTGCTTATGAACACACCTCCTCAATCAATGTGGGATAAAATTTTATTATTCATACACTAAAACTATTTTTTTGCATTCATTTTAATTTATTTAGGTTATGAGTGTATCTCATGAACAAAAACTTAGCCAAGGCTACTACCCCATGTTTTGTAGAGGGGTGAACTAATGTTAGGAGATTGTTTAAACTTTTTCAATGTAGTTTCCCTCATCCTTTTTGCACAATGGATGAATGCCAAAATATTTTTATATTTGTTAATAATTCCTTTCTCTCCATTCAAATTATATGTTTCCTCCAAAAGGATTCTCATACAACTACTATAATAGAGACTCCCATCGTGTGGAATTTTGTGCCATTTCAACTAATTATAAATAATGCTAGTAAAATATAAAATATAAAAGGATAATTTATAAAATAAAATACAAAATATTTTAGGATTTATTACATCAAGTTTAATGTAAATATAATTTGAGTAACCACTCAACACATGGTTTGTAAGGTTCACTAGGGGACAAGGGTAGTTGTAGGTTGTTATGCCATATTTGGGCAACCATTGTATTTAAATACCCTTCAAATTTCATAATATGATTCATTAAAATCATTATGATCTAACATGTGGTATTAGAGTAGGTATAAGGAATAAATAATTCTCCTTTTGATCCTCCTCTAATATTCAACACAAATATAGCCAAAGGTGTGTTTTGTTTAGGAAAAAATTCAAGTTTGAGATAAGAAGTATCAAGGGTAAAATTACCCTCTATAAAATTGTGATTGTGAAGCAAAATTCCATGGCACTTTCAAGAAGTTTTAGTATGAAAAACTCTAACAAATACAAATATAATTCAAAGAATCAAAAGGGTTTCAATCCTTTATAATACCAAAAGGTCATAAACCTGCAATAATTAGACCAATTTTTAGCAAGAAAGGATTATTTACCATTTTAAATGGCAACAAAAGGAATCTATTAAAATATCCATTAAAAAATTGTAAGAAAGGAATACATTGAAAACTTAATAAAGGATTAAAAATAGAGGAATGCATTAAAGCTCCCCAAGATTGAAGAAATTTGTATGGAACTCACAAATAGTATAGCCAAAAGATAAAAAAGAAGAAGTGCAATTTTTAAAGGAAATTAGTAACAACCTAGCTCAATGCTTGAAAGTATCAATTGGAATATACAATTGAAGAGAAACATTCAAAATACTTTTGAAGAAACTCTATGCAAGAATTCAAAAATTAATTTTAGTAGCAATACAATGAAGATACCTATGCTTTAGTCAAGTTAATGATAAAGCAACTATCATCTTGTCTCTACCAAGGTAGAGGATGAATGTTCTAAGAGTAGAACAAAAAACGAGTTGCATGAATAAAACTACGCATGTAAAAACATCCTAAACATGTAATGAAGAGGAAAAATATTCATTTAAAAGTACTTGAGCATGCTCACATGAGACTTGCATAAACAAATATAGTATTTAGATGTTACAAAGTGACTCATGAGTAATTTATTTATCCAATTACTTGAGTTTAAAACATTTAAGTATCATAGTAGAGAAACATAGAACATAGTCTTACATTGAAGGAGATAGAATGTATTCTTAGATCGAATAAGAGAGAACATAGTCTCATGGAGAAAGAAATTTCATGTTGAATAAAGTAAAGAGAATGCAGTCTCACACTAAACGAAGAGAGAAATCTCATATTGAACAAAGGAAAGAGAATATAGAAAGAAGTCTCATGTATCACTTAGTAGTAAATCAATATAAAGGAAGCTATAAAATTGTAGCATTGGTTAGAAAGAAATACTTTATCTTGATAAAGTATTTACTCGAGTAGAGGAACATGGACAATCATTCCTCATAAGAGAAGAACATCATAGGAATTTGAATTTGAATTTGTATTAATTTCCATAGGTGACCAAAAGAGGTCAATAGGACTATAAAATAGGACATATACAAAGCAACGGGAGTGCCTAATGCAGCTCCAAAGAAAATAAAGTAAGAAAAATAGTAAATAGGATGACATATGATATAAAAGATCTGTGGATCAAGGATTACTTCCAACATTCAAGGCTAAAGAGAAGTGAGTAATGTAAGAGTTAAATGTTGTCATAGATGTTATTTGTTGGAGTCGACGATGAATTGATCATGTTATATCTCTGTGATCACCCTGACGCTTTGTGGTCGTGGCATCTGGAGGATGGAAGAATGAAGTGATAAGTCAAGATCCTATTATCTTCTGCAACTGTTACTAAGTAATTATTTCCTAAGATTGAATAATTCCAGGATGAAAATGGCAATGCATCTCTGATATTCATAATAATCCAAGATTTTAGTGTATGGGTGTCTCTGAATAAGCAATAATATCTACCTCGTATCTCGTAGTATACAGGATAGGTGAAAATGAAATTCTCCTCGGATTCCACATCAAGACTGCACAATCTGCAAATACACACACTCCAAGATATTATGATAAATAAATTATCTAGTGTAAAATAAAAGTACATATTAACATGCACTTGGAGTATAGGAAATACTTGGATAACCATATGGCAAAGCATATTGATAAATCCATATGAAAGGAGAATATTATAGTTTTAAGACTAGTGTCTGGCATTAGAATGATCATTTTGATCGAAATGATTTTCATAAATTATTTAAGATATTACATGATAATATTGAAGATACAATCAAAGGTCTCAAAAGGAGCATCAAGAAATTATATGACATCATTTCAAAATGAAGGAGAACACATAAAAGTGAATCAGATTTTATATTGGTTTAATTATCACCAAGAAAAAGAAAACAAAGAGGTATAAAGTTTAGAAAGACTTTTTGGATCAAATTAAAAAAAGAAATTAGATTATTCTGTTAAAATATTAAAAAAATATTAATTGAAAGGTAAAAAAAAATAAAAGAGGGAAATATTCCAAATAAATATTCCTTAGAGGAAAAAACATTCTCTCTAATCAACAAGACACAACTCTCTCATTTTTTTGAAACAATAATTGAAATCTGAGTATAGGTATATACATAATCGTTGAAAATATTTTTTTGAGGTGAACTAAATAAATAAGAAAATTTATATTTTTGGAAATTTTATCATGGCTAAGTGGAGCACCGATGTTTTTGTTGCATGATTTCCAATTATTGAGGGGAAACAATTATGCTACCTAGAAGATCAAAGTCATGACACAACTTGAGTTTGAAAAATTTTGGTATGCAGTAGATGGAAGCACTACCTAAACTACTATAGAAGTAGAAGATCAAACAAATTTTAACAAGGTAGACAAAAAGCAAGACTAATCATCATTTTTAAAGTAGCAGATGGGGTCCGAGCATACATTAGAGATATGACCACAACCAATGATGCACAGGAAAAGTTGAAGATAGTATTTGAAGCCAATAATAAAAATCAAATTTTATTCCTTCAAATCCAACTCCATTGTATAAAAATTAAGAGTGGATAAAAGCTAGAAATATTCATGAGGAGAATAGCATAATTGCAAGCATTATTGCAACAACTAGGAACTTAAGTATCTAATTAAATGTTACTTCCTATTATTTACATTAGAAATATGACCACAACCAATAATGCATGAGAGAAGTTTAATATAGCATTTAAATCCAATAATTAAAATCATATTCTATTCCTCCAAAGCCAACTCCATTGTCTAAAAATGAAGAGTGAAGAAAAACTAGCAATATTCATGAGGAGAATAGAAGAATTGCAAGCATTATTGCAACCACTAGGAACTCAAGTATCTGATGAAATGTTAGTTCCTATTATTTTGAGATTATTCCCATCAAAGTACAATATTTTTGTGAAATAAAATAAATATTACTGACCAAATACCAACTTTTAAAACGCCAGTGAACTTGCTTCAAAAGGAAGAGGTATCACATTCAAGACAAAAAGAGGAAAAAGTACCTCTTAAAATTAAGAATCCATTAAAATGCATAAAGAGAAACAATTATCATCATAAAAAGGAACATGAATTACCTACACATGCGCAAATCAATGATATTTGGTATATTGATTCTAGAGAAACTAGACACATGATAGGAAGAAAATATTGGTTTCAAAATCTAAGGTATATAAGACATGCAGGAAAATTTCTCTTGCTATGACACATCCTATGAAATAAAAGGCATAAGTGACATAAAATTGTGACTTGTATCATGCAAATGTAGAATTATAAAATTTCTACATGTTTTAGGACTCACAAAAAATCTACTCTTTTTCAATCAACTACTTGACCATAATTTAAAGCTCAAATTTGATAAGCAACAAGGATCCAAGGTTTGCATCGCTCATGATAAAACTAAAAATTCTATGATTATTCCATATGGAAAATAAAAGGGAAAGATGTTTGAACTTAACACAAAACATCATGAAAACTTAGCATTAGTTGTCAATTCTAAAATATCTACAACACTTTGGGATTGATTATATGGTCATATGATATGTGGTCACCTTATTTCATTACAAAAAAATATAGTTGAAGGCCTTCCTTCTCTATAGAAGTCTACATAGATTTTTCCATGTTTTTTAGCTAGGAAGAAACACCAAGCTCCTTTTAATACCATAGAATATTGAGCCAAGGTATCTCTTGATTTAATCCATATCAATTTTTGAATATCAATGAATCCAAGTTACAATGGTAGCAGGTATTTTCAATTCTTTGTTAATAATCATACCAAAAAATGTGGGTATTTTTTTTGAAAAACAAAGATGAATTTTTTTCTACTTTCAACAATTTAAGGTCCAAATAGAGACTTCTACAGGAAGAAAAATCTATGTTATCCACTCATATTGAGGAGAGGAATTCACCAACAATAAATTTTTAGCATTTCTAAAAGAACATGGCATTCAACAATAGCTAACGACAACCTACTCACCACAACAAAATAGTATTGTAGAATGTAGAAACAATCATGGAGATGGTATTAAGTATGTTAAAATATTCACA
Source organism: Wollemia nobilis (assembly GCA_028583015.1). NCBI lineage: Eukaryota > Viridiplantae > Streptophyta > Pinopsida > Araucariales > Araucariaceae > Wollemia > Wollemia nobilis. The sequence continues at coordinate 1,743,171 of JAQPPZ010001192.1, forward strand.
ACTTGGATACTCCTTTTAGAAAAAAGTAGTACATAGAAAAAAATACTTCCTTAATCGAGCCTCAATTGCATCACTTGAATAGATCACTCTAGAAGAATAATGGATAAAAAAAAACCCATCAATCTCTTATCTTTAACAATTTGGTTGTACAACACACATGCACATTCCAAAAGAGAAAATATATGTATTGGAGGAAAAATATAAGCAATGCATCTTACTAATCTATAGTTATGAATCAAAGGCTTATAAATTATTTGATCCAGCTTTAAAAAAAGTATAAATTAGTGATGATGTTATATTTGATAAATAAGGAAAACCATATTCATCACCATAATAATAAACTTCATCTAACTTAGCTCCTATAATGATTAAAAGTGATGAAGAGGATCTATCCACTCCACCACATCACATGAGGAAAATTTTTAAGTGATATACTAGTAATATGAAAGCATATAGGATATATGGAATTCTAGATACCTATTCTACAAGATCAAGAACATAAAGTATGACTCATAGTGCACCAAATATGGCTGTAATGTGTACAATTGAGTTATCTATAATGCAATAAGCCATTCAGTCCTTTTCTTGGAAAAATATCATGTACATTGAACATCAAGTACTATTGAAGAACAAGACTTGGGATCTTGTTGATCTTCCACCAAATAAGAAGGCTATTGGATGCAAATGAGTTTTCAAAGTCAAATATAAATCAAAAGGTAGTATTGATAAATACAAAGCAAGACTTGTAGCAAAGGTATATTCACAAAAAAAAGGTATAGATTATGAAGAAACATTTCCTCTATAACAAAAATAAAATTCATTAAGATTATCCTTGCTTTAACTTCACAATTTGGATGGAAAATTCATGAAATGGATGTAAAAAGTGCCTTTATCAATGGAGAATTAAAATAAGAAATGTATATGACCTAATTAGAATGATTCATCATACTTGGACAATAAACAAAGGTATGCAAATTTATCAAATCTATTTATGGTATCAAACAAGCTCCCTACACATGGTAAATAAACATGGACGAACAATTTGGAAAACATGGTTTTAAAAGGAATCCACATGATCCAAGTCTACATCATAAAGAGCAAGGGGGATATTTTATTCATCAATGTGTATGTAGATGATCTGGTCATAATAGAAAGTTCTAAGAGTATGCTTTTATATGCAAAAGAATATTTGAAGAAATATTTTGGCATAATCGATCTTGGGTTATTACACTACTACCTAGGATTGGAGGTAAAGTTGAACCATAATCACATATTTATTTCATAAAGAAATTATACCAATAATATTCTTAAGAAATATTACATGGAATATTGTAAGCCTTTAATTACTACCATGGAATCAAGTTTACAACTCATGTTTTTTTTTTGGTAAGTGTTTGTATTTATAACGGGTTTTAACAAGGATCCCAAAACCTGATTACATAAGCAATGGACCTAGGGCATCAATCCCTTGAAACTGGACACCAAAACAGAAATCCCGCCCAGCGGTAACAGTAAGCATGAAACAATCCCCCTTAGCGGGAAACAAACAAATAAGAAAGAAAGTAGTTTTGGAGATCCTGCCCAGCGGGGAGTAGCCAAAAACCACCATCGAGAAGATCCCGCCCAGCAGGAAGCAAAAAAAAAACCGTTACAATAAAATCCCGCCTCGCGGGAAGCAGTCAAAACCACCACAAATAGTCCCGCCTAGCGGGAAGCAACAGGGAAATCCCGCCATCCGGGAAACCAACATAAAAGAAAGGATCCCACCTCGTGGGAAAATTGACGGATTTGGCTGATCCCGCCCTGTGGAGAAACCATCCTGCCCATCGAGAAAACATTCAGTTCAGTGAGAACCATCCTGCAGGAAGCCGACAGCCAGCACAGAGAGGATCCAGCCCATCAGGAAGTGACCAGAGAGTTGCACCACAAGGAACCCGCCCGGGAAAACAGAAGAGGATCCCAATAGCAGGGACCAAGAATCCCGTCCAAGCACAGAGTCCGCCGAGAATTCACAAGAAAAAGGGGGAAGCTGTCCAAACCCTAAACCGTCACCTCCATCGCACCGAGAAACGCAGGGGACCAGATCCATGCGAAAAACCTGCAAAAAACCCCAGGGGGAAGCCTGAGGGAAAAAGGGAAGGGATCCCCAACCAAACAGGGATCCCTGAGAAGCACCAGTCCGAAAAAACAACCAAGGAAACCCTAGCCGGCCGGGAGGGGCGTAGATAGTGGAGAAGGATCTCCCCCAGGAGATCATCTACAAACAACCACTCCCCGGGAGGGATGACCTAGGTTGAGCCAAGGACTGGGCAGGAACCAGGAGCCATGGGAGGGGGAGCAGGGGAGGGACCAGAGCCCTCCCCTCTCTACTTTCTTAAGTTTACAACTCATGTTTTAACTTCTCTCTAGAAAATGAAATATTGTATCAAAAATTAGTTGGGAGTCCCATCTACTTAACTTACACAAGACTAGATATCAATTTTATCCCTCATGTTTCATATAGGAACCAAAAGTGACACATTGGAAGGTAGTAAAGAGAATTCTAATATATCTTTATATATATATAGATATATAGATAGGGCACTACTAAGTATGATTGAGAATTGAAAAGGATTGATCAATTCCACTTAATATGTTATATAGATGCAAATCACTCTTTTTGAATTCTTTGTACGATATATACATAGCCAAAGATGGAATTTTGAACTAATAGGTTATATAGATGAAGATCACTCCTTTTGAATTCTAAAACATCCGTAGTATTCTTTCTAGGGATTGCACCTATATCATGAAAAAAACAATAAACAATTGCTCGATCTTCCACATGTAGAAGGGGAAGTTTTCTCTAAAGTAATATGGCTAGAGTATATGCTGATAAATATGAGAATATTATAAGATAAACCTACAATCATGCATTACAATAATAAAGGAGTACTAAAAATTATTTGTAATCTAGTTTTCCATGAAAGAACCAAGCGCATAGACATGGAGTGTCACTACATCCATGATCAGGTTAAAAAATAGAACATCCAACTTAAGTTCTCAAGAACAATGTGCAAACATCTTCATCAAACCATTAGGATGAGTCAAATTTGAAGGATTCCGAGGTTTTCTCTCCAAGACTATAATGTAATAAGGGGGATGTTAGGAGTTATTACATCATGTATAATGTGAATATAAGTTGAGTAACCACCAAACACATGGTTTGTAATGTTCACTAAGGGACAAGGGTAGTTGTATGTTGTTATGGCATATTTGGGTAACCATTGTATTTAAATACCCTTCCACTTTCATAACATAATTCATTTGAAGCATTAAGATAAAAAAATAGATAAATATTCATAAAAATAAGATGTTTTTAGATTGGGGATAAAAGTCCCTTAAATATAAAATTTATAAAAAATATTAGAAAACAACATAACGATTATGCACTAATAACATCAAATACACAAAATACTAACAACATATTTTTAAAAATCAAACAATGAGCATACTTGAGAACCTCCTACATGGTTAATTCACTATCCAATGCTAAAAATATTTTTAATTGGTTATTTAAATTTCTATATCATTATCAAACAATAAATTTTGATTATAAATAATTGATTTTAATTATTGGAAGGCTTGTTTGCTTGGTTTGTCTTTGAAATACTTAAAGTGTAAAATGGTAAAAAAAACTCAAGCATGGCTTTTTACATATTTTTTGATTGATTATCCATGATATTAAAGTTAGTTTTCACTCAAATTAGTTTGAGTCCATGGCTTATTAATAGCCTTCTTTTACCATCATGAATTCTCATCAGTGTGCAAATCAAGATATTTATGGTATTGTAAAAATTGTGCTCCTCAATGACACACTACTTACTTCACAACTATCATTCCCGATGTGGAATATTCTTGGAAGCCTTTATGATTTTCAAAGATTGTTTGGAAATATTTAGTATCCAAATAAATTTAATTATGGCTAACAACCACACATCATTATTTACCTACCTACACAAAATCAAATAAATATTCTATTGATATGATATAAAAACTCTAACATTTGTTAGTATTATTTGACCTTGGGATTTGTAATCTTTAAAAACTACCTATGTCCCCTTATATATGCCATGTATAGTTGATTGTGTAGACATAACTTTATTGACCACTTAAAATATACTATGCACCTTGAAGTTTACAATGCTTTTTCATTTTTCAATCCTACTTTTGATTGAATGACTGGATAAAAAATTATTTTAGTTTGTAGACACGTGCCTCTAAAATTGGAAATTTCCTAAATGAATTAAAACCTAATTAAGAATTATCATCCTTAATCATAATTAATTTAAATTAATTTTACTTTAGGTTCCTCGATGCTTATTTTATTCAAATGACCCTCAAAATCACTAAGTCATTCTCTTATTGGTGGAACTAATATGTGATGACCTCATCAACTATTCCTTTATATATTCGTTCATACTCAACCAATTTTATTTATAAATCACATGATTTTTTTGAAACAACTATTTCAATTAGATGTTTCTCTTTGATTTGTTTAGTCTTGATGGTCATGAATAGATCAAATGCTCAAATACAAAAAAAAGCATTATCCCTAAGACTCAAAATTTAAAAAGTTCTTGAGATAATACAAAAGGGATCAAGTTCATATTGGTTTCCAAAACTATGCTAATCAAACATATTAGAAAAAATCCTTTAAAGCAATAAGGAATAAAGTAGAAAATATATTTACATATGCATGACTCAAAGCTAACTTCATAGAAAGACTTCAAATATTGTCTAGTTACTAATATGAAATCTAATTTCTAAGCAAAATATTCAATTCATATATGGAAAGATCTATGTCTTGGTGACATACATTTCTCCCTTGCAAATATTTTTAGTTGGTCAAATAGTTGTTGAAAGTGAGTTGTCTTCTAAACTAGCCACCTTGGAGTTCCTTCTAAATTTGAATTGATCTCTACAACTTTAAGCACAAAAACATTTTTTTCAGGATTCTTTCCATAATAGACTATCCTTTAGACTAAAATAATTTTAAAATTTTGATTATTGTGGACCGATGCAATTAAAAATTCTAAGTACTCATTAATATTTCCATCTCGGTAGAAATTATCATGGCATACGTAACTACCTTTATCTAGAAATCATCTAATTCCTTTGAACCAAATCCTCTTATAAAAAAATTATCTTCAATTTCTTTAGTCTTGATGTTCATGAATATATTAGACACTCAATGATAAAAAATCTTCTCCCTAAGACTCAAAATCTAAAAATTTCTTGAGACGAAATAAAATGGGTGGAGTTCTTGTTGATTTTCAAAACTTTACTTTGAATCAAACTTAATACAAAATTTCCATTAAGAAACAATAAATAAATTAGGAGACATTTTTACATATGCACAACTAGGAATCAAAGTCATAGAATGACTTTAATTTTTGCATAATTATAGATATGGTATCTCATTTCTAGGTAAAGTATTTAATTTATTTACAAAGATATATGTGTACTAGTGATATACATTTATCCCTCATAGATCTTCTCAATCAATCAAAAAATTACTAGAAACAAGTTATCTTTTGAACTAGCACCTTGGAGTTCATGTTGACTTGGTACTAACCTCTACAACTTTTAGCTTAGAAAATATTTTTTGGTATGTTTCTTTTCCTAACAAATTTTCCTTTCGGATGAACTAAATTTAGATTTTATTTATTTATTGATATGATAGAAACTACTAAATATTCAAGAAGATATCAACCTCTCTATGAATTCAAATGAAGTCTCACATTTTTCCATATTTACCTATTGTTTGGTTGTAATACAATTTACTTGAGGATCCTCCTAGATCCTTTCATGAATTTCAATGTGGGGCATTGATTGATTGAATTCAATGAATTTGTTCAACTAAAGTTATGCATAAGGGGTCGAACCTGAAATGTACTTGTAAAAAATGGTGAATCTATTGTGAAACACTGGCAAATCCCAATCAAATTTATTTAGGAGGACATGGTGAATTACCTTATTTTTTAAAAAATTAAAAAATATTGGTGAATTTGAAAGTTTTGGCTAGACCAGATGGAAAATGAGATCTAGCTATGGTTCAATGCAAAAAATGGTTTGACCTTGAACCAGGTGTAGAAAAAGGTTTGATCTCAAACTGGGCATAGAACATGGTATTGGTTATGGACATTGATTCTCTTTAATTTGGAGGTCTTGTTTTCAACCGCATTTGGACCCACTCCATGAAGGAGGGGAGGTATAGGAGGGGTATTAGCCCCATACTATTGTCGCAATGGGGGTCCAGGGGGCATCAACCAAAAATAGATGTATTTTTTCCTTCGTAAAATATGATCTGGTAGTCCGATCGGATGCAAAATAGGGTTTGAATATCGATCGAATGTAAAATAGGGTCCAATAGTTCGATCGAATCCAAAATAGGACTTGGATATATTTTGGATGTAAAACAGGGTCCAATAGTCCATCCGAATGCAAAATAGGGTTCAATAGTCTATTCAGATGCAAAATAGGGTCTGAATATTGGTCGAATACAATATAGGGTCTGGATATAGGTCAAATGGAAAACAGGATCTGGATATCGATCGGATGCAAAACAAGATCTGATAGTCTATCCAGATGCAAAATAAGGTCCAAATATTGATTGGATGCAAAACAGGGTCTAATAGTCCTTCCAAATGCAAAATAGGTTTCAGATATCTACCAGATGCAAAATAGGGTTCGGTAGTCCATTCGGATGCAAAACAAGATTCGATAGTCTATCTTAATGTAAAATAGGGTCCGAATATTGGTTGGATGCAAAACAAGGTTCGATAGTTCGATCAGATGCAAAATAGGGTTTGATGTTCAATCAAATGCAAAACAGGGTCCGATAGTCCGATTGGATGCAAAACAAGGTTTGATATTCTGATTGGATGCAAAATAGGGTTCAATAGTCTGATTGGATGAAAAATAGGGTTCGAATATCTTCTAGATACAAAATAGGGTTTGGTGGTCTATCTTGATGCAAAACTGAGAAAAAATGGTGAAATTGTTCTATTGATCAATAATGCATTACATAGTTTTATAGTTCTTGAAAGAACTAAAAATAGACACGGTGGTTGAGAGAAATCCTCTCAAACTTATCACAACAAACTAACATAAAGATAGCTCTTATCTTAACAACATTCTAATCTTGGACTATGGTCAAACATTGATTAACCAAGCCAAAACCTCAATGTATGCTAATCAAATTAACTAGAAATATGTAAATCAAAACATTAAACTAAAACTAAATACTAGGACTTAATACTTAGGACTAAGGAGGCAATGTTGAAAATATTCCAACATTCTCCCCCTTGATGCTAAAGAAACTCATGCAAGAGTTCTTTAAGCATCACAGAGTTGGAAGAAAATATTTCTCTTACGTTTCCTCCAATCTTGAATCAAGAAATCAAAATTTACAAAATACTTATGGTGGCACTCCTTCCACTCTTTATGTGGGATTTCCTGCAAATTCTTGAGTGCCTTCTTTTTTTTATTAGCTCCCCCTTCAACAAAAGTATCTCCTCTTGGTGTTTTCAGTAACCACTCTCTTACATCTTTATCATTATGGTCTTTAAACCATACTTTCACATTTTGATCATCTTTTACATCTTCAACACTAAACAATACTCCACATGAGTATTTACAATTAATCATCTCACATAGATGATTATACCATACAACTCTTTCACATATTTCCACACAAAATATCACAATAAATATGGCCATATAATGACGAACTACACATGCAACATAAAGTTGCTCCTCACACAAATATTCTCTCACAACAATGACTTTACAAGAATCCTTCTCCCAAGGAATTTTGAACACATAATTTTGATCCATGTGACCCAAGTTCTCCATCACTGTATTCTCTCCAAGAAGACTCTTCATAAAAGTTGTCTCAATGAGACAATCACTTTTAAATAATGCCTTTGGAAGACATTCTCCTTTCTTTTCATACCTGCTCACAAAAAACAAATCATTAATCATAAAAACATTACCTTTAGTATGAGTAGATTTGGTGCTTCCTATAAAGCTATTTTGTAGCAGTTCTCCTTCATTGTATGGTGCTTCAAGATCAACCATCAACTCTTCACTAATAGTTCTCCTCCTTTGTTCAATCCATGTTGGTGTGTTGAAACACCATTCATCCAAGCAATCATTCATTGTTGCTTTATCAAAACAAATATTTTTCTGCAATGTAGTCACTCCAAGTGAGTGATCTCCATCCACAATTGTCTCTTAAAGACAATTCTCAATATCCTTTGATGATGCCTCCATTTCACCATGAATTTCATCAATGACTATCTCCCTATTTTCTAGCTCCTCTTTGAGATAGTTTTCCTCATACAAAATACTTTTCAATCCTGATGAGTGATCTTCAATCATGAGTGATGTTTCCTTGGCCATTACAACAAGAAAATCAGCAGTCACATTGTTATTTTCTATTTCTATCTTATGTGCTTTCTCACTTTTCTTCTCCAAAATGAGATAATATTTTGTGCTCTTTTCTTCACACAACATATTGTCATCTTTGAGATTCACAAAATCTCTCTTCACATAACCTTCTTGGACTGATGGACAAGAAGTATCTCTATTTGTCACTCCTGATGAGTGATCTTTACAATTGAGCATGAAACTTATAGTCTTCATCTCCTCTTCATCAACAATGTCATGGGAATCAACATCCCATACTTCTTGTGAATCAATATCATCTTTATATTTATCATTTTATTCCCCTTGTAGAGGAACAATTTTATCATCTCCTTCAAGGAGATTTTTAGTTGCTCTTTCAAGAGAGCACACAACCATTCCAAGTGAATGGTCTTCAAGCCAATGGTCTTCCTTAAACATTGCTTCTCCATCAACATGCCAACAATTTTGGTTGATCCTATTATCATATTTATTCTCTCCCATGAGAATTTTAGGTGCATTATCCATAATACACTCTTCATTTATCTCCTCCATAAGATATTTTTTATCACTTTTTCTTCTATCAACAACAAATCCTCTTCTTCCTCCTCGTCCTCTTGAGGAATACACACCTCTTCTTATATTTTCATCACAAAATTCAGAAACATATGCTTCCTCCATGAATCATTCTTCATCTTGTTGGTTTTCTACATACAAGCCTTCCTCTGCAAGAAATAATTCTCCATTACAAAGCATGACTTCATATGAGTCTTTACAAGACTCTTCAAAAACTCCTTCAAAAGGATCTAATTCAGAAACTACTTCAAGGAAGCAAGGCTCCTCCTTGCTTAAAAAATATTCATGATTGTCACTCATGGCTTTATGGGTATCATCATCAAACCCATAAGAATCCTTTAACATTTGCCATGCCATTGTAGCTGATCTACAATTGGCTATGAGAGGAAAAACATTCTTTTCCATTCCTCTCCTCAAATCCATAAGAGCTAAGCAATTTGCATATTGCTGCTCCTTCTTCTCTTTTCTCTCCTCACCTTGTAGCTTATTCCAAGAGGGTTCCTCATAGCCTTCTTGAACTATATCCCATAAGTCTTGAGCCTTCAAGAAGGTCTTCATCATTATGCTCCAAATAGCATAATTATCTCCATTGAATTTGGGTACTTCCAATTCTTTATACATGGTGGCCATTCTGCAATCCACCATTCATAAATCTTCCACCTAGCTCTCAGCCACTCCTTTCCTATAGAATTATGATATACTTATCTGAAAATCCACTAAATTTCAGATCCAAATTCACACAAATGAGAAATATGTGATCAATTTACTTTTGCCCTTTCTAGATCTTAGAGTGTTTTTGAGACAACATCAATGTTCTTCACATAAATCAATCCATACAACCCAAAAATTTTTGAAAATTAAACTCTGTATTCTTGAGACAATAATCTGAAAACCCTCTAAATTTCAGAAGAAAAATCACAAAGGTGAAAAATATGTGATCATTTACTTTTTCCCTTTTTATCACAATTTCGGATCTAGGATTGTTGAAGGAAAAATAAATATTCACATAAATCAATCAATACAGATCCCAATGATCTGAAAATTTGTCTGAATTATGATTTTATCGAAATAATATTTCTACCAAAATTTGAGAAGCAAATACCTTGTATTCCTCCTTATACAACCATTTTATTGAAAAACTAAAAATGCTAATAAAATCTGAAAATTAGCTCCAAATCACCTGAAATTTTTACTGCATCCTCTTGATACAATTACCTAACAACCCTAAAAATTTCGTAATCAAATACCTTAGGATTCGTGATATATTAATGATTTACTCGAGCTATTCCTTGCAAATCTGCTGAGTGCTGGCCACTTGAGTTTCTCTGACAAAGTGTGTGTTTCAGATATCTTCACACCACTCTCCATAGGTTTTGATCCATTTGAGAAAACCTGCTCTGATACCAAATGAGAAACAATGGTGAAATTGTTCTATTGATCAATAATGCATTACATAGTTTTATAGTTCTTGAAAGAACTAAAAATAGACACGGTGGTTGAGAGAAATCCTCTCAAACTTATCACAACAAACTAACATAAAGATAGCTCTTATCCTAACAACATTCTAATCTTGGACTATGGTCAAACATTGATTAACCAAGCCAAAACCTCAATGTATGCTAATCAAATTAACTAGAAATATGTAAATCAAAACATTAAACTAAAACTAAATACTAGGACTTAATACTTAGGACTAAGGAGGCAATGTTGAAAATATTCCAACAAAAACAAGGTTCAAATATCAACCGAATGCAAAACAAGGTCTGGATATCGATTGGATGCAAAATAGGATCCGATAGTCTGTTCGGATGCAAAACATGGTTTGGATATTGATTGAATGTAAAATAGGGTTTGATAGTCCAACCATATGCAAAATAGGGTCCAATAGTATGACCAAATGTAAAACAGAGTTTGGATATCTATTAGATGCAAAACAGGGTCTGATAGTCCGTCCATATGCAAAGTAGTGTTCGATAGTCTGTTCGGATTCAAAATAGGGTCTAAATATTGATCAGATGTAAAACATGGTCCATATATCGACTGGATGCAAAACAGGGTCCGATAGACCATTCGAATGCAAAACATGGTCTGGATATTGGCCTTGTGCAGAACATGGTCTGGTAGTCCTTTCAGATGCAAAACAGGATCCGATTTGGTGCAAAAATGGTTTTGATCTTGTTTGGTGTAGAAATGGGTCCGATCTAGTGCAGAACTAGGTTGGGATATCTGTTTAGTGTAGAATAGGGTCTATAAATAGAAATATTGCTTCTTCAATCACTAGCTAAATTGCTAGTGTGATTGCAATCCTTTGGAATATTTCACATATTTATATTCATTTTATTGGGTATCTAGGAGGATTACTTCATGTGTAATAAGTGCATTCAAGATGATTACCCTCTCTTTGGGAAGACAACTCTTTGATTGACTATTGAATGACATTACTAATTTCAAGTGGTTGGGCTAAGTGTAGGCCTTTTTCTTGGGATGACCTTATATAGGGATGTGTATCCTATATTAATGGATGGGACTATTATTTGAATGTTTTACACCTTTTACGAATGAGATTATACTTAAGGAATATTGAATCTCCCTACATGTTGAATGTAACCATTCAATTTATTTTTTGATATTTAGGCAAAAGGAAGAATATGAAACTAGACAAATCTTAAACATTCGATTGGAGTTGACTACATAGTCTTGACCATCTATTTGGAAAAATTGGACCCTTAAGTAAATTTAACATTTGAAGCATTGGTAGGAGTTCGAATGCATTTTCCTATTGATTGGTGATGATGTTGTCAACTTATCTTTCCATATCATGCATATCGATTCAAGGCCTAGTCAAAATAAGGATGTGAGCATATAATTTAATCCTTTTGATTATGTTAGGATGCCTAATTATTTTAATTTTTAATTTTGATTAATTAAAAGAAGGGATTTGGAAAGGGTCCCCAAACCTTATTACTAAAAAGAAAACAATGAGGGCTTAAGACAAAACCAAGAGTCCCTAGAGAGGCTAACAACCAGCTAAAATTTAAAACATAAACAACAAACCAATTTTAGTACTACTCTTTGAAAAATTATGAATACTTTATTATATATATTCTTCCTTGGAGCTTGAAACTTGGTTAAATTTATTTTGTGACTGGTGTAGAAATAATTAATCCATGATTTGAGTATATTATAGAGCCATATGACTAGGTTAAGGAGCTCATTATATAAAAAAAGAAAGAAAAGTAAATCAAGATTCACATACAAAGGAACAAGAAGAGCACACACAATATCTATTAAATTAAAGGGATGGAAGACTACATGACTTATAGTGGACTGATAAAATATATTTAGTAAAACATAGTCTTATTTCTTAAGGTTGGTGGTTATTAATTATATTCTTAAAATATGAGTGCATGAATATATTACTACAAAATTCATAGAAGGAGAATTACAATTCACATGAAATTCCCATGGGTTGATGGAATCATTAGTATACTACCATATAATGTTAATATAGTAATTTTATCAATTCAATCCATTAATAGGTTTTAGCATTAGAAAATAAATACTTCCCAAACCCTATACGTATATTAACACATTGGGTTTTTGTGACTTCTTTATGAAAAAACAAAAACCCTCTGTTAAAAATCCTAAGGACAAGTCAAATTTTCCAAACCTTGTCAAAAGGTACCTTCACAACTTGGATGTGCATGCTACTTCTTCCACCATTGACCACCTTGAATCTACTCACATAGAAATCAAAAAGGCAATCTCTTACCTCAAAGAACAGTGCCATGAACTCAACCTTTTATTTTTCTGTGATAATTTTGAGAATGTTTCAATATTGGTCGAGGCTGACATTTTTGTCGACACCAAAATTGACGTCAAATATGCTGCAAGCAACAAATATGTGATGGATATCGTTAAATAAGCTTGCACTATTGTTATGGAGGATAGCGCTAAGGAGATTTCCAAAACTTAAGTGAAAGATGCTGGTTTGGAAGGTGCTGCTTCATCCCTCATGCAGATGGATATTCCCCTTGATGGCTGAGGATTCTTCCTCTATTTTTTGGATCGTCTGAGGCAAAGGATCATATTTTTTGAGATCCTTTTTGGGAAAGGACTGCTTTTTTTTGGGCTCTGGCAGATTCCTCTCTGTCTCTCTCTGTTTCTCTCTGTTCCTTCTTGTCCAAGGATGTTGGTTCATTTTATTTTGAGGTTGCTTTCTGGAGGATGGTTTTCTATTTCAGCTAGTAGTTCTTTGTTCCTTTTGTCTGCTCCTTTTTGATATTTTGATGTACAAGGCATTAGGGCGCCTTTCAAATACCCTAGTTTTAATAAAATTATTAATCTACCAAAAAAAAAGTTAACACATTAGGATAACATGTAAAATATATAGTGTTAAAACCAAACAAAACATATGATATTTTGCCTTAGTTAAGCATTTATTTTATGACCTTTCTAGAGGTTCTAAACATCATATATCATCGATCATATATCCAAAATAATCCACTCAATTCAATTATGAGAAGAAAAAAAATAAATATACTTGGTTGTATTTAATTGAGTTAAGAAGATATTTCAATAAAAGGAAACATAAAATATAATTTAATTTATTAAATAACATTAGCTAAACAAGTTATATTCCTTAAATTTCAGGGACTTGCCACACATACATGCATACTTGTCAAGTTATTGTAATACCACTATGTGGTCATGATTTAATATGGGTGGGCTTCATTTCAATGCCATATAGTTGTTTGGAAAATGGTTTTGGAGGAAATTTATTGGAAATGTGGTCATCTCTATAGGAAAGAAAATCAGAGTAGATAATTTAACTAATTGTGGTGTTGGTCTTTGTCTTGGTGAAATTCAAAATTTAGAGACAAATGGATAAGTTTAATTTTATCTCTTAATAAAAATGATATCAATAAACTAGGTGTAGAAACATGACACTTTTAGGAAAGTGAAAAATAAATTTTGTAGACAAGGAAATGAAAAATATTTTTGATAAAAAGACAAGTTGTATATGGTTTAATTGAATTAATAGTAAATATAATATTTTTTATTTTTATGGGAATGGTCCCAATAGAATCCATGTATAGCTTATTAAAAAAAAATACATAAGCAACTAACACCTCGATTTTAGTTGAATATAAAAACCTAAGTCCAATAATCAAATCCCTAAATAACCATAACAATAATGGGGATATTTATCCTTGAATCATCCTATAATCATTATACATAAAAATATCACAATATGAAGAAAATAATTGCTCCCTTATTTATTTATAAGTAATTTATAAGGAATTTGATACATATGTTGGCCATCGATGAAACTCTACTCACATACAATGGGATCCAAATCAATGCAATTAGAATAAAACTATTCTGAAACATCAAGAATAATTTGAAAACAATTGAGTATATTGGCTTCTTATGTTAATTTAATGTTTTCATATTTTTACAAGTAATGGGTAAGTTGAAAGATGCATATACTGGCTATTGTTGAAATATTAAAATGAAATTTATCTGAAACATAAATATACTCATTTGTGTCTAATCAAGCTAAGAATATATTCTTAATAAAATACAACATATAAAAAACCACAAGCAATGTCCAAGTCTATATTTTAAATTTAAGAAAATGTCAATGCACTCATCAATATATCATTCAAAACTATATATTCCTAATATACATCACAAACTAAATGGGGCCGTCCTCCCCTTGGCTGAGTCCAATTCAATTTTGATGGTGCTTCCAAAGCTAATCCAGGTCTTGCAGGTGCAAGGGGTTTGTTTAGAGATGATAAGGGAGAAATCCTTCTTGCCTTTGTAGAAAACTTAAATGTCCAAACTTACAATTTTATAGAGACGAGAGCTTTGTACCAAGGGATGATGTTGCTAGAGTCAGTGGAATGCTCAAAATTGATAGTTGAAGGGGATTCTCTACTTACAATAAATTCCCTTAAAGGTTTGGCTTCACCCACTTGGAGTATATCAAACATGATTTCAAAGTCCAAAAGACTATCCCAATTCATGGAGGAGATTCCATTTGTGCACACATCCAGGAAAGAAAATGGGGTAGTAGATGGTTTGGCTAACCTTGGGATTCAACAAAATTATTTAATGGTGTGGAGAAGAGATTTTTCTCCATGTATTCTCAAACAAGACTTTTTCCAACTAACATGATTAATCCTTTTGTTTATTTTGTTCAACAGGTTGAAGATGGAATTTGGGTCCAACCCCAATCTAAAAATCCTATCACTTGGTTTGTTTCTTGGTCCAATTTTGTTATGGGACCAAACCTGAGAAATTTGGTGAGTGACACTAAGAGAACTAATAATTTGAATTTGAATAATTTTTCATTGGCACCAAAAGGTATGATGGGAGGTTGCTTATTTTTCCAAACTTGTCTTGGAATAAAAAATTAATCATTTTCATTAAAGAAAACAAAAATCCAAGCCCATGAAAGAGCATCAATCCAAATTTTAATCTCTTCATGCGGAATGGTGAGATGTGGTTTTGTCTTATGATATCCCATTATGGTATTTTTTTAGGGGTACTTCCCTTTGGTAATGATCATAATAGGCTGAATAATATTTTTGTAGGAATGTATAATTATGGGCCAAAATGGTGTTTGGAGTTCTTTGGTTATGCAGTACTTTTTAACAACTAGGCTTCCCAAATGGGCAAGTTGAATTAGGTAATTTCATGCAAAGATGAGATAAAAAGAATGATGATGTGTTTCCAAAATATACTGAAAGATTTAAACTTGGGCCATCAAGATGTTTAAGGTAATGCTATGGTGGAATGATCCCCTAAAATCTCTATGGCATCCAGCCTTGCTAGTCTCTCTATTTTTTGCTGGTTCCTTTTGATTGATGTCTTGTTCTTCTTCAATTGGCTCTCGAGTCTAAATTATTGGAATCCTAAAGGTTCCTTTGGGATTTTGTGGTGCATTGCCCTTTTGGCTTGTTAGTTGTTTGCCCTGTGGGGCTAATTGGTCTTTCAAAAGTCATTAACTACTCATCTTAGTTCTTTGCTCCTTTTCGTTCAAGGTTTGGGGACATTTCAACACCCCTTCTTATATCTAATCAATATATATATACATCCTCATTTTATCTAACAATCAAATATTAAATCACCATTATATTGAATCCTAAAACATATTATAATAATTATACCTAAAAATCTCATGATAAGAAATACGATAAGTATGCTAGTTATTGCTAACTCTACTTTAATATAATCATTCTCAATAAAATTTAACATATAATAAGCCATAAGCAATGTCCCATTCTATATTGTGCATCTAAGCAGATGTCAATACAATCATCAATACAAATTATTTAAAAATATGTCTAAATATACATACTCATTTGATCATTGATAAAGATAGTTCAAATCCAACACTCAAATACCAAATCACATAATTTTTAAACCTAAAACATCCTATAATCATTATACTTAAAAATATTAGAATAAGGAATTTAATAAGCACATTGGAAATTGTTAAAATCTTACTCTCATGCAATCCACTTCAAAAAAATGCAATTAAAATAATACTCCTCTCAAATATATATAAATATTTTAAAAGTTGAACGTATTGTTTTTTATGTTAATTTAAATTTTTTACTAATTTTCATTATTGAGAAAAATGGTTATGTAACATTAAAAAGAACATAAGTAACAATGTAAGAGATATCCTCATATTTTTATAGAATTTATTTTTATCTTATTAAAAAATCCATAGAAAGTTTTTTTTTTTTTAAATAATGCAATGAAGGTTTTCAATTTGAATTCCTAAATAACCAACATGGCTATGAAATATAAAATTAATAGATAATTATGGTGAATGAGTGAATTTTACTTGATGTTGAAAATTTCTAATGAATGAAAAATATCATTCATTGAAAGAACTATATATAAATTTATTCCTACTACCTTAATCAAATAATGAATAAGATTTACTCTAACATTTTTCATTGGTAATATTTACATTATTTTATAACATTAATCGCTTTCAAATAAAATATTTATTCAAATTTTTGTGGTTACACTTATGCTTCAATAAGGAAACTAGCAATCCGGATTTGGTAGAGCAGACTATGATAATATGATGTTTTGGAAATAATACTCTACTAAGAAGCAATGAATAGAAAATAAAGGTGGAGTTTTAGTTTTGCGAAGGTTGGTGTAGGAAAATGTCAAGAAGAAGGATTTTGAATTCTAGAATATTTATTTTCACAAAAAAAAATGAAGAAGATCTAGAAGATAAAATTCAAGAATTCAAACATTTTATGAAATATGATGTACGTAGCTAGTTATAACAACTCAATTGAGATGAGAATTGAATATGTATATAAAATATCAAGATCTAAAGGAGAGAGTTTGTGATTTTTAAATGGTGTAGACCCAAATACAACCTTTGTTTTCCAAAAAATATATATTTTTATTAGGTAGAAAAGAAGGGGTTTTGAAAGGGTCCTCAAACCTTTTACATATTTACAAACTAGACCAAAAAAGTACCCCTAACAACATACAAAAAAATTACAAAGCATAGGGGAGGCCTAACCTGCAATAGAAACATGGGAAAGATAATTGATAACAAACACACAAATAAAATATGACAATAGAGAACTAGAGACAAAACCCACAAAATTCCAAATCCAAAAAAAATAGAGTAAATAGAGAAACTAAGAACCAAAATGCCAAATAAGATAACAAAATCAACTATTGTCATTGATGAGTAAATATCATTTCTTTCCAAAGAAATAAGGTCTTGCAGGAAATTATCTTTCTAGATAGACATACCTTCATTTTGAACCCCAATATTGGCAAGGAAATCTACAACCTTGTTACCTTCCCTATAAATATGCTTACTTTGGGAGTTCACACATTTTCTTAGGGGTCTTTTAGATTCATCCATGAGAATACCAATATTCCAACTAGGTGACTTATATTCGGTGAGGATATTGATAATGTATAAAGAATCCCCTTCTATAATAATCTTATCAGTCCCTATTGAATCAAGCAGTGATTCTAACAATTCCAAAGTAGATGATGGTTCATTGATTGGTCATGTATATTCATTTATTATTTAATATATTTATATGTAGATTGGTTTATTCAATTCATCATCCTTGAATAAAAATTATTTATTATTATGTATACACAAGAGACTTCACCCTCTCTAAGTGGCTATGAGACTCTGCCCTCTCTAAGTGGTTGAACTACTTGATTCACATCATTATCTAGGAATTTTATTAATAATTATAATTGATTTATTTAGAAGTAAGAAGTTTGCTTACAAGTGGTATTAGAGTTGTTCATCCTAGAATATTGCACCATTCATTAGCACTCTAGAAGCTAAAATATGTCTCAATGAAGCATATCGAACTTCGTCATTCACAGGAATTACATAAGAAAAAAAATATTCAGGAAAATTCAATCATTCAATTTTCACACCAAAGAGATAATAAACTTGAAAAAAATTCAATTAACCATTGATTGTGAACAATAATTGATTTATTTGGGAACATAGAGTTTTATAATTAATGCTAAAACTATTCACGACAAGGGCATATAATAGATGAGTTTAATTTTACACTACGGTTCAAAACCCTCAATTTAATGATATTTGGATGAAATATGAACCCATTACGAAGTTTAATCAAGCCATTTGAATTTTCATAAGTGAATGTAGAGGAATCACATCATAAATACACCAATCAGTACGTAGGATGAGGAAACTTTAACTTGAACACGCTTAGCTGCTATGTTAAACCATATTTATCTACACTTCATAACCCTAATTTTACCTACTATAAGTTGCCACATGGTGATTATATTCACATAGTTTCATCACTATATGAAGTAGGGAAAAATGGTGCACCAAATGATATATAAAAAATGTGTGTATCTATGTCCTATTGTGTATGAGCATCAAACGGAAGCATGCAAGTAAGATGGAAAAGATAGCAAATAACAAGAAATAAAGCAAAATAGATTATATTTCTTATTAATCACATATATCAGATCTAGGTTACAAATATGTCCCCTTTGAGGGCTCAAAATGGGTGATACAATTGTTTACAACTTGGGTGCCCAAGGATCAAAATCCTTCAAGAAATTCGGGTGCACATCCAATGTCTTTCCTCGTACCCACAATCGAGGTGGGCGGGCCAATGTTACCGCCACTTGTGTCTTTGATCCAAATGTCTTGTTCTCCTTCCCAATGCACTGTAATGACCTGAACCTGCACACAAGGAAACTAGAAACATCAAATAGCGAGTGCGTGTGATGAAAAGCATGCAATCCCCAGAGGGGCAAAATAGCTAATAGTGAGAATAAGCATAAAATGAAATCCAAATGCTATGAAATTATAGAGGGATGTAAAACAGAAGGTTTTGGGAAGATATCACCAGAAATTGCACCAAAATTGCATCCGATGGGGCTTCAAAACCCAAATGACCGTGCACAACCTACAAAACCCAAAGCAAGAAATTTTTGACCCTACGCATATCCAAAATGCATGAAAATTGGATAGAATAAATAATATGCTATTATAAGAAAACCCATTTGATCATATTTGCAATATCAGTCACAATTTGGGTGTTCCCTCAAATGACCGTCGGATACCTACAAGAGACCCTTCAAAAACACTAAAAATGTAATATCTCGGCCAATATAGCTCAGAATGACATGAAATTTGAACTGTAGCATCATATAAGCATATATAAAATATATAATTAAAAAAATTAAAAAATTGTGCATGGATTTCTATTCGTTCTGGGGTGGAGCGAATAGCAGGCCTACAGATTAGGGGGCGCCCCGGGGTGCGGCGCCCATAGAATCTCCCTAAATTTTGCCACCAATTCCACTTGGGAATGATGAAAAACCAATAGGATGTTTTGTCATCAAATTTGGTGTGGAAATCACTCAGGTGGTTCAGTTTTTGTAACAGATTGTGCCTCCTAATTCACTCGCAAACCTCCTTCGCTAGGTAGAGATTCCAAGGGAAAAATGGGCACAAAAGGGTGGAAGGAAATCTCGGTAGCACTCCGTTGCTTTTGCTCTCAAAATATCCTCTCCTTTGGTGTGGAAAATATCTCCACTTTATAGCCTAAGGAGGCTTCAGGGGTCAAAAGGCATGCGAGGGCATGCGAGGCATGAGGTGCCACTTGGCCACCAGGGTGGCATGCATTGGAGGGAGAAGAGAATCTCCCAATTTGGCCTCCCTCATGGGCTGGAGCATTAAGATGCTGCATGCCCTACCCTCCTAGCCATTATGGACCAGAAATATAACCGTTGGCAGGCGCCATTTGTCCAGGTTTGACTTTTTTCTAGTCAAACCTGCTATTCGCTCCACCCCGGAGCGAATGCTGCTATTCGCTTTGGGGTGCAACGAATAGGTTCTGTATTCATCCCAAGGTGGCACGAATAGTAGCAGGGTGTCCAAAATGTGCCAAAAGTGGCCTAGAACCTTTCAAACCCTTGAATTAAGTGGTTAGAACCACTGTATACCTCTTGAGGGCTGCCCTAGGGGCCTTGGTGTGTCGCGAAGTCACTACTTATGGTAGCACAATCGGATTGACCAATTTTTAGTGTCTATAGATGCCCCTTTTTGGGATGCATTGTGTGCAACACAGTGCTGAGCAAAAATAGATGACTAAAAATGTTCAATGACTAGGGTTACTCAATAACCTAACCAACTTTAGATGCCCCAATCCTGGAAAGAGCATGCATCCTTGAATCCTTGCTTTTGATGAGCTAAGGACCTTGCTTTAGCTTAGACATTGTCTATCATGAAAATGTGAGGCCTATGTTTCCATGATGCCATAAATGCTGAGCATTTTAATTTGATACTTTGTGCTTGTTTACTGCCCCAAGCAGGAGCGTGATTGTCTTTGTCAAAGATTCATTGGACGAACGCAATTTGCATGATTGAGTGTGTGCTTGTTGATTTGACTTGAGTATGACTACCCCATCAAGCAATGAGTCGATGAGGGAATGACTCATGAGAAAAGTGATGAGTCGCTTGACCTAGATGATTGTTGTTAAGGTTACCTTTAGTTGTACTCATTGAAAATTGGAGTAGTTTTGAATGGATTTTGATGATGCTATGGGGGTTTCGTGGAAGCAAGAAGTTGAAAACTTCATTCCCGTGGGGCGGTCCGGCCACAATGGCCTTCTTGGGGAGTGAAGTAATAGCTTATCCATGCATCCATGAAAAATTTGTATTCCATATTGATCCTGAATGAATTCCATCAGATTTGACTTGTTTTTGGTGGGTTTGGAACCCTTTTCTTTGTTACTTCCTGGAGGAAGGAATGAAAAACCTCGCTCCCGTGGGGTGGTCCGGCCATGGTGGCCTTCTTAGGGATTGAATTTAAGTTCTTTCCATGTGTTCAAGAGTGTTATTGGTTGCCTCTTGATTACTACAAAAATTTGACCAAAATAGAGTTGTTTTTGTGGGTTTTTGGACCCTTTTGGTGCCTTTTGAAGTTGTTTTGCCCTATGAACCCTGTATTCGCTCTGGGGTGGAGCGAATACACATTCTATATTCATCGCAGGGTGGAAAAAATGGGTAGAAGTCCATTTACCCCACCCTGGGGTGAATAGGACTGTTATAGGCCTATATAAACTTCAAAAACCAGTTTTGGGCTCATTATTGCATGTTGGCTTTTGCAGTTTGAGAGGTGAGGAGGAGGAGAGCGATTTTGCATAGCGAAGCACTATCAAAATCATCCCACATCATCATGAGTCAGCAAGCGGAGGCATCCAGTGAAGGGGCTAGGCCAAAGAAGGTAAATGCTGACTCACGTGACCTCACTTATTACAAGTGTAATACTTGTTATTTTATTATTTTTTATTCTTTTTGTTTTCGTGTTTCTGATGTTTTTAATTATTTTATCTATTGTTTTGTTAGGTGACGAGCCGGTATCACACATCGAAGCTCTTCGGTACCACGTAGGATGCCTTGAATGAGGCTGAATGGGAGTGGCTTGATGCCTTGGGGCTCAAGCACGTTACTCGGTTGGAGCCCATGATAGGCGACCGAGCTTACTTGATGACTTTGATTAGCCTATGGGACCCATGCACCAATACCTTCCATCTACCAATGGGAGAGATGACGGTGATGCTAGAGGATGTCTACCAGATTCTGAGGTTATAGAGGGGTGACCCATCCGATCATCGCACCGTGACCTAAGGGATGAGGTGTTGAGGAGGTACTTCAGAGAGGATGCGGATGCGATAGAGTTGGACTATCATACTGGAGGTATACTGGTGGGGTACTGGTATGAGGAGGAGGTGTTGGGGGTGAGGCATGCACTACTGATGACCCTCATCTCCAATATGCTCCTCCCAGACTCATCAAGAGCTAGGTTCCCATGGAACCTGCTAGAGCTGGTGTTTGCCCTAGCGGAGTGCCCTATAGAGGAGCCATTGGTGATGGCATGGGGGACGACCATTCTGGCACAACTCTATGATGAGCTATACGAGATCTACCATAGGAAGTAGAAGGGCTTAGGGTGCAATTTCCTATTGCAGTGCTGGGGATGGCAGCACATAGCTGTGGGGCGATCGTAGGGCTTACCCTGGTCGACCCAGGTGTAGCTAGTGGACTGGGATATAGGATATGGCATCCTATGGTAGACGACATAGGAGAGAGGATAGAGTCGGTGGTTCATGGGTGATGTAGATCACTATGCCGATCTCTTCTCTCGCCTGGCACTAGGGTAGGTGTACTAGTGACCGTACAGGGATTTTTCGGTCTAGGTAGATGCTGGAGAGTAGCTTCAGTGGGTGAGGTGAGGCAGATGGGTTATTTCCCGACATGGGACCGAGTGGGAGTACTTCCCATTTTCTTAGGTCATGTGGTAGTTTGGGCTACGACAGGGGTTTCCTAGGGAGCCGATGGTGTACCGACATCACGAGGATGAGAGGACTCTGGCATGGCCAATTATGGAGGAGGTGAGTGAGGAGTCGGATCCTATGGTCGACATTCTAGACATAGATGATGTCGGGATGATAGGGGAGTATGACTCATGGTGGGTGATGCACCAGTGGTGAGGGACAGGGACCCTGGGAGGTGAGGTAGTTGGGGTGGTGGATGAGGTGATGTCAGATGCTCTAGGAGAGGACCAGGTAGAGGGTGATGAGCAAGGAGATCTCCTAGACTTGGGAGATCAGGGTGATGATATGGATGTAGAGGATCCTATGGTAGAGGTACCATAGGATGCATAGGGTGATCGGTATGTAGAGCTAGAGGCTGAGTTAGCTAGGGTTACATAGGAGAGGGATCTCCTATGGGACCAGCTGAGAGCTCAGGGTCTAAGGTAGGAGGGATCCAACACTAAGGAGGTGGAGAAGCTATGGGTGGAGGTGTTGCAACTACAGTCCATAGTGGAGACCTATCAGGCACGGGGGCAACGGAGGTAGGCCTATGTGGATAGGCTAGAGATGGAGGTGGTGCACCTTGGGGGGTGGCTGCTGGATGACGGGGAGAGCAGTAGGTCACAGTGATCTCGATGGAGCGAGATGGTGCAGTCTTCTACTCGGAAGAGGGAGGACAGGGCTAGTGGTAGTAGGCATGGGGGGTCTCAGCGGACCCGTACCACTGGGGGTAGTGTGAGTCGTAGCATCGATCCTATGTGATCATGGTGGCATAGACTCATGGGACTATTTTTGGGGTTTTATTTTTGTTTTGTCGTGTGAGGTCTGAGGACCCACTTTATTGTAGCCTACGGGAATTTTTGGAAACTATGATGTATATCTTTTTTTACCCCATATATATATGTATGAGATTTTTATTATGATCATCATGTGTTTTATTTATTGTTTTATTGTATGGATGCAATGTGTGTATTAAGTTATGCTTATAGGTTAGATGCTTAGTATGTATGCATATGGATGCAATGAGATGGTGATAGATAGATATCATGTATGTATATGTAATGTGGTTTGATTGGAATTGCAACTATCTATATGCATGGATGCACAATGAGATGAAATATTTGAATGATTGATAAACATGGATTGTGGCTAATGATTTGACATACTATGTGAACACTATAGACTATACAAAATACATTAATGCTCTTTTTTTGTTTGTTTGTTTCTTTTCTTTGTTTTTGTAATGGAAATGTGAAGCCATTATTGCGATGAAGTGAAATGGAGTAAATGAGATGATATGTGAAAAGAATGTAGGTGAGGTTTTATGAGACTCAAACACTCTAGCTGATGTGATCAAAGGTTGTATACTGACTATGCAAGACTTTTTGACAAGGTATGAATCTTCTAGGACTACCAAGGTACGTCATATCCCTATGTGTGCAAGTGAGTTCATTCCTGTGAAACGCATAAAGATACCACCATTTCCAGATAGGCTATCCACCAAACCTGGAATGAGGATCACCTTATGAATGTCACCATCCTGGGTTCTATACTTAGTAGGACTAGACCACTAGGCAATCTAGGTTACAAAAGCTAGCTCATCCGCATGCAAACATTGGTCTGCACACATGCAAAAGCTAATGTGAGAGACATATCATCATGCGGGAGGCTACCACCATTGACAAGTAGGCTATCCACCAAACCTGTAATGAGGATCACCTGATGGTTTTCCAAATGTTGAGAGTTCCAGGGATTCAAGTTTGACTCCCTTATTTTCTTCAATTTTATTGGGATACTTGCTCATGGGTAGTGATGATAATCACTGTTTATTTTGTATTTTGTTTTCATTGAGCAAGGGATTTGGGATTTGGGATTAGTGGTGAAAACCACTGTTTATTTTTCTTTTGATTTTTGCTTTTTGAACTTTTGCTTTATTTGATTTTTGACTTTTGATTTTTTGATGTTGATATTTTTGGGATGGGGATTTGTGGGAATTGGGATTTTTGATAGTGGTGAAAACCACTATTTATTTTGGGGAATTGGGTAGGGAAGATGCTTGTCCTTTTTCCAACTCTCAGCATTCTTGAACCATTCGCATAGGGGGATGAGCAGGATGACCTTTTCACTTAAAGTAACCTAGACCACTTCATGGATTTCATCTTTCTTTGTGCAAAACTTGGATTTATTAATGTTTAACTGTGTTTGGGATTTGATGTACACAAGGCATAATCAATGCAAGATTCTACCTCCTAAAAATCAAGCTAGCTTTCTACCAAACCTGAAGAGAAGCTAGAAATGGTTGAGTGACCAAAAACCCTAATGACATTCTAAAACAAATGACTAGGTGAAGGGGTGGACACAAATATGGAAAATGGAAAATGTGGGTGAAAACTGACAAGTGCAACATTGAACGATGCTTATTTTCACAATCTTGATTTTGGGTGATAAGTATTGTACCATCATGGTGCTAGACATGCATGAGCAACTCTAAAATGTAAAGTGCAGATGATGAGTATGCCTAAATGCAAGCGGTGATAGAATGCAATGGGATGCAATGTGATGTGATGCTATATTTTTGTATTTTTGATATTTTGATGATGTTTTTGAAATGCAATGCGATGCAATGTTTTTGGATTTTTGATTGATATATATGTATGTACATGTGACCAATGGGCTTATTGGGGGCCATTGGGGCATTTGGGGTGACCAAAGGGCTTATGGATGCCTTTGGGGCTTTTTGGGTGACCTAGACGGTTCTAGACCACCTAGGAGCATTTTAGGTTGACCAAGCGGGATATAGGCACCCTTGGAGCATTTTGGGGTGACCTAGATGGTTCTAGACCACCTAGGAGCATTTTAGGTTGACCAAGGAGATAGGCACCCTTGGAGAATATTTGGGGTGACCTAGATGATTCTAGACCACCTAGGAGCATTTTAAGTTGACCAAGTGGGATATAGGCACCCTTGGAGCATTTTGGGGTGACCTAGATGGTTCTAGACTACCTAGGAGCATTTTGGGGTGACCTAGATGGTTCTAGACCACCTAGGAGTATTTTGGGTTGGGCAATCATGCGCTAGGCATGGAATGGCTACAAATGAAGGATGTTCAAGGGTTCAGGATCCTCGACACCTTCAAGGGAGGCTAGGTGATACATTTCGGGTCCTATCTGATTGGTAATGACATAGGGACCTAACCAGTTTACCATGAACTTGTCCCTCAGATGGGGCGGCAAATTAGAATTTTGTTGGTTCTCCTTCAGAACGAGGTCACCAACTTGAAAGTCTCTTGGGTGGACTTTCATATTATAGGCTCTCTTAAGTCGCTCTTGATAAACGTGCAGGTGCTCGAGAGCATTAATGCGATGTTCATCAAGTAGCGTAAGCTGATCTAGGTGAGCCTGCCATAGTCGTCATCAGATGAACTCTTGCATGGATATGCGTAGTGATGGTATTTCGAGCTCTAGAGGCATGACCGCCTCGGTGCCATACACTAGCAAAAATGGAGTAGCCCTAGTGGGTGTCCGAATACTAGTGCGATAGGCCCATAGAGCAAGAGGTATTTGTGTATGCCAATCTGTGTGACTCTCTCTAACAATTTTCTTGAGAATAGCGATCAATGTTTTGTTAGAGGCCTCTGCTTGCCCATTTGCTTGCGGATAGTAGGGTGTCAAAAAACTATGTTGGATATTATACTTTGTTATCAAAGCACACACATCTTTGTTTTTAAACGATGTCCCATTATCCAAAATGATCTTGGATGGAATACCAAAATGACAAATGATATTATGCAATAGGAACTCCGCTATGCGGGGTCTCGTCGTAGTGGTAAGGGGAATTGCTTCCACCCATTTAGTGAAATACTCGGTAGCCATTATGATAAACGTGTGATGGCTCGAGGACGAGGGGGAGATTTTCTTGATTAAATCTAACCCCCACTATGAAAATGGCCATACCGATTGAATCGGTTGCAAGGCCTGAGAAGGTACGTGTGTCAAATTAGCATGATGTTGACACTTCACGCACTTCCTCACATATGCATAGCAATCTCGCTCTAAGGTTGGCCAATAATAGCCCATGCAAAGAATGCGCTTGGCGATGGCCATGCCACTGAAATGGCCATCGCATGTACCATCGTGTGCTTGGGCGATTGCCCAAGTCGACTCTTGATGCTCTAAGCAGTGAAGGAGGATCCCTTCATAGCTTCGATGATACAGAATGTCTCCTAGAAAGACATATTTTGTCGCCTTCCATCGAAATGTTCTTTTAGTGGCGTGCGACAGTCCAGGAGGGAGGTTACCAAGCTTTAGGTATTCCCTGATTTGTGTTGACCAGTCCTATTGTGAAGAAGCCTCGATCGCATGAACGACCTGTCCCTCTCGAAGTTCATCCATAGAAAAAGTTGACTGGGAAAGAACTTGTAAGAATAGCATTGTGCTGCTATCGAAAGGGGCTTGAGGGAACAGAGTCCCCCAATCGGCCTGGTTCAAGCATTCATGAATGTGCGAGAATCTCTCCTGATGAGGTTCAATTTGAATCGAGTGGACTTCCAGCATGACTTGATTGTTCTCACGCTCAACCGTAGATTGTGAGAGTATTTTAACCTGTATGGTAGTCATCTGATCCATAGGGTCTTGTGGGATCAAGGACCCCAGAGAGGCCATTGTATCCACAAAATTATTAGATGATCGAGGGAGTGCCTCGATGTTATACCATTCAAATTTTTCTAGGAATTTATCCACAAGGGCTTTGTAGGCTTGTAGAACTGGGCATTTGCACTAGTAGATCCCTTTGACTTGGTTAACAATGAGCAAGGAGTCACCGAAGATGTTGAGCTTTGTTATTTTCATGGTGACAGTCATCTAAAGGCCTATGAGCAAGGCTTCATACTCGGCATTGTTGTTGGTACATGAGAAATTGAGTTTAAATGATAGGGGTATGGGAGCCCCATGCGGTGTGAAAAACATGATTCCTGTACCACCCCCTTGCTCGCATTTGGAGCCATCAAAAAATAGGGTCATGTCTGCCTGCACTTCAAGCTCATCAGAGTCTGGTGATTCTGATATCTGGAAGACCCCATCATCGGGAAGGTCCATGCTAAGAGGCTGATCATCCTGGAGAGGAGCCTCTACGAGTTGATCGGTGATGACCTGACCCTTAATTGATTTTTGTCCAACAAATTCGAGGTCAAACTCCATCAACAACATGATCCATTTCACCATGCGACTACTATGATAAGTGTGACTCATCATGTAGCGCAATGGATTCTCTTTAGATACAACATATGTGGTATTGCTAAGCATGTAATGTCATAGCTTCTTGGTGGTGAAAACCACCGCTAGGCATAATTTCTCAATGTATGCGTACTTGATCTCATAACTAACCAGGGTGCGGCTAAGATAGTAAGTAGCCTATTCCTTATGAAATTCATTGTTTTGGGCTAACATGGCACCCAATGCCATCTCAGTGGCTGAGATGTATAAGCGGAATGACACTCCTGGCCTAGGTGGTGCCAACACTGGCGATGAAGCCAGGTATTGCTTTATTGTGTCGAAGGCCTCTTGACACTCATCATCCCAATGGAACATGACCCCCTTGTGCAACAACTTGTTCATGGGGTGACACTTGTCCAAAAATTACGCTATGAAGCGCTTGATGGATGTGATTTTGCCCTGCAGACTTCGGAGCTGCTTGATCATGGTTGGGGGAGGCATCTCGAGGATGGCCTTGACCTTGTTAGGGTCCACTTCAATGCCTCTCTTAGAGATGATAAATCCCAAGAGCTTTCTAGATGTGACACCGAAGACACACTTCTTGGGGTTCAGTCTCACGTTATGTTCAATGAGGCGGTCTAATACTTTGCTCAAGACCTCAAGATGCTCATGGCGTAACAATGATTTAGCCAGTAAGTCATCCATGTAATCTTCCAAAATTTTATGCATGTAGTCATGGAAGATGTATGTCATTGCATGTTGGTAGGTGGCGCCGGTATTTTTAAGGCCAAAAGGCATGACCTTGTAGCAAAATGTCCCCTAGGGCATTGTGAATGCCATTTTGAGCTGGTCCTCTAGATTGATACAAATCTGATTGTACCCAGAGAAACCATCCATAAGGGATAACATTTTGTGGCCCATTGTGGCATCTACCAGGGCATCAATGCTTGGCAAAGAGAAATCATCCTTAGGACTCGCTTTGTTTAGGTCTCAAAAATCGGTGCAAATGCGAATCCTCCCATCTAGATTTTTTATGGGAACCATGTTGGACAACCATGGTGGATAGTCTACAGAAATGATAAATTGGGCATCCAACAACTTTTGTAGCTCATATTTGACCATCAAGGCCACTATCGGATGCATCTTTCTAAGATTTTTCTTGATGGGCTTGGCCTTCGGGTCAAGCGTCATATTGTGGGTGACTAGATTTGGGTCCAGTCTCGACATGTCTTTATAGGACCATGCAAAAGCTTCCTTCTTCCTGGTGAGAAGGGCTATGTAATCGGCCTACTCTTTGGGGGATAGACTTTCCCCCAACTTGATATGCTATGGATTTTTTGGATCTGAGCCGATATCTATGTCAATCGTAGGCTCGATTGACATATGTGACCCCTCCTCTAGTTGGTGGGGGGTAGGGATCAAATGGATGTCATCTGCTGGATTTAGATCATCAGTGGGAACCTCGTGTTCCTCCTCAGCATGGAAGACATCATGAGCTAGCCTTGGAGAGAAGCGAAATGGCTACAACATCTCATCGTAGGGCCAATACTCAGAAGGCGATGGGGGTGAATCTCCTCGATAAAATTCAATTACCCCCAAGTCGAGGTGCAATGGCTTTGATGGGTTATTCGGATCTCGCAATGGCTCGAACAGATCTATGGAAATCATATTGATGGATGGATGATTTCCCCTAGGTGGATGATGGTGACCATGGTCCTCTGGATGCAGCATGACCGGAGGAGGCTACGGAGGTGGTGGAATGATAGGTGGTGGTCGATGTGGCTGCGGGGGAACTTGCCCTTCATGAGGTAGAAGCTGCCACCAAATGGGCTCTTGTAATGGGAATAGGTGCAGAAGGTAATCATCATTCTCATCCCAAGGGATGATCTGTGCGTATTCTCCATTAGAACTATCAGAGTCAATCGGTGCGACCCCATAATCTGACTCATCATCAGACATCCACTCATAAGGGGACCCTGGATCTTCTTCCTCACCATCATGGGGAAGAGTGCGTGAACCTTCACCTCTCTCGTAGGATTGGATACCATCTCGAGGTGGTTCATTGTCTCCCAAGGGCATAGGGAAATAGTCCCCCAATGAGTAGACATGATTAGGGTTGGCAAAGGGATCTCGGGCCAACTCATCTCTGTTATTGAGGCATAGGCATTCCATGCCATCAACAAGAATATCCAAAGGCAAGGGGTTGTTATGTCCCAACCCTGACTTATCATATGGCATCTGGTACTAGGGTTGAAATGGAACCCATGTGCCTTGCTCATACAAGCCTAACCCATAACCATACCAATTGCATAGGTCAAGATACTTTAGGGTGAATTTAGGGTTAGAAAAGTAGTGGATGTCTTCTCCAAAGGGCTCTTCATCCTCCTCCTACTGTTGGTAAGGTTTGATGTCGTAGTCAAGTCCCCCATAGATGAAGTTCATTTGATTAGGGGGGACACCTAGGGGCATGATAGTGCCTATGGGAAGATGGGGTCGACCCATGTCTTGCACCGACTCTATAGCAAGGGTAGTTGTGACCTCCCTAACCATGTATTCTCCTAATCTGGTGGAGGCCAAGTGAACTGTCACCTGAGGCTACGGATAAAAGAGTGATGAGAGCGAGATCTGATCTAAATCATCTTCTACCACCTGTGGTAGCTCTTCATCATCTGGGCTAGGTATCTCTTCTATGGAGATGGTGGATATGGTCGGTTGCACCTCATCAATGGGCTTCTTCCCTAGGTTCCTCAACAAAGGTTCCACCGGCTTGGTGGGCATTAGGGGGGGTTGATGATGAGGAAGGTATGTCATGCGATGATGAGGGGGTCAAACCTTGACTAGATTTATTCGGTTGGAAATCCAGATGTGTCGATGGTAAGGTTGACTCGGGGATCTACTGCACCATGTTACAGTACTTGTAGGGCTCTAGGTCCATAGGGACGACATGAACTTGCCCTTCATAGGTGTACTTGAGGCACTGGTGAGCAATGGAAGGGACACACTTCATGTCCCTAATCCATGGTCTTCCTAACAAGATATTGTACGCCATCTCACCCTCTAGTATGTGGCATAGCATCGAGATGGTCTTCTCTCCTACCTGAATAGGCAGGACAATCGTACCAACTATCGAGCATATGGCATCATTAAAGGCTCGGAGGGTGTATGTAGATGGGACAATATGGGATGCCAGGAGCTTCAAGTGCTTGAGAGCTGTTGTAGTGATGATATTGCTAGAAGACCCTATGTCTATCAACACTCTCTTGTATGGTGTCCCATTTATGCATGCAACGATGTGCAAGGGAGGGTCCACCATATCATTGGGAACCGGTTTAAGCTCATCTTCTCGAAAGGCTATCACCGGTTCAGTGCACTGTCTGACATGCCCCACAAAATTATTGAAGGAGTTAGACTCCTGGGGCTGAAGCTCAATGGCCTTAAGGATCTCCATTAAAGCCTCCCTATGGGGTTGTGATTGTTGAATCAACTCATAGATGGAGAGTCGGGCAGACGTTGTTCTTAAGCTCTAAGCGAGCTTACTCTTGAGGGTGGCCATAGGCCTAGGTGGAAGGCTCGATAGAGGAGGTGGTGGCTACTGTGATGTCGAAGGGACATCACTCTGAGCCATAGGTGGTGTGGCTGGACTTGGGTACCGCCTATTCCTCATGACGATGCTAATCATACCAATGTATCCCTGCTGAGGGGGGCATGATGAACCTCATTCACCTGGGGCACAGGCTTGGTCTGCTCTACATGGGTAGGTAGGGGGTCTTTGAAGACCTCCATCTGTTGGTTGTTTGGTGTGATAGGGTTATCTACCTGAAGGTCCTTCCTATCAATCATGTCTTGTACCAAGTTTTTAAACTTGTAGCACATGTTCACATCATGCCTATTTTGCCTATGAAATTTGCAATATAGGTCTTCTCTGTATCCTTTGGGCCTAGGTGCATTCGGGTCGATAGGATGACTTTCAGGTAAGTGAATCGCATTAGCCACTAAGAGGTGGTCAAACAATGAGTCCATGGACTCTGCAAGGGGTGTAAACTATCACTTGGGGCGACGCTATTGATTTTGCCCTTGACTATTATGATTGTCCTTAGTATAGTCCCGGTGTGTGGCCTGATAATTAGGCTTTTGAGGTGGCATAGCTTGCGCTAGCCTCGAGACACTAAGGGCAACCTGATTCACTACTGCCAGCTTGGACTGTGCTAGGGTGCTCTTGGAATTCTTGTTCCACTCCTTCTTGTGAGGCTTTGCAATCTCCCCCTCTTGAATCTTGATTTCTTTGATGGTCCTAGCTTGCGCCAGAGCATCCTCAAGAGTGGGGTATTATTGCAGCTACAACAACGAGGAGATGGGCCTCAGGCAGCTCTTGGAAAACATCTGAGTCAGCTCCGACATGGGGAGCAAGTAAGGCAGCTTGGCGAGCAAGGCCCACCACCTATTGCCATAGTTTGTTATTGACTCATCGTCATATTGCTTCAACCTAGCTACGTCGGCCAATGTCGCCTTCCTCTTGGTATTGAAGGTGAAGCATTCTAGGAACGCATCTACAAGTTGATCCAAGGTGCGGATGCTATGCTTAGGGAGCTGGTAAAACCACTCCGAGGTGGGGCCCAAAAGGGTAGTCACAAATATTTGCAAAAGCAAAGCATCATCATCATGAATGCCAAAAAACTGACCTAGAAATATGGTAACGTGCTCCTATGCATCCTCTTCTCCCTTAAAAATAGCCAACTATGGCAACTTATAATGCTCTGGATAGGGAGGCATAGGTACTAAAGGATGGATTGGCTGAGTACGCAATTGGCGCATAGTGGGCTTCTGAGATCCAGACCCAGAGGTCTTGTTCTCTATCGACTCTAGGCGCTCTAGCAGCTCTTTATATGGATCCGAGGACTTAATCTCCTCATCCTTGCTCACATCTTGAGGTGGAGGTCTAGGACTCCCCTAACCTAAGGTGGGGTGGTGGCCTATCACCCCCTGCCTTGATAAGGTATCTCCAAATATTCTACTTCTGGCTCATGCTCACTGTAGGCCCCATAGGGCATCTCTCGAGCCGGTCTATAAATAGGGGTGTCTACCCATTGTGGGTGCCCTGCATCTGGCCTATGAGGTAAGTCTCGCCTCGGCCTAGGAGGCCACAGAGGCAACATCGGATAAGGTCTAGGAGACCTATCTCGAATGAGTGTGGGTTGCCTCGGAGGGACTTCCTGCCTATGGGTCTTAGGGGTAGGGACCCTCTCCCGTAGAGTCTATTGGAATAGCTCATTGGTCTACCACTCAATCCTCTCTTTCTCAAGCTGATGCAAGCGGTCTAGTTGTTCTTTGTCGCATCGAAGCTGCTTGAACTAAGCTTGGCATTTTGCATATCTTGCAACTGCTTGCCTAACTTGTTCCGCTGTGCGAGGCCTAGGGGGTCTAGGAGCCTCGCCTTGGGGCTGACCTTGTTCGAGATAATCTATGATCTCTATGGGGTGCTTGCCTCTCTCGAGGTTCATCGCATTGACTTGAGGTTTGGGCTAGAACATATGCTCATTATACTCAGTAGGCATAGAGGCACATCGGGCATGCATATAATACTACTCTTGAGGAAAATCTAGGATTTCCTCATGCCTCCCTTCCTGGATGAGAAAGGGTAGGGCCGAATTGGCTCACCTCAATCGACGAGTGTCATTCCCGTCGGGTTGCATGAGCTGATGTATCCTATCAAGGCGATGCGGAGGTAAAGTCGTATCAACTTGCTCTGACCAGTGTGTGAAGTTGTGCTCCTACCTATGATTAGGCATGTCAGCCCTGATGGGTACGTGGATGCGTGGCACCACTCTATCTATTAGCACCTTAGCACATTGTTGCCTTCCATCAAAGAAGGCCTATGATGTATCTACATACTAGGAACACTCTCCCAAGTAATGCTCATCATCCCTCGGGGTGTCCTGCAGAGGATCCCTTCGGATATGAGGCTCGTGCCCTGCTATCTTGGGGCTAGGTGGAGTGGAAGCTCACTAGGGAGGTATGACCAAGTCCCTAGGGCTATAGCGGAGATGATTCATGTCTCCTAATCCACTCTCCATAGCTTCCGCCCATGTTTGGGCTTGGCTGTGGGTGTGCACCATTGCGCTCCTCTATCAATACCCCAAGTGATTATCTTCTTTACAAATATTTAATGAAACAACAAACAAGAAAGGAAACACTCAATAAGATAGATGATTATCTTTTTTAAGTTTTAAATGTGAATCCCTAAACTATTTTGTGTGTTTCAGATGTGTTGTTTGTAAAGAGTGACCTTGTGTCGCGTGTTTGGAAACTTGTTGGATGATATTCTTGTGTTTAATGGGCTTTCACCTGTATACTCATAGCTCGATAACCTAGTGATGAAATCCAGGTCACGTAATCCCACCTATAATGTGTGGTAATGAAGTCCACACACGGCCAGGGAGCACAGGTCCTACCAGTTCCTCACCCAGTTCACCCGTAGTCTGCGATACACCTCTCCGAAGAGAGATGCATGCTATAACCCATGGGCTATGATGGATCTTGGAACTGACCTTGGCAAAGAACAAGGTACGTGGGATTTGAGATGATGGATGGAGATGAAAGCCACCTCATCAAACTCTACTAGTGGATGGTGATGAAATCCACCTCACTAGCGTTTAAATGTGTCATGGTGTGTGTGGTTCTTTTTAACTTTAAAGAAAGTAAGCAAAGAAGCATCCAATGATCATTCACTAAATGCATGCATAAAAGTGTGTTTTACTTTCAGAAAGGGTTAGTAACAAAAAGAGCTCACGAATGTAGCTAGGAATGTGAAACCCTAAATGTTAGCCTACCCATTGGGTAGGCTACAAGCAAACAAGCCAAAGAGATGCATTCCTACTCTGAATTTGTTTTGATTTTTTTGCCTTTATATGTTTTTGTTATTTTGCATTTTAAGAAAAGGAGAAATGAACTTCTAACCTTTCTAAACAAGCAAGATGCGAGAAAAACCAAATAACACTGAAAATAAACAGTTTCTGTAAATTCAAAACAGAGATGACAGATTCAGGGACCTACCTCATCACTGCCAAAACTTGCCATTTCTAAAATTCTGCTCCAAAATCTCTCTATTTTCTATTCGCTCTAGGGTGTGATGAATAGCAGGTCTGTATTCACTCTAGGGTGAGGCGAATTCACATTCACCCCAGGGGGCATGAATAGCAGACCAGTGTTCGCTTCAGGGTAGAACGAATAAAACCTGCAACATAAAAATATGAAAAATGAGATCCAAAATTCACCTAAAGCAAAAGGGATAGGGTCCCACCATGATCACCACTAAATTAGGGAAAAATGGTGCACCAAATTATGTATAAACAATGTGTGTATCTATGTCCTATCGTGTATGAGCATCAAACGGAAGCATGCAAGTAAGATGGAAAAGATAGCGAATAACAAGAAATAAAGAAAAATAGATTATTTCTTATTAATCACATATGATCTGGGTTATAAATATGTCCCCTTTGAGGGCTCAAATGGGTGATACAATTTTTTACAACTCGGGTGCCCAAGGATCAAAATCCTTCAAGAAATTTGGGTGCACATCCAATGTCTTTCCTCGTACCCACAATCGAGGTGGGTGGGCCAAGGTTGCCACCACTTGTGTCTTTGATCTAGATGTCTTGTGCTCCTTCCCAATGCACTGTAATGACCTGAACCTGCACACAAGGAAACCATAAACGTCAAATAGCAAGTGCGTGTGATGAAAAGCATGCAATCCCCATAGGGGCAAAATAGCTAATAGTGAGAATAAGCATCAAATGAACTCCAAATGCTGTGAAATTATAGAGGGATGTAAAATAGAAGGTTTTGGGAAGATATCACTAGAAATTGCACCAAAATTGCATCCTATGGGGCTTCGAAACCCGAATGACCGTTCGCAACCTACAAAACCCAAAGTAAGCAATTTCTGACCCTACGCATATCCAAAATGCATGAAAATTGGAAAGAATAAATAATATGATATTATAAGAAAACCCATTTTATCATATTTGCAATATCAATCATATTTTGGGTGTTCTCTCAAATGACCGTCGGATACCTGCAAGAGACCCTACAAAACACTAAAAATGCAATATCTCGGCCAATATAGCTCAGAATGACATGAAATTTGAACTGTAGCATCATATAAGCATATCTAAAATATATAATTAAAAATAGTCAGAAAATTATGCATGAATTTCTATTCATTCTGGGGTGGAGCGAATAGCAGGCCTTTAGATTGGGGGCACCCTGGGGTGCGGCGCCCACAAAATCTCCCTAAATTTTGCCACCAATTCCACTTGGGAATGATGAAAATACCCAATAGGATGTGTTTTCATTAAATTTGGTGTGGAAATCACTCAGGTGGGTCAGTTTTTGTAACAGATTGTGCCTCCTAATTCACTCGCAAACCTCCTTCGCTAGGTAGAGATTTCGAGGGAAAAATGGGCACAAAAGGGTGGAAGGAAATCTCGGCAGCACTCCATTGCTTTTTCTCTCAAAATATCCTCCTTCTTTTGTGTGGAAAATATCTCCACTTTATAGCCTAAGGAGGTTTCAGGGGTCAAAAGGCATGCGAGGGCATGCGAGGCATGAGGTGCCACTTGGCCACTAGGGTGGCATGCATTGGAGGGAGAAGAGAATCTCCCAATTTGGCCTCCCTCATGGGCTGGAGCATTAAGATGTTGCGTGCCCTACCCTCCTAGCCATTATGGACTAGAAATATAACCATTGGAAGGTGCCATTTGTCCAGGTTTGAATTTTTTCCAATCAAACCTGCTATTTGCTCCACCCCGGAGCGAATGCTGCTATTCACTTCGAGGTGTGATGAATAGGTTATGTATTCATCCTGGGGTGGCACAAATAGAAGAATGGTGTCCAAAAGGTGCCAAAAGTGGCCTAGAACCTTTCAAACCCTTGAATTAAGTGGTTAGAACCATTGTATACCTCCTGAGGGCTGCCCTAGGGGCCTTGGTGTGTCATGAAGTCACTACTTATGGTAGCACAATCGGATTGACCAGTTTTTAGTTTCACTTGGGTTTTGCATCATTCCTGGTGAGAGTGAAGGATTTCAATGTCACATATTTCATTTTTTATGAATGAAAATCAGGAGTGGATTTGGTTTGATTTTAAATCATGGGAATTATCCTACATCAAGCATACAACCGTCCAAACATTCTTTAAAAGGGCAAACACACCCATAACCAAGTAACCACCTTAGGTGATTACCTACCAGCTGTGACTTTGTGCATGCTAGAGCACCTGGTTGGCTTTGCATTGTTGACCTTTTACTTACATATCTACTTCTCCATGACCATTGGTTCCTCCACATGTCCACTGATATTCTACCATGTATCCAACATCTTCATCTGAGCCTCACACATCCACTGTCTTCAGTCGAGCCTCGTGTTCATCATATTAATCCATGCCACCTTGTCCATAAGTTTAAGTTGACATCGTGTCCACTGATTCTGTGTTGACTATTGATTTTATTTGGACCATTGGTATTTAAAACCTATCTAAGTGACCATTGGAAGTTCAAACCATGAAACCCATTTTTTTTAATGTTTGCCACTCCAAACAATTTTTTCTTGCTATATTTCAAAAAAATTTACCGTTGAAAGAAATGTATTTAAAATTTTGATATTTGATTGTTGAACGGTTGTGTCTTGATTTCATCATCTCAAAAAGTGTATGAGTGAACCTCATGAGTGGGATCAAGTAAATGAAAGATTACAGTGTACTAAAAGGTCAACAAATAAGTTTATGACTAGAAAGTGCTAACCTAGAAATCAAGGAACATGTCATAATACTCCCAATAGTATTAATAGTTTTGACCAACATTGTCATTCTTCATTAAATTCCATGGATTCACCTTCTTGTAATAATTTTGATTCTTCTCTCAATAATCCTCCTCCTAATCCATCTATCCCAATTTCTAATAGTGTGGATCCCCCCTTACTTCAATATCTTACTCAACAAGAAAAAATGTTGAATGAAATTTGTACTATGCTAATATCCATTGAAGCCCATATAACTTCTGCAACACCTCCTCATACCCCTAGATCACAATATACTCTCAATATCAAACCCTTAAATACTCGTCAAAGATAAGTGGTTACTTCTAACCAAGGCTTCACCAATGATTTAGACCCAAAAGCAGGTGGTACCTCCAAATATTTGGAATGGCATCATGATGTTCAATTTTCTCATATTGACATGCCCACATTTGAAGGGGGTGATACTCAGGGATGGCTGGAAAAAATGGAAGGCCTTATCCAATTGTACCATGTTTTGAAAATAGGTCGTGTTTCTTTTACAACTTCTAAACTAGGTACATAGGCGTATCAATGGTTGGTATGACAACTTTGCAAAAACCAGTGTCCTCTTTTATGGCCTAAATTTAAGAAAAAAATTCTTAGAATATACGATAAGGGATATTCCACATCATACATTGTACATATTATGCAAATTAAGCAAACAAGACCAGTCGATGAATATATCTCTGAATTTACTGGTCTAATTACCTATACACATGAATTAAGTCTAGTAGTGGTGGTTTTTGATTTTTGATATGGTATTAAGGATAATATTCATAAGGAAGTTGACATGCATGATATTTATACCCTAGATGATGCACAATGTATAGCTCAAGCAATAGAACAAAAACTCCAAGATTTTGTCCCTCCATATCATCAAGATTTCAACTCTTGTCATCCTTATTGTAATATTGAGAATTCCACAGGATTATTCTATTCTAAATATTGTTCACATCACCCAAGAGATCAAGCTTGTGTGTAATGACAAAACTTTCATTTAGAATATGATGATGCATTACTTATGGAGGAAGAATATTTTCCTCAACCTGAACCATCTACAAAACCAACAAATGACAAAAAACTCGAGAATGATACAGTGGCTCTTTTGGTACATGTACTTATGGAACTTCACACTCATTATACTATCAAGGTACAAGTATTCATTAAACACCAACATGTTAATATGTTGATTGATTCAGGAAGTACACATAACTTCATAGATTATAAAACAACCAAATCTTTGAACTTGTATATCCATTCTTCTAATCAAGATAAATTTCAAGTACTTATTACAAATAGAGGTAATGCTCAATGTGTGGGTTGTGCATCTAAAATTAAAATCCAAATGGAAAATTATACATGGATAGGTAATATCTTTACTATGAACCTAGGGATATCAAATGTAATTTTGGGAGCACAATGGTTATCTTAGCTTGATGATGTTACTATTAATATCCAAAAATTATACATCAAGTGGACAGAGAATGGAAGGATCATTTTCCTTCAAGGGATTCAACCTCATCCTTCCAAGGTAGTGAGTTCACATAGCACAAAGAAGTTATTTAAGAAATATGGCTATGGTTTTCTTGCCCAAATAAATTCCATGAAGACTTAATCCTTGTTTTTTTCTCCTACAACTATTCCAAGGGATCTTCAAGATATTGTGGATAATTATGAAGAAGTATTTAGTGAACCAATGGGTCTACCTCCTAAAAAATCACATGATTATATCATTCATTTAATTCCTGGTATTTTACCTCCTATTATGCATCCTTATTGCTATCCATAACCCCTACAATTAGATATTGAAAAGCTGGTCCAAGAAATTATAGAGCATGACATCATTCATCCTAGCACCAGTACTTATTCATCTTCCATGGTGATCGTATGGCATAAGGATAACTCATGGTGCATGTGTCCTAATTTTCATCCTCTTAAAAATATTACCATCAAAGATAAGTTTCCTATCTCAGTAATCGATGAATTGTTGTATAATTACATGGTGCTAGTTATTTCACCAAACTTGACCTACGCTTGAGCTTTCACCAAATTAGGGTTAGAGAAGAAGATATCCCTAAAACTATTTTTTGTACTCATGAGGATCATTATGAGTTTCTAGTCATGCCCTTCAGTATCACTAATGCTCCATTGATTTTTCAAAGCCTCATGAACCATGTCTTTAGGCCCTATATTTGTAATTTTTTCCTAGTTTTATTTGATGATATTTTAATATACAACAAATATTGAAAGGATCACCTAGCTCATGTTGATAAAGTCCTTTATCTATTGCAAAAGGAAAAAATATGTGTTAAAGTATCCAAATGTGCATTTGAAGTCCAAGAGGTGGAATATTTAGGACATATCGTAGCTGATGAAGGAGTCAAATTAGATCCTCAAAAAATCAAATATATTCAAGATTGGCCTCTACCGAAAATCACTAAAAAACTTTATGGTTTTCTAGGACTCATAGGCTATTATAGAAAATTTATCTGTAGCTATGGTAAGATTGTGGCACCTCTCAATACTCTTGCTAAAAAGGATGCTTTTATTTGGAATGACGTTGCTTCTCAAGCCTTCAAAGTCCTCAAAGAGGCTATGTGGACCACTCCAGTTTTGGCCACTCCTAATTTTAGCAAGCCCTTTGTCATTGAGTGTGATGCTTCTAGCACATGTATTGGAGTTGTTCTAATACAAGAAGGACATCCATTGGCTTTTGAAAGTAAGCAAATTTTAGGGAAGAATTTGGGTCAATCCACTTATGAAAGGAAATGTTAGCTATTATA
This sequence comes from Wollemia nobilis, assembly GCA_028583015.1. NCBI lineage: Eukaryota > Viridiplantae > Streptophyta > Pinopsida > Araucariales > Araucariaceae > Wollemia > Wollemia nobilis. Next base: position 1,783,917 of record JAQPPZ010001192.1, read on the forward strand.
CATGCTATATATAAATGGAGATATTATTTATTAAGTAGTGGCTTCATAATTAAAATTGACCATAGTAGCATTAAGCATTTCTTAGAACAACATCTTTCATATCCTGAACAAAATAAGTGGCTGACCAAACTTTTGGGTTATAATTTTGTCATTCAATACAAGAAAGGTAAAGAAAATAAGGTAGTGGATGCTTTATATCACAAATACGAAGATGATGTGACCATAAATGCCATATAGGGTCCTTTTACCCAATGGATTTCCCAACTTTAAGAAGAATGGATTGTTGATTTAGAGACTGCTCAAGAAATTCAATATAAAAACATGATCATCCTTGCATTCTTACTTATTTTATTCTGATGGAGTACTTCACAAGAAATATCATATTTACATTTTTTAATCTTCCACTATTAAATAAATTATTCTCCAAGAACTACATGCATCTCCTAGGGTAGTTCATTAAGGATTCTTGAAAATATACCAATGGGTGAACCAATTATTTTCCTAGAAAGGCTTAAAATCATATGTCAAAATATTTGTGGCTGAGTGTGAAGCATGTCGATGTAACAAAGAGGAAAAAATTAAAAATTTTGGTTTATTAAAACCCTTACCTATATCTAACTTCTAGTGGGAGCACATTTCCATGGACTTCATTGAGGGTTTTCCCAAATATGAAGGTAAAACAATGATCTTGGTGGTAGTAGATCGCATTTACAAATATGATCATTTTTATGCCTTACAAAATTCCTATTTGGCAAGTAAGATGGCCAAGGTATTTCTCAATTTCATTTTCAAACTACATGGTATGCCCAAATCTATGGTGAGTGATCATGATCCTATATTTACTGTAAACTTTTAGAAGGAACAGTTTCACCTTAGTGGTAACAAGTTGAATATATCTTTTGCATATCATACCTAGTTAGATGGTCAAAAAGAGTTTGTAAACAAATTTTTAGGTACTTAAATTCATTATTTTATTCAAGATAAGCAACATCATTGGATTCAATGGCTTTTGAAGCCTTGTATGGTCAGAAACCACCTACAATCATAGACTATGTTCTAGGCACTTCCAAGGTAGCCCAAGTAGATGATTTGTTACAACAACATTAGATGATGCTTAAAATTCTTAAGGATAATTTGACCCAAGAACAAAATCGTATGAAGCAACAATAGGATCTACATCATTCAAAATAACAATTCAAAGTAGATGATATGTTATTTTGTACTTACAAGCTTATAAACAATTATCCTTGAATATAAATTCTAATCAAAAATTGGAACCTCTATTTTATGGGCCCTACAAAGTGGTTCATCATTTTGGTGAAGTAGAATATCAATTGGAGCTTCCTCCATCTCGCATCCATCCAATTTTCCATGTGTCGTACCTAAAACAAGTTATTTTCCAAAAGGTTCAATCCTAGAAAGAGCTTCCACTACTTGATGAAGAAGGTCATATAACTCTCCAACAAGAAGCAATACTATGATCCAGAGTAGGAAATATTCGATCACACCAAATTTAGGAATTCCTAATTAGTGGTAGGGCCTTCCATAAGAAGATGCTACATGGGAGCCTGAGAGTATTCTCCAATCATTTTTAGCTTTGAGGACAAAGATTTATAAGGAGAGGATCCATGTAATGATCCCAAAGTAGACGTCGATTCATCGATTGGTCATGTCTATTCATTGATTCTTTCATCTATTTATATGTAGATTAGTTTATTCAATTCATAATCCTCAAATAGAAATTATTTATTATTGCATATATCCAAGAGACTTCACCCGATCTAAGTGGCAATGAGATTCTACTCTCTCTAAGTGGCTAAAATAATTCATTCACATCATTATATAGGAATTTGATTAATAATTGCAATTGATTTATTTGGAAGGAAGGAGTTTCCTTACAATGATACACCTTGGAAGAGGGACATGGCCTCTATGAAATTGTTGGTTTGGAAACTAAGGTTCTTAGCAAATGATGATCACTCCACTAGCTCCCACCATCCATGTATTTCCTTTGGATGCTCTATCAAAATTCAATTTAAGCCAATCCAAATGGGGAGAGCTTAATTTGGTTTGTATCCTACTCAAGCCAATGTGATGGGAATAGAAATACCAATAGGTAACCCTAGGCTAGCAAAGAGAGAAGCCTTGAAAGGAGGAACATTAGAGGGGGGAAAGATATAACTGAGACATTTTAAACTAGAGTGCTAAGAATTCTAAAATCTACGAAGGGGGTGTTTTAAGAAAGGTCTTTAAAGGCTCTACATTTAATTTCTTTTCGAACCTCCAAAAATAAATGAGGGAGGTAAAGATTCCATAGGATATGTCATTTGGGTCTAAGGAAGGGAGAAAAAGACCAATGATAAAAAAAGTCTTTTAGAGAATTCAGGACCACCCAACTGACACTTAATATTAAAGGAAGAAATGCAAGGATATCCAAGGAGAAGAAGCATTCTAAAAGGAGTTACTAAATTTTTTTCTCATGATTCCTAAACAAAGAAAATGTTTAGGAATGACCATTCCTCTTTTCTTAATATTCTCCAAAAAAAGAATTTTGTTTTGGAGGGTAAGCCAAAGGAAAAATTAACTTTGGGGGTAAGTTCCTTGAACTAGACTTAACTTCAAGGGAACTAATAGGTATTCTCATTAGGAGCTAGGTAGTAGGTATACTTCATCAAAAATGTGTTACTCTCATATTTTTTCTAGATTAACGAGTTCACACAAATAAAGTTTCTAACAACTTGAAATTTTAATACAATATTAAGGGCTTTCAAGGGAATCTCCACTCCTTGAGTTGGGATAAACCTCAAAATATTTTTCCATTTCTTAATACCACTGAATTCCTCAATATAGTTTATCACTTTAGGACCAAATTACTAAGAAAAATTGGGCCTTAATATAGCAAAATAAATAATTCCCATGAGAGGCATGTCATCAAGCCATGGGTCTTCCCAAAAGTCAATAAGCTCTCCATTTCCTAATATCCATTTAAGACATACATGAAGATTTATTTTTTAAAAAATGTTGTTCAATGTATTCTACCAATTTGGGACCAAAGTAATGAGAAAACCTAGGTCTTAAGATAGCAAAATAGGGAATGCCCATGAGAGGCACATCCTCAAGCCATGGGTCTTCCTAGAATTCAATAAGCTCTTTATTGCCTAATCTCATTTAAGATATTTTTGAAGAAGATTTTTTGTTTTAACAATGTTGTTCAAAAATGCCATGCCATGCAGGGGATTTTGATCTTCCATGAAGCTTAATCCATTATTCAAGTATTTAGTGGATATAATCTAAGTCCATCCATTTTTTTCTTGAGAAACAAGTCTCCAATTCTATTTTTCTAGTAAAGCTTTGTTTACATGTTTAATATTTCTCAATCCAATACCTCCTACACTTTTCTTAGAGCACACTTGGTCCTAGGAAATGATATGGAATATATTTTTATCCTCTGCCCCTAACAAAAGAAATGTTTTTTAAAATTGTTCTAATTTTTGAGCGATTTTCCCAAGGATTTTAAAAATAGAAACAAAGTACACTAATATTCTTTGAAGGGTATATTTGACCAGTTGGAGCTTGCCTGCTTGACTCAGGAGTGCTCCCTTCCATCCCATAGACTTTTTTACATCCTTTAAAAAAGCATATTCCATAGGTCTTCTTTGATACTTTCTTTAAACAAAGGCAACCCTAGGTAAATAGAGGAAAATTCAACAATGGTACATACAGGATTCTAGCAATAGCTCTTTACCTATTAGGAGGGGTATTAATGAAAAATAGCTTAATTTTTAAAAGTTTAAAATATTTCCCAATAGCTAGCTCATAGTCCTCCAAAATTAATATAATTTCCTTAGCTTTAGGAATGGAGGAGAAGGTAGAAAGGAGAGTATCATCAAAAAATTGTTGATGGGTAATTGTCTCAATGGGAGAAGCACATTTAATTACTTGGATATAACTACAAATTTTAGAGCTCTCCTAAGGGCTTCAACAAGAATAAAAAACAAGGGGAATGAGAGTCACCTTGCCTGAGACCTCTGGAGCTGCTAAAGTACATTGAAACCTCACCATTAACAATGATCAATAACAAAGAGCTAGAGAAGCATTGTTTAATCAAAGAGAACCGTCTATTATGAAAACTAAATTTACACATCTTTTCCAAAAATCCCCATGAGACTCTATCATATGCTTTACTCATGTCAAGTTTGAGAAAAATACTAGCTTTACCACTCTTATCAACTGAATGAATAAGCTCATGAAATTTTATGATTCCATCCAAAATTTATCTCCTTGGAACAAAACCCCCTTGATTAGAATCAACGATTATGAGAAGGATTTGTTTGTGATAGGGATTAGTGTATTACCATTTGTTAGTTGTAATGGATAAGATGGTTGTCATCAACATTTAATACAACCTTATCTGATTGAAAGCTTTGTAATACCTATTTATAGGTATGTTATGGTAATACAATTCAATTTTTATTCATGCAAACCTTTGGTGTGTTTGTTTGTAATTGTGTTCCATATCATTGGTATTAGAGTCAAGCATTGGGTAGGCAAGTATCCTCTTCCTCTAGGTCAATTTTTGGTTCAAATGAGAAACGATAAAACCTCCCATGGATCTTGGTTTGGTGGTTTTGTCCGCATTGTGAACACTTTTACATTTTGTTTAGAAACACTTTTGAAGCTTTAGCTTGGTTTACACTCTGATTGATTTGAAAACTCTACTTTGTCATTTTTTCTCATTATTATTGTGATGCTATGCTCAATTTGAAGCTTGATGAGGTCTCTGATAGACTTATCGACCTCTCCATGAAACTTCAACAAATCCATGTGGCTATGCTTATTGACTTTCAGCAGATCCAAGCCGAAATGGCCGCAACTCCTAACAAAGATCTCACTGATGAAGAACCTGATCATAAAATTATTCTAGATACTAAATATTCTTAAGCAATACCTAGAATCAAACCAGGATTTATGGGTTACATACCCATCATATTGCCATTATATAATTTTTCTAATGGTGTTGACATTTTATCTATTGTAGATTACGTAAATCAAGACATTGCATATCCGAGCTCACTTGAAGACACTGCATTTGAAGAAAAAGCTACTCTCTCTACCATTGTTCCTATGCTTGCTACACTTTATGGCCTACCAGATCATCCATAATTTATTTTTTGTAGTATTCTTGCTTTGCAGTTATTCTCTCAGATGTTGATTTCCTATTCTTGACCATAATCACACAAATTTTCTATGAATCTCACCAATTTTTGAAGCTTTCTATCGCTTCCTACCACCAAAAATCATTACTACCTCACTCGTTCATGCAGTTCCCATCATAGATATAGATCATGACTTCTCTTGCTCACATCCAATTGTGATCTATCTATTTCATGCTTTAGCTCTCTATGGCTTTGGAGTTTCGATCTCATGTTTTCAAAAATTGTTCCATTGCGACCATTGCTTGATTGGTTTTATGGTTTTTCTACTGTCGTGCACTTCCTTGGAAAATTCTCCACCCTTGATCTATCACTTTTTGGTCTTCTTATTTCTTTACACCATCGATATAGTGTTTCCTGGCTGATCCACAATTTTCTTTCCATCTCCACATGGCCCCCACATCATTTTCCTGCTGATTGACCTTGCTCATGGCCTCCATCGCTTGTTCAACCCATTGACCATTTTCCACCAAGATCATCGTGACTGTCATAACATCCGCCACAACCAACAACCTTTACAACACCCGATTTGTAGCTTTCCACATGTTTTTTTGAGTTTTACTCCATATTCTGACCAATCTCTATGTTTTTTGTAGCTTAAAGCCCTACTAGCCGTTACAGTTGCCACACATTTTTAAATGCACAATTTATTTAATTAATTATGGTATTTTTAAATGCATAATTTATTTCATTAAATATGGCATTTTTAAATGCGTAATTACTTCATTAATGATGGTATTTTTAAATGCGTAAATTTATTTCATTAATGATGGCATTTTTAAATGTGCAATTTATTTCATTAATGATGGTATTTTTAAATGCGTAATTTATTTCATTAATGATGGCATTTTTAATGCACAATTTATTTCATTAATGATGGTAATTTTTAATTCACGATTTATTTCATTAATGAAGCGAATTAATGCATCATTTCCTTTCATTAATGCGTGACACAATTAAAAATTATTTTCATTAAATGCATTTCCATGGTCATTTTCATTCAATGCATGCTACCGTTACCCACTTTCCTTAAATGCATTTCAAAACCAAACACAAATTGAATTTTTACTGGCATCATTTGGTGTGTATTTCAAGGCATATCCTTCCAAATTTAGTTGTTGCTTTCTTCTACCGAATCATGAAACCCATCCAACTGTTCGTTGGTATAGCAGTGTTTATAGTCGTTGGAGAGCATTTTTTGAGCCCGACTCAGATCCAATGTTAGTTTTTTATTTTTTAAGACTTGTTAAACTTTATCATTTTTTCTTCTTGTTTTGTAATAGGAGTGCATTATTGGTTGTACCTAACACTCCTTAGTTACCCATATTTCTCTTCCACACTTGTACGCATTAGGGACCAATGCTTTCTCAATGGGGAGGAATGATAGGGATTAGTGTATTACCATTTGTTAGTTGTAATGGATAAGTTGGTTATCGTCAGAATTTAATACAACATTATCTTATTGAAAGATTTGTAATGCCTATTTATAGGCATGTTCTGGTAATACAATTCAGTTTTCATTTGTGCAAATCTTTGGCGTGTTTGTTTATTTTTGTGTTCCATATTAGTTTGAGCCTATTAACCATAACTTTAGCCAAAATTTTGTAAATAGTATTGCATAGGCTTATAGGTTTGAATTATTTAAACTCCTTTACTTCAAAACTCTTGGGGAGGAGGACCAGGAACATGGAATTAACTTATCTTGGTAGGAAACAAGATATTTGCAAATCAAATATTGCTTCAATGATATCAAATCCTATAATGTGGTAGTAAATAGCACAAGAAAGCCATCCAGCCCTGGTGCTTTCTCACAAGCTAGAAATAAAATAGCTCCTTTGATTTTATCAGGCTCAAAGGAGGATATTAGTGTGGAATTCATTTATTCAAAAATGAGGTTGGGGATATTACCAACAATCTTCTTTCCATAGCAAAATCACATCGAATTTTGGCACCTAGTAGATTTTCAAAGAATTTAACTGTTTCATCCTTGATATCTTTCAGGTCCACTAGACTAGAGCCATCTTCTTTGATAATTTCTCTACTTTTTTTGTGACTTCTATGTTTGAGGGTAGTGGCATGATTTTTTTTGTATTATGATCATCATTGTTTAGCCAGAGTACCCTTGATCTTAGTTTCCAAAATGACTCTTATCTTATCAAGGTATTATGGAATTTTGAGAGAAGATATTTTTCTTTTCTTGTGAGATCCTCACTAAAAAATCCTAATTCTTACATAGACTCAATTTCTTTCAACTGCTATTTCAAATCCTCTTTTTTGAAAAGGTGATACAATTTTGGTTTATTCCATGCTTTAAGATTGAATTTTATAAATATGATATTTTTAGAAAGTTGGGAGATTCAAGGGACTAATAATATTCTAGACCACCATTCCTCTATTTTTGGCCCCAACTCTTGTTGATGGGTCCACATCGATTCAAAGATAAAGGGTCTTTTAAGTTTTGAGTTTCCTAGGAGAATTTCAGCACTAGGGGGTTATGGTCCGACCCTATTTTAGGGAGGGAACTCAAGGAAGAATTTTCCAGCAAATCCAAACCACCATTTGAGATCAAAATACTATTAAGTCTTATCTAAATTAGCTAAGAACTAGATTTTCTATTGCTCATGTGTATTTGCTACCTTGAAGCTCAAGGTCTAGCAGCTCAAAATTGTTAACAACTTTGAAAATCCTCCATACTTTTGGACATTATACAATTTCCTCCTTTTTTATTTGAGGATTACAAGGGGATATTGAAATCAACCACTAGAATTCAACACTCATTAAAAAAAAGACCCTCATTTGACCTAGAATTTACCAAAGAGTACCTCTTTTAGCCACAACGTTAGGGGCATAAATGTTGGAAATAATCCATCTTCTATTGGAAAACTTGCAACAAAAAAGAATATTAACAATTCGGCTAAAAGAGAAAATAAAAAATCATCAACTCTTGCTAAGTCACATAAACAAATTAGTCCCCTAGAAGAACCTTGGGCACGAATTGCAACAAAATTCACATCTTTCCACAAAGAGTTCTTTATCCTAAATAAATTGTTCTCATCCAACTTAGTTTCTTGAAGAAAATGAATATGTGGTGATAAGTCCTTGCTCAAAGAGGAAACTAGTGTTTGTTTGGTGATACCATTTAGACCTTGTGCATTCCATGAAATAATTTTTATTTACGAGGTTTGGAATGTTTATTGCCACCACAAAATATATCGAGGAGATGAGTTCTTTAGTTTGAAGTGGAGGAATCATTCTCCATATAAACATTACAATCCTCAAGCTTTAGAACTATTTGGGAACTATTATCAATGTCTATCTATGTAGTGTGCTTACTTAGGTATTTATTTAAGGGTTTTCCAACTTTTATTGACCCCAACATTCACACTCCCTTTATTTTGAGTTTTGGTCATAAGTCAAGGGGTTAGAGAACTGCTTCCCATGGATCTTTTCATTTTGAGGGGGACTTAAATATTTTAGCATGATCTTGCTAGGGGACTTAGGATCCATTACACCAAAATTATTCACATTATAAGGAGAATTGTGTTTAGGGGCAATCAAAAATCCAACATGGGAGGGGGATCCCATTGGGAGGTAACAAAACTTGGCCCCATCATAAATAGGAGGCTCTTTCATTTCATCCAAAGGGTCTAAAAATAGAGCTAAGCATTCAAAGGAATTATTTTTAGCTTTTTATGATATATATTAAAGGAAATGCAACCACAAGATATAAAATGAGCAAACAATGTTAACTATATGATAATGAAAATATAATATGCAAGAAAATTACATAAGAAACTTTTGCAATAACTCAAAAAATAGTCATTAATGAAAGCTCATGACATTAGTACAATGTAATATAATGGAGGTCTTAAACACTCTAAAAATTATTGCATGATCTACATTGTATCTACTTATCATCACTATGCTCTACTATTCTATATGTTTCTCTTGAATTCTATCATCATAGACCTATATATAGAGAGATATGAACCTTGGCATTTCACCTACCTATGACTCTTCATATTCCTATTCTATGACTCATGTACATGTGGACTACATGCAAATTTACATCATTGCACATTCTAACACTTGTGAATTTATTAAATTGCATAAATTAAATAATCAAATCTTAATCAAAGATACTCTCCTAATATAATGATGTATCCAAGGTGGTACATTGACATCTACCAAATAATGTAATATATTCCAATACCCCCTGTATTATATTATTTAGGTATTGAAGACTTTAGTCTTCAATATGATATTCATCTTGGTTATGGAATTGAAACTTTTATTTTCTTATTTCTTCATTTTTCTCCATGTCTATATCCCGATCAAGTAAATAATTAGTATCTTCATTTTGTTCCTTTAGTTCACTTTAAACTACAATAAGCTTGAAAGTATTTTTGTCATATTTTATTTTCTATTATGATTCTTCTTCTTATTATTATTTGTTTCTACTAGTGATATCTTCATCATGATGAGTTAGTATATCATCACAATAGAATTGACTACGATTACTATTTTGTTTCATGTTTTGAAAAAATTCAAAAACAATTAATGATAAATATATCATCAAACATTAATTTTATGTAAATATGACATATTTTGAGTATTCCACCAAGATATGAAAATTACTTCATGTAGATAATCAATTAGTGTCATACAATTTCCTTTCTTTGCTTCCTTGAGGAACAATGAGAATATTTCCTTTTTACTAGTGGACAAATATTTGTATCCATCAAAGGTATCTATTAAGTTTTGAGAATAAAATTTCAACTCATGGAATAGTTCCTCATTATTGAATGCATTTCTCACTATTTCATCCATGCTTCTTCTACTTTGATCTTTAAGGTGGAATTCCTTATAGCTCCCTAGTATTGTATATTGATCAAATACTACCTTTCAATTCTTCAACATTTTGAGGTATGTTTTGTAATTTCTTATTTGTAATATTTCAAATTTCTAGATAGTATTCCTTTTGAAATAATTTTCTTTGTTAAAAGGAATAATTTTGGTAGAATTTTAAAATTTTTAAACCTTTGAGGTTGTCTACCTTATGACTTCTGATCAAACTTGATAAAATATTTTCTATTCTCAAGTTTTGTAGAACCCCTTATATCTCCCAAGTGTTTTGAATGTACTATGGTCTTGATAAAGTGCTTAGCTTTATTTAGATTTCTTTTGAGTTGAATTTATTTTATCTCCTTGATGTTCAACAACTATTTTTCACCTTATTTATCACTATTTGTGAAATCTAGAAATAATTTTAATGCACTTTAAATTTGAAAATGTCATCTATTTTCCAAGACCCTGTAGTTGGATTCCTTTTGTCCCTTCAATTTGTATAAGAGACTAGTATCAACAATAATTTTCCAACTTTCAAGCAATTCTATGTTTTGCTTCCTATATCCTTGAATTAATGATATGGTTTCTAAATTTCAAGATTTTTAATTTGGTGTTGAACTCCTTATATCTCCCTAATTTAGAAATTAAAAAAATGATAATATTTGCAAAAATAATGCTTCAATTTCAATGTAGAAAACCTTGTGTCTCCTAGTTTTATTATTTGCAAATATGTTGATAATTGAATCTCAAGTAATGCAATTTGAAATAGGTCTTAAACATAAAATCCCCTTTTTTATTTCTAAACCATCAATGATTAATCTAAGGTTGTAATTTCCTTATATCTCCACACAATAATTATCTAAACTTAGCATTATAAATAATGTACCTTATATCTCCTCACACTTGATGGAAAACAAATATTAATTCAATGTAAATATACCTCTCTTTGATGTGATGTGCTATGTGCTTATTGGTTTCTTTCTTGACTGCACTTTCAAAGCTTTTGAATGTTGTATTCTCCTCAATATTTAAGGTATAATAATATGCATTAATTGCACTACATTCTATGGCACACTCTAGAATGTCATTAATGGGATGATATCGTCAGAATGGCATTAATGGGATGATATCGTCAGATCAGCGATGATATCGTCCAATGGTCAAAACAACTTCTAAAAATGACATGAAAAATGAGGTGAGTGGTTAACGGGCGGTTTCGGGGTTAAAATTAAAATTTTTACTTTTACTGATGGTTTAATTGTGCCAATTTTATGGTGCAACATTTTGCCCCCTCTTTAGTGAATTTTTCGAAGAAAATGCATTAAATACAAGTTCTTTATGCTTTACGAGAAAGCAGAAATTTATTCCATTTTTTAGACGACGATTCTAGGTCGAATCGTACGACTGTTTGCTATGGTTCCCCCTTCGAGTTTTTACCCAAATCGAACGTTTGAGGTAAAAGTGCAGAAAAGCAAAAATTAAAAAATGTCGTTTTAAAATAAAAATAAGAAAAATAGGGTAAAACCCTAATTCATTTTTACTGTTCACTTTCACTATTTCAGAGCTCTATAGGCGAAATGGTGGAAATGACGCACATATCGATAGAGGTCTAACGCGGGTTGCGGGTAAGGATATAAACCTAGTGTACTATGTTTTAAACTTGATTTACTTGATTTTTATTATTTGAATTTTAATTGTTTTTGGGCATCTTGGCCGTTTTTAGGCTGTCAACGACATCAGGACGAAATTGTCCCAATTTTGTCGAAATCGTCCCTATATCGCTGATTAAGGATGAAATCCGAGAAATAGGGGCGATCCCATCCAATAAGGGGTGATCCCAAAATTAAAGAATGGAGATGATTTTGTCTTATCAAGGATAATTTTGTCTAAATTTGGTATGATATCATCCAATAATGGGCGATATAAATTTTTATGGGATGATTTTAATTTTAATTAATTTTTTAATGATTATGTACTAATGATTTTTGTTGTTTTATTATTTATTTTATAGAGGGGATTACTAAAGAGTTGAGAGTGGAAATACAGAGGTCTAAGGTATGACTTAGCCATGCTCGATCAGGCCAAGCGAGACAGACTGACAGAGTTAGGACTGCAACATGTGGCAGAGATGCCACAACTTCCTATAGATATGGGGCTACTGATAGCCCTAGCATAGAGATGGTATCCAGAGTCATCCTGTTTTCAGCTACTGACAAGGGATATGACTTCCACTCTAGAGGATGTATGGAGGATATTGAGGATCCCCATACATGGTCGATTCATGACCCCTTCAACAAATCAGGGCCATGCTATGATGAGATTGTGCAGTGACCCAAGCTTCACCCTAGAGAAGGGCATAGTGAACATTGAGGCTTTGAGGTAGATGACTAGGGCATCTCGGTTGACCCAAGTTTTGGTAGGGGTGGTGGGTGGCCTTCTTCTATGCAACCAGAGTGGATGTAGATTACCATGGCTACTCTTAGATGTGATTTGTGACATGGATACAAGTTTGCTTAGGGCAACTTTGTATTGTGCCAGTTGTATAGGATCCTTTACAGGGTCGTATACAAGGGAGGTCGATGTTTGGTGCTGACATCGCTACTACAAATTTGGTGCTGGAAGCACATTGCGATGTGGAGGCCGGTAGGGCTTCCACTGATAGGAGTTGACCGAGAGAGACCTCAAGTTTTCTATTGGTGGCTCCAAAGAGGGTCACAAAGATGGATAGATCTATCGAAATCCTAGAGGTTGCTGGATGACGTCACCCCAGATTGGATCACTTGGAGACCATGGAGAGAGCATCCAGGGTGGGCAACAGATGGATAGGAGTTGGCTTGCATTAGACAAGTCATATGGTTGAGGACAAAGTTGGGAGAGGTAGAGCTCCATCGCTATGATCAAGTTTTGAGGCAGTTTGGTCTACAACAAGGTATCCCTTCTCTTAGGGGTTATGAGTACTCCCAGACTGTACGAGATAACACCACACTGAGCGAGGCTCTAGACATGCAGTGGTTCTTGAGTCAGGATGTTGATGATGCTCCCATTCAGCTAGTGGATGGGATGATGAAGGGGTAGCATATGGGTATGATGCCTGGTATGAAGACATCTACCCTCCTCGGATGATGAGGGCATAGGGTTTGATGCATGTTGTAGTGCAACGGATGGAGAGGTGGCACCAAGCTTCCATCGATGCAGCAAGGAGTCATAGAGGGAGAGATCAACGATGGCCTCCTCAGGAGAGACATCGAAGAATACCACAGGCTTCGAAGAGATAGCAGCAGTTAGAGAGGAGGGAGGAGAGGAGAGAGAGACTCCCTTATTAGTAGAGGGATAGGCCACCATTGATCGATAGGGGCAAGGGTGTCAAGGTGGGGGAGAGCAGTGATACGGTAGCTCTCCAAGTGGAGAATACCCACCTATGAGCTCAGGTGCAGACTCTACAAGATGAGGCTACATGGATTAGGGTTCGAAGAAAAGGGGTAAGCATTCTGGAGCTGGTGCGATTGGTTGCTTAGATCGCATTCTATTAGGGAGTGTACTACCAGCTGGTTCCAGAGGGCTAGAGGATACAGTTGCTAGTCGGCATTGTAGAGCTAATCAGGATGGGGTCATCGAGGACATCATCACGATCGACATCGAGGACCCACGACACAGGATGGGCTTTGATGGGACCACCTCCTCCACCTTAGGGTGGGAGAGGAGATGAGGCTAAGATATCGAGGGCTTCTCGAGACTAGACACACATTGTACATAGACTATTTATTTTGAGATGATTGAGTATGCCAGGGTATAGATTGTGGCATACCAATCCGTTTTGATATGATGTATATACTTCTTGATATATATGATGTTCCTTTTGTGATATGACTTGTGCATATGTTTTATGATGCTTTAATATTTCAATTTTTGATTGACTATTCATGTAATTATGTCATTGAAAATATTATAATTTTATGTCATGCTATAAAATTAAATGAAATAATTTGATGTAAAAAAACTGGTTGTTGTGGTGTGTTTTGATGAAAATAAAGTGACTTCTAACAATAATTTCAAAGGACATTGTCATTGTTACATGACCATTTCATGGAGTTGCCACTCGCTAGGTCATTAAGCTAATCTTAGTATGAGAGAAATATTGCTAAAAGTAAAAGGGTGCTTAAGAGACTTTCTTAAGACTTTGTGTTGTGATGATGAAAAATGATGATAGGGATGATTTGTTTTCAGATTTCCATGAAAGTATTATGCATGAAATATTAAATATATGATTTTTTCTAGGCATAAAATTCCTAAGTATGATAGAAATTTGAACAATTCCCTAGGAATTATACCATCATTGCAAAAAAAAATAAAAATAAAATGTTGACATAATGAAATGAAATAGGAAAGTTTTCGTTCTTTTTAAAGCACAATTTTGTAACATAATGATTTAAGCCATATGCTTTTATGGATTAAATAAATGGGAAATAAAATTAAAACGATGGTTTGTGCTAGGCATAGAATTTTAGATATAGACTTATACCATCATCGCGAAATCCAAAGAAGAAATTGATATAATAGTTGTATTGCATAGTTTATTTTTGATTTTGAGATAAAAAAAAATATAAAAATGAGGACTTGCACTAGGCATAAAATTCCAGGTTTAGGAACTATACCATCGTCATGAAATTCGAAAATATAAATGTGACTTTATTGCTAGCTTTTGAACATGTTTTGCAAGAAAATTTTGGATTTTTGAAAAAAAATGTATTTAATTGATTTTACGCTAAACAGATATTCTCAAGTAAAAAAAAAAAACAAATTATTCCAGAAGATTTGCATAAATATTTTAAATTATCTCAAAGAAAAATTTGACATTTATAAGGAACCCCGTGTACATTGTGAGTTCGTTGTCGATCTTGATCTATCATAATGATACAAAATCTCTCAAACACAAATGTGTGTGCAATTGTATTGTTCATTTACTGATTTTGAGCAAGATAATTTGATACAAGTAATTTGAATTAACCAAATGAGTGTTCGTTGACCATGATTTATATGCATGTAACCGTACCAGACTACTATATAAGTCGGGTCATCAAGAGCTAGCTGATCCATGAGCGGACATAGGTCTATACAAAATAAGGTCGCTAATGTGACAGACATATCACCATGCTAGGAGTTACCCAAGGCCAAGCGGGTTGGGCACAAACCACTTGTTATGGGACTTACCTCATGATTTTCGAATAATTGAGAATTCCAGGGATTCAAGCTCATTTACCCTTCTTTTCTTTCAAAGGTGGGGGAAGGGATTTATTGCTTTTTGCTTTTTCTTTTCTTTTCTTTTTCTATTTTTTTTTGTATTTTTCTTAACACTAAGATAATGCCGAAATATTGCTGAGATGGTACAAAATGATAATGCTTTTGAATAATTTTATCTTTTTCTCATGATTTTTCTTGATTTTATTTTTCTTCCTAGACTAGGGATACTTGCTCGGATTGGCTGTAGAGCAAGGGATTTTTATTCTGGGCAGGGGTGAGCTTGTCCTTTTGTCAATTCTCAAAGATTCTAGACCATGTGCATGATAGGATAGCAGGGGAAACTTTTTGCTCAAGAGACCACTTCTACTATGTAGCATCGTTTTGAATTTGCAATGAAATCATTTTAATGTGAAAAGGTGTACTTGGTTCAAGTAAATAACAATATCAGTTCTCTATGCTCAAAAATTTATTTAATTCAACTGTGGACTTCGATATAAGAGAGATTAATAATCATACCAAATAAGATCAAGATATTTATTCATGTGAGTGTGAAAGTGAGGGATTCCATATAAATGCTAATTTGTCCAAAATAACTGAAAATATAAATGCAATACTTCAAGAATTGATAGGTGCAAAATAGAAAATGTTTTTGAGGATTTTGATTATTTTAATTTTTTTATATTTTGATTTTAATTTATGATTTGAGAGAATACATAATATTACCATTTTTTGAAATTTTTATATGAATTACTAATATGAGACAATATGTATAATATATAAAGTGATGAAATTACCATATTTATACATAATAGCGTTTAAGATGCATAATTTTCATAGGTTCTTTAAGATCTTTGCCATCTAAGGTAGCTAATATGTATGCTCCTGATCCAAATTTAGCAGTGATAATATATGGCCCAAGCCAATTAGGCTTGAATTTGCCTTTAAGGTATTTAGTTGCATTAGTATATTTTTTATTTTCTTTTAAGATGAGGTCACCGATCTCAAAGGATCGATTATAAACTTTCTTGAGATATGCTCATTTGAGCTTGTTCTAGTAGGCATGAAGATGCTCCAAAGCATTATTGTGCTTCTCATCTAGGAGTTCTAGCTGACTAAATCTACCAGCATGATATTCATCTCCTACTTCAGTATCTTGAAGTAGTAGAGCCAAAGAAGGAACTTCTAATTCAAAGGGAAAAACAACTTTAGCACCATAAACCAAAATGAAAGGTGAAGTGCCTGTGGGAGTACAAATGCTAGTTCGATAAGCCCACAAAGCAGGATATAATTGAATGTGCCAATCACAACCAGATTTATTGACCAGTCTCTTGAGAATTTTAATTAATGTATTATTAGATGCTTCTACTTGGCCATTACCCTGAGGATAATAGGGAGTGGACCAACGATGTTGAATTTTATATTTTTGACATAGTTTCTTTACATATTTTTTTTTGATACAAGTTCCATTATCCGAGATGATATTTGCAGGAATTTCAAACCTACAAATAATTTGATTAAGAATAAACTTGGAAAATTGTGTTCTAGTGCACGAAGCTAAGGGCATAGCTTTGACCCACTTTGTAAAATACTCGATGGCGGTTATGATGAATTTATGTCCATAAATTGACACATGATTGATTTTTTTGATGATGTCTATGCCCCATTTTGAAAAGGGCCAAGGAGATGAAATAGCCTACAATTTTTGTGCAGGCACATGGACAAGGTCAGCGTGTTTCTGACACTTGTTGCAATGGCACACATAATCATGTGCATCATTCTCCATGGTAGGCCAAAAATATCCTATCATAAGGAGCTTCTTAGCAATGGTGCTACCACTAAAGTGTCCCCCATAAGATCCATCATGGGATTCACTCAAAACTGATCTAGACTCTTCTAGATTCAAACATCTTAATAGGATACCTTCAAAAGATTTCCTATACAACGTATTGCCAATTATTATGAAGTGACTTGCTCGTCTACATAATAACCAATGTTGGTTTCTATTAAAACCTTTAGGAAAGGTCCCATTTTGAAGAAAATTGAGGATTAGAAACATGTCCAAAGATTTCAAGCATGATTTAGTTGAAGCGGTTTCCTAGAGTCGATGAATAACGATGGTAGCATATTCGTCATCTAACTCCAAGGGTAAAAGAGATGTAGCTACGACCATAGCATCAGCCGCACGATTGCTAGTTCTAGGAATAGCTTCCAAGGTAACTTGATCAAATAAAGATATTAATTGTAATACATATGCTTTATATGGGTGCAATTTATCATCTCTGGTCTAATAAACATTGTTAATTTGATTTATAACAAGTTGAGAATCACTGAAAACTAATAGATTTTTAATTTTTAGTGCTAGGGAAGCTCGTAATCCAAGGATTAGAGCCTCATATTCAGCAATGTTATTAGTATAGGCAAACGTTAATTTAAAGGATAGAGGTATGAGATGTTTTTGTGGAGATATCAAAATAATACCTACACTAGCCACACTAATGCATCGGGCTTCATAAAATTATAGGGACCATTGCTCTGAGTGATCCGCATCTAGGTTAAGGCATTCATCAGGAAACTCAACGAGGAGGGGATGGGTGGACTCTAAGGGTGCAGCAACTAATTGATCTGCTATGATTTGACCCTTAACAAACTTCTATCCTATAAAAGTGAGTTCAAACTTGCTTAGACCAAGAAACCACTTCACTATTTGACCAGATAAATAATGTTGAATCATGAGATACCGCAAGGGATCGAATTTAGCAATAACGTATGTTTTATGACTGAGCATATGATGGCATAGTTTTTGTGTAGAAAATATGACTACTAGACATAACTTATCTAATGTTGTGTAGTAGGTTTCATAACTAATTAATGTTTTTCTAATATAATAATTGGCATGCTCTCTTTTCTCATCATCAAGTTGAGCTCACATAGCTCCTAAAGCAAAATCTAAAGAAAAAATATACAAGATAAATGGGCGATCAAGTTTAGGTGGCGAAAGTACAGGTGGGTTAAGAAGATATTGTTTAAGGAGTTCAAATGCTTCCTTACATTTGTTGTCCCAATGGAAAGAGACATACTTATTAAGAAGCTTAAGCAAGGGTCCAATTTTATCTGCCAACTTATCGATGAAGTGATGGATAGCTTGAAGCTTACCTTGTAGACTTCGTAATTTAGATATATTTGTAGGTGCGGGCATATCGATGATAGCCGTAATCTTGAGAGGGTCAATTTCGATGCCACGTAAAGAAACTATAACCCCTAATAATTTACCTGACTTAATTTAGAATATACATTTGGCTGGATTCAATCGGATAAGATATTCCCTTAACCGATCAAATACTTTTCTCAAGTCATCTAAATGGCCATCTTCTTCAGTAGAACACACTATAATGGCATCTACATAATCATGTAGTATATCATGCATCATATCATGAAATATATAAGTCATGGCTCATTGATATGTTGCACCTATATTCTTCAAACCAAATGGCATCACTTTCCAACAAAAAGTCCCCTAAGGGGTAATAAAGGTTGTTTTAGCCTGATCTTCAGGAGCTATCCTGATCTAATTATAACCAGAAAATCCATCCATTAAGGATATCATTCCACTCCCAACAGTAAAATCAATGATCTGATCCATATTGGGAAGGGGAAAATCATGTTTAGGACATGCAGAATTAATATCTCTAAAGTTTGTACAAACCCTAATCTTAGTAGCTTCTTTCTTAGTTACTGGAACTACATTCAAGATCCATTCAACATAATAAATGTCTTGTATAGGAAATAACATTCAAGAGTCTTTCTAACTCCCCTTTGACTAGTAAGGCCACTTTAGGATGCATTTTTCTAAGCTTCTGTGTAACAGGTTTAGCATCTGGATGCACTACTAGGTAATGCATAACTACAAAAGGGTCTAAACCTGGCATATCTTCATATGTCCAAGCAAAGACATCTTCATATTCTTTAAGAAATGCAATGTATTTATCCTATTTTTCTTGACTCAATTCTGATTCAATGTTGATTATGTGAGGGTTATCCTTGGTTCCAATGTTAATTTTTATGACATTTACTACTTCCATGTGTAGATCTCTCTCAAAATTAGGTGGGGTGGGTGAAACGCCCAATTCTTGTAATTCTTCCAAGGTTATCTTGGATAATTCATCTTGAGGAGTCATGGACTCAAGCTGGGCTATAGTAGGTATAGAGCCATCAAACTAAAATCCATTATGTAATAAATCCTCAACGGAGACATAATGGAAGATATCTCCCTCCAACTCATCATCGAATTTAGCGATCATCTCAAGATAAGCTATAGATATCATATTACATGTGGATGTCTTATTCATTAAACATAAAGCATAACATTCATCTAAATGATCTTGGTAACATATAAGATGGTCATCATCCTCAAATGGGAATGGCTGAACCTTACTAGAAAATAGGCCCACACCACATCGGGCGGGCCATGATTCTACCTCAAAAATTTCTTTCATACCATTATGGAAAGGTCCCAAACCTTTCCCTTTATATCCCAATTTAAGCATTATAGGTTTGGATTTAATATACTCATTAGTAAAATAACATCGAGCATATCCATCATAATGAGTTTTGATGTTTCTGGGTATTCTATCCCAGTCATATCCGTTATAAATAAAGGCACAAATCCTAACTTGGTAAATACTTCCCATAGGCCGTGGGATGCCTAAGGTATGAGGAGATGGTGGTAAATTATTTAAAATAAGGGAATCTTGCATAGAAGCCTTCGTTTCTTCTGATATAAGTATTTTAGATAGATCGGGTAAGAGCTCGTCAGTAAGAGCATAAGAGGTAGAAGGAACATTCCCTATGTCTTTCAATGTGGAAAATATGAATTTCGTGGATGTAGACGGTGTAGAGGTGTTGATAGATGGGTCTATTATAGGTATGGAAGTTATAGGAGTAGAACAAGAGACATTGGTTATGGGATTAGGATCTTTCTTAGGTCCTAATGTGGTTTGTTCAGAATATGGTTGAGTTATATGTGAAGGTGCAATTGATGGAGAAGAAGTAGATGATGTTGTGGGTGTGAGTTTCACACGTTTAGATGGATAATGAGAATTAGGATGTGTGGATGACAGAGCAGGGAAAAATTAGACTCCAATAGCTTCTGCCAAAGCACACATATCAAATGGTCTTGGATCACCATGAATGGTAACCAAATGATTCTTAAATTCGAACTTAACACATTGATGTAAAGTTGAGGGAATAGCTCACATCGCGTTGATCCAAGGATGACCCAAGAGTATATTGTACGATGCAGGACAATGTACAATAAACACAGTCGTATCCAAGGTTCTCGGACCAACCTGCAATGGAATGGTAATAACTCCACATGTTTCTTGTGTTTCGTCATTAAAAGCTTTTATGATCATATCGGTTCTTTTCATTTCATCACTTCTAAACCCAAATATTTGGTAGAAGTCAAAAGTGCAGATATTTAAAGATGAACCATTATCAATCAAGACTCGTTTGACTACTACATCTCCAATTAAGGCAGTAATATACATGGGGTTATCTTTATGTAAACTATGTTGCGGTATGTATCTATCCCGAAAGTCAATACAATCAACTTCACGAGTTATTATAGTATCGGCCATTGCTTCAGGTTGAATGTCTTGTGGTACCATCATCTGAATTAATGTGAGCATTAATTCATCTCTATGTGTAGGAGAAGATCTTAAAAGGTCCAAAAGAGAAATTCTAGTTGTAATATTTGATAATTGTTCATTAATATTATAAGGAGGTTTAGGTTGAACATTAGGTGAATGATTCCCTTTATTAGGAACCTTAAAAACAAATGGAGCTGATCCACCATTCTGAATTTGATCTTTTTGAGAATTTTGAGCCTATTGTCTAGTAACAGCTTCAATGGTACCCACAATATTATTTTGTGGATGATGAATGGGTCTTGGTCTAGAATTTATATCTAGATCATTAGAAAGTAATCGGTGAGATGAGGGTATAGTAGTGAATCTTCTTGGAAATGGCTCTTTTGGAACCATATAACTTGTGATAGGGTGAATAGGATCTGATTCATCATTAGAACTATTCGATTGATTTGATGTGATTTCCATATCACTCCCAGTCTCATATTATGTATCACTAAGATCAGGTATCTAAATATTATATAGAGGCCTAGTTGTAACCACGGATAAAGTTGTGTCAAAGGTTTCCAGATCATGAATAGGTAAATTCCCACTAATAGTTCCTACATATCGGGCAAGAGGAGGGACATTATGATGTTCAACTTGATTAGCCACCTCATTACCATGTTTTGGTAAGGGATGTTGAAATATGTCCAATGACTGATTGGCATTCTGATTCTGGTTTTGTGAGATATTCTTTTGAACATTATTAGGAGGATTTTGCTTAGGTTGAAAGGCTTGCACCTCCATCTCATTGTTATCAACCAAGTCCTGTATTTTATATTTTAATCTTTTACAAGAGTTGGTAGTGTGTCCAGGTCCTCTATGGAAGTCACAGTGTAAATCTGCTCTGTATCCGGGTATAGTTGGATTAGGTTCCCAAATATTTGGTAATTGAATCAAAACTCATTCTAATAATTGTGGTAGAATAGTTGATAAAGGTTGATTTAACCTAGTAAATTCTTGAGGAGGTCTATCAGGAGGTTTCAGTACAAACTTCTCCACTGTCTTCACAGCATTAACATTAGTAGTATTTTTGCTATCGGTGACTCCATCACCCACAACTTGTTTATTATTATATTTATTTTTGGATGTTTTCTCATTGTCTCTCTTTTTAAGCTGGCCTCTCCTAATGAGAGCATCTTCCACTCTTCAGGATAAGTCTATAGCCTGATTGAAGGTGGTCAAGGTAGCAGTTGATAATTCGTAAGATAGTTGCTCTTGCAAATTATTAATAAAGATGTCCAACATATCCCTATAAGGTAACACAAAGTGCAATTTTCCTATCAACTATCTCCACCTAGCTAGGAAATCAACAAAGCATTCATCTTTGCCCTGTTTTAAGTTATACAAATCTTTAATGGTCACATATATTTTGATGTAGGCACTAAATTGATGAACAAAAGACTCGACAATTTATTAAAAATTCCTCAAAGAATTAGTGGGTAATTGATAATACCACTCTAATGCCATTCCTCCCAAGATTTTTGGGAATATTTTTAGTAATAACAAGTCATCATGTGATATATCATGACATGCTATCCTAAACATACGAAGGTGCTCTATGGGATATTCGGTTACTTTATATATGGGAAGAACATGCATAGGAAAAGGTTTAGGATACGGCTGTGCTACGACTATAGGATTTAAAGGCTGACTACACATCTCCCAATAATTGTACGAGAGATGGTAGGGATCTATCTAGTCCACACGGGAAACTAATTGTTTCACCATAGCTTCAAGATTGCTAGTTTTTCCATCATATTGGTTTGGTGGCACATAGGTATGGGACCTATGAGTGTATGATGGTGTGACATAAGGATTAGCTGTTATATTGCTATTATGCAAAGTGTTGGTAGGAAGAGTATTATGAAGGGGATTTGTAATAGTATTATGTTGTACCTTAGATTGTTGGTAATTGGTGTTCGGTTTTGTTTTAGGTTTTTGTTTATTTGAGGTATGTTGGTCAAGAGCTTGGTGAAATAGAGTAGTAAATGATGGTTTCTTTTGTGCGGGAATGACCCTAGGCTTGTTAACAGGCACTTTAGATGGTTGGGTAACCTACTGTTGTTGCATGTTCTAGATCACAGCTGCCATATCCAAATTGGATGGTTCAGCTTGATCACTCTCTTGATCAATAAAGGACAAGGGATTAGTGCATGTTTGAAATACTTCTTATAGAGTTTCTTGAGTGTCACTAATTCGATCCTTGTCCATATGGGCTGCTCTATTAAAAACACCAATATTAGTATTAATGAACTTCCAGAATTGTTCCATGTTCTCAAAAGTGATGGCTCCTCCTGGAGACATTTTAGGGGATGAGGATCCTTCCTCTTTAATAGTTTCTTCTTGTTCATTTCCTACAATAAGCTCTTCTTCTTGTTGGTCTAGGATTTCTTCTTCCTGAACTTGGTCCTTAGGAGGGACATTTTGGTCAATTAATGGTCTTCCTAACCAATCTTCATCTTCTTCGGTTTGTTTTCCATTCCTAAGTCTAGGCATTGTGCTAAAATTAGGTTTTAGCAAATATATATACTTATATATATATATATATATATATATATATATATATATATATATATATATATATATATATATATATATATATATATATATATATATGTGTGTGTGTGTGTGTGTGTGTGTGTGTGTGTGTGATAGGGTTGAGAGGTATATATTTTAACTATATACCTACTATAATACTTAAAAAGGAAATATATATATTTTTTGTGTGTGATTTTATTATATTATTATTTTACGAGAATAAAAATAACAAACATCATGCTAGTTATAATAAACAATAGTAGAAAGAATCACTTAGTTTTCTATGAATAGTTTATGGATATCATTGATAGGGTCAAGTTCATCAGGAGTCATGAAATGCTCCTCTTCAAATTGGAAGTTTTTTTTCAAGAACTTGAAAAAGTGTGCTATGGTAATATGATCTATTTCAGACTTTGACATGTAAAAATAAAGTTCATGGCAATACTCTTGATACAACACAGCTCTAGGAACTCTATTCCATCTCTTTCTATCCGTAAGAATGACTTCTTGATCCTCTATACGAGATAGAAATTTATGTACTATAATTATGTTCTCAAGGTATTCCTCAAAGGTGTATAATTTAGAAGACACAAGTGCTCTTTTATCGGCTAACAAGCTATGGCAAGCTCTCTGAAGTTCATGGTACAAAGTCACCTGATCAGAATCTAGGATTCTATCTAGGACAAACCTCTTAATTTGCCTAAGTTCTACAGATCTAGATTTAATAATACCCAATATCCTATCAAGTTCATCCCACAAAGGTTGGACTCTATATGTTTGAGGTACTCTAAGCATAGAAGTAATCTCTATGTCCGTTAATTTATTTTCAAAATTTATGGAGACTAATCATCTTCTATTATAATCTACCATCTAAGTATGATATGCAAATTTAACATTTTTCTAATGATTCTAGATGTTCTTAATAATGTGTGTTTTTTTTTTGGATTGTTTTCAAAAGGTGTTTTAGTTTCACGTCGGGTTCACCAAAATGTATCATCCAAATTTTTTGCACCCTTACCTTCAGGCTAAAGGATCCATGCCCGAAAGGGGATGCAAAAAGGATGGAATAATACCTTGGATGGAGAGGCCCTTTGAAGGTCGCGCCTCTCGGGGGAGGGGTATAAAGGTGAATTTTCGACGGATGGTGGGGTTCACCAGGAAACTTTGAGTGGTAGTTTCCATGCCTAGGTTGAGAATGGGTTTGATTTGTTCATTTTATGTTCAATCATTCATATTCCTAGGTTGGCCAAAATGAAGCTAAGCTATTCTATATGAAAATTATGATTTATATGTAGAAATCAGACATAAATGAATCCTAATGCGATTAAATATAGAGAATATGTTAAATGGAGAAGAGTACACCTGATTTCTGATGTCTGATGAAGATTTTGAAGCTTGTAGGAGTCTAGATCATCCCGGATATGACAAGATCATCTGTAATTGTATAGAATCATCCCAAATCATAGTCGATCATCTGAGATCACCCAAGATCGTCAATGACCTGACGAATTCGTCAGACGAATTTGTCAGAAACCTGTAATCAAGAAGACAGACACCAAAAACCAAAAATGCTATTTCAAGAATGATGCAAAGTGATAGAAATGATAGTGTAGATGCTTAAATAACAAATCTAGATATCAAATTAAATGAGATGCAATGTTTTGGTAACTTATTTTGAATTTTATCATGCAATTATGCTAAATGAGGTGAACTCCAAGATGCAAAACATAAGTAAATTAATCTAATGCACCAATAAATAAAGAAACAAGGTAGAAAATGCAAACTCGAGACTCTGATTGCCCCTAAGCTGAATTGCAGTCAAGATCGTCTGCAATCGTATGAGATCATCATTGATCTTGACAAGATCACCCAAAATTGTGGTTGAATCACCTACGACGATCCGAGCTATCTCCAACTAAAACACAGTTAAATCCTACAACAAAAACTTGAAAAAATGAATATAAAATCTTGTAGGGAGTTAGGGAGAGAGTCAGGGAAGGCAGGGGAAGAAGGCAGTCAGGGAATTAGGGGGATAAACTAGAAAAATCCTAGTTTATATAGGATTAGGGGGAGGTTAGGAGGTTGGGGATCATCCCAATCCGGGAGATCCTCAATGTGGGAATCTCCAACTGTGTAGATGCACTTCTTCCCAATTTGGAGAGGTCATTGGAATAGAAACTAATTATGAAAATTTTGTTTTGGGATGAAATTATCTGGACGTTTTGTTCCAGACGAATTCGTCCGATTTGGGACGATATTGTCAGATCAGCAACGATATCATCCAACGGTCAAAACAACTTCTAAAAATGGCACAAAAAATGAGGTGAGCGGTTAACGACTGGTTTTGGGGTTAAAATTCAATTTTTTACTTTTTACTGATGGTTTAACTGTGCCAATTTTAGGGTGCTACAGAGCCCTTAGTTGCCACTTTTCCCTTTGCTTCATAACTTCTTCCTTAGACTAGATAATACTATTTCTTGATGACTGCAACTTTATGCTACTTTGGTGTATTAAGACACTTCAACTTGTGTCTTTCTTTTGCTGCTTTAGAAAAAATAAATATGGTGCTATTATGGACTGCAAATAAATCTGTGATAAAATAGGATAGAAGACCTTAGTTGCATCTAGATTTTGAGACTTTATTAGTCTCTTTATGTAGCTTTCTTTCTTGTATTTAGAAAAGTGAAACCTTCTCTATTCCTTGGTGGTTATAGTGCTCATTTTGTGCCTTCTCTTCACCAAGATTTGTTGTAGATTTACCTGTGTTTAATGATGGATTCAATGTTGTCTTCTCCTCCTTGGAAACTCTCTCCTAATTTTCCTTGCTTGGTTAACTTTCCAATTATGATTCTAAGATTTTTAATGATGCAAATAATATGCCTTTTAGATGGCTATGAATTTCACTATTGTATATCAAATCTATGCTTGAGAATAATGTCTTATTTTATTTCAAAATATAGTAGGAAGTTGATATTATTCTTTTCATTTGAAAAATATATAACTCCTCTTTCTTATGTGCAAGGTTTACTCCTTGTAAAAAACTATCTTCTACACTTCCTTGAAGACTTCAACTAGAATCCTTCCTTTTACAACTTTAAACCTTGAATTTGGTGCTTGATAAAACTTAATAATAAGATAAATATAAATGTTTAATTAATGAACTTTTGCATACCTTTTTGGTCTCCATTCGGTGATAGATATCTTGGTGATTTGTATCACCGAATTACTACTTCAAGTTTGATAAATTTGTAGCTTCAATTTGTATTAATTTGCTACTTTAAATTAGTCTATTTTTTTAGCTTTTCTTGCTATTCAAATTAGCTCTTTAACTCTCCCAATTTACATTTTTGTAACTCCTTTTAACTTGCTGCTCGAAACTATGGCTTTGTAGCTTCAACTATCCTCCAATTAGCCTTCTTGAATTTTAAAAATTAGCAGCTATTAATGCTTCCAAAATTCTGCCTTCTAACTATCCTTGAACTCTGAAATTTTTTATTCTAACACAACCAATTTATCATTCTATATGCTGTCCAACAATCTCTTGAACTACCCAGGTGTTGTAGGTGAGTTGGAGAAGAGAGGATAATCCTCCAAGGGAGGTCCCAGGTTCAAATATCCACCCTAATAAAAAGTTGAATTGGGTATCCAAAATCCAATTGATAATGTTGGTGTGGGCAGGGTCGGGTGTGACTCTTGGGTGACTTTGAAGGTATAGAACCCCATGTTCATGGTCTCTCAGACAAAGGCATCCCCGCAAGGGGTTTTTCTCTTAGAAAAATATATCTTGAACTTATACTATAAAAACAACAATATCTGGGGACGATGGCGGGAGCAGCAGGAGCGGCAACAGGAGCAGCAGGAGCGGCAGCAGGCACAACAGCAGGTGCAGATGCTGATGCAGGGCTGGATTCGGATCCAGCATAGAGCATTGGTTTCTAAGCAGGCCCGGATCCTGGGGGCTCAGGCACGCCCGAGCCCGGGCCTGGGTCGGGCCTAGGCGGATCGACGGCATGGTCGGTCGAGGGTCTAGGGTGCGATGGGTTTGATGGGGTCAGGATTTTGGGCCCGTGGCCCTTATCCAGCGATCCCATCTCAAAAGGCTTTGGGAAGGCCCCCCCCACCCCTGGTCAAGGGCGAGCCCCGGGCGGGCATAAACCCTCTTATCAACAAGTTCTGGCGGGCAACAGATCTCCTGGTCGGGCCCTGGGAGTCGGGCTTTCCCTCCAAGGTACTCACATTTCCATCCAGGAGGAGGTTTACTCTTCCCTGGTTTCCGATTCTTCATCATCTCTGGTTGGGAAGTTCCTGGGCGGGCGCCCAGACATGGAGACGATCCGCAGATGGGCGGCCACCAGATGGAAGGTCTCTGGTCATATCCAGCTGGTCGCCCTATCCAGAGGCTTTTTCATTATCAAACTTAATAACAATGAGGATGCTGAGAAGATCCTGTCGGGCGGGCCCTGGTTCTTGGGTCGCAAAAGCCTCTTTCTCAGACGTTACGGTGCAGACTTCCACCCCAACACCCAAAGCATCAACTTCACCCCGATCTGGGTCCGCCTCCTGGACCTCCCCTTCCATCTGTGGCATGAAGACGTCCTCAAGCTCATCACCCAATCGGTTGGAGATCTGGTGGCTTTTGATCCTGCGACCAAGGCTGGTTCTCGCATGGTGCATGCAAGGTTCTGTGCCAATGCCAACCTCAAATCTGAGCTCCCCTCCTCGGTGACCATCTCTTCTGGGTCCTTCTTCTGGCGCCAAACCCTGATCTACAAAAACAAACTTGCATTTTGCACCTCTTGCAGCTCTCAAGGCCACCTCCCTCATCAGTGCCCGACTTCCAGGAAGACGACAGGCCCTATTCCCAACCCCCAACCTAGTTCTGGTCGGGCCCACTCCCAGGATCCTTCCCATCCCACCCCTAGCACTCCCCCCAAGGAGGTCTCCCCTTCGGGCCCCTAGGCCCTCGGGCCCAGCTCGGAGATCCCTAGCAACCCTTCCGGGGCCCCGATCCTCGATCCTCCCCCATAGGTCATTCTGGCTCCGCAATCCCCAACTCCTTCCGAGATCCAACCTTCCCCCCCAACCCCTTATGACCCCGGCACCCCAGCCATTCCTGGAGCCTACCCCTTTGGTTTGTGGGTCCGAACTATCTAATGATGAGACCGACGGTAGCTCTCCGTCTGAGTCAGATGAAGTCAGCCCCAAGAGGACCCAGAGCAGATCCTTTGCCATAGATTTTGGTTCCAAAGGTAAACGAGGACGGCCCACCCGGTGCGAGCAACGATCAAGGATCACCGAGGATGATATCGCTAGCGGTTCCCAGACTACGCTCCCTGATGCTGCCTCAAACTTTTGCAAGGTGGATGACACCCGATCCAAACCTCCCACCCAGGCTAGAAAGGGGGGCAGGCGACCCCAAAAGGGTGCCAAATGAAGCTAATCTCCTGGAACATTAGGGGACTCAATGGAGTCCCCAAGAAAAGGATCCTCGGCCAACTCCGAAGGGATCACCGTCCGTCCTTCATCCTCCTCCAGGAGACCAAGATTGATGACGCCACTGCTCGGCGAATAGCCCATTCTACCTGGCGCGACTGCGAACTTCTCTCCACCCCCATGACTGGTTCAGCCGGGGGCCTCATGTGCATGTGGGATCCCCGATATTTCAAGGGAAGGCTCATTTCTTCTTCGCCCAGAATCATGAACATCCTGATCCATTGCAT
This sequence comes from Wollemia nobilis, assembly GCA_028583015.1. Lineage (NCBI taxonomy): Eukaryota > Viridiplantae > Streptophyta > Pinopsida > Araucariales > Araucariaceae > Wollemia > Wollemia nobilis. Next base: position 1,813,164 of record JAQPPZ010001192.1, read on the forward strand.
CAACTCTAAGCGTTTGTGGATCCTTTCCAATGTCTACGCTCCCAACAGTCCCGTTGAGAAAGCAAGGCTCTGGCAGGAGATCAGTTCGATGAGAGATGCTTTCACTCCCCTGACCTGGATACTGGCCAGGGATTTCAACAGCCCCCTATTTTCCTCTGACAAATGCGGGGGCACAAAGGCCAGAACCAAAAGCATGGATGATTTTGGGGCCTTCACTGCCCACAACGAGCTCATGGATGTCAGTCTGAAGGGAGCCCGATTCACGTGGTCCAACAAGAGAGCAGACCACAATAACATCCAGGTTAGGTTGGATAGAGTGTTCTTGTCCAAGGAAGCCCTCCCCACCTTTGCTGACGCCTCCCTCTTGGCCCTCCCCAAAATTGGGTCCGATCACTGCCCCCTCCTCCTCGAGACTGATCATCGACCCCCCCCAAGAGACCCTTCCGGTTTGAGTCCATGTGGCTTCACCACCCTGACCTCCGGGCCCAGGTCGGCTGCTGGTGGGCTCCCCCTGCCCCTGGCCACCCCGTCGAGCGGGTCTCCCATAAGCTGAGACGCCTCAAGGAGCACCTCAAGACTTGGAACAAAGAAGTGTTCGGCAATATCTTTGAAAGCAAAGTGGCTATCAAAAATAAACTTGAGGACATTGAATCCAGATTCCAAGCTGGTTCTCAAGAGCCTGGCCTCAGGGAGGAGGAACGCACTGCCATTTTTGAGTACCACAATGTCCTAGCCAGGGAAGAAACCTTTTGGAGGTAGAAGTCGCGTGCTCTTTGGATCCAATATGGCGATGCTAACACCAAGTTCTTTCATGCTTCGACCCTTCGCAACAGGGGCTCCAACGAGACTGCCGAGCTGGTCGACTTCAATGGCAACATCATCAACAAGGAAGTGGACATCCAAGCCGAGGCAGTCCACTTCTTCCAAGAGCTCCTAGGCGATGGTCCTCCTATGTCCCCTGAGGCGGTCGACTCCCTCTTGGCCCACATCCCGGCGTCCGTCCCAGTCGCGGCTAATGCTAAACTGGTCCAGGCCCTGTCGGACTCGGAAATCCATGCTGCCACCTTTTCCATGAAGGCTGAGGCGGCTCCGAGCCCTGACGGGTTTCCTCCCCGCTTTTTCCAGACTTTCTGGGATATAGTAGGCCTTGACGTTTGCACTACCATCCGGGACCTGCAATTTGCCAGATCCATCCCCAGAGGCATCAACTCTACATTCATAGCCCTGATCCCAAAGACCCAGGCCACCAGGTCCCTATCAGACTTCCTCCCCATCAGCCTGTGCAACATCCTCTATAAAATTTTGACCAAAGCCATGACAACCTGCCTCAAAGACATCCTTCCCCTGATAATTTCCCCCTGTCAGGGAAGCTCTATCAAAGGCAGGCTGATCACCGACGGGGTCATCATCATGCATGAGGCTATCCACTCAGCTGTCCTATCCAGAAAGGCCCACTTCCTGCTCAAGATTGATATGAATAAAGCCTTTGACAGGGTCGACTGGAGCTTCCTGTCCAAAGTCCTCCTCAAATTTGGGTTTCATCCCTCTTGGGTCCATCTCATCAGCAAGTGCGTGTCCTCCCCCTGGTTCTCTATCCTGGTCAATGGGTCTCCGATCGGGTTCTTTCCCAGCTCCAGAGGTCTCCGCCAAGGTGATCCCCTATCCCCGATCCTCTTCATTATCCTGGCCGAGGCCCTGGGCCGCACCATTTTGAATGCTGTAACCCGCGGTCTTATCTCGGGCATCAGGCCGGCGCAGGATCTCCCCCCCGTGTCCCATCAGCAATTTGTGGATGACACCATTCTGGCCTCCGTGGCCTCGGTCCCTCAAGCTAAGGCCCTCAAGAGAATCCTTGCTTTGTACGAGGAGGCGGCTGGACAAAATATCAACCTGCGCAAGAGCAAGATTTACTTCATCAACACCCCTATGGCCAGGCAACTCAAAATCGGGCGGATCCTTGGCTGCTCCCCCGGCTCCCTCCCTTCCTCCTACCTCGGGCTTCCTCTGTTCATAGGGGCGTCTTCCAAAGGGCTGTGGAGTGGGTTGATCGAGCGGATCCAAAGGAAACTTGCCCCCTGGAAAGGCCACCTCCTTTCTCAGGTCGGCAGAGCCACTCTCTTGGCTTTCGTTCTCCAAAGCATTCCTATATACTTCATGTTGGTCTTCAAAATTCTGGCCTCCATTGCTAATCTCATCGAGAAAATCTAGAAACGATTTCTCTGGTTGGGAGGCGAAGACAAAAAAAGGATTCCCCTGGTCTCCTGGCCCCTAGTCTACCGCCCCAAGGCTGAGGGAGGAATCGGGCTCAGACGGGTGGTTCCCATGAATCAGGCCCTTCTGTCCAAACATGCCTGGAAGGTCCATACCAATACCCATGACGAATGGGTCGGCATTGTTTAGAGGAAATAATGTCACAGTCACCCCTTCCTTGGGGATTCCCAGCCCCATGATGGATCTGCCTTCTGGAAGGCCCTGCTCTCCACCAGGGACATCGTTCAGCTTGGGACCAGATGGCTCCTTGGGGACGGTGCCAAGATTGACTTTTGGGAGGACAGATGGATCCTCGACGAGGCCCTGAGCTCCGACAGAGATCTCCTTCTTCTCAAGCCTGGGCTAGCGGGCCGTGGGCCCAGAGTGTCTGATTACATGGCCCTGTGCCAGGGGCAGATCACCTGGAAACCCATCCTGGACCCCAGGTTCCCGCTTCAAGCTGCCAGACTCCAACGCATCCTCAGTGCGACAGTCATTCCTTCTTTCAGCACCAGTGACAGAATCATGTAGCATGGCTCTCCTAGCAGCATCTTCTCTGTAGAGTCTGCCTACCATATTCAGAGAACCCCAAAGGCTACCACCTTCCCGACCCAGATGGTCTGGGCCAAGAAATTGATCCCCAAAATCAGCCATTTCATCTGGGCGGCCGCCCAAAACAAAATCCTCACGCTCAAAAATTTGATCAAGCGTGGATTCCAAATCCCCAATAGATGTTTCCTCTGTTGCGCTGCGTGGGAGTCTACCAACCACCTCTTCCTAAACTGTGCCTTCTCTTCCGAAGCTTTGGGCCTCATCCTTTCCCAGTTTTCCATTCAGTGGGTAGCCCCCAATTCCATCTTCAACTTGCTGTCCCAATGGCCCACCCCCTTTGCCCATCCCCTCCTCTGCTTCCTCTGGAAGGCCTGCCTTCCCCATTTGCTCTAGAAGCTTTGTCTTGAGTGCAACTGGAGTGCATTTTCTGCCCTGGCCTGCTCCCCCCAGAGGTTGGCAATCAAAGCGATTTCCTTTGCCTCCGAGAATTCCTGCTTCCTTCCATTTTCTGCGGAGCCCAGGCGCCCGAGCAAAGCCTCCCTCCTCTCCTCCCTCGGCTTCTAGATCTCCCCCCCCATTTCCCCTCCCACCCCTTCCCCCCGATCCCTGATCAGATGGACTCCCCCCCCCGGGTGGCTCAAGCTCAACTTCGACGGTGCTTCCAAAGGCAACCCCGGTCCCTCTGGGGCCGGCGGGGTTATCAGAGACAGCTCCGGGAATCTAGTCTCTGCCTTTGCGGTCCCGCTAGGCAGACAAACTAACAACATTGCTGAAGCTGCTGGCATGCTCAATGGCCTGACGGCTCTCAGGGGCCCCTCCCCAATTATTATCGAAGGGGACTCTCAAGTCATTATTAGAGGTGCCAAGCAGCCCGAGTCCTGCTCCTGGCGATTTCAGAACTCCATCCGGGAGGCCCTCTTTCTGCTATAGGGTTTTCCTGATCACACCTTCCAACATGTTCTCAGGGAAGGCAACAGGGCGGCTGACTTCATGGTGAACCTTGGCATCACCGTTGGAGAATTCACCAACTGGACCTCGCACTTCCCTGCAGGCCTAGTTCAAATTGTGCTCCAGGACCACCCCGATCCTGTCATTCGTCCAGGTGTCTAATCTCCTCCACGGCTGGGCGACGTTGTCCTCTCGGTCTGGGCCTCTACCGTTCAGTACTTCCCGCCCCCGTGCCAGGCATAGCGGCCCCGACAGCGCTAGGACCCTTTTCCTCCCCGCAGCGGCCCACGTCACCGGTCTCGTCAGCTACCCTCGTCGGCCAGCTGGCAGCCCCAATAGTCTTTCCTATTCACGCATGTCAGAATTCCCCGCTTTTCCCATGGTGATCTCAAAATCGCTCATTCCCCATGCCACGACCATCCGTTCAAAGTTATCTCCGACTCAGCTCTTCCTCGGCGATCCTTCGCTCAGCATCCGCCAGATGGCGCCTCGGCTGTGGGCCTGCCCCACCCCCGCATGTCAGAACCTTGATCCGCTCCCTCACCCTCCTCCCCGTCGTGTCGATCATCAACGCATGCCCTACTTCCCAAAGTTGGCGGTGCTTCCCCTCCCCAAGCCCCCGCCAGGTCTTTTTAATCCCCCCGCTGTCCCATCCTGCTGTCACATTCCCCCTCCCTTGTGCTTGCGTCCCCGGTCTGGCATTTTCTGGCCCCCGTGTCCCCACCCTGCCAGTTCATCCCTCATGGCATCCAGAACTATTTTTTTGGAGCCCTCTGTTCTCGAGCTGAGCGGCCCTGCCCGCCTTTTCGCCGATGCCAAGAAATATACTGCTTTCTTCAGCAAGTTTTTCGGCCACGATGACGAGATTACCCAGGCCTTTCTGGATTCTTGGAACGACGGAGAAGTCACTGTTAAGGGCGTGCATTTTAAAATTTCTAAGGACTTCCTCACAGAAGTCATCGGGCTACACCACGAGGAGAAGGGTCGAGTTGTTCGACGCGATAAGCATAACTGGGAGGAGGAGCTTTCCCGGTTTCCAGATCATCAGTGGGATAAGGGGAACTTGCTTTGATCTCACCTGTCGGTGCCATTCGATGACGCCATTGTCTCGGTTATGCAGTACATAACCTGTAATGACCTCGAGCAGTGCCTCTTTAGCTTCCACATAAGCTTTTTTAATCACCTTCGCGATGCCACCCTCATTGGCACCCCCCGTTTCCTCCTTTACTCGCTGGGCCTGACCATCGAGCGAGCCCGCAAAAGCCATTCACGGCCCCTGAACCAGGGGCTCATGGCGGTCCTTTACCGCCATGCCTTGGCCAACTAGCCTCAGTTCCACTCCATCCCCCCCTATAATCTGCCCCGGCCCCCGAGTCAGGTGTTTCTCCCCCGGAGTCCCCCAAAGACTCCCCCGCCCCTGTTACTCCCTCCCTGAAGTGCCGCAGGCCTACACGCAAGTGTAGGACATTGAGCAAAGGCCCATATGAGGCCCTTCCCCCTAGCTCTGGCTGCAAGAGGGCCTCCCCTGGTCCCATTCGGGCTTCAGAAAGCCCCAAGTTCGTCAAAGCAGAGGACCCGGAGCCCACGGTGATAAGCTCCGAGACAGACGACGTGCTACAGAAGACGGCGCTTCACGGTCTCCTGGACACTGCGGTGAGCTCTCTCAATACAGCTGCCCTCGCAGCGTCTCATGCCGCCAAGGCGCTGTCTGAGCTCCGCCGCAGGCTGGAGGAAAGCGTTGCAAAGGGGCAGCGGCAATCCGAGCAGGCTGAAGACGGGCAGGGCCCGGACAACTAGACCCCGGTCTTCGCAGTTTTTTGCTCTGTTTCTTGGGTTTGGTTTTGTGGAGGTTCGCGGTTGTGCCCGATTTTGTTGGGGTTTTTGTTGTTTGTAGGCTCCAGGGCCCCGTGGCAAGGCCCTTTTTGTTGTTGTCTATTTTTTGGGCCCCAGTTTGGGGAAATCAAGTCTGGTTGTACGACTTACTGCTTCGGCTTATATTGTAAATAAGGTTTTGGGATCCTTTAAAAAAAAAAAACCCGCTGTATATATTTCGTTAACTATAAAAAAAAAAACAACAATATCTTCTTCCATAGATCATCCTTAAAATTCTTTGTGGCTATCCTCAAATTTCTCTAATTTGGTGGTCTCTTCTAACTCCTTTCTCCTCCAGTATCTACTGTCAAATTTTGACTTCAATATTGGCCTATTTGTTGGTCTTGTTCTCAAGAATATGAATATCTTGAGGTTTTTGGAGATCCTTTTATAAGTAGGAGATTACTCAAATCTAAAATAAATCAAATATTATTGATACAGACATTAGACTTGAAATGAATTATCAAACCCAATATATAGGTTACATAATAGTAACTCTAACAAAGTTAGCATAGGATGTGCTAACAACATTGAAAATAGAATATGCCTAATAACTGACTAAAATATCTCAGGATATTTTAGTTATTAACCTGAGTTAATCTAGGAGGTGATTTATACAATGGTAAATATCTCCTATGGTAGAAATTAGATGTAATAATACATGTAGTATAATGCAATATACTACCTATTTTACCCTAACACCCCCCCTTTATTACATTTACTTTGATATACAAAGTTTACTCTGAAACAGTTGAAATTTGACACGTTCAAGTGCCTTTGTAAAGATTTCAGCAAGATGTTCGTTGGTGGGAATGTGTTGGAGCTTGATTCTATGCTTAGGAACTTCATCACGAATAAAATGACAATCTATGTCAATATGCTTTGTTCGTTCATGATGTATTGGATTCTTGACCAAGTTTAAAACACCCGAGTTATCACAAAACATGTGAATAGGAAGTTTCTTTGGTAGGCCCATGGTAGCCAAGATGCGACTTAGCCATATCGCTTCACACACAGCTCCACGTGCAGTGTGATATTCTACCTCAGTTGAAGATAAAGCAACCACCTATTGCTTTTTACTATGCCATGAGATAGGACCAGATCCAAGATGAAATACATACCCAGATGTTGATTTTTTGTCATCTATGGATCTAACGTAATCAGAGTCAGTGTAACTCTGTAAGAAGAATGAATTATTCTTCTTATACTCTAAACCATAATCTGCACTACCCTAAATATAGTGAAGAACCCTCTTAGATGCTTTCCAATGAGAGACCTTTGGTTTTTACATGAAATGTGAAAGATAGTTTACAACATAAGTAATATCTGGTCTAGTATTAGTTAGATAGATGAGGCTTCCAATCATTTATCTATATAGTGTGCCATATACCTATGGTGAGTCATCATATCATGATAACTGAAGCCATAATTCCATTGGTGTTGCTTTGGGCTTACAATCAGTCATACGATATTTTTCTACTAAAGTCTTGGCATACTTTTTTTGAGTCACCCTAAGATGATTCTTCCTCTATTCTATCTCAAGGTCAAGACAGTAGTGAAGTCCTAGATCTGTCATATCAAATGACTCTTTCAAGTCATATTTCATGGTGTTAACCAATTTTGATGATCAGATCATCTACATGTAACACAAGAATCACTATTTTAGAACCTGTGTTCTTGATATAGATATTTGCATTAGATGGACTTATCTTAAATCCATGTTGTAGTAGGTGACTATCCATTTTTATGTACCATGCTCTTGGGGCTTGTTTTAGCCCGTATAATGATTTGACCAACTTGCAAACTTGTTGCTCATGGCCTTCCTTAGCAAATCCAGGAGGTTGAGTCATGTACACTTCTTTTAAGTCACCATTTAGAAAGATGCTTTTTACATCCATTTGATGTAATTTCCATCCGAACTATGATGTCATAGCACAAAGAACTCGAATGGTGGTCATCCTTTCTGTAGGAGCAAATGTTTCCTCATAGCCAAGGCATTACTTTTGAGCATATCCCTTCACCACAAGATGGGCCTTATGCTTATATATGGTGCCATCTGCCTTATATTTACCTTTGTAAACCTATTTTCAGCCTATGGGTCTCTTTCCTTTAGGCAAATCCACCAGCTTCCATGTTTCATTATTCATGAGGGAGTTATGTTCTGCATCCATTACTACCTTCCACTAAGGTAGTCTAAGTGCTTCATCAATTGTAGAAGGTTAATTTTCATCAAATAATGACAAGTAAATCCTCTCCTCATATATTTCCATATCATCTTCCCTTGCTAACTCTTTATCAATAGAAAGTTATTGAAAATCTGGACAAAGATCATTAACTAAAGTGGATGCTTCAGTCTTTTCTTGTTGAGTCATGCTTCGTGTCTTTGGATGATTGAGAGTAAGATCAGGTGGGGAAGTGAGTTTGGAATCTTTCATTGTGCTTGTATACCATTTGGGAGGATTTTTCTATTGTGGAGAAGGAAGTTGCTATTTCTACTCATCATCTAGGTATATTGATGTAGTGTTGGGTGTGAAAGCTTTATCAAACACTACATATCTGCTGACTTGTATTTTCTTGGTAAGTGGGTCTATCAATCAATAGACTTTTGAGAATTCATCATATCCAAGAAAAGCACATGGTAGGGACTTCTCATCTAATTTATTTCTTTTCTCCTTGGGTATATGCATAAAAGCCTTACACCCAAATACCCGTAGATGAGATATGGAGGGTTTCCTTCCACTCCATGCTTCTTGAGGAGTCATACCTTCAAGAGCCCTTGTGTGTGATATATTTAGAAGATATACTACAGTTTGAACAGCTCCATCCCAGTAAATTTGCTCAAGATTGGATCCCTTAAGCATACATCGAACCATTTCCATAATGGACTAATTTCTTCTCTCAGCAACTCCATTTGACTGAGGAGAATAGGTTGTGGTCAACTGTATCTTTATCCCATGTGTCTATAAAAATGAGAAAAATTCCTTTGATGTGTATTCCCCCCCTTGATCTGAACGAAGGGTCTTGATGAAGCATCCTAATTATTTCTCAACAAGTTTTTTGAACTTTTGAAAATAGGTAAATGCTTTAGACTTCAACTGCAAGAAGAAGACCCACGTCTTTCGTGAGTGATTGTCTACAAATAATTGAAAATACCTTTTTTTCTCCACAACTAGTAGACATGGGACCACACAAATCTGTGTGAACCAACTCCAAAGGTACCTTAGCTCGAAAGGATCTAGGTTCAAAGGGTACTCTGTGTTGCTTTCCTGAAAAGCAATCTGAGCACACTGGAAAAGTAGATGAAAGAGTAGGTAGTCCTTTCACCATTTGATATTTACTGAGTTCTAGTAAATATCCTGAACTTAAATTCCAAAATATATTATGCCATAGAGATGTGGCCTCTTTTGTGGTTACTGCCATTGTAGTATGTGTTGAGGTAATTGCATCTAAGACAAACAAACCATGTTTGTATGAACCTGTTGCTATCAATTTTCCTTTTTGAGTGATAAAGAAACGCTTATTTTCTTTGTCCACCTTGAAATTGACATTCATGTGATTTTCTAGGATTTATGGAACTGACAAGAGATTATTTTTCAATCCTGGTACATAAAGAACTTTTTGAATTTTACATTCTCTATCTGTAAGGGAGACAAAAACACTTCCTTCTCCTTGGACTCGATAGGTTTGATCATCAGCAATGGTGATCGGTCTACCTTATCGAGCCTCAAATTTCCCAAACCATGACTTATCACCAATCATATGATTACTAGCGCCTGAATCTATGTGCCACATAATATCCTTGTAAGGGGAATCTGTATGTGTCATGAGCACCTTGTGTGCTTGTTCAGAGTCTGAACTAGAATATTTAGATGCAATGTGTCCCTGTTGCTGTTTATTCTTGTTCTTTGGTTTGCCTTTGCCCTTCTTACAATACTGCTTCTTCTTCTTAATCTCTTTGCCTTTACCCTTGTCTTTATTAGAAGAAGAATCTTTCTGTTGATTCCATTTTTTCTTACCACCTTGTCTGTTTGAGAAAAGAGCATTGTTGGATGCCTCATCTCTTTGGAGTTGATTAGCTTCTTCTGTTTGAAGCATATTTACAAACTCGACAAAAGTCACTGTCTTTCTAGAGACTTGTAGTGAAGTGATCAACATTTTGTAGGATTCAGGAAGATCCCTCAAAATGATAGAGGTCAAGACTTGGTATTCCACTTTTTCTCCTAAGGATTACAGTTTTATTTTCAATTTTGCTACTCTATAGAGGAATAGCTCTACTGTTTCTCCTAATTTCATATGAAGAGTATGAAGCTTTGTTTGGAGGTTAAGAATCGTTGATTGATTATTTCCCTCAAAGATGGTTTTTAAGGCATCCCATGTCTCCTTACCATTCTTAGCTTCATGGATATGAGGTTGGATATCATTAGTAATAGCTAGCAAGATCATTAAGGATAATTTTTAATCCTTTTTATCAAATGTTGTTTGATATGCTCTAGGTGATTGAGGTCTAGTTTCACTTCCATCCTCTATAGACCATAGATCCTCTATAGTTAAGATAGCTTTCATCTTAGTCTTCCATGCAAAATAATTTTTTCCTTTGAACAGTTGGCTTTTAGTGAGATACTTGTGGATCATGGCCATGGTGAAGGTTTCAAATTGATAGGACTAAGATGGTTGTATCTTGCACTATACCATCAAAAGAGTATATGGAAGATGTTTAATTTCCTTCTATAAGATATTTAATGGCACCTACCTTAACACCCTTAGCAAGGGATGAGAAGTTTGAGGAAATTAAGCCAAACAAGATAGAGCAAATTAAAGGGGTAGGTTGACAGATTTATGATTGTGCTCTCTAGGATATTTAATGGTACCTGCCTTAACACCCTTCAAGAAGGATGAAAAGTTTGAGGAAATTAAACCAAAAAATGAGAGGTAATCAAGGTGTTTTTGGATTTTGATCTTTTGAAGGGGTAAAATAAAATGACTTCTGTTCAACCTGTGCAAAGTGTAGCACATTTTGGAGTGAAATATGGGTTTTGAGAAATGCTTATGCCAATGTTGTATTTGATTGTTTAATTGCACACAAAAAACACGAGTGTTAGAATAATCAAAACATGAGAGCAACCCACATTATTATCACTCTAGGCGTCGGATTCAACCGAAAATGGACCTAGTATAGTCAATTTTTGAGAAAGGTGTCGAGTACAATCAAGATTGCACCTTTTTTGCTTTTGGAAAATCCCCCCTTTATCTTTACAATTTTGCAAATAATAGAATAAAAAAAAATTGATTTCTATCCCCCCTTAATGTTTACAAAATTGAGAAATTTTTGAGCACTCCTTTCAAGACAATTCGACACACGACCTGTGTTTGAAAGACTTCCAGACTAGTTGACACACGACTTTGGTTTTTGTCTTCAACAATTTAGCATGAGTAGCAAAAAAAATAGGTTTTTTTTTTTATGGATCTCAAGTTTACAACAATTTTTTTTTGCTATTTTATGTTTTTATGTCTCCTTTCTTGAAGGAGAGAACAAAAGCAAAATTTGTGGTTTTGAGAAAAATGAGATGACCTTTATGCTTCCTCAATCATGGCATGCTTTGTGTTTTGCAATAGAAATTTTGAGTTTCTATGTCTTATATCTCCAAAAATGAATGAAGAAAACTATAGAACTTTTGAGGAGTTTATTGCAAAAAAAATTGTTGAAGCAGGTTTTTAAAATTTGCCAAAAAGAGGTTCCTATGTTCCTTTTGTCTCTAATTGAGAGAAAAACATAATTTGATTTTGGGAACTTTGAAGGCTAAATTTTGTTTGGATTTCCAGTTTTCTAAGTTTGATAAAACATAAAAATATATTTTTAATATGAAGTTTCTATAATTTAGGAAAAAATTGGAAAACAAACCCTCCAATTTGACTAAAAATTAAATATTTTATGCCAATTTAAAAGAAAATTATAAAAAAATAAAAAAAATAATATTTTAGTGCAAAAAAAAAAACTTTAGAAAAAATTTAAAATGCTAAAAAAATTTAGAATTTCGAAAGAAAAACCTTTAGTTTGGACACGTGGGGGAATCGATCTGAGGTCTGCGCATTGCTAGTCGGTTGCTCGCCAACCGATCCACCGACCAATTTAGCAACTCCTCGACACGACGACTACTTATGGTGGTTGTGGCACACTAATCACATTGTGGGATTTTATCCCACATGCATCCCAGAATGGGATGCAATATGGTTTATAAGCCGCGACATGCCTTAACAACATCAATTACCTTTGGGCAATTGAAGAGAGTCACCCGCCCTTTTGGACATCGCCACATGGTGCTAGGGATGTGCCAGTCGATCTAGTTAGAGTTTGAGTTAGAGTCGTGTCATCCAGTGGCTGTCCACCACATGTTGAGTCTATGTTAGCCCTCCTGTGTGCCATGTGTCATCTTGTGAGTGGTCCAGGTGGCACCTCGGGGTGCATGTTGATCATAGATCTTGCTAGGTGGTAGCTGGTGATAGGTCCAGTTTTAGAGTTTAGAGGGCCTCTTGCTCTCTTGGATCTTGAGGTTGTATGTATATTATGCTGGGAGGGGGAGGGCACTCTTGCCCTCTATGCTCTCTTGAGCATGCACCACGTGGCTTTTGGGCCCACTTGGCTATGTAGGCCCTCACCTACATGAGAACTGAGGTGACTGCGCCTCAAGGCATCGATTGTGGGGCTAATCGATAGCTAATCACTGTCGATCACAAGCCTGGTCGATTGATCATGTTAGTGCAGGCCATGGGATCACGTAGGCCTTGGTCAGTTGATTGTGTCAGTATGGTCGTGTCAGCCTTGTCGGCTGATTATGTCAGTGTTGGCCAATTGACCGCATCGGCCCTTGTTGGTTGATCATGGTGGTCAAAGTGTTGATCACTTCAGTTGATTGGTTGAGTAGGTTGGTCATTCCATGAAGGATAAGTCAACAACTAGTGTATAGCGAATAACATCCAACAAGAAAATTTAGACCAATGCTGTAGTCTAGGTCAAATGGAACGAGAGTTGCTTACCTTACCCACCTAGCTAATGATACCATTGTAAGTAGAAGATTACTCAAATATGAAATATATCAAATATTATTGATGCACACATTAGACTTGAAATGAATTATCAAACCCAATATATAGGTTACATAATAGTAACTCTAACAAAGTTGGCGTAGGATGTGCTAACAACTTTGAAAATAGAATATGCCTAATAACTGACTAAAATATCTCAGGATATTTTAGTTATTAACCTGAGTTAATCTAGGAGGTGATTTATACAATGGTAAATATCTCCAATGGTAGAAAGTATATGTAATAATACATGTAGTATAATGCAATATACTACCTATTTTACCCTAACACCTTTCTAGAATTTGGTAAACTTCTTACAAAATATTTATTTCTTTTGGGCTTATTTTCGGATGGTGACAATTATCCCAAATCCTTCTTTCTCAGGTGCTTCTCTTTTCTAGCACTCTTCTCACTTGAGTTCTCCTCAAATATCCTCCAATGGCCTTCTTCAAATTCTCCAATGAGGCTTTCCTAGCCTTCTCCTTCTTTCTCCTTTTAGTATTTCTTGAGACCTCTTCTCTTGGGTCTTTTAATTTTTGCAGCTTCTAAAATATTCAATAGGACTTTTATAGTCCTCTATATTCAAGCTTCAATCTTCCAAATATGGAAGTTCTTCAATGATACCTATTTCTTGGATCTCCTCCTTCTATAGCTAATTTCATCTTTCTTCACTCTAACTTCTGCAATATTCAAATTTCTATGAGGACCTCCTTCTTGGTTCTCCTCAATATTCAATCTATAATGGGGTCTTCTTTCTTAGAATTTTTCCTTGATATGTAGTCTTCGATGTGGCTTCTTTGGCATCTTCCTCTCTTCTCAATCTTTTACTTAGAATCTTTAATCTACAAATCTTGCAATGGGACCTTTTTCTTAGGCCTTCAAATCTTCAATATTCAACTTGTTTCTTTAAGTTTTGGATTGATTCTAAAGAAGATATTCTCCCTATATTTTGTAGGAAGCTTCTCAACTTTCTTTGAATCTCCTATTTTCTGCAAAAAAGTATTTCAAAATGATAATAGTAATTTATTTAAATCTATAGATAATGAATCTTCACTAGTTGATTTGTCAATCTAGTGGAATCAATGTTGAGTCCTAGTCTTCACAATTTTTTCTACAACTCTATGGAAAGACTCTAGCCAAATGCAATTTTAGAGATTTTGAAACTGAGATTTCCTATCTCCTCCCAATCTCTCTTGTGGATCTCTCTATTTCGTATCAATCTACCTTATTCTCTGATATCACTATTAGCTTTTGATGATATATATTAAATGAAATGAAACCACAAGACCCAAAATGAGCAAGAAATGTTAACTATATGATAATGGCAATATAATATGTAGGAAAACTATATGAGAAACTTCTACAATAACTCAAAAAATAGTCATTAATGAAATCTTATGAAAATAGTACAATGTAATATAATGGAGATCTTAAACACTCAAACTTTTTTTGCATGATCTACATTGTATCTACCTTCTCTTCTCATCACTATGCTCTACTATTCTATATGCTTCTCTCTTGCATTCTATCATCAAAGGCCTATATATAGAGAGATATGAACCTTGGCCTTTCACCTACCTATGACTCTTCATCTTCCTATTCTATGACTCATGTACATGTGGACTACATGCACATTTACATCATTGCACATTCTAACACTTGTGCATTTATTACATTGCATAAAGTAAATACTCAAAACTTAATCTAAGATACTCTCCTAATCTAATGATGTACCCAAGGTGGTACATTGACATGTACCAAATAATATAATATATTCCAAAAATTACCCTTAAGGAAATAAAAATATATAAATTTATTCTTAAACATTTTAAACTAAATTTTTTTATTAGTTGGTGGAAGGGATTTTGAAAAGATCCTTGAACCTTTGTACATTAACAAAAGCAAAAAGTGGCAGTCCATATAGGACAAACTAGAAGCCAGAAGCCATCACAAGCATGGTAAAGAGTCTTTGGGATAAAACACTAAGAGGACCCACCATGGAGCTAAGAAAACCTCCCAAGTTAAAACCTAGATACATCCCTAAACATCAAAAAATAGTAATGGTTTTGCATATAAAAACCATAGGAAAAGTTGAGACAAAGAGACTTAGGAAACATTTCTTGGGGTTGCTTGATTATCATTGATAATGTGATTAGGACCATCCTATCGATTCTTGAGATCATCCAAAGTGATTAAAGCTTGCTAAAGTAGAGAAGTGGTTATCTTTGTAGCTCTATACATGGTGTTGAGCAAGTCTTCAAGATCTTGGAAATGACCTTTTTGATGAAACTGGAAGGTCGTTATCTCTACTGACTTGGGGGCTTGGAATATTGACCATCTCTAGCTTTGGATTTCTTTAGTATACTACCCAAACCATCATATGGCTCATGGTATTGCTCAATAGTGATGGGTGATTTCCTCTTCCTAGCTTGAATGCACTGAAATGAATGACATCAACCTTTGGACTTCATGATGGGAGAAGTGTCTTCAGATTTGAAGCCATAATTTGACCTTTTGCTAGTTTTTGGAGAGGAATTCACCATGGGCATTTCATCATTTAGATTATCAGGATGGGGACTCCCTTGACTAAGGTCAAAAACATGAGGGGCTAAAGGGGGGTTTCCAACACAATATACAATGGTTTTTTAAGCTTCTTTTTGAAGGGAATGCCTATATAGGATGAGGTGTAAGCCTTGGTGAACTGGGTAGGTGGACGTCCTTTTCTTGATATTAGACATAGAAAATTCAATGGATGTAACTAGGTAATAAAGAATGTTGATAGCCTTAATACCCCAAAGGTGATTGCGAAAGGCCAAGTGAAAACTTCTTCGGATAGTGCTAGGGTCATCAATAGTAAAATACTAAAGGATAGAGAGGATGAATTTATTTCATGGTTTGGGCAACGTCTCTCTGATAATTCTCTCTCTGTCTCTCCCAAGCTTACTACCTTTATATTTGAAATAGGCCACCTCATCAACTACGAAATATTTTTCATGATGCAGAATATCCCCATCATTAGGGAGCCCCATCACTTCAACCATCAAATAAAAATTGATGGTAAACCTAAGGCTTCACACTGTGACCCTCCCATTGTCCCAATACTAGACAAGCTCAAAGGAAAAATCAAAATCGTTACCATTGAACTTCTAGAGAAAAGAGATAAAACCAAAAACACTGAGGATTTCCTCAACAAAGTTGAATTGAAGATTTTTAGATTCCAAAAATACCATTCTTGAAAGATACAACGACACCACACAACACCACACGAACACAAATTTTTATATTATATAATTTTAAACCTACATTAAATACTATTTAATTATGTTATTTTTTATAGTATTATTATTTAAAACACTTTGTTAACTCTAAAAAAAACATTAATTAATCCATATTTTATTAATAAAAATAAATATTTTAAATTCATTTTAAATTTTATCCATTTAATTATGTATTATGATTTATCAACCTATGATAATAATATTGTGATTTCAATTTTATTTAAAAAAACAAAAATAATATAACAAACGTATCTTGTAGTAAAAATAGGTTTCAATCCAATTTGTTCAAGCTCATGTAATATAACAAAAGTATTATATAATTATGTCGATAGGCATTCTACAATGATAGCTACGAAGTTCAGCTATGTCGTAAATAATATTAATATTTTATTAAAAAAAGCTGATATTAAGAAAATTATTACCTTGAGATAACTCTCGGCGTTTATAGATATATATTTTATATATTTAAGCTAGTTACACCGATAGACGCCCTACAATGGTAGCCAGGAAGGTCAGCCACACAAAAATCGATATTAAGAAAATTATCCACCTAGTGAATTTAAAATATTTAAACTATTTAAACTAAAATAGTGCCCAAACTTTCTAATACTAGCTTAAATATATAAAATATATATGCCCAGAGTTATCAATCTCAGGCGCCTATCTATAACACCCCCAAGAAATGAGATAGGCACCTCGAGATTGATAACTCTCCGTGTTTATATATATATATATATATATATATATATATATATATATATATATATGTTTATAGATATATATATTTTATATATCTAACCTAGTTAAATATTATGTGTTTCAGATAAAATAATAATATGTTCTTGGATTTTATTTAAAATATAAATTTAAATTTATTATAAAAAATCAAAAATCTTTTTAAAAATAATGTTTTATATTAAATTTTTGAATAAGTTAATTAATACAAGTTAAATGCTTATCAATGAACTGATTCATATGAAATAAAAAGTGTTACTTATTTTCCAATAAAATAAAATAAAATACTATGAAGTTTCTAACATTTGCTAAGGTATAGCACCTCAACAGGAACACTGAATAATTTAACAAGCTGAAGGGTCCATGATTGATGCTATTGACAGAGCATGATCTTTAAGGGTAGAACTATGGACATAATTTAACAAGCTGAAGGGTCCATGATCGATGCTATTGACCTAAATCATGCCCACCTAAAGCACTTGCCATCTTCACAAAACCACCAGTTCCTGCAATGAGATCTACCTCTGTGTCTCCATACTTCGTGAACGCCAAAACAAGAAATCACCAGATATTGGTAGACCTCTGAGCTCCACCCCTCCATGGTCTATGCCATATACAGAAATTCCAGAAGGTAAGTTGAGAAGCACTATTTGAACAACGCCTTCATCCACTGATGGTTTCATCTCTCCATAGCCGTTTGTTGCTATTCTCCAAACAGAAGCGAAATTTTAGCTTTTGTCTGTCTTCTGGATCGCAAGCATGAAATGCATATATCGCGATATATACATACTCGTGGGCACACAAACGTGCACACAATGTAAATAAACATTTTTTAAACTCATTTTTTTTTGAATACGTGGACAATAATTAAAAAGAACAAGAATCTTGTTCCTGACAGAACACTTCCTTGACATTTTATATTGGACACTATGATATTTTATCTTGATGCTTCCGCTTCCCTCTTATTACTATTTTTAGAGAGTGATTTTTAATTGTACTTTATTTAATTGTAGTTTTGAATATCAAAGGACTAAACCAGACATCTGAGTTTAAATTTTTATAGGTTTTATAATGTGATATATTTTCAAAACAAACCGGGTTATATTTGCTCTTATTACAATAATTTAACAACTTGTATTTATTAATTTGAATATTAATCTTTGTTGAGGAATAAAATCATTAAACGTAAAAATAATTTTATTTTTATATAATTAATTAAAAAATAATAATTAAATATAAGAAAAATAGGTTTATTTATTTATTTACTTTATTTCATTACATAGGAGAGTTGGTCACAACAATACTATTTTTTTTTACAAACCATTTATTTTTATCTACGTAATGTAATGTGATAAACCCTTAAAACCAACGTATAGGACAAGCAGTCCGTCTTAGTCTTCTCTTATACATGACTTCTCATAAGGCTGAAAGCTACGCTTATCAATAGGGAATTAACACACATACACATACTTTGGATTAAACCTTAGATCTCTAGGTTGTCCCAGACAATATATAGGTTGAAACAAATTGCTAATATATATAAATGATATTTTTCAATAGATTTAAAGCATGTGGATTAATAAATTCCTTTTTTAAACTAACAATTTATATGATTTATTAAAAACATGCAATTGGTATATTTTCACAAAATTTTATGGTGCATGTTTGTTTATTGAGAAGTCTAAAAATAAAAACAATAAATTAATATGTTAAATAAAAAAATTATAACTTAGTGAATATTTTATTTAGAGGTTTATAGTGTGTGAATGATTTATATAAATGTTTAATGTGTGAGTATTAAGTGTTTGATTTTTAAATAAGTTTTTTTTTGTTTATTATAAAATAAAATGTGTATGAGTGGCAAGTGTTTGAATTTTAAATAAGTTTTTTTTTTTAATTTATTATAAAGCACAATTTATGAAACTAATTAAAATTAATGAACCAAATGAAAAATAAATGATTTTTTTAAAATATAATTAAGGTAGCAATTATATATATATATATATGGAGAACAAACGATTGTAAACAGGTCCTCCACCTTTTAAAAATCACAACTCTTTAGTTTAGAGCTTAAGATTTTACAATCATTTTTAATTCTTATCTCAATAAGTTTCTATAGCTAGATACTTACATATTTTTCATAAAAAGTTTGAATTCTTGATTTTTATTAACTAGGCTTTTTTGTGAATACAAATATTTTAGAATTTAGCATATTTCTTCTTTATATTTTTCTACAAAGGCTTTCATAGTAGCAAAAATCCACCTCTACTATCTATGCATTATATCTTAGTAGATTAATATTTCTAAAACTTTGCACTATCATAGTTTGCTTTGCACTATCATAGTTTGCTTTACTAGATCTGAATTGCTAATTTCTTTGTGAAGTATAATTGCAACCATAAGAATTGTAATAAATAGTGTATATGAAAACACATTAATGTTATAAAATAAATCAAATATTACCAATGTAAAACATTAAAATAAAACTTAATCATTATTTGGTTCAAGCAATCATCATTTTCTTGTCAGCTTTAACTAAAATTACTACTTCTAACCATGAAAATGAGAATTAAACTTCATGATCCTTAATTAAAACCCCTCTATTGGTTAGTTTAATTGCACATTTGTTTCCTTCCCTTAATATATGTAAAACCAATTTATTCAAACTCTATAACAAGGTCTTGTATTTCCACAATTATCTTTTGTATGTTCCATGGAGCCTTTGATTTCCTCAAAAATGCATTTATTAATATATTTTTTTTTTTTGGTAATTATAATAATAGATTAATTGTGGGTTTTTATAAAGGATCCCAGAACCTTATGTACAAAATCAGCCTTGCTAAAGATATTTCATGCCGGATGGCTGGGTAAATAGAGCAGTTCGTAAAAAAGACAGGGAAATACAAAATGCCCGAGGGCCCCAGAAGACGTGGACAATCCTGGAAATCTTGATATTGAAATACATTAAAACAAAATAATAGCCGAAGACAATATATCAACAAACTTTGGGAGAAGACCTATGATACAAATTCTTCATCATGAGGGAATATCTGCCTTGGCCAAATAGTCCACCTCGATTGGGAAACGAGAACGCCAAATAACCGGGCACGTGGTCATCAATCCTTTGTTGGCCAAGTGATCCGCCACCCGGTTACCTTCTCTGAAGATGTGCCCCGCCTCCCACCTGGCGCACCGAGAGAGGAGCATCCTAGCCTCGAGGATGATATTCAGGACCCGCGACGACGGGTCTTTAGAGCCACGAAGGTAGTTGATAATGTTTAGAGAATCGCCTTCAATAATTAAAGGCCTAGGATCATTCGATATGACCTGCAACCCTTTCAACACACCACAGGCTTTGGCAAAATGATTGGTCTGAGGGCCCAAATTTTCATAGTAGGCCAAGATCAGCTTCCCATTATGGTCCTTGACAAGCCCCCCAAAACCAGCGAGCCCCGGGTTGCCTTTAGCAGCCTCATAAAAATTAAGTTTGATCCACCCCAAAGGAGGTTTGGTCCAAGTGACCTCCCTGCGGCCATTCACTGAGTCAACTCTGGAAAAGGAGCCAAGGTCCAGTCTTTTGAAAATAATTGCCTGCCAAGGATTGTGAGGGTGAGAGCTGGGAATAGTTTTTGAATTCTCGACAGCAAAGGATAAGGCCCGCTGGGCAACAGAGGGTACCATTATAGGGATCTTGCTGAAGAATCTAGCATTATGCTCCAGCCAAATTTTCCAGATGGAATGGTGAAAGGCAGCATCACAAAGGAATCGGAGCTTAGAATTCTTAAAGGGCTTGGGCCATTGGAGGAAGGCATCTTTAAGGGAGCGAGGGGAGCACCAGAGTACTTGGAAGGAAGACAACACATAGCTTAGGACCGAATGGGAAAAGGGGCAATGCAAAAATAAGTGATCGGATGTTTCACAGTCAGCTAAGCAAAGATAGCACCTGTTGGGAATTGCAAGGCCTCTCTTGTGGAGATTGTCTATGGTAAGGGATTTGTTATAAAATGCAATCCAAGCAAAGTAATTTATCTTAGGAATAATCCCTTTCCTCCAAATTTCTTTCCATCGGGGGTCCACAGCAGCCTCACACGACAGAAGATCATAAGCGAACTTAACAGAAAACCACCCATCCTATGTGTTGCTCCAAATAATTCTGTCTCTTATGATCGAAGGAATTAACACCGATTGGAGGACACTATACAAAAAATTCACCTCATTATCAAACCCATTCATCGTCGAAAGTTTCCACCGAGGGGGAAGGGAACTTCGGTCAATGCAATCCGAAACCTTGAGATGACTGTTTGGATCAATCTAGGCCCTCAAGCCAGCCAAGTTTTGATTTACAATGAGAGCTTCATCTGTAGCCCACCTGTCTCTCCAAAAAAGGATCGTGGATCCATCCCCAAAGATCCAACGAGCACCCCTGTTAATCATCGAACGACCCTAAAGCATCGTCTTCCAAAAAGCCGA
This sequence comes from Wollemia nobilis, assembly GCA_028583015.1. Lineage (NCBI taxonomy): Eukaryota > Viridiplantae > Streptophyta > Pinopsida > Araucariales > Araucariaceae > Wollemia > Wollemia nobilis. Next base: position 1,834,349 of record JAQPPZ010001192.1, read on the forward strand.
AGCTTCATGAGGAGACTCAGCTTCCAGGAGAGAATTTTCCCCAAGATACTTTCTTTTAACTATATTGACCCATTCTGCAGGTGCATTAATAAGAATTCTCCAAGCATGTTTGGCAATTAAGGCAGGTGTTCATGAGCCTGGATCTTCTCAATCCCATGCCCCCTTGGTCCTTTCGAAGGCAAACCTTATCCCACGCCACCAGAGGAATTCTGGATTTTTCTTCGCTGTCGGACCAAAGAAAATTCCTTTGAATCTGCTCGATTTTGGAATGGATAAACACAGGAAGCATGAAAACAGACATGAAATAGGTGGGAATTCCTTGAAGACAGGCTTTGGTGAGGGTTGCCTTCCCAGCTTGAGATAGCAATTTGCATTTCCAAGTGTTGAGTTTCTTATGAAGCCATTCCAAAATCAAATTCTAGATGTTCCCACCTCCTCGCCCATTGCAAACTAGCGGCAACCCCAAATAAGTTATAGGCAGGGAATCAATAGTGCATTCAAGGATTCTGGAAATGCGAATTTGCCTACATAGAGGGGTATTAACAAAATAAATTTTGCTCTTCAAATAATTAACTTTTTGGCTAGAAGCCTTCTCATACCCGGACAAAATACGCTTGATAGATTTGGCCTGAGTGATAGATGCTCCAGTGGATATGAGCGTGTCATCCACAAACTATTGGTGAGTGATAGGATCAACTCTAGAAGTAGGTAGAATTCCAAAAATCTTCCTTCAACGGAGGGCTTTATTCAAAGACTAGCTAAGGACCTCTGCCAAAAGAATGAATAAAATACGAGACAGAGGATCACCTTGTCTGAGGCCACGAGCACTCTGGAAGAATCCAATGGGGGACTCGTTGATCAGCACAAAAAAGGACGAAGTGGAAATGCAACTGTTCACAAGGTCAATCCAGTGATGATGGAAGCCCAACTTGCAAAGGATAGCACAGAGGAACCTCCTGTCCACTTTGTCAAAAGCTTTATTCATGTCTAGTTTAAGGAAAAGCACAGCATTCTTGGAACATTGGGTAGTATGGAGGGTTTTGTGAATAGTAATGACGCTGTCAAGGATTTTTCTACCCTTAACGGTGCTCCCCTAAGCTGAACCTACCAAATAGGGGAGGAGGGATCTCAGATGATTGGCAATGGTCTTGGTAAGAATCTTGTAGAAAACATTGCAGAGGCTTATGGGACGATAGTCAAAAAAACTTTTACAGGCAGGCGACTTAGGAATGAGAGCTAGGAAGGTAGAGTTGAGCTTCGGATGGATGGATCTTGATGCTTGGATTTCTAAGATAGCCTCACAGACATCAGGCCCCACAACATCCCACATAACTTGAAAGAATCGGGGTGGGAACCCATCAGGCCTGGGGGCCTTATCTGGTTGCATGGAAAAAAGAGCATCCTTAATCTTGGAATGGGAAAAAGGTTCTAGGAGTTTAATACTTGCCTCATGGGGGACTTTGGTAGGGAAATTAGCAAGCAAGGATTTCTAAACTTGGAGGACGCTATCAGGAGGAGCACCCAGCAAATCTTGGAAGAAATCGACTGCTTCACTTCAAATTTCCTCAATCTCCCTAGTAGTGCACCCATCCTTACACAACACCTGTCTGATCTTGTTGGCCCCCTTGTGTCTCATGGTAGACGTGTGGAAAAACTTTGAATTTGAATCATTGTTCTTCAGCCAGAGATCCTTGGAATTCTGACGCCAAAACGTTTCCTCACTGGCAAGAATGGAATGATAGTCCACCAGGAGGCTCCGTTCCTCCTCTCTAAGGCCTTCAAAATACCCTTCGACCTCCATATTTTCCTCTAAACTCTTCAAGCGCTCAGAGATGGACCTTTTAGACTCAAAAATATTGCCAAAAACCTCCTTATTCCATGCCTTTAAGTTCGTTTTAATCATCTTAAGTTTTAAGGCCAGTCTTTTGGACGCTGAACCAACCACCGTCATCTACCACCATTTCAAAACCGACTATTTGAAATCCTTGTGGGAAATCCACATGGACTCAAATATGAAAGGGCTCTTAAACCTAGGCCCACCAGTGGCCTCTAACAAAATGGGATTATGGTCCGACCCGATTCTTGGCAAAGCTGAGAGAGTTGTAGCACCGACGAAGGGAATAACTTCATGGGAAATGAGAAACCGGTCGAGCTTGACCTGGATGAGATTGCTCCCAATCCTTCTGTTTCTCTAGGTGAAGGACGCCCCCTTAAGATCGATGTCTAGTAGATTATTAGACGAAAAAAAATCTTTGAAATCCTCCATGCTATGGCTGGCCAGCTCAGTGCCTCCCTTATTTTTAGAGGGATGAAGAGGGCATTTGAAATCCCCTCCCACAAACCACAAGAAGTCACTAAAACTTTCCCTCATCAGAGAGATGGTTTTCCATAAATCAACTCACTCCGAAGCAGAGTTTGAGGCATAAAAATTGGTCAAAATCCATGAAAAATTATCAACCTTTGGAGTGAAACAGGACATTGATAGTCCTACTAGAATCCGATAGAAGACTACCCTTAACCTTGTCAGAGTCCCACAGCACCATGAGACCACCTGCAGAACCTATTGTAGGGTTGGAAAGGAATTTTGCCTTGGCCCAAATGGCCCTGGCAACATTGACAGAGGCAGAGGCATCAGACTTAGTCTCATGCAAAATGAGGATGGATGGGCTAGACTTCTTTCAGAGATCGGCCACCACCCTACGTTTGGCCGCTCCATTAAGACCTCTCACATTCAATGAGAGGATTTTCATCTGGACATTTTAAATAATTTCTTGCCTCCCTTTCCCTGCTGGATGGGAGGTTTTGGGACAGGCGAATCACCCACCAAGGAGTCGGGATCTTCTTGAAAAAGCAATCGTTGGGATCCATTTGCAATGTCTACTGTCGTTTCCTTATCCCTTATTTCTTTTTTAGGAGGTCACCCCTGTTTTCTTTCACAGTCGAAATCCACCCCTTGCTTTTGGCTTCCAGTGTTTCACGGACTAATGTTGCCATGCTGTTCGTCCCTCTTGCCCAACAGATACTCTTCCAGTAGGGACTCGAGAGGTTTTTGGTTTTGACAAATAGGGGAATCAGCCTGAGCAAACATACGGGGAGGAGACTGATCCTTTTCCACTTGAGGCTCTGGTTGGGAACTTGCATTGTAGAGAACGACGTCCGACTCGGGGAGAACCCTAGAAGGATCTGGATACTCAGGAACCGATGCTATAGGGTGTTTCGATTTTTTTCCTTCTTGCTCCGGGGGGTTTCCAGAAGCCCCACCCTTCATCCCCAGCTTTTGAAGAGGACAATTTGACTGAAGATGCCCCTGGGAACTGCACCGAGTGTAGAAGGCCGATCTATTTTTGTAGTTAATGACTTGATTATGAAGAACGGAGCCTCTAGATCGAAGAGTGATGGAGGACGGAAGGTTCACCTCCAAATCCGCCAGGACACATAAGTGAGCCTGGACAAATCTAGTTCGGGCCCGAGTGGGAGGGTCAATGGTGACCAACTCACCAATAGAACGGGCGATACCCCTGATAACATTTTCATGCCAGTAGAAAAGGGGAAGGTTCAACAACCTAACCCATATTGGGGCAATATTAATACTCTGGATTTTGAGGTTAAAATCCATCCCCCACTTCCTGAGGAAGAGACTCCTGCATCCTAGAAACCAAGGGCCCCCAGCCAAAATTTTATAGTAATCCTCCGCATTATTAAGCATAATTATGAAAAAACCTTGGGATAGGGTAGCCAGATCCATATGACCCGACGTCCACCATTTTCCTGTCGCCCACCTACGAATGGTCTCCATATCGGGATGCCCTCCAATAAACTTCTTGATTAGGGTAAATTTTTCAAATTCGATGAAACTTGATAGGATTTCCTTCGGGATGTCCAGTTCATCCCTAGACAGAAAGAGGTCCTTAGTGAAAATACCATTTAGGGTTTCAGAGGCCGCTGCCTCTGCATATGATTTCTGTTGGCAGTCTCTCCCTTTGTCAGGCGGATCCTTCTTGCTTCTACCTCCATCTTCGGGTAACTCCGTCGAGCCTCCATTCTCTGATTGCCCTCCCTCCGCCTTGCTGCGACCCTCCAACTTTCCGATGCCTAGGTTCATAGTGCTGGTGCTCTCGCTCCCGTGCCCTCCCGCCGCTACCTTCCCGCTCATCGCTGCTCTATTTTCAAGAAGGATACAATTATATCATCCATTTATTAATATTATTGAATCACCTTCCATCCATCCTTTGTTCCATTTAGTTTTTCTATATATTTTTGTTCCATGGAGCCTTTGATTTCCTCAAAAATACATTTATTAATATTATTGAATCACCTTCCATCCATCCTTTCTTCCATTTAGTTTTTCTATATATTTTTAACCCTTCCAGAGTTGCCCAAGCTTTGGCTTCATTATTTATCTTAAATTCGCTATTGAAAGTGTAAAGAGACAAAATATTTCACCAATGATTTATAAGTATTCCTCCTCCTCCTATTGGTCTTGAATTTTCTTTAGATGCTTCATCAAAATAAAAATGGACCAACCATACTTTTGGTGGTTTCCACTTTATATTCTTTACCTTCTTTTATTTTCTCCTATATCCAACATCATAATTTTATTTGATGACTTGACTTCATCTATCAAGGCTTTCTACTTCAAAATTATGGGTTGGGTGAGTTTATAGGGTTAGTTTAGAATATTGTATGGCTAAATAAATATTATTTTTCATTACCTCTAAACTGCTTTTCTTTCCTTTAAATATTCGTTTATTACTTTCCATCCATGTAGTCCAAAGTATTGTATATTTTGATATATCCCAAATTATCTATAAAGTATCACTTTTAAAAGTACTCTACCATTGCTTTAACCATTCTTCAATTTTAGCTTTCATCACCGTGCATTTACCAAACATATTAAGAATTCATTGCTAGAGTTTCTAGATTATTGAGAAGTGTCCCAAGAGATGGTCTATACTCTCCTTTTTACATAGAACACATTGTGAGGGACCATGAAAATCCATTTTAAATTTAGGAATGCTTGGGTTATCCCAAATATCTCTCCATATTCTTGTGGTATTCCTATTTTGTTGGTGTTTTACATTATATCCACTTCTTATTGCATATTCTTCTGAGCTACTCAACTCCTAAATCAGCTTATCCTCAGATCATGTTGGATTAATCAATGTTGTTATCTTTTTGCTCAACTTCCTCTTAGCATCAATGTCTTGTATACTTGTAAAAAAATCTTTTTTCCATTTGTATATTCCTTTTTTATTCTTGTACATAATGTTTGAAACCCTATCACCATATTTTCCTTGAGGTAATCTCATCCATGGTTTCAAAATTGGATCTAGATTGAGTGGTTTTTATCAAACCAAGTATCCATACAAATAGAATTTTTTTCTCTAGTTTTGATGATCCATCTTAGACCTTTAATCACTAGATATTTTTTTTTTATAAACTGGTTCTTAGTGCAAAACCATCTATTATTGAGAAAACAATAAATATTAAGATTTTATCACTAGGTTCAATATACTTAGAAGAATTCTTTCCCAATGTCTTTGAATCTCTTTATACAATCTCCAAATTTATTTTCCTCTAAGAGTTAAGTTTGCATCAATAAGAACTCTTAAACCAAGACCTCCCCTAGTTTTATCATCACACATATTGCTCCATTTCACCAAAGAAAATTTCCTTTTATCATGTAATCTTGATCAAATAATATAGATTAAACATTTTTCTATTATTGTTGGCATAGTATACAAGGTCATATAATATTTTGAAATGACCCATAAGACTAATTTAATTAGCTACACTCTTCTTCCTAATGACAACCTTCTACCTTTCCATGCTAGTACTTTATTCTAAAATTTGCTTATAATTAGATTCTATTATTTTATTTTCATTCTCCTCTCAAATAAGGGTATCCCTAAGTAATTTGTTAGAAAATTTGCCTCCTCCATTTGAAGTGATCTACATATCACTGCTTTTATTATATTTGGATTTTGTAGGAAGGAAATTTTAAATTTTATCTTATTAACTTTCCACCCTACTATTATTTCATATTATTTTAATAAGTTATTCAAATATCTAGCCTTTTTTATCCATGCCCTCCCAAAAAGGGTTGTATAATATATAAAATATTGATCAATGATATTCTCAATGTTATTACTAGACTTAAGTCCACTTATTATCCCTTCTTTGTTAGCCTTCTTCAAGTTCCTACTTGATACCATTGCCATAATAAATAATATATATGGTGATAGAGGATATCCCTTTCTAAGATCTCTCTTGGATTTAAATGATTATGTTACTAACCCTTTGACCAACATTGAATATGATACTATAGAGATGCAAGATTTAATCCATTTGACCCATTTCTTCCCAAAAATAAAGTTTTCTAATATTGTAAAAAAAAAAATCATTTAACCCTATCATAGACTTTACTAATTTCAAGTTTAAAGATCATTGCTCTCTTATCTTGAAGCTATCACATAATTCTATTCATTTCCTTAGGTAGCTAGGAGGTGACACTTTGAAATAGTTTGATCAAATTAATAAATAGATTTACAAGCTTAAATAGTTTAGAAACTATAACTGCTAACAAGAAAGGAGGAGAGAGAATAAAGGGGAGAAGAGGAAAAATTAAAGTTTGACTCCTCTTCACTCTCACCGCTTGCCGACTACCCCTTACCGACCACACCTCACCGACCACACCTTGCCGACCACACCTTGGTTAAGGTTAAATTCTAATATTATCCCCCTTAAATTTGAGAGGGTTGAAAAGACAGTCTCTCAGCTATATGTATTGAGATTTAGGCATACCTTTGGTGAAGATGTCTATCATGTTGTCCAAAGTGCTGCAATGTTTAAGCTCAACTACCTGGTTCTTCACCATGTCTCGGATGAAGTGATACTTCATATCAAAGTGGTTTGATCTATTATGGTGGATAGGATTATATGCTAATTGAATGGCACTCATGTTGTCATAGTACAATATGGTAGGACCACTTTATCGTTCTCTAATATCTTCAAGGAATTTTATCAACAATAGAGCTTGAGTACTAGCATATGTGATTGCTATATACTTAGCCTCAGTAGATGAAAATTCTACAAAAGTCTGCTTTTTGGAACTCCATGTAATTAGTCCTGACCCTAGAATAAAATAGTTCCCTGATGTAGATTTTCTATCATCTATATTGCTGCCCCAATCACTATCATTGAAGTCAACTAACTTTACAGAATTACATTTGTGGTAATGGATTCCAAAATTTAATGTACCCTTTACATATCTGAGAATTCTTTTAGTTGCTTGAAAATGCAGCTTGGATGTATCTGCCATAAACCTTGAAACAAGAGAAACAACATACTGAATATCAGGTCTTGTGTTGGTGAGAAACATCAAACTCCCAACCATGCTTATGTAAGTGATCATGTCAACCTTCGGTTCTTCATCATCTTTGCTCAATTGGATCCCATGACCCTTTGGAGTTATAACTGATTTGCATTGCTCCATGGAAAATTTCTTGATCATATATTGAACATATTTGTGCTGACATATGAATATCCCTCTATCTTTCTGATGAAATTCCATGACTAGGAAATAATGCATTAATCCTAGATCTTTCATCTCAAATTGTTTCATCATGGAGTGTTTGAACTCCATATTCATCTTATCATTACTACCCATAAATATGAGATAATCCACATATAAACAAACTATGAGAATGTCTTTACCTTGCTTTAGGTAGTAAAGAGTAGGTTCACTTTTGCTCCGAGTGAATCCATACTCATTGAAGTAGCCATAAATGCGAGAGTACCATGTTCTTGGTGCTTTCTTGAGGCCATATAGGTATTTTTTCAGTTTGTAAACAAGGTTCTCCTTACCTTGTTATTTAAAGCCTCGAGGTTGTTGAACATAAAACTCCTCATCTAATTACCCATTGAGAAAGACACTTTTTACATCCATGTGCTGAATTTTCCACCCTTTGTGGGCAGCCAAGGAAAGTACTAATCTGATAGTTTCCTTTCTAGCAACAGGAGCAAAGGTCTCCTTATAGTCAATGTCATATTTCTGAGTAAATAATTTTGCTACAAGTATTACCTTGTGTCTTTCAATGCTTCCATCAACATTGAATTTGGTCTTGTAGACCCATTTACATCCAACACATTTTTTTCCCTTTGGAAGCTTCACTAGCTTCCAAGTATCATTCTTTTTTATAGAGGTTATTTCCTCTTCCATGGCTTGTTGCCATACATTATGAGTGCATGCTTTCTCATAGCTAGACCCCAACTATGCACTAGATATTAAAGCATAATTAACTACATCTCCTTTAGGATCATTGGAGTCATCATCTCCATACATATGCATATTTTAAAGTTTTTGTAAAACTACATTCATTTCACTAGCCTGACTTCTAGTGTATCTTTTCTCGAAATTCTTATCCAAAATTTGAAAAGATGGATGATTTTGTAGTGTTATTTTACCTCTTGATGGAGAATAAATATCCATAGGTGAAGAACTTACTGATATTTGTGGAGAAGGACTTGGAGTAGTTGTTGATGTACTCAAAGTAGTACTCATGCTTGGGCTTGGAGGAGGAGTTCCTTTACTCTTTTTGGGCTGCACCTGTTGTACTTGAGAAGAACTTGCATCATGAGATTCATCATCAACAAAGACTTTTTGATGACCCCATTCTCCCCCTTCATCAAAAATCACATCCCTAGAAAGTATAATTTTATGCGTTTTGGGATTGTAGAGTCTATATGCTTTGGTAGACTCACAATATCCTACAAAAATACATGCTTGACTCTTGGGGTCAAGTTTATTTCTTTTTCATTAGGAATGTGTGCGTATGCTAAAGAACCAAAAACCTTGAAATGTTTTACATTCGAATTTTTGCCATACCACCCTTCATAAGGAGTGATCCCATCCAAACTAGAAGTAGGACTCCTATTTAGAATGTAAACACTGGTTCTAACAACATCGAACCAATACATGTTACTGAGATGCTTAGTTTGAAGCATTCGATCTGGCCATTTATACTATGGTGTGGTTCTTTCTTTCCGCCACACCATTCTGTTGTGTAGTATAGGCAATGGCGAATGACCTCTTAATCCCACATTCTTTACAATATTTTAGAAATGCCTTTGAAGAGTACTCTCCTCCTCGATCTGTCCTTAGATATTTTACAATGAACTCACTTTGTTTCTCTACATTATTCTTGACATTTATGAAGTAATAAAAAGCTTCATATTTGGTTTTCAAGAAATATATCCAACACATCCTAGAGAAATCATCTATAAAAATGATAAAATAGGAATTATTACCTATGATTTTTGTCTGCATTGGACCATAAATATTCGAATGCACCAATTGAAGTGGATAGTTGGCCATCCACGCTTGTCCTTTTGGAAACTTGGACCTGAAGTGCTTTCCAAAAGCACATCCTTCATAGACCTCCTTGTGTTTAGCAATTTTGGGAAGTCCACACACCATAGCTTGAGAAGTTAATGATTTTAAGGTAGCAGAATCAGGTGACCATATCTCAAGTGCCAAAGCACACTTGGATTTGCTATAACAATACTTACAAGTTGAGCTCCCCCTGGTTCTCCAAACTTAAGGGGAAATAACCTATTATTGGTCATAGGTACTTGTGTAATGACTCTATTACAGTTGTTCTTATCAAAAATTATACATTTGCCTTCATCAAAAACAAGTCTATAATTTTTCTCCATAATTTGTCCAACACTAAGCAAATTATGTTGGAGTTTGGGGGTGTAGTAGATGTCATTTACCTTTTTGATGTCTTCTTTTGTTGGAACCTCCATGGCTCCAATACCTTCAACTTGCAAAGCTTTATCATCTCCCAACTTTATTCGAGATTTATAGGTGGAATTCATTGTAGAAAAGAGTTCTTGTTTGCCACTTATGTGATTGGAATAACCAGTATCTAAAATCTAAGTGTCAGGTAGATTTTGATCTGATTTTCCATAAGAAAGAAACAAATTTGATGTTACTTTTTCTTCACCATAGTTGTCATATTGACCGTTGCCTCCTTGATAAGTCTTGGACCAACAGTCTCGAGCAAAATGACCGAGATGGCCACAATTGAAACAAGATTTCTTTTTGTCACCTCCTCTTCCTTGATTGCCATTTCGACCTTAATTTCCACCTCTGTCTTGATTGCTATCTTTGTTTTGATTTCCACCTCTGTTTGGATTTCCTCCTCTTGGGCTACTTCTGCCTCTTCCTCTTATTTATCCTCTACCTTGGCCTCTTCCTGCACCCTCATTGGATGAGAAGACTTTATCATCACCTCTATAGCTGATTGAAGTAGACCCTTGTAATCACTCTTCATGAGACATCAATGAACTAATTAATGCATCAAATGTTAGAGTGGAAAGGTCTTTTGATTCTTCAATGATGATAGCAATGTGATTCTATTTTTAAAGAAGTGTTCGCAACACTTTCTTCACAATCACTTCAGGTTTGACTTCTTCACCAAGATTTTGCATCTTGTTGACAACTGCTTTGACTCTTACGCAGTAGTCTCCAAATTTCTCATCTTCATTCATTTTTAGATTCTCAAAATCTTGTTTTAGGGTCTGAAGCTTTACTTGCTTCACCTGATCACTTCCTTGGAAACCTTATTTCAAGTCTTTCCATGCATCTTGTGCAGTTAAACAAGAAGCAATTCTGGGGAATATGCTTTTCTCCAATGCTGCTTGGAGATGATAGAGAGTAGAGGAATTGCTCTTTTGTGCTTCTTTCTTTGTCTTCTTATCGGTTGCACTCAACGTAGTCCAATCTGTAGGTTTTGTGTAACCTTATTCTACTATGTCCCATAGTCCCTTGCCTATGAGTAAGGTCCTCATCTTGATGGACCAATACTCATAATCGAATCCATTAAATAATGGAATGGGTAGATTATTATTGGATGCCATAGCTATTGGAAATAAACTAGAAATCAAATTGACACTTTTTATTTCTCAATTACAATCAAAGCACTCTACTTTTCAAAAGAAAAAAGTTACAGATTTAAATCAAATCTAACTTGATCTACTCTCTCATAGATATTATGTTCTTCCTGAAGAGGTTCTCCTATCCCTGGATTGAAAAAGTTGTCAATAACTAAATCTTTGTCATCACTAATAAGAGTGATTTCTAGTGAATACGGTTCTAGGTCCAGTATTTCAACTGAGTCATTGTTACTTTGATGAGTATTCTCTGACTTTGGTGGTGCAAATCCTACAGATTTTGACTCCTCAAATTTGCTACCAAAGTAATTGTCTTCTGAATCAGTGTCATATCCTACATATGGTGCTCTTTGATGGGCTATTACTGCATTTTGCAAGTGACTGAATACAATATTCAATCCATACATTCAAAATTTTTCATCAAAGAATTCAGGGTTTTCTCTTACTAAAATAGAACAAAGGGCATGATAGCATCCAGTAGATCTTATCATGGATGATTACAAAAATATTTTTCGTAGATGCAAAAATATCCCCCCTTTAAAGTCTCTTAGGCTATTACAAAAATTTTCACCCTTCAAGCCTCTCAGGCTATTACAAAGAATTTCACTCTTAAAGCCTCTTAGGCTATTACATAAAATTTCCTCTTAGGAAATGTCCTTCTCCTTTTTTTTTTTAAATGGTGCAAAAATAAAAAAAAAATTAATAATATTAATTAATAATAAAACTAAATATTAATTAAAAAAATATATTAACAAATATATATATTTTTTAATTAATATTCTAATAACTAAATTTTAAAAAAAATTATACTTAGTAGAATTTTTTTTTATCATCTTTTGGAGGATTTTGAACCTGTGGCATTCCTTTGCATAGAAATTATCTAGTGGCCACTGACCAGCCACGATAGCTCACAACTTTGTGAGTTAAGTGAAGGAACTTCACCTTATAGCTTAGGCCTCAACTCTTAATAAAAAAAAATTAACAAAAAACTTTCCTTTTACCTTGCTATGGCTCAATCTCCTGACCAGGCAGAGGTAATCTCCTTCGTGGTGGCTCCTCGAGCCATTTGAGCTATAACGCCCAATGTGAAGGGCTTTGAAAGCACATTCATTTTGAAGACTCGATGGCTCACAAAAGAACAACAAAAAAATGGGATTATTATCCCACATTCATCCTGTAATGAACAGAGGATGGTTTATAAGCTCGAATGCACGCTATTGAGTTTGATTACCTTCGGGTAATCGAGCACCTCCTTTTGCCAATGACCCATCCAACCAGACCTTACCACATTGCCTACCTCGATACCTATCGCCACGTCAGTTGTCCCACATCAGCCTATACCTCGATATGCATACATCTAATCAGGCTATGCCTAGTCAACTTGTTTGATTTGTGTCCCCTATCGTTGTCTACCATGTGTCCTCCTCTAGGTCTATCTGCCATGTGTCCTCCTTTGGGTCTGTGGCTTATCGCCATGTGTCTGTCCTCCTTTGGATCTATGGCTTGTTACCACGTGTCAGTCAGGGCATCTCTGCTATTTTCCATGTTAGTTACCTCAAGATTTGTGCCTCTATCAGCTACCTCCTTAGTAAGTGTCTGTTTGCCACATCAGGTCCTCGATCTACATGTAATATTAGGGTTTTGCTCTGTGGGCTTTAGCTCCTCAATGCCACATGTCCACCTTGGGATGCGTACCTAGGGTTTCTCTCTGTGGGCCTCTCCTCATCCTCGAGATGCGTGCCTATGGTTTTGCTCTACGGGTTGCTCCTCATCCTTGGGATGCATGCCTGTTGGCCTTCTTGGCCAATTGGATGCCACTCTACCCTTACCCTAACTGTGCTCTGATACCAAATTGACACTTTGAAATAGTTTGATCAAATTAATAAACAAATTTACAAGCTTAAATAGTTTAGAAAAGCTAACTGCTAACGAGAAAGGAGGAGAGAGAATAAAGGGGAGAAGAGGAAAAATTAAAGTTTGACTCCTCTTCACTCTCATCGCTTGCCGACCACACCTTGCCGACCACACCTTGGTTAAGGTTAAATTCTAACAGGAGGAATACTTTAAGTGTACTACATGTATTTGAGATGACTACCCTCTCTTGAGGATGACATTCCCTTTGAATGACTATTAAATGATATTATTGATGTCAAGTGGTTGGGCTAAGTGTAGGACTTTTGATTGGGAAGGCCTTATATAGGGATAAATATTCCTATTAGTGGATGAGACTATTCTTTGAATATTTCACACCTTTGAAGCATAATATAATACATAAAGACTCTTGAAGCTCCTTACATGCTAAATGTAATCATTCAATTTATTTTTTGAGACATAGGCAAAAAACCACATATGGAATTATATGAATCTTAACATTCAATTAGAGTTGACTACATAGTCTTGACCATCTATCAAGACAAATTGGACCCTTAAAGAAATTCAACATTTGAAGCATAGGTAGGAGTTTGAATGCATTTTGTTATTGATTGGTGATGATGTCATCAACTTATCTTTCCATATGTATATCGATTCTTGAGCATCTAATTTAGTTTTTTAGTCCTTTTGATAATGCTAGGATGCCTTTGATGATTTAAATATTTTTAGTACTATTGTTTGAACAAATTTTAAAGGATTTATTATATATCTTCTCCCTTGGACCATGGCACTTGATCAATTTTTTTTTTTGTGGTAGGTGTAGAAATAATTAAATTGTGATTTGAGTGGATTGTAGAGCCATATGGCTAGGTCAAGGAAATCATTATATTATAAAAAAAATAAAAAATGTAAATCAAGATTCACGTACAAAAAACATGAAGAGCACACACAACATTTGTCAAATTAAAGAGAGGAATGACTACGAGTTGTAGTGGACTAATAAGATATTTTTGTAAAACATAGCCTTATTTCTTAAGCTTGGTGGTGTGAACCAAAATTTATTTATTAATTATTTTCTCAAAATACGTGTGCATGAATATATTACTAAAATTGCAATTCATATCAAATTCCCATGGTGTGATGGTAGCATTAGTATGCTACCAATATGATATTCATGTAATAATTTGACAATTCAATCCATTAATAGGTTTAACATTTGAAAAATAAATTCTCAACAAACCCTATACATTTATTAACACATTGGTATAACATGTTAAATATATTAGTGTTAGAACCAAAAAAAACACATGATATCATGCCTTAGTTAAGCATTCATTTTGTGACCTTGCTAGAGGTTCTAAAAATATTATATCATCATTCATTTTGTGACCTTTCTAGAGGTTCTAAACATCTTGTATCATCAATCATATATATGCAAAACAATCCACTCAAATAAATTATAATAAGAAAATTAATAAATATACTTGGTTGTATTTAATTGAGTTAAGAAGATATTATCAATAAAAGGCAACATAAAATATAATTTAATTTAATAAATGACATTACCTCAACCAATTATATTCCTCAAATTTCAAGGACTTACATAACAATCCATGCATAATTGCCAAGTTGTTGTAATATCAATATGTGGTCATGATGTAATATGGGTGGGGCCCAATTCAATCCCGTATAATTGATTACAAAATTATCTTGGAGGTAAACTATTGGAAATGCGATCATCTCCATAAAAAAGAAAATCAGGTAGTAGATAATTTAGCTAATTGTGGTGTTCGTCTTTGTCTTGGTGAAATTCAAATTTTAAAAGACAATTTACTAAGTTTGAAACTAAGTGCAAAAACATGGCATTGTGAGGAAAATGAAATATATATTTCGTAGAAATATAAATGAAAAATGTTTAGGTAAGCTAAATATGGATAGTAAATATAATGTTTTGGTATTTTGAGAGGAGTGACCCCAATAGAATCAACATATAGCTTCTTAACAAACAATCCATGAGCAACTAACACATCAATTTTCATTGAATATACAAACTTAAATCTTATAATAAAATACCCAGGTGTTGTAGGTGAGTTGGAGAGGAGAGGGCAATCCTCCAAGGGAGGTCCCAGGTTCGAATCTCCACCCTACCAAAAAGCTGAATTGGGTACCCAAAATCCAATTGATAATGTTGGTACGGGCAGGGATGGGTGTGACTCCCGGGTGACTTTGATAGTGTAGAACCCCCTGTTCGTGGTCTCTCAGACCAAGGCGGCCCCAAAAGGGGTTTTTCACTTAAAAAAAAATCCTATAATCAAATCCATAAATCACCATACCAATAATGGTGATATTGATCCTTAAAGCATCCTATAATTTACTTTTGGATATGGTTTTGAATGTGAATTCTTAAATAACAAATGTAACCATGAAAATTCAAAATACATAGGAAAAAAAAAAAAAAAAAAAAAATATATATATATATATATATATATATATATATATATATATATATATATATATATATGAGGAAATAGGGTGAGTGAGAGACTCTTTCTTGAAGTTGAGAGTTTGAAAAGAATAAAAAATACTATTTATTAAAAGAATTATATATAAATTTATTTTAAATCTATATTAAATGCTATTTAATTATATTATTTTTATATTATTATTTAAAACATATTTTTAACTTTATAATAAGACTTAAATTTAATTAATCAAAGACATAAATTCATTAATAAAAAAAATATTTTAAAGTTCATTTAATTTTTTTATCTAAATATAATTTATTTAAATATTATAATAATATTATTTTTTTTGATTGAATTTAGTGTGAGAAACTCCTATAACCCCACCCCACTCACGGTTGGGTGTTCCATTCCAACCATGACATGTAATAAGGGTTGGGTGTTCCATTCCAACCATGACATGTAATAAGGGTGAGCACTGAAAATATCAATAATGCTAAACATACAACCATACACACAGTGACCTCCTCACACACTCGTCCACTCAATATAATAATATTATTATGATTTCAATATTATTTAAACAAATTAAAAAAATAATAATATAATAAAAGTATGATGTAATTAAGTTAGGTTTCAATTTGCTCAATTTTTACAAAAAGAAATATGGGTTGCAACAAACTTTAGATAAAGTTAGTAAACCCAACCTTAAAATATATAAAATTGAGGTAACCAATCTACCACTATTAACAAACTTTTTACTATCACATATAATTAAAATGCTATGAAGTTTCTCACATTTGTTAGTTATAGCTACTCAACAGAAACACTGAATAATTTAACAAGCTCAAGAGTCCATGATGCTACTAATAGAGCATGATCTTTAAGGGCAGAACTATAGACAGAACGAAAGAAAGGAAGAAGAATCGTACACCATAAAAAGAGAGAACAAGAATTTGGTAGAATGGTGAGTGATAAGTGTTTACTTCTTTAAAAAAATTCAAATTTATTCGATATTAAATACTCTTAATCTCAGATCCTATGTACTAAAGTCCTAACGAATAAGGACGGTTAGACCCCTTTAAAGCATTCTAATCAAATTCTTTTCTTCAAGGGGTTTAACACTCGTTCAACAATAGCTATGTCAGACTCAACTCCTAAGGCATGCCTACCTAAATCACTCGCCATCTTAACAAAACCGCCAGTTCCTGCAATGAGATCTACCACCGTGTCTCCATACTTGGTGAATGCCAACACAAGAAATCGCCAGATATTGCTTGACCTCTGAGCTCCACCCCTCCATGGTCTCCCATCTGCCATGCGTAACCAATCTTTCTTGTTCACATTGTCTACCAGGAGACTTCTTGACAAAGAGCACTCCTCGTGGCCCATTTCTCCGGCTTGCATATAGTAAGGTTTTCGCCACTGCACCCCACCACGGTAGAACACAGATATATTAAGATCGTAAACCTGCAACACCACACACAGTAGACGATTAAAACTAATAGCTTAAGGTATAACAACATATATATAGAAAATAAATAATCTGAAACTCATTGATATTAACGAAAGAAAAATCTGGAGCTCGTTGAAGTCGACGGTGAATTTTTCTGAAGACATTGTGAATTTTTTTGAAACATTGCTCATCTGTTTCAGTTGTTTAAGCTATGAACAGGTTGGGTAGAACTATCTCAGTTTTCCTCTACTTTTTGCTTTCTTCGGTTGGTTTGGTGCAGTTCTTTTCTGTTTTGTCCCTAAGTATTTGGGGTTTTCTTCGATTTTTGTCATCTGTTGGGCATCTTAATTATAAAGGTTGTGGAATTCCTTTAAAACCCTCTTCATTTTTAATAATACAAAAAATATATATATAAAAAACAAAACAAACATCCTTTTAAATTGAGAGTATAAAGCACTACTTTCAACAATTTATTCTTAAATATGATATTTTTCAACTATAAAAAAACATATAAAAATATAGTTATTATATTTTATATATAATGATTTTGATAGATAGATCCAACTAAAAGTAATTAACAATGAATGATAATCCTTGTTTAAATTAGAAAGTGGGCCCTCTCACTAGAAGGAATAGGTAAAGTTAATATGAAACATCTAAAGGTAATCAAGGTAAAGCTAGTGCATGAGACAAGAAGGTTATCTGCCTTTATTATTGCAAAAAAAAAACTAGGAATCCTTTTTAATAATATAGCTGAAGGACTTGCTTTGATTGAAGGAATCCAAATAACTCTAAAAAAAACCCTCAAGACAGGCTGGACTAAAGTAGAAATAGAATTGAACTCACACATATGTTGATTAACAAATTGAAGAATCCAAAGGTTAAGAAAGGAAATGATTGAGGATTTGCAAGAGTGATATATACCATTAGATCACAATTGACCAAATTTTAGACAAAGGAGTTGACACATATCCCTTATCCCTTGAGAATAGAATAGGGTAGCAAATGCATTGGCTAATTGGGATCTAGATAAGGGTGATATCATATGCTATGGACCTCTCCCCAGGTGGTGGTTGCAGCAAGAAATAGTATAATATTGTATGTATAGGAGCTCATAGTGGAAGGAAATATATTCTTTGTATTGTTAACAATTGCAAAAGTATTTCTACCCAGAAAGGGCAAAGATGTACAATTCATTGATTTGAATAAATGAAACTTAAAAAGAAGAAAAATAATGATGCTTTTGATAGAGGGGTTTTAACTTAACATGGTTAGAGGAAATAATAATTTTATTTGAAGCTTACAACTTGAATCAAGTAATGATTACAATTTACTATAATGTTATTCATTATTAATATTTGGTTGATTTTATAACATGTTTTTATATAAACTATTTATTAGCAATCCAGATCTAGATCTAGTAATCCAAATATGTATGTGGTAGCATTTATGTTTCAAAGAAAGAAACTAGCAATCCAGATCTAGTAAAGCATATCTCATAGAGCAAGTTTTGAAAATATTACTCTACTAGGATACATGCATCAATAGTAGGGGTGGAAGAGATAGCAAAGGTGGGATTTAGTATTGTGAAGGTTGTTGCATAAAAATAGCAAGAAAAAAAAATGATGTAGATATCTAATTATAGCAACTTAAATGAAATGAAAATTAAATAGAATTTTAGTATTGTGAAGGTTGTTGCATAAGAATATCAAGAAAAAAAATGATGCAGGTATTTAATTATAACAACTTGTGATGAGAACTAAATCTGTTTGTAAGTGGTTAAGTTCTAAATAAAAGAGTTATAATTTTTGAAAGATGAAGACCCAAATAAAACCTATGGTTCTCTAAGAAAAAATTCACTCCTATACACCCTATCTTAGTTTGAATTTGATTCTTTTTAATAAAAACCTAAAAAACATACTATATCCCAATAAAAACTAGATTTAAAATTATGTATAAGAATTTGTTAATAGACTTTCAAATATGTTAAGAAATGTTAGTGTGAAGTTTGCATACCTTGTCTTCAGGCTCGCGGAGTTGACGGTATATTGGTTTTGTAGATACCAATGTGAAAGTCCTGAAGCTTTCAAGACCGGCATTGATGGCAGCATCCTCCACTTGCCTCCTTTGATCACCCGTGTGAATGCACGCCACCCATCCATAGTCACATAATATTGTGCTTGCAATCAGCAGTCCATCTTCTATAAGGGCTGGACTGAATGTATTCCAAGCGGGAACGGTCTCATCGTCTATGCCATATACAGAAATTCCAGAAGGCAAGTTGAGGAGCACCATTTGAACAGCGCCTTCCTCTACAGGAACGCCATTGACGGTTTCATCTCCCCATGCGTGTTTTTCTACAAAATTAGAAAGACCGCTGAGACGGCCGCTTGTTTTCCTGCGAGAACAGTATGACATCAGGGAGGCGCTCAAACCTTGAATGCTTTCCACCATGATTTCCAATTCGCCCGGAGGGCATCTGGGGCGACAAGATCGTTGTGAACTCTCCTTATCTTCTTTTGGATTTCCATCTTCTTCTTCTTCCTCTGAGGAATATCCGTAGGCACTGAACTTCAACATTGCTTCGTCGTTCTTGTTGGTAGATTGATCTTTTGTAGAACTTTAAAGGTGGAAAGAGCGATTAATTTTTTAAGGTTAACTGTTTTTATAGAACCTCCATGAAAAAAACATGAAAAACTCTGAAAATAAATAATCAATGAAATAAAAAATTATATATATAATCTCACAACTTATCCGTTGAATCCTAATGATGCACTTTGTATGCTCCCCTCTGTTTGCTTGTCAGATCCGATCGCGGTTTGTTGCTATTCTACCAAAGCTATTCTCCAAACAGACAAGCAGAAGTTTCGCCTGTCTGTCTCCTGGATCGTAAGCATGAGGTATGTATATATACTTGTATGTATATATACTTGTGGGCACACAAAAGAGTGTGTATATATATTTGTGGGCACACAGTGTAAATAAATAAATTTTAAAATCAATTTTATTTGGATAAAAACTTGAAAAATAATTAAAAAAACAAGCATCATCCTTATAGGGACACCCTTCCAATTAGAGAGGAGGTTTCTTGTTGTTTTGTTTTTTTCTTTAAACCACTTTTCCCGTGAATTGAACTTGGGTTTTTTTTAGAAAAGCCCAATACTTTTTTCATTACAATGTCCTAGTGTGAATGTCCTTGTTCACACTACTGCTATCCCTACAATACAGTTGTACTTAGTATTATTTAAAAAAAAATAAAAAATTCAATATGGTTTTGAACATCAAATGGTTAACAACTAAGGGTAGGAGTCTAATTGCACAGTTGAGTTTAAATTATTATATAGGTCTTATAATATAATATTCTTTTTCAATAGGTTATATGGGATTACAACTACCCTGTATTATAACAACTTTGAAACAAACTTGTACATGTATCCACTTGGGATTGAGACAAACCGTTACAACAACTTGACAATTACACATGTATCCACCCACACTACAACAACTATTTAATGATGCATGTATCTTTTGGAAAAATTTGAACCTTGGCCTCCTCAAGGTTCCTCCTCCTTCTTGAAAGTTGAAGAATATAACCCTATTGAATTTCTTATTATATATATATATATATATTTGTACTTTTGTGGGTTTAGAATAATTTCTATATTCTCATAGCAACATAAAATTAGTTGCAACCTAAGAGGAAGTGTGAGCTAAGAGGGAATTCGAGCTAGGAGGAAGTTTAAGCTAGGAGGAAATTCGAGTCAAGAGGGAGTTTGAGTTAGGAGAAAGTTTGAGCTAAGAGGGAATGCAATCAAATATTCACATATTCAATCATGATGGAAGAGTGACGGGTTCATTCATAGTGCATCAATGCTTCAAACCCTTATCAAGATTGCATGAAACATTATTTTAAAAACAATTATTGAAGCAAAGGAACTTTAAGAAAAAGAAGAGATAGGGGTTATTATGATCCAAGAAGGAGTGCAAGTTAAGAACTAGTGAGAGGCAAGAGAGAGAGCAAGTTGGAAGTGAGTGCAAGTCGGGAGGGAGTGTAAGCCAAGAGAGAGTGCAAGCCAAGATTTATTTTTATTTTTTTAATAATTAACATGTTTAAAACTTTAATGATTGATATAATTATTTAATAGGATTTAAAAAGGTTTATATATTTATGACTTGTGTAGTAAATTTTTGTTGGTTTTCCTTATAATTAATACTTTTACGAAATATTGTTTGCTTTCATATTTTTGTAATAGATATCTTTGAGTAATATCAAATTTTTTTATTGGTGGAAAGGATTTTGAAAGGATCCCTGAACCTTGTACAAAGAGAACCAAGGGAAAAATCAAAAATATATTTAACCACTAAGTAAACAAAAATATTTAACCACTTAAACAGAAATTAGAAAAACCAAAGAAGGAGCAGACCAAGGGGAATCAGAGGGGAACCCGACAAGAAAAAATGAACTAGGAAGTGAAACAAAAAACACAACAAACCAGGTTACTTTGGAGTTAACACTTCCATACTTTCCTTCTTGCTGGTTTGATCTAGGAGGATGGCCTTGAACGATTCACTTTTGCTGGAAAAAATAGCTTTGGAAACCCAAATCACATGTTGGAGGCTAGTCATGGCTCTTGTCTCAGACTGGTAAATATTTTCTAGCATTTCAATCAAGATATCCAAAGGGTCACGCATGGCCCTGGCCATGATTTTGGCATTTGTGAAAGATTGATCAAGCTCATGCTCCATGCTATCTGTTGTCACTCACTAGGCTTTATTAGTTGATACAAACATTTCCTTTTTCCTAGCGTATTTATGGGTGAGCTTCTACAGTTGCAAGAATCGTGACTATTCATCACAGCCTCAATAGGCAATTTTTCCTCTTCAAAACATATGAATGGGTTGATAGTCACCTTGTCTACCACTTTCTAGAGCATGTGATTGTAAATAATCAGAAATAGCCTTGGTGCTTGACTTCATACTAAAAAGAACATAAATATATATAATGAAATTATTTTTTATTTATTTAAAATAAAGTTTATTTTATTTTATATTTAAAGGTATTATTTTTCCTAAAACTATAATGGCAAAACAAATACATAAAATATAGTCTTAAAAATGGATTATTTTAAACCTATAAGGAGAGAAAATCCAAATTTTTACTATAGGAGATGTGTTTGTGAGATATATGTACTATTAGGGATGATATGGTATAACTTTAGTGGGCCTAACAATGAAGGCTTTAGAAATCTAAATGGGAGCTCCAAGTCCAATGAGATTAAATTCACATACCAATCTTGGCTTTTGGATATAACTGATTTAGAAAACCAACTAACAAGCAATATTGTAGCCAACCAAGAATAATTAGATGAAATTGGTGACATGAAATATTTAACAAGACCCATAGAGGTTGACTATAAAATAAATTTGAGAAAAACCTTTGATTTTTAAAGAGCACTAGTCTTTAATAGGCCAAAGCTCCAAGGTGGTGCTCTTGGCAACACTCTTGTAATATTTTCTTCATTCTTATTTTGAGAATACATGTAACCTTAGCTTATTTTGAGAATTCAAAAACCAAAAATGAGTTAGAGAAAATGTATCTTTATGTTTGAAATGTGTTCTATTTTTTTATTATATAGGGATATAAGAAGTTAGTCACTTCTCATACTACCTACCCCTAAGGAGCCATCATGTCAAGGTATCAAATATGCACATACCTGGCTTGATGATAATAAATTTGGAAGAGGTGCATTGTAACAAACTCCCAAATCAAACTAACTACCTAACTTATTAATCTTAATCTAATCTCTCTAATATATTTTTTTATAACTCTATATACATCACTCTTCTTCACCCATCACTACTCATACATGATTCCTTCCATGCAAGAGTACTAGGTGTCACACCCTATATTGAACTATCTCTCTCATTGGCCAGATGAGCTAGTTTCAATTCTCTTTTCTATCCATCAAAAAGTAACAAGCTAGTTCCTTCTCTCACACATTTCTTTTTGAGTGAGAGCCCATAGCTTTAAATGTGTTGACTATCTCTCACTTCCATTAGAGAGATAGATTTCATATTTTAGATCTCATTTTTAACTCATAACCTATAAATACTAATTCCATGTATCTTAAAATTCTATCTTTAAGAACCTTTATTTACCTAAGGAATTTAGGTTCACGTGGCAACACTAGCTCCATAAGCACACCACCCTAAATATTATTGTATCCAACTCATTGCTCAACTATAGGGTTTTAATGGTAAATAAAGTCATAAACACAAACATTCAACATTCTCAATGTACATGCGTTGACCCACCAAGGTGCTAATCTAAAGTTAGTCTCACAGCCAAATCGGTAAGGCTCAATCTCATTTTTAATGCACACGAGTTAGAGAGGAAGTAAAATAACCCCATTCACTCAACTATCAATAAACGTAGTCATTCGATTCCATAACACGAGATTGGAATTCAAATTAATCAATTACATTATGAGACTCATTATCCGGTTAGAGAACAACTTGACATAAGTATTAAAAATACAATCCACTTCTCTTAAAACCAATATCAAGTCTTTATAAAAATTTGGCCAACAATATCTTTGCTAGCACCAGCGCACCACTGGAAATATTCATAGCTCAAGGTACAAGATACGACATGATCAATATGGAATAGTCTCATTTTTTACTATCCTATCTAGATAGACGTTATACTCCAAGGCTTGTAATACATCCCAACAAGTCTTCGTATTGGGAAAGCAATCAAAGTCAAGCTCCAACCGCTACAACTACACATTTCAGAGTCCCTCTCTCTAGTACCTCTGCATCATTTCCATTCTACTAGTAGTCATCCTCCATAGTAGCTCCATTAACCATCGAGAAAGATGCCTTTCAACAGGGATCAGAGATGGTCCATTGCAATCAATAGCAATCCCTCATTTTCTTAGTGGTATAATCTCAACCACCCAAATCACAACATCTTTCCCCATATGGTCTCAATAGAATGCATTGCATAATTTTAACAATTCTAACTAATTCCATAGCACTATCAAGCATTGGGACATTTCCTTTTAGAAATAAAGCAACTATTGTCCAATAAATAATGCTTAACTCAATCATTCCAATTCTATTTACCAAACAGAAACAACCATTTAAATCTTTTGAAAGGTGTTTTAAGTCTTCTTCTATCAAGACATAGAAATCCCTCTTTTACCACATTCAATGAAGGTAAAATAAACAACTTCTTAGTATGTAAAAGAGATCTGCACTCATACAACTAAGGAAATACACATTTTATTTCACAGATATAGCTAATAGACAATGATTCACAGTTGCACATAAAAACAATATATCTTTCCTAGGTTCTATTTTCAAATCCGGAAGAGATCAACTCTCTTCCTAACTAAATCCTGGAATGGAATTTCCTACTCATCAATTGAAAGAAAATATTCATTCAATCCATTATAATCCTGAGATTATCATTTACAATATTTCATCCATAAAGGTCCTTATTCTACAGGCTTAGAGAGAACTCATGACGTGGTTCCTACATTTGTATTGAAGATGACAATCAAAACATCATTCATATACACCAACAACGTCTAGCGAAATCTAGCATTTTGAGTCATATTAAAGTTCTATATTCCTCCAAACCAAAATATATATATCAATTCAATCTAGTTGCTACATCACAATTTGTTCATTTCCTACTCAACAACTATGTTTCCAGCAACAAATGGAATATTAACAATTCAGCCAATTTATTTCATTTATCAGCTTGTTCATTCCCTAGACATACTAAGTTTTCCAATAGTGTCATTTTACTATTTTATTCAATAATAAACTGAGAGAACACAAATCAATAATAATCGTTAATATCATTCACAACCACATGACAACATCCATGAAAGATAAACAAAAGGCTCAATAACCTGGTTTCTTTTTGTAGTATTTTTGGTTTTGGATTCTCTAAGACATTTGACTCTCTTCATATTTGCTTCCTTCACTATATTCCCCCTGACGATACTCTGTCCTCTTCCTTTCAATTTTCCTACTTACCTCTTTTTCTTTTTCCCATCCACTATTATCGTTTGTGTTCTACTCATCCCACTCCTCTATCTTCCACTTGTCTCTTTTCATTAATGAGCACTCTTGGCCAACCATTATCTCTTGATCGACCAACGACCACTCTCAAGCCTCATTCAATTAATTAAAAGAAATAATAGTTCTATCTAAGACACGTTCTCAACTCAACTTTTCAAACGAATAGCAAAGCTTCTTTTCATGGGATTCTCTTTCCTTTAATTGTAACTTTAAATTATTCAAAGCACACTATTTCTTTTTCTAATTAATAAATGAAATTCACTCTTCCTATATTATTTGAAATAAATCAAAAACTCATCTATTCTTATCATTCCAAGCCATTTATCAACAAGAATGAAATATTTTCTAAAAAGAAAAATGCTTAAAGAACATAGGCATTCATTTTCTTTTGCAAACTATGTTATGTAAATTTATGATATGCATCTCCATGAAAAGGGGTATTCTTCCATGTTGCCACCTCAAGTTATCCAACAAATAACCCATCACATCATTTCCCCAAGGTAATATTTTCTTGGTGGTTAAATTATTTCTACCATCGTAAAGGAACCTGTTCCTACAAAAGTGCATTTTCATTAGCAATATCATATTCACATATAAAATGTAGGTATTTACAAAAACCAAACATGGAATTATTCTACATCACTCATTAAGATTCATATCTCATTTTTCTCAATAAGGAACAAGTATTTTGCCTAATACAACTGAAATAGTCCATCATTTCATCCATAAACCATAAAGCAAAACATAAATCCATCAACATGAAATGTCTACCAAGGGGTGGGTCATGACATCATCCCCCCTTAGGCCTAACATAGTCCTTTGTGTTTTAAATCATTGCAAACATTAAATAGTATTTATACAACATTTTCAAATAGAAATGGAAAGTGTTTTTGCATATCCACTACTCTTTCCCAAGTAGCATTCCTTTCGAGTAATGGTCCCACTGAACTTTACACTGCTCCAAAGTTCCTTTCCTCATTGATTTAGATTGGAACTCAAGGATTCTTATTGGTTGAACCTCTATAGCCTCTAGGTTTGCCATCTACAAATTAGAAAAATCCCACACATGATCTGGATTAGCAACATATCTTTTAAGCAAAGAAATATGAAAGGTGTTGTGAATCTTGGATAGATTGGGTGGTAAGGCAAGTTGATATGCCACAAGACTAATATTTTCTATGATTTCAAAGGGTCCGATAAAGTGAGGATCTAGATTTGTGGATTTAATTGCACTCTTTCTTGGTTTTACCCTCAAAAACACCCTATCACCCACAACAAACTCTTTTGGTGATCTCTTAAGATTGGCATAGCTTTTCTATCGATCTACAACTTCCTTTAGCCTTTCTATGATCACTTTCAACTTTTGCTCCATTTATTTGACCATGTCTGGTCCAAGCACAATTTGATCTTCTAGATTATCCCAAGACAATGGTGTCCTACACTTCCTTCCATACAAAGCTTCAAACAGAGCCATGCCTATGGTCGAATGGTGTTCGTTATTGTAGGTAAATTCTACCAGATGCAAGAAATCCTCCCAACAGATTTTTTGATCCATGTAGTACATGTGAAGCATATCTTCTAACACCTAGTTCACTCTTTCAGTTTGCCCATCGATCTCTGGATGGTAAGCAGAACTAATATTCAATCTAGTACCAATGGCATGATGTAAGGATTACCAAAATTCAGATGTGAATTTTGGATCCCTATCTGATATGATTACCTCTGGAAAACCATGAAGCTAAAATATTTCTTTGGAAAATCTATTAGCCACAGTCACAACATCATCCTTGGTGTTCCTGGGTATAAAGTGCACAACCTTGGTCAGTCTATCGACCACTACTAGAATTACATCATGCTGAAACCTATTCTTGGGTAATCCTACGATGAAATCCATCAAAATCACCTACCATTTTTGCATAGGTACATCATGTGGATACAATAATCTAGTGGGATGCATGTGTTCTACTTTTACCTTTTGGTACTCGAGGCATTGAGTGATAAATTTAGTTATGTCTCTCTTCATTCCTAGCTAGAAGAATATCTTTTTCATGTTCTCTCTCATCTTTGCTCCACTTGGATGAGCAGAATATGGAGATCGGTGTGCTTCATTCATGATCATCCTTCTCAAATTTCTAGTTTCAAGAATTACTACCCTATTCTTAAAACATAAGAAACCATCCTTGATGTCAAAGTCCTTGTTTTCATCAGGTTTCTCTTCCATTCTTTCTCGAATTTGGTTGTAGTATGCATCTTGATTTTGCATTTCTTTGACTTGTTCCATTAAGTCAACATGGATGCGAGACAAAACTGCTATATGTCTCCTTCTACTTAACGCATCAATGACTTTATTCTCTTTTCTCTTAATGTACTCAATACCAAAATCATATTCAGCAAGGAATTCCATCCACCTCCTCTGCCTAGCATTGAGAAAAGGTTGAGTAAATATGTATTGTAAACTTTGATGATCTATCTTTAGCTCAAAAGGTCTACCAACAAGATAATATCACCAAATTTTGAGAGCAAACACTACAACTACCAACTCTAAGTCATGGGTTGCATAATTAACCTCATGTATTTTTAGTTTTCTAGATCCATAGGCTATCACTACTTCTTGTGAAAGCACTCCTCCCAAACCTTCTAGTGATGCATCTGTATAGATAAAAACTTCCCTGAGGATCAGGTATATTTAGTATAGGAGGTGTGGTAAGATTTTTCTTGAGCAAACCAAAGGCTTCCTCACACTTATCTATCCACTTGAATTCTTTTCCTTTTCACTGAAGGTTAGTTATTGGTGAGGTGATCTTGGCATAGTCTCTCACATATCACCTATAGTAACCAGTTAAGCCCATGAAGCTTCAAAATTCTATAACATTTATATAAAATTCACACTTGGATAAATTCCCATATAGCTGATTTTTTCTTAATAACTCTAGCACGATCCTGAGGTGCTCATCATGCTCTATCTTGTTTCTGGAATAAATCAAAATATCATCCAAAAATACCAGAACAAATCTATCCAAGTACTTCCTGAAGATGCTATTCATTAAATTCATAAAATTTTGTTGGAGCATTTGTTAAACCAAAAGGTAATACAACAAAATCATAATGTCCATAGCGAGTTTTAAAGGTTGTCTTATGAGTATCCTCCTCACGGATTCTCAATTGGTGATATCCCGATTTCAAATCAATCTTTGAAAATATTGTAGCATATTTTAGTTGATCAAAGAGATCTTCGATTCTTGGTAGAGGATATTTGTTCTTGATCGTTGCCTTGTTCAACATTCTATAATCTATGCATAGTCTCAAGGAACCATCCTTCTTCTTTACAAATAGCACTGGTGCTCCCCAAGGTGATACACTTGGTTTGATCAATCCTTTCTCTAGAAACCCTTGCAATTGCACCTTCAACTCTTGCATTTCTATGGGATTCATTCTATAAGGAGCTCTATGTATGGGTTTTGTTCTAGGTTGAAGCTCAATAGTAAATTCAAATTCCTATTTAGGTGGTAATCCAGGTAAATCTTCTGGAAAAACCTCCCTAAATTCTTAAAGAATTGGATGTTTCTCAAACATCTCTTCTTTTCTTTTTCAATTTCATTTATCTTAACAACATAGACCATTCCTCCTTTCTTTATGGCCTTATTTTAGTTGCATTGCCAACAATATTTGAGGTTGAAAAGCTCCCTATAGACTATACATCCTACTCACAACTCCCCTATCATCTATGTACTCAATCCATCTATCCTAAAAATTGAGTACTACCTTATGCACTTGCAGCCAATCCATTCCTAGGATTATGTCAAAAGCATGCAGAGGTGCTATGTACAAACATCCTATAGTTGTACCACTAGGTAAGGCTATTTATGCCATAGGGTAACATTGATTAACAGAGTAGGTTTATCCTGAACCATACTCAACCTTCCACCCTTTAGCCAATATTCTTAGCCTTTCTAAAAAATATTTAGCTAAACTAGTAGAAATAAAACTATTTGTAGCACCACTATCAATCAAGATTTTAACATTCCTACAAAAAATATTACCTCTGATCACTAGTGGCATCGCTTGACCATCAATATTTTGGTTTCCTATGGCTACATAAATCTTGTGCATGGGCTCCCTAGGTGCAACTTCTGGATACATTGGTTTCTTTCCTTTAGAACTCATCTCTGTTCTTCATGGGCAATTAGAAGCATAATGTGGTCCTCTACAAAGATAACATCCTTCTTTCAGCCCTGGATGTTCTTTCTGCTTCTGTCCCTCTTCTACTTTTCCTGTAGATGGAGAATTATCCTATCCCTATAACTGTCTGTTGTTACCCTTGCTGTTATTTCGGTTCTTCCCCTGGAACATTTTCCTAAACTTCCCTTTCTTCCTATCATTTCCTTGATCCTATTGAGAGATATTCTTGTTTGCCTATTTCTCTTCCCATTTTACAAAACCTACACTATTTCTCTTTTTAGTGCCTCTCTACCTTCTTTATCTAATATTTCATAATCAAAGATGGGTTTAAGATATGTTTCAGCCTTCCTAGCTAAATCATAGGCCTTCTGCAGAGTTGCAAGTTCTCACATATCCACTTCTTATCCAATTCTAGGGTCTGCTCCCAATATGAACTTATGGATCTTCATTTTCTCATTATAAGTAGGTACATATTTCATTAATTTGATAAATATTTGATAATACTTTTCCACTATCCTAGTTCCCTACCAAAGTCTAGAGAATTCTTCAAATTTTTGGGTATAGAAAAGTTTTCCATGAGAAATCTATCTTTGAAGGCTTTTACAAACTTTGTCCATTTTAGGTCAACTACTGCCTCAAGACCTAGTTCATCACTATAAGCTTCCCACCAAGCTAAACCATCACCTTGCAAATGCAGTGTGGCATAAGATGTTCGAGTGCCTGAGGAAAAGTTCTTCATGTTGCAATAGATTTCTATCTCTTTCAACCATACCTTAGCCTTGTCCCCATATTCTTCTCCATTAAATTTGGAAGACTTCAAATGTTTCATTTCCTTGCCCAAATCGACCTCTAATATGACCCTAGCTTGTTGTGCCTTGGTAAGAGGTTCATTTGGCTGACTCACTCTAGGGTTACCCACATGTGTTTCTCGATTCAACATGACATCCAACAATTGTTTTTGGGTTTCTATCTATTCTTGGAGTAGAGCCACTGTCTCAGTAAGATTCTCATTACTAGGATTTTTCCTTTCCCCACTAGGGTTTCCTAAACCCACTTTTAGATTCCTATTTTCCATATTATTTTGTCGTGTCTGCCTAGTCGATGGGGTAGCACTTCCTCTTCTTCTCTTTGGTGGCATTGTCCCTGGCCATACACAAAAGAGGTAGTAAGAATTCATTAGCAATTAGTCCTTCAAATTGCTCCTCTTACTAAATATTTACCCAATCATCTCAAGTAACTTCAAGCAGATTTTACTTCTAATGGGTATTCTATTGGCAAGGTAAAATCTTTTTTTTTTAAGTATGTTTTCTATTACATACAAACCTAATTTTTACGTAGTGAACCTATCCCACTATGAACCATGCTCTGATACCAAATGTAGTAAACTCCCAAATCAAACTAACTAACTTATTATTCTTAATCTAGTCTCTCTCTATATATATATATATATATATATACTCTATATACATCACTCTTCTTCACCCATCACTACTCATACATGATTCCTTCCATGCAAGAGTACTAGGTGTCACACCCTATATTGAACTATCTCTCTCATTGGCCAGATGAGCTAGTTTCAATTCTCTTTTCTATCCATAGAAAAGTAATAAGTTGGTTCCTTCTCTCACACATTTCTTTTTGAGTGAGAGCCCATAGCTTAAAAGGTGTTGACTATCTCTCACTTCCATTAGAGAGATAGATTTAATATTTCTAAGCTCATTTTTAACTCATAACTTAAAAATAATAATTCCATGTATCTTAAAATTCTATCTTTAAGAACCTTTATTTACCTAAGGAATTTAGGTTAACGTGGCAATGCTAGCTCCATAAGCGCACCACCCTAAATATTATCGTATCTAGCTCATTACTCGACTATAGAGTTTGAATGGTAAATAAAGTCATAAACACAAAGATTCAACATTCTCAATGTACATGCATTGACCCACCAAGGTGCTAATCTAAAGTTAGTCTCACAACCAAATTGGTAAGGCTCAATCTCATTTTTAATGCACATGAGTTAGAGAGGAAGTAAAATAACCCCATTCACTCAACTATCAATAAACCCAGCCATTCGATTCCATAACACGAGATTGGAATTCAAATTAATAAATTACATTATGAGACTCATTGTCCGGTTAGAGAACATCTTGACACAAGTATTAAAAATACAATCCACTTCTCTTAAAACCAGTATCAAGTCATTATAAAAATATGGCCAACAATATCTTTGCTAGCGCCAACGTGCCACTGGAAACATTCACAGCTCAAGGTACAAGATACAACATGATCAATATGGAATAGTCTCATTTTTGACTATCCTATCTAGATAGATGTTCTACTCCAAGGCTTGTAATACAACCCAACAAGTCTTCATATTGGGAAAGCAATCGCAGTCAAGCTCCAACCGCTACAACTGCACATTTTAGAGTCCCTCTTTCGGTACCTCTGCATTATTTCCAAACTATTGGTAGTCATCCTCCATAGTAGCTCCATTAACCATCGAGAAATATGCCTTTCAATAGGGATCAGATATGGCTCCATTGCAATCAATAGCAATCCCTCATTTTCTCAGTGGTATAATCTCAACCACCCAAATCACAACATCTTTCCCCATAGGGTCTCAACAGAATGCATTGCATAAATTTAACAATTCTAACTAATTCCATAGCACTATCAAGCATTGGAACATTTCCTTTTAGAAATAAAGCAACTACTATCCAATCGTCAATGCTTAACTCAATCATTCCAATTCTATTTACCAAATAAAAACAACCATTTAAAGCTTCTGAAAGGTGTTTGAGTCTTTTTCAATCAAGACATAGAAATCCCTCTATTACCACATTCAATGAAGGTAAAATAAACAACTTCTTAGTATGTAAAAGATATCTGCACTCATACAACTAAGGAAATACACATTTTCTTTCACAGATATAGCTAATACACAGTGACTCACAATTGCACATAAAAACAATATATCTTTCCTAGGTTCTGTTTTCAGATCCGGAAGAGATCAACTCTCTTCCTAACTAAATCTTGGAATGAAATTTCCTACTCATCAATTGAAAGAAAATATTCATTCAATCCATTATAATCCTGAGATTAGCATTTACAATCTTTCATCCATAAAGGTCCTTATTCTACAGGCTTAGAGAGAACTCATGACGTGGTTCCTACATTTGTACTGAAGATGATAATCAAAACATCATTCATATACACCAACAACATCTAGCGACGTCTAGCATTTTTGAGTCATATTAAAGTTCTATCTTCCTCCAAACCAAAATAAATATATCAATTCAATCTAGTTGCTACATCACAATTCATTCATTTCCTACTCAACAACTATGTTTCTAGCAACAAATGGAATATTAACAATTCAGCCAGTTTGTTTCATTTATCAATTGTTCATTCCCTAGACAAAACTAAGGTTTCCAATAGTGTCATTTTACTATTTTTTTTAATAATAAACAGAGAGAACACAAATCAATAACAACCGGTAATATCATTCACAACCACATGACAACATCCATGAAAGACAAACAAAAGGCTCAATAACCTGGTTTCCTTCTGTAGTATTTCTGAGTTTAGCTTCTCTGAGACGTCCATCTCTCTTCATCTTTTCTCCCTTTGCTATCTTCCCCCCAATGATACTTCTCTTCCTCCTTATCAGTTTTCCTACTTACCTCTTTTTATTTTTCCCATCCACTACTATCATTTGTGGTCTAGTCATCCCACTCTACTATCTTCCACTTGTCTCTTTTCATTAATGATCACTCTTGGCCAATTATTATTCTTGATCGACCAATGACCACAGTCGAGCCTCATTCAATTAATTTAAAAGAAACAACAGTTCTATCCAAGACACGTTCTCAACTCAACTTTTCAAACAAATAGCAAAGCTTTTTTCATGGGATTCTCTTTCCTTTAATTATAACTTTGAATTATTCAAAGCACACTATTTATTTTTCTAATTAATAAAGGAAATTCACTCTTCCTATATTATTTTAAATAAATCAAAACCTCATCTATTCTTATCATTCCAAGCTATTTATCAACAAGAACGAAATATTTTCTAAAAATAAAAATGCTTAAAGAACGCAGGCATTCATTTTATTTTGCAAATAATGTTATGTAAATTTATGATATGCATCTCCATGAAAAGGGGCATTCTTCCATGTTGCCACCTCAAGTTATCCGACAAATAACCCATCACATCATTTCCCCAAGGTAATATTTTCTCGGTGGTTAAATTATTTCTGCCACCATAAAGGAACATGTTCCTGCAAAAGTGTGTTTTCATTAGCAGTATCATATTCACATATAAAATGTAGGTCTTTACAAAAACCAAACATGGAATTATTCTACATCACTCATTAAGATTCATATCTCATTTTTCTCAATAAGGAACAAGTATTTTGCCTAATACAACTGAAATAGTCCATCATTTCATCCATAAGCCATAAAGCAAAACATAAATCCATCAACATGAAATGTCTACCAAGGGGTGGGTCATGACAATGCACCCCATAAATACCCTCTCCTATCATATATAATAGAGGTATGTATAGGGGATGGTAGTTGAATTTATCAAGAAACCACCATTGCCACTTCCTAGAGGACCATCCACATCAAGCTTGATAAGGATGGTGAGGTGATAGGACAAAGACATTATGTAGGGGATCCATCCTTGAGAATATCCTCAGGTAGCATAATCTAACATATGGGGTAGTGTACCATGTAGCTATACCTTTTGATCAACAACCCCCATTGCCTACAAGGACACAATCACATGCCCACTCTAGATCTAGGATATGGTAATCATAGTGATCAATGAGAATGTTATCATCTGAAATAGGAGAAGAAATATTACACACAGGCTCCCAAAGATAGCCAAGGATGATTTTGAGTTGTCTATCCCTAGATTTAGATGGAAGATGAATTTACACACATTTATTGATTATAAACTATTTGTATCATTGAACCATGACATTGTACATATGACATTGATTATAATATACATATTAGCAATTTGGAATCAACTTTGTTGTTATATAATGTGCTTATGATTTAATTGCTTTGGTAATTTATGTTATTTAATGATTTATATTTATAAATACGTGTATTAAATTATGGTAAATTGATGACCTAATATACATGGATTAAGATTATTTATTAGATGTTGATTGTTTATGATTGATTAAAATATTTTAAATAATTAATATGATAAAATGCTTTGGATAATAAGGGATGCATGATACACAATGCAAGATTTATGATGCACCCAAGGGGATTCTACTATACTACCACTATATTACAAATATTTATGCAAATATATACATCTATATACATAGATATTTTCCAAAAGGAACTTTAGTTAGCTTTGTCCAAAAAACTTAGTTTCTATGATACAATGATATATACAAATATGAAAAGTAAATTATTTACCTTTAAACAAATTTCTAAAGGACTTTTGTCTTGCCCATAGGACTTTTGCTTTGACATTTTTATTTAAGTAGATTCCTAATGGGATTTTTTCTCACCCATGGAACTTTTAATTTTCCTTTAAATAAATGCCTAAAATACTTATACCTTGCCCATAGGACTTTTGATTTGATATTTATATGTAAGCAAATCCCTAAAGTACTTCTACTTTTCCTTTAAAAAAATGCTTAAATAAATTTTACATGGACTAATTTAACTCATAGTAAAGTGTCATAAAGGACTTGTAATTGATCGGTGTAGCAAAAAATGATGCCTCAATTAGGAAGAAAAATCCATTTGACTAGTTACCCCACACATGGTGGTACATAGGAAATAATAGGTGATGAGATTGAGATGGCTATAAAAACCTACAAACTTTATAGTATTCATCATGTATCAATTGATGAAAAAGAATATTTTGATTTTATTTTACCATCAATATCTACAAACTTTATAGTATTGATGATGTGATAGGACATTTGTAGTTTAAAATACTTGATTGATAAGGTTTGAGGAAAAGTAGATTGAGATAGATATATTCATGATAAATATATATGGTTGTGCAAACCATGCTTTGGTTCAAAAATATGGGACTAGGAGAATCTACTCATATTAGTCACCTAGTGCAATAAAAAATGAATTTTCCTAACTAGGATTATCATTTTCATGTCATCACCAATCCTTGACTCAATATACAATATGTAATCTAGACATAGATAAGCACATGCATGAAGGTAGATATAGAATCAAGAAACATGCAAGCAATTAGTGATAAGCATCTAAAATAAACATATAGCCAATGCAAACTCAAGTAATACCTTTTAAGATGAATTATGTTTATTTTTTATTTAAGTTTTTTCATCAAGTGTGATGAGATGGTAATTACCTAAACCAAACATAAATATTATGATGAATGAAACTAGCCAATTAGGATCAAATTTCCCTTTGAGCTTGGTTTTGACATTGGTATCCTTTTGATTCTTTTCAATAATAAGAGCATCAACTTCAAAGGAATGATATCATGCATTTTTATACAAATAATTTTAAGCCTTTGTTGATATACCCATAGGTTCTCTAGGGCATGGATCTACTTTTTGTCAAGCAGCTCCAACTGGCTAAGATGAGTGACATGATATTTATCTTTGGAAGAGGATTCCTACAACAAAATATGAAAGGGATGCACCTCTAGATAAAAATAAAATGTTGTTTTAATTCCATAAACCAAATAATAGGGAATCATACTGGTGGGAGTTAAAACACTAGTGTGATTGGCCTACAAGGTACGATACATGTGAAGATGCCAATATTGACTAGTTTTTCTAACAAGCTCATTAAGGATATTGACAAGAGTCTTGTTGGAAGCTTTAGCTTGGTTATTTACTTGAGGATAGTAAGGCATCAAATATTTATGATGAATCTTGTATTTAGCATAAATTTTCTAGACATCCTTATCTTAAAGGGTGTTCCATTGTCAAATGTTAGCATGAAATGGATGTTATAATGCTTAAGGAAATAGTTAAAGATAAACTTGGAGACCTAGAATCCAATAGTTGAGGCTAAATATATGGCTTTGAATTATTGAGTGCAGTACTTAGCCATGAATATGAAATTGTGTCCATGATATGATATCAGGTTGATCTTCCCAATAATGTCTAAGGCCTAAATGGAAAAATGTCAAGACAAATTTAAGGGCTAAATAGCTTGGTATGGATCATGAATAAGGTTTTCATGCTTATGAAACTTATCACACCTCTTAACATACTTGCAAGAGTAATTTTCATGGAGGGCTAGTAATAATTCATCCATAATAATTTCTTGGTGGTGGTGACACCACTAAAGTGACCACTGTATGATCCATCATGCGATTCTTGTATGACTACCTAGGCTCTAGCTAAGGTTAAGCACCTAAGAAAAATATCATCAAAGAAAATATGTATAAGATATATCCAATTATAACATGCCTATAGGTGCATTACTTGAGGTTCATGTGCTCATTATAGTTTAAACCATTAGCTAAAGTACCATACCTAATGAAGATAAAGATATCCTTGTACCAAGTATCAGGAGAAGGATATGCTTTTATAGAAAAACTCTAAAAGGAAGTTAGCTAGAATCTAAGGTTGATGACTCCCTAATATATCGAATGATGATTGTGGCTTATTTAAAATCCAACTCTATGGGGATAAGGGATTTTGTTGTGGCTATAGCATCAACATGGTGATTACAAGACCTAGGGATATCTTCAATGGTGATTTTGTTGAAAGTATCCATGGGTTGAGCGATGATGTATTTGTATGGCTATAGTTTTCTATCTTCCATTTGGTAGAACACCATTGAAATGGTTGACTACAATCTAGGAATATCAAAATACATAGAGGGTTCTAACCTACAAAGCTAATGTTGCACGAATCCCTTGAATAAGGGCTTCATACTCAATAGTGTTGGTATAGAAAAACTTGAGCTTAAAGGACAAATGGATAATCTATTATTGAGGAGTTACCAAGATGACTTTTATTATTTCTCCTTGGACACATAGAGCACCATCAAAGTACAAGGTCCAAGGATCAACTTGATCTACTTCAAGGATAAATACTAACTCACCTAGGAAGTCTACAACTAGTGGATGGTTAACCTCTAAGGGCACAACTACTAGTTGATTAGTAATGATCTATTTTTCATAGAATATTAACTAACAAAATCAAGATCAAATTTTTGAAGTGTGATGACCTCCGTAGTGACTCAACTTAATATGTGAGGCTTGAACATGAGATATTGTAAGGGATCAACCCTCATGATGACAAAAATATTATGGATGAAAATATAGTGTCTAAGCTTCTAGGAAGTGAGCACTATGGTGAGGCAAAGCTTATATAAGAGGTTATAGAAAAAATTGTAATAGACCAAAGTCCTACTATTATAGAAAATGGATTTCTCTCTATGTTGGTCATCATACTACATCAACATATCTCCTAAGACATGGTTTGTTGTTACTATGTATACTAATAAGGATTTAGAGGGGATATAAGGGATAAAAATGAGAGGATATAAGAGGTAGGAATTGAGAGCATAAAATGTTTCTTGACAATAACTATCCTAATTAAAAACTATATCCTTTATTAAAATATTAATGAAAGGTTGATACTTATCAACAAACTAGGAGATGAATCGTGAATGACTTGGATTTTACCCTAGAGACTCCAAAGTTGGGTTAAATTTTTAGGGATGGCATATTGATGATAGGTAATATTTTCTAAGAGTTAAATTTGATGACATATTAGTATATAATGAAATCTAATAGATTATTTGAGGTAACTCAAAAGATTAATTTCTAAGGCTTTAGTCATACCTTGTACTCCTATAGCCATTCAAAGATGTGCCTTAGGTCTCAAAATAGTCTTCTTGGTTTAAATACTGATCAAGAAGATCGTCAATATAGTATTCCACAATGTTATGCATCATACCATGAAATATATGTCATAGCCCTCTAGTGGTTAACTCATTTATTTTCCAATTCGAAAGACATGATTTGATAGCATAAGGTTCCTCATAGTATGGTTAAAGTTATTTTGGATTAGTCCTTAGGGGTGATTTTAATCAGATTATAGCTTGAGAATCTATCCATCAAAGCTATTATTTTTCATCCTTCAACAAAATCAATGGTCATTTTGATATTGGAAAGAGGGAATTTTTCCTTTGCACATGCTTTATTGATGTCCCAGAATTGCATGTAAACTCTAGTGCTACCTATTTTCTTGGCAATAGAGGCAACTAGTGACCCAGTTGGAATAGTCAATGGATTTGATGAATCTGATATGGAGGATCTATTGGATATCCTCTTTGACTAGAAAAGTGACTTTTGGATGTATTTTCATAACTTTTATTTTATGTTTTTTGCATCAGGAGTAATGACTAGATGGTCGATAACTAGAGAAATCAATGTACAATTATGCAAATATGTCACTAAACTTCACTCAAATATTGGTGTATTTCTCCTAATTCAATGATATTGGGATTTTTAGGAGCTCAAATATCAATTTCCATGGTTTCTTTAATTAAAATATGAGACACATATTCCAATGGAGGGGGAGCTAGAAACACTTCTAGGCTCTCAAGATCTATAAGATCTAGCAATGGTTTATTATGATCAATTGGATATGAGATAGAGACATTCATGATTTGAAGAATGATCCACCCAAATAGAAGTCATTTTGGATTAGATAATCCGATGGACCATATTGAGGAGGATCATGTGGGATTTCATCTATCTCATAGTAATCTACACTAGCAATCAACTCAAGATAGGCTATGGTTAGGATATTATCATACTCATCCAAATCCATTTTGTTTAAAAAATAGTGTCATCATGGGGTCCCCTATCAAGAATATTATCTTTTTCTTCACTAAAATGAGACAAAGAGAAAAATTTGACTACATCTAGGGATGTAACCTATCCTATAGTTTCCTAAGCAAGCTTTGGTTTGTAGGAGCTATTTGATGCCATGCTCATGCAAGCCTAGTCCTTGATGTCCCATGTTAGAAAGAATTTATTTTAGAATGGAATACAATTTCGATAAGAAGCATAAAACATAATATAAATTAGTTATAAAATATTTATTATCATGGATTTTGTCATTTTTAACAATATTTATGCAAATAAAGAAGCATATTTTGATTTTCATCATTTAAACCTTGCTACAAAAAGGTAAGCCTAAGGTTCGAGGAGACAAAGGAAGCCTAGATAAGTCCCAAATTTTTTTATTATTATCTTGATTATTAAGGTTAATATTGTTTTGATTAGAGGTTTTACCTTTAGATTTATTGTTATGTGGATTGTTTAAGGTAAAATATTTTAATGCATAAGTGATTGAAAGCTAAGAATAATATGATTACTCAAGAGACAAAGTCAAGGGTAAAGATAAGCTTTAGGGTTCTCAACCTTGATCACCTAGCAGTAGGTAAAGGGTTTAGGGTTAACTAAAATAAGATAATTATTATTCATGTATTCGTATTTAAGGCATTGATGAATATTTGAAAGAATGACCCACATCTTATGGATCCATGGCTTCCCAAGAAAAATAGTGTAGGTTAAGTCACAAGGCATGACATAGAAAATAATTTTATGAATTTGGGGTCTAACTCTTAGGGATAAGACTATAGTACCACTAGCCTCATGTTCCCTATTTTTAAATTTCCTAATAACAATATCAAATTTATTTAGAACTTGCTTTGTTAGCCCAAAATTACTACAAATATTAGGCTATAGACATTGAGACCACAACCATTATTGACTAGAATTCCTTTGATAAATATTTTTTTCATACAGTCTATGATGTATATAATGGTAGATATTCTACCATAGAGGATTGGGGGATAGCATCCTCATGGAATGATGTAGTTGCATGGTTAAACTCAATGGAACCCACCATGAAAGTGATATCATTTGATTGAGATATTGAGGAATACCTTGTTCACTCAAAATTTTAAGTAAAATAACCCTATAGTATGGATAGGACTTAAGAATCTCAAGAAGAAATATTTTGGATTGGGTACTTTTAAGTTGATGAATCAAATTGAAATTACCCTTAGCTTTGTCTCATGATTTAAGGATTAATGAAGGTCATTTAAAGTAGAGAAGTTATTTTTGTGTAAAGTACCAAAGGAGATCTAGAAGATTGATCAAATGAAGAATTATTATGTTGTTTGAATACACCACAAATTGGTATATTATATTGTCCTAACCATTTTTTGGTTTGGAGGTGGGACATTCCTACAATGAATATTATTTGCTGTATTTTATTTCTTACTATGAATGGACAATTTTTTTTAGAAATTTCCAAGGTCTTGATTAGAAGAGGATTGAGAATTAGATATCCTATTAAGAATTTGAATTTTATCAATTAGTTATTGGATTAGGTTCCTTAAGCTAATTCATTTATTGATCACATGACCATTAACATGATGGAAGGAATATTGTTTATAGGGATGAAACCAAAGATTTTTTTCCTTCCACAATATAGAGGATTAGTAGGCAAAAGCTCCACCATTTTAGATTTCAAGAGTTTATTTAGGATGGTTTAAGGAGGTTTGCATAATCAAGCGTACTTCCTCCTAGGTTTTAGTTGTTGTGGCTTCTCTAGGATAAGCTTTTAAAGGTTTTCCATAGCACTAATGTTGTTCATTTAGCTTGATTCTATACTACCATTTAGGTGGGAAGAAGACTTGTCTTCCTCCTTGTGGTATTTGAATTTTAATTTTCCTCTCTTGACAAGGACAATATCTACTCTCTTGGTCATGTCAATGGCATCTTTGAAATAATATACATTGGTCATCTCTAGATAGAAGCCCAATTGCTCATTAATATTAACTATAAATATTTCTAGAAGGTCTCTAGGCAGATGGAAATGCTAGAGTCTCTCTAGCAAGGCTTTCCATCTTGCTAAAAAGTTAACAAAATTCTCATCTTTAAATTTCTAGAGCTAGTATAGGTCACTAATCATAACCTTTTTTTCAATGTGGACAGATATTTATTTAACAAACTTCTTGACAAGATATCTATAAATATTAAGAGAATATATTAGGATTTGGTAATACCATTCTAATGAGCTGCTCTTAAGGCTCTTAAAAAACATTTTTGAGTACTAATGTTTCATCATAAAAAAATATTGATACAAGCAATTTTGAACAACATAAGGTAGTTGATGTGATCTTCCTTCCCTTTATACATTTAAAAGTTGGTATTTTAAAATTTGGTAGGGAAAGGAGGGCTAGCTATATAAGGATCTAAGGTTTGGTTACACATCTCATTGTCAAAGTACTTGTGTCTAGAGGAAGACCCTTGAATTGTGGTCATTTTTTGTTTTAGCAACTCTAATCAAGAGGTCAAAGTTTGAAGTTTGGAAGAAATAGGTTTTGGTTGCATAAAATAAATATGTTGAGAGACAAGAGGAACTTGATAATTGATATAATAAGGAGGTTCATATACTTAGGAATACAATGTTGAAGTGGAATTGTGTGATCTATTCCCAAGGTATTTGAGATGAAAAGGCTAAAATATGAAAGATGAGAGATTGTAGGATTAGGGTTTTGAATGAAACCCATACTCATGCTTGTGATATTAGAGTATTAGAAATTATGATATTTTATGGTACATATAAATAAGAGATGTATCTTATGTTCATTTGGAAAGATACATGATAACTTACATTGCCCTATAATAATTATACAAGAGAAGACAAATATGAATGATGTCCCAAAAAAGACTAGAGGTTTAGTATCTCAACATATACAAAAGTGGTGATGATAGGGGGGTTTGAATCAATGAACTTAGAAGTTGATACAAGAAGGTTTGTATTCAAATATAAAAAGGATGAATCCACTTAATTCAAAGTTAAAACATTGAAGCCAAGTTTTTTGGAACATTCTAATATTGCATCTTCCCATGCAAAGACTCCTAGGTTTCATGGGCTTACTTAAGAAAGGATTCTAAAACATACCTATGCTTCTACAAAAATAAATCCATGTGATGAATAAATATAAAAAACAATCTCCCTTGCTCATCATGGATAGGTGTTAAAGTACACAAGGGGGAGAATTCTCATCTTCTTCTTTGAAGTTTATGTACTTCAAGATAGGTTGGTTATCATAACCTTCCATCAGGGTTAAGGATGATAGCCAATTGATCAGCAGCATTACGGGTTAGGTAGCATCTATCAACCAAGTTTTAGAAGGAAAAGTATTTTAATTAAGTTTATAAATTTGATTAAATAAAGAGACTATGTTTTAGCAACCTTATATATCGTTCCTTCAATATACCAAATATGACCTATATACCTCAAAGTCCTTCTTATACACCGTAGGTGCCTATATAATTGACTTCTCTGTATACCCATTGGTATGTGAGACAAAGATGATAGATGGATTGTCAATAACATGTGGAAGTGACCACATGGATACATAGCCAAGATGATACATGAGGGGTAATAATATGTCTCCTTATTGTTGTGGTTGCTCCACAATTAGCCCCAAAACTTGGGGACCCACCTTTTTATTGTGTTATTGAGAAGTTTGGTATCTTTAGAGCATGAGTTAAGAAAGTCCTATCTTTGACATTGGTATGGCAGTTTGAAAAGTGCCTTGTTGGGTAGCATCTTTTGTTTTTTTTTCTTCGTCTTCTTCTGGAGTGTTTTTGGTCGAAGGTTTTGTACCCTTAAGTATGCATTGCTAGGTTACTTTACAGATTGGAATATCTCTGTTTGTTTGAAGGTACTAGTGTCTAGGGTTAGTTTCATAGATTTAGTTTTTGTTTTAAATCTTAGCTTTTAATCTAGTGTTGCATGTTTGGTGTGGAGTTATAATGGTGTAAGATTTTTGTTTCGATTTATAAAAGAAATAAAAAGTAAAACACTTAAAATTAATTAATTAGAACATTTAAATTGATTAAATCAAAAAATAAGAAATAAATAAATATATATAACATATATTTATATATATCATCTATATTTATATATATTATATATTTATAATTAAAATTAAATAAAACAATAGCATAACGAAAATAAAATAAACAATATATATTATAATATAATAGATATATTGGGAATGAAAATACTAAATTATGATTCTCATTTTATTTAACATTACTAAAGGGGATTTAATTTTAGTGCGTAGGTACAACATGGTCATAGTGGCAAGGGCACTGGAAAAACTAGATAGGATGTAGCCTATCGACGGTTTTTGAGGGTGTAAGGTTTGGGTAATGCGAGCCCTACCTACGAACAACTTAGTAAATTGATAGGGCTGACAACAAGCGCAGGATAAGTTTGGTGAATAACGGGTAAATTGTGACACAGAGTGAATGGATAGTATCCACCCATCCAACATTTTTGACATCGTAGTGGAGGACGTGGTGGCTACGTCAATGTTGATATGGTAGACGGATGCGATGAGGTGTATACTACTACGATGAAGACCATAGGGACTCAGCGACTACTATAAGAACGTGGGCCAATCAGGAAAGCTCATTCGAAAGCTTTGACCGACAGTGAATATGAAACTACAAAATATTTTTCCTCAACCTGGCAGCCTTGTTCAATGTGGTGGATGCTATCTAGTCGGTGCTCGCCAATCTAGATGTGGCTGCAGACATCTAGATAAATCACATCTTAGCTAGGGCTATAATATTTTGAATGTAAATGCTTTTTTTTGATTTTGTATAATAAATCGAAGGCCAAGTCAAAGGGCCTTTGATTTGTTATAATATATCAAAGGGCCTTTGATTTGTTATAATATATCAAAGTTCCTTTGCATTATAGTAAAGGGAAATCCCCTTTGATATTTTGGGTTTCTTTATTTAAAGTTACGTATTATATGATGTGGGAGACATACATAAGTGGAAATTAAGTATTTAAAGCTTTTCTTTAGATTAAAGGCCCTTAGTTGTTTTTTTAAGGGACAAGGGAGGCATAAGGAGTTTTAAAAATAAAAATAAAAAATAAAAATGAA
Organism: Wollemia nobilis; assembly: GCA_028583015.1. Classification (NCBI taxonomy): domain Eukaryota; kingdom Viridiplantae; phylum Streptophyta; class Pinopsida; order Araucariales; family Araucariaceae; genus Wollemia; species Wollemia nobilis. The sequence goes on from JAQPPZ010001192.1 coordinate 1,878,356, forward strand.
TGAAAGAATGAAATAAAATAAAAGAAAATAAAATTCCATTATTTTTTTTTATTTTTTATTTTTTATTTTTAGATATACAAGACATAGGGAAAGTGAAGAGTCAAAGTTTGAGAATGAAAAGCCAAGAGTCAAATTTTATTTAAACCCTTGAGATTTCGTAAAAAAGGGCTGGAAATTTTTTTAAACAGAGATCATTTTTTCTTGAAGAATCATTTTTTCTTGGGAAATACAAACCTTGTGAGAAAAACCAAAAGGAGATTGCATCTAAGGCTACTAAATTTACTATTTATCTTTAATGCATTTCATTTCGATTTGTATCTATGTATTAATATCGTTAAGGGTTATACTAGGTGAATGTTGGAATAAAATGCAAATGTTCTTTGTCCTTTGAGTCTCACACTTGGTCTAACTTGATTGTGTTTTCTGCAAGTCCTTTAGATCAAGTTACCTCTAGATTTATCTCATAACTTGGGATTTTGCAGGGAGGGGATTGTGATACCAAAATCTAATGTCATTTTGTTGTTTTCCAGTTGTTTTGTAGATATTTTTTGTTGATTTATTTTCTGCAACTAGTTTAATTCGTTTTCATTTTTGCTCATTATTTTCTTTGATTCTAGTCATTTTTGAAATTTTTGTTTTCATTTTCTTTACATTCTGGTCATTTCCAGAATTTTTGCACCTATTTTTCTTTCCATTCTGGTCGTTCCAGAATTTTTGCATTTAATTTCATTTTATTTTGGTCATTCTATAATTTCTACATTTAGTTTCAATCTTTTATTCTAGTCCATTTTCCAGAATTTTATTTTACATTTCTAAACATTTGCTTCTATTTTGGTCCTTATCTAGAATTTTTGCACCTCTAAATTGCACTAATTTTAATTTCTAGATAAAATCAATCTTAGGAGGGAGGGTACTAATGCCAAATTGACATTAATGGTAGATAAAGCAAACGAACACTAACATGCTAACTTGCTAACAAGTACTAACACCAAATTTTGACTTAGCTTTAGTAGAACGCTCATAATGAAGATAAAATAAATCTACTAACTGTAAAAATGAATATCACATTAAAGGTATGGTGTTTAAAATGAAGTGGACTATTCCACACACTTTTGCATTTTACACCTTTAATTTGAAGATAAAAGAGATTGACTAATTGGGATTTAGGGTAAATCAGATTAATATCAAGAGCATTAAAAGGAATCACTTTCACACAAGCAAAGTTCATGTGCACTTCAAGGATTAAAGAGTCATGATCACTAAGCATTGTATGAATTGAATCATAAAGGCCCCTTGTTAACTATCACTTGCATTTTGTGAGACTATTCTGACATATATTTTGTTTTAATTATTTGTCAATTACATGTATGTATGCGGAATGTTTGTCTATCAGAACCTTGGAGAAATTAATGTTTGTATTTAATTTCTTTGCAAGAGGGAGTTTTCATTTAATACACTGATTGTGATGACTATTTTGCAATAGGGAAAAATATTCACTCAATATTTAGATGCTAGAAGGAGGGCCTTCTTTCATAGCTTTGTGATTTATATCATTGATTTTCTAAGAGTTAATGTGGGTAGTTTTTTTTCCACCTTATTATGCTTGCAGGTACAACATCATAAGGTTTTTATTGTGAGTGTTTTATGATAAGTCCTTTAGAAACTTAGTATTTCCAAGATGGATTAACTTGAGTACATAGCTACTAGGTCTAAAACCACTGGGGAAATTATTTTTCAAAGTCTTTATCCCAATTCTAGGAGGTCAAGAAACAAAACTCAAGAGATTGAAATCCCACCCAACATTCTTGATCTAGTGTCATCTTTAGACTCAAGTACATCTAGTGGGTCTACACCCACTTTTTCCATAGCGACAACTACATCGAGTGTATCTATCCCCATCACTACAACACTTTCTATCATTCCCATAAGGCCACCACCATTGAATAACATGGCCCAACAACCCACTCTTTGGCATGGTGTGCAAGGTATTCCCTTGAATATACCTAGGGATGTCCATGACATACCTAGGCATATTGAGAGGTCGCTACCCAAGTTTATACATGATGGTCCCATTACAGCTGAGGAGCATGTCCAAATTTACAAATACTATATGATTAGACAAGGAGTTAATCACAAAGATGTCACTTTTTGACTTTTTTCTACAATTTTGGACCGTATGTCTCATGAGTGGTACATGAATCTTCCTACAGGGTCCATTACTTCATGGGCCCAATTAGAAGCAACTTTCATTAATCAATTCAGATCATTGTTAGATCCTTCTATCATCTATAATCAGTTTGTGTCCTATAAAAGGTTACCTAATGAGCCAATTAGGATGTTCAATGCTAGGTTCTAGAAAATTTACTCGAGTGTAACTTGCCACTTTATGGTAGATACTGTTGTGGCCCTTCAATTATATTTTGGATCTCCAGATACTGTGATAGCCCTATTTTCTAGGATAAATCATTATGTTACAACATTTTCCCTAGCTTATATGGATGCCATGACCATTGAACAACAAATGACATTGCAAGGCATGGGGTTGGCCCAATTGGCCATGATGGGATAGTATGGTCCCTACAGTCAGTTTGCCATGATGAACCAAATTATGGCATCACAAGTACCAATGATGAATGCCATCCCATATAATCAACAAAGTCCATTCATGCCCATGTATTCACCATTTCCTACCTATCCTAACACATCCATTCCACCCACCACATCCATGTTGGCAAATAATCATATGAACACACCTGGATTCAGTGCAATCAATAATCAGTTGACCATACCTATATTTAGTACGATCAATAATCAATTGACCATGCCTGAATTCAGTGTGATCAATACCCAAAGCATAATGACCTACCCGTTGGTCACACCTCTTCAAAGTGTGAATCCTATATGGAACCAAAATACTCAAAACCAAGCCATCATACCCAATCCATAGTGGCTAGCACAAAAAACACATTTGGATGCAGGACCACAGTCCCCCAATAATAAAGGTTTGAGTCTAGGATCGATGAATTGAAGAAGTCAGTTATTAAGCTGACTAATCACTTGGGTCACCAACACAAAAACCCAGTACAATCCTCTGGATATAATCAAAATCACAACCATATAGGAAAGGGACTGTATAATACTCACCCCAATAATGGGTGCGTATCCAATCCTGTAGCCAATCAGGTAGATACCATGGAATATTATGGTGATTTAGAACCCTATGATGAGGAATTACCTCATTGTTGCTAAGGGAAGAAGGATGCTTTAATGATTGAAGTTGTTCACTATCAAGAAAATGAGGAAGGGGAGGAGGATACAAAAATTTTAGGAGAATAAGATGATGAAACTTTGGAAGTCCAAGCCATTAAACATTTTGGGAAAGGAAATCATTGGTATTACACAAGAAGCTCTAAGGATCCCAAAAATTCCTCTACTCCTCCAAACAACCCCTTACTTCCTCATTATGCAAAAGGTGATGTTAATCCACCTCCTCCTATGATTTTTGAAGTATCAAAACCAACACAAAAGATGCCAAATTTTGAAAAATCCACTTACGATTTAGAAGAGGATATGAAAAGACTAGGGCGAATATCTCGATGTTCAAGGTTGCTACACTATTGGGACAAGAGAAATTCTTGGGGAAAATTTTGAATCCATCAAGTCAAATTCATGAGGCCAAAGGCATCGAGTCCCAAGTAGTGTTGAGAAGAGAAAAATGAGAAGTACCTCCTTTTCTCATAACCATTAGAATTGCAGGTAAAAACCTACATAATTGTCTGATAGATTTGGGTGCCTTGAGTAACATCATGCCCCTCGAGATTTACCAAAGGTTATGATTCACACCAAATTCTTCTAAGAGTAAAGTGGTACAGTTAGATAGATCAGTGGTGAATGTGGTTGGAACTTTAGATGATGTCCTGATCCAGATCAATTCAGAACCTAGAGTTCAATATCATGTGGACATACTTGTGCTTAATATCCCTTATAAATATGGCATGGTATTAGGAAGATATTGGAGTAAAAACCTAAATGGATACATAATTATAGATTATTCCCATATGTGGTTACCTTGGAGAGGAGTAGCAAACCGAATCCACCTACCATGGCTCAAATATATAATAAAAAAGTATAATAGATCCAACAAAATTCAATTTACTAAAACTAAGTTAGGGGTCTACAATTTGGACATAGAAGAAGCTACCGAAGAACCTAAAATATAAAACATTTCTTATAGCACTTCGAAAGAGGAAAGTCTGGTTTGGATGTTGAGATTTTATGGATCTAAGTAAAAAAAAGGTGTTGGAGCTAGTATTGAACTTACATGTCTCGAAAACAGCTTATGCTAGCTGCCTATAGATTACAGTTTCTAGCCACCAATAATGTGGTAGAATATGAAGCACTAATTTTTGGATTTCAATTGGCCCTAAGGAATAAGGTTAAGTGCATTAAAGTTTTAGGAGATTTAGAGTTAGTGGTTAAACATGTGAAAGGGCAATATGTGTGTCAGGATAAAATATTTCTTAGTCTTACAATGACACTGAGAGGGGGGGGTGAATCAGTGTAGCTCTTTAAACTTAAATTTACAGCTCTTAGTACCGCAACAATTAAAACTTATTACTAGATACAACAAGTATAACAAAAGAGCATCACACAACACAAGATTTAATGAGGTTCACCAATGTGGCTACTCCTCAAAAATTGACTGCTTGGACTACCATCCAAATATAGCCTTTACAAAGCACCAACTTTACAATCAATTTACCAGCACAAACTGGAAGGAGCACCAACCACTGATTTATCTGCACCAACAGAAAGGGGCACCAACCCCTGATTTACCAACACCAATTGGAAGGAGCACCAACCCCTTATTTATTTGCACCAACAGAAAGGAGCACCAACCCCTGATGCCAAGATGCAACCTAGACTTCAATTTGAATCTATAAGTTTGATAGTAAGATACCTTTGCTTTTGCAAGACCCTGACTAGTATTCTTCACCTTTGCATTCTCTACACACTCTGCTCTCTCTATGCAATCACTTCACACACTTTGCTTCATTACAGTCGAACTTCATGATCATCTTCTCCCTTTTGCACACTCTGCTCCGTTACAGTCAAACTTCACGATCATCTTCTCCCTTTTGTGCACTCTGCTCTCTTTGCAAATTTTGCACTTAGCACGATTCGACACGACTTGCTCTCTGCACGTAATGACCGTATTTCATGCACATTCGACTATGTACTCAATTCTCCAAAAAACCCTCCTTTTATAACAATATTTTTATGATGAAAACCCTAATCTTAGTTGGTTGTAAATCCTAATCTTATTTGGCTTTCATAATAACTGTAAAATCTAATTTTAGTCGGCTGTCATTGGTCTTCATCAACTTCAACTCAAGAAGATGTTCGGTTTATCCATCACTTGATTTCATTCTAGATAGACCCTATAACCGCCATACTAACTTTTAATCACTCTTCATATTTTAGCAGTATGAAATCACTCTGTAACTACCCCTATAAATGTCGTAGTGATTTCGGTCCACTGTCATACTTCTCATTTTAGTTGGGTTCTCCTTCTTGACTTGTGCATTTATGACCTATCGCAAAATCGTGACATTTTTGCCTCTGTAGCTTCTTTTGTTGTTGTTGCCACGAAAATACATGTCACGATATCGCGACACCATACGCTTTCTCTATTATTTTGTCATGATATCGTGACATTTCTGCCTCTATAGACTTTGTATTTTCTTTTGTCGTAATATCGCAACATTTTTGCCTTCATATACTTTGTCTTTGCTTTTATCACGATATCGCGACACTTCTACTTCCATAGACTTTGACTTTGCTTTTGTCGTGATATCATGACACTTTTTCCTTCGTAGTCTTCAACTTATATTTTTTCATGAAATCATGACACTTCTGCTTTCGTACTTAGCTTCTTTTCTTTTGTCGTAAAATCGTGACACTTCTACCTTCAAAGTCTTCTTCTCTACTTTTATCGTGAAATCGCGACACTTCTACTTCTGTACTTTACTTCTTTGTTTTTGTTGTGAAATCATGACACTTCTGCTTTTGAAGTCTTGCTTTCTGCTTTTGTCATGAAATCACGATAGTTCTACTTCTATATGCTTCCTCTCTTTATTTTCTCGCAAAAATGAGACATGTCGCTATATCGCGACACTTCTGCCTTCGAAGTCTTCTTCTCTACTTTTGTCATGAAATCATGACACTTCTGCTTTCGTACTTTACTTCTTTGCTTTTGTCATGAAATCATGACACTTTTGCTTCTAAATTCTTGCTTTCTGCTTTTATCGTGAAATCGTGACAGTTCTGCTTTTGTACGCTTCCTCTCTTTCTTTTTTCATGAAAATGTGACATGTCGTAATATCGTGAGACTTTTCAAACTTACTTTCTCTCTCCTATTTTAGTCACAAAAATGCGGCATGTCACGAAATCATGACACTTTTCTTACTTGTTCTCTTTCTTTGAACTTGTCGTGAAATCATGACACTTTTTCCTGCTTTCTCTTTCTCTTCCAACATGTCGCAAAATCACGACAGTTTTTCCACTTACCTTTTTCTCTTCCAACATGTCACGAAATTGTGACAATTTTTCCTGCTTTTTCTCTCTCTTCCAACATGTCATGAAATCGCAATAGTTTTTCCTACTTTTTCTCTCTCTTCCAACATGTCATGAAATTGTGACAGTTTTTCTTGCTTTTTATCTCTTTCAACATGTCATGAAATTGTGACAGTTTTTCCTGCTTTTTGTCTCTCTTCTAACATGTCACGAAATCGCGATAGTTTTTCTTGCCTACTGTATATGTCGCGATATCATGACACTTTTCTTACTTGTCTTTTTCTTTGATATTTTGCATATGGGCCACTTCGGTCTTCTTGGAAAATCACTGTATATACTCTGAATAACCTTTGAACTCCTATCTTCTGCATCTGAATAGCTTTTGAACTTCCTGTCCACTGCATCAACAGATCTATCTCACTGTGTTGACAACAATGACAATACTGTTGTTGCACCTTGCTCAACAATCAAGTCTTTATAAAACTAGAGTTAAGTATTTGATAGATGAGTTTGATGCTTTCAATATCTCCCTTATCTCTAGGAAAAAAAATTGAATGGCAGATGCTTTAGTAGTAGCTGCAAACATGCTCAAACTTGTGGACCATAAAAAATACAAGAAATTTTTAATTGAGTTAGTGTCATGCCCCTTGATACTAGATAATGTTACTAACTTCCAAGTATTCAATAGTGATAGACACATTTTCAACTTCATCAGTAATTTTGGTATTTTTTAAAATCAGGTGATAGATGAAGATAAGAGACGACAAGAAGAAATAGGTGTGGAAAGTGAAATAACTCAAATTACAAAAAAAATCCAAATGATTTGGTTTCACTAGAAAAGATATTTGATATTGGATATCAAACAAAAAAGGGTAAAGAAGCATGCGATTTAATCAATTTAGGGAGTGCAAAGAATCCATGAGAGGTATTCATTTCTAATGCATATACAAGACAAGAAAAGTAGTCTACCGCTCATGCATTAAAGGAGTATGTGGATTGCATAGCATGGAGTTACAAGGAGTTGAAGACCTATGATCAAAGCATGATAATGCATACGATTATATTAAAAACAGACTCCAATCCTTTAAAAAAGAGACAGAGACATGTCAACCCATTATTAGATCCCCTAATAGAGAAAGAGGTGAAGATATTGCTGGAAGCAAAAATCATCTTTCCCGTTAGACATTCTACATGGGTTGCCAATCTTGTCCTAGTGAGAAAGAAGAATGGAGAGATAAGGCTATGTATTGATTTCAGGAACTTGAACAAGGCTTCTCAAAAGGATAAGTAATCATTAGCTACCATCGATGATATTCTTAAAAAGGTTAATGGGTTAGAAATGATGTCATTATTGGATGATTATTCAAGATATAATCAAATTCTTATTCATCCAAATAATCGAATGAACACAACTTTCACAACAAAATGGGGTACATTTGCATATAGAAGAATGCCATTTGGTTTATTTAATTTAGGTGCCACCTTCCAACGAGCTATGGATTTTGTGTTCAAAGGGATCATTGGTAAGTGTATCATTGTTTACGTGGATGACATTCCTATTTTTCTAAGAAAAAAGAAAATCATGTTAGGGATTTGAGGAAAGTTCTCCAGATATGTAGGGAACATGGGATCTCCCTTAATCCAAAAAAATGCATCTTTGGGGTAACATAAGATCATCTATTGGGAGATGTTATTTATAAGGAAGGGATTTCTATTGATCTAGAAATAATAGCCCCTATACTAGCCATCCCTCCACCCAATAGAAAAAAGGAGTTAAGATCCTTCTTCGATAAAATCAATTTCATAAGAAAGTTTATTTCAAGATTCACAGAGATTGCCAAGACCTTGAATGACATGTTAAAAAAGGATATTCATATCAAATGGACAAATGAAAATAGGGACGCTTTCAAGAGCATCAAGGATGCTATCTCTAGGGCCCCGATTTTAATCAGTCCAGATTATTCAAAGATTTTTTATGTCTATACATTTGCTTCATACCATTCCTTTGTGAGCGTCCTAAATCAAAAGAGAGAAGGTAACATTTAAAACCCCATATCTTTCTTGAGTGATCTTTTGAAGGATGCAAAACTAAGATATTCTATTTTTGATAAAAAAATGTATGCATTGTTCAATACCATTAATAAATTCAGACATTACATAGTTCATAGTAACATTAGTGTTGTAGTCCCTGATCTTGCTGTTAAATATATATTTTTACAAAATAAGCTAGGTGAAATATGGGGAAAGTGGATTTTGACCCTCCAAGAATTTGATCTAGAAATCCAACCCATGAAAATAGTTTGTGGACAAGGTTTGGTCAAGTCAATCACAAAAATTGATCAGTTGATATCATGCCAACATTACAAGGTAGAATACATAACAAACAATTATTGGTATGTTGATATTATGTATTTCTTGCTAAATGGTAAGTGTATATCGTATCTTAATTCTACTCAACATAGAGCCTTGCATTTGAAATTGGAAAACTTTCTCGTTAAGTTTGGTGTTTTATACAGGAGAAACCATGAAGGTATTTACCTTCATTGTGTTAGTCAGGAAGAGGTGACCCAAGTTCTTAAGGATTTCCATGGTACGTATAGAATTGTACATGGGTCAGAAAATGCAACATCATATAATATTCATAGGGTAGGATACTATTGGCTCCACTTGTTCAAGGATGCACACGCTCATGTGAGATCATACCACACATGTCAAGTGGCAGCCAATAGAGAAAGAAATGCAGCAATGCCATTACAATTTGTGGTAGAGGCAAGACCTTTTGCACAATGGGGACTCGATTTTATGGGGGTTATTAATCCTAACTCATTATATTCTCATAAATATATCCTTACTACCATGGATTACTACACTAGGTGGACTGAAGCCATTCCCACTAAGCATGCTACCATAGATGTTATTAAATTTTTAGAGGATAATATTGTGACTCATTTCGGAATGCCCAACTCAATTGTAAGTGATAATGGCTCTAGTTTTTCTTCTCTGCAATTTACAACTTGGGCATATTATAACATGGTAAGCTTGAAATACTTTTCTAATTATTACCCAAAAGGTAACAGTTTAACAGAACCCTCTAATCAAAATTTGTTGTGTAATCAGGAAATTACTTGAAAATAATCCTAGGGATTGGCATAGCAATCTAAAATTCGCCCTTTGGGCTGATAGGATCAGAACAAAATAAGCAATAGGAACATATTTGTATCACTTAGTTTATGGGCAAGATCCTATTTTTCCCACAAATTTAAGGTTACAAACACTGCATTTCATGAAGGAATACATTGGAACCAATGATAAACTTGAAACTAGATTGACACAATTAATGCATCTTGATGAGAAGAGAGATGAAGCTATGCTTCATTTCAACAAACATCAAGATATAGTAAAAATATGGTTTGATAAGAAGTCTAAAATCAAAATATTTAAAATTTCAAATCTAGTATTATTGTGGAATAAAGGGCATGAAAAGAAAGGAGATCATGAAAAATTCTATTGTTTGTGGTTGGGTCCATACCAAGTTTCTAAAATCCTAGGTAAGAATAGTTTTAGACTAGAAACCTTGGATGGAAAATATCTGGCTTTGCCTGTTAACGGGTTATATCTAAAGAATTATTTCAAGGCCTGAATGGTGTACAGTCTTGTACCATATGTATATATATTTTGTGTTTGGTATTTATTTGGTTTTGGTTTTGTTTGTGTGTGTTGCTTTCATTTGCTTTCAAGCATTGTGTTTATTGCTAGTTTATTTTAGATTGTGGACTTTCTATCATAGTTTTGGGTTATTCCTTGGTTTTATGGCAATGTTTTGTAGTTATTAACTTTCAGTCTCTGGCCTGTGTTGGTGTACCTTTGTTTAATAGGTTGGAATACATGAGTTGAAAGTAAATCAACCCAAAAAAAGAGAGAGAAATCTATCGGAGCTCTAGCCCTATTGATTGGTTTTTTCTTTGCTTAGTAGGTTTGAGCACTTGATCTAAAAATTGGTGAACCCAAAAAAATGGGGATGAGTTATTTTGTGATCATGCTCATATTTTGGGACTAAAATGGTGGAAAGTGGAACAATGAAATATTAGCCAAAGCTCCACATGGAACTCACACAAGTTAAATGGTGTTTCTAAAATTAGGAAGGATGAATATATCTTGATCTGTAACCCTAGGCAAAAATATAAAATTCTTCACTTGTAGGCTACCTTACCCTAGTGATGCTTGAAGCTTTGCAAGGTTTGTCTTTTGAAAAAGAGAAAAAATGTTTTATATAAAAAAAATGAGAGAGAAAAAAAAGAAAAAAAAAATAGAGATAATGAGCATCAAAACGTTTGATCAAATAAGTCACAAGATCTAGATAAACTATATTAGGGCTATAGATTCTTGATCGACAGTAGGGTTCTATCTAGATATAGCTTGGGTAAAAGGAAAGGCTTTGCAAAGCATTGAGCAAACACAAGGGTGAGTTAGATAAACTCCATCGGGGTTATGGATGCCTAACTGGTAGTGGGGCTCTATTTATAGCCATTTCGTTATGAGCAATACTCTATAGCCTAATGCAGAAAGGGATGATGGAATCTGGAGGATTTTTAGAAATACAACAAATGAACCACTTTTGCACACACTGAGCAAAGGTAGATGGATTAGTTATTTTCATTTTGAATATTTTCCCCCCCACTTTCTTGAGACATCACTAAATTATTATGTCTCAATGATCTTGTGTATTTTTTTTTCAAGTTGGGTTCTTACCAAAATGCTCAGGAGCATTTCCCAGTAGATTCGTCATTTTTTGTGGCTGCTCCACAACTAGACCCACATTTTTATTGTGTTATTGAGAAGTTTGGTATCTTTGGAGCATGAGTTTAGCGAGTCCTATCTTTGACATTGGTATGGCAGTTTGCAAAGTGCCTTGTTGGGTAGCATCTTTTATTTTTTTCTTCATCTTCTTTTGGAGTGTTGTTGGTCGAAGGTTTCGTACCCTTAAGTATGCATTGCTAGGTTACTTCACAGATTGGAATATCTCTGTTTGTTTGAAGGTACTAGTGTATAGGGTCACTTTCATAGATTTAGTTTTTGTTTTGATTTATAAAAGCAATAAAAAGGAAAACACTTAAAATTAATTAATTTAAATGTAGAACATTTAAATTGATTAAATAAAAAAATAAGAAATAAATACATACATATAACATATATTTATATATATCATCTATATTTATATATTATATATATTTATAATTAAAATCAAATAAAACAAAAGGATAACGAAAACAAAAAACAAAAAACAAAAAAAAACTATATATACATAAAAATATATATATATATATATATATATATATATATATATATATATATATATATATAATAATGAAACTATAAAAGTATCCTTCCATATACTCTTAGATCATTGGTTAGATGAAAGAACTTATGCTAAAATTAATACGTTGACAAAGCTTGGTTTAGATTACTAGCAAATAAGAGTGAAAATGGTGGTAAGAAAATTTTAAAAAAGATAATATCTTAAATATGAGCATATTTGGGAAGACCATCCTCAATTTGTTGATATGATAGTGCAAACATGGAATTATTCAAGAAACTATGGAATATATATATTGGGAATGAAAATGCTACATTATGATTCTCATTTTATTTAACATTACTAAAGGGGATTTACTTTTCATGTGCATGTACAACATGGTCACAGTGGCAAGGGCACTTACAAAACTGGATAGGATGTAGCCTATCAAAATTTTTTGAGGGCGTAAGGTTTGGACGATGCAGGCCCTACCTACGGATAGCTCAGAAAATCAATAAGGCTCACAGAAAGCACAAGGTAAGTTCAATGAATAATGGGTAAATTGTGACACGGAGTGAATGGACGGTACCCACTCGACATTTTCAAAAGCATAGTGGAGGACATGGTGGCTACATCGATGCTGACATGGCGAATGGACACGAGGAGATGTATACTATAGTGATGAATACCATAGGGACTCAGTGGATGTCAGAAGGATGTGGATCAATCGAGAAGGCTCGTTTGAAAGCTTTTATCAGAAATGACTATGAAACCATGTAATATTTTCCTCAACCTGGTAACCCTATTCAACGTAGTGGATGTTATCTAGTTGGTGCTCATCAAGATGGATGTGGCCGTAGACAAAGGGGACTCATTGTTGAAGTATAGGCACGTATGACATGAGGGATATCGTGGGGTGAAACATGGTGTCTACAAAGTTTGAGGTAGTATTGGCAATTTCTTGATGTGGACGTCGAACGGTAGGGAGGTGTAGCATGGATGTGTTCTAGATTTCATCTTCAATGAATGTCCCCTAGATGCACAATGTACCTAGGATTGATATGTTGATTAAAGCCCATTCTGAGTAAGACACATGAGGGATCCCTTTGAGGGATATTTCATGAATGATGTAGTATACATAAATATGCAAGAAGAAGCACACCATGAATATTGTGATATGACATGGAATCTATGTGGCCGACTTGGGTGTGAACTGTTGCCACTCAGCACACAAAAAAAATAATAATTAAATTTCATGCACCTACCAAAGGTTTTGCAAGAAACTCATAAGAACATTCTGGATACACATCACGAAAAACAATGATAAATAATTGTAGGGGGGTATATTTCAACCAAAAGCAGGACTAGGCCCATAACATTGTCCAATAGGAGTGTTACACGAGGTTTATGATGCAGCAATGAATAACTTGGTGGAGTCACAGTATTTCATGGCCATCGACGGATTGCCAAAAATATAGGGTACAACAAATATGGGTGATTACATGGTGCCATGTAACGGATGAGTTAAATAAGACATACATCATGAGGCATTGTGAAGGAGGCTGAGTTTAACATGTGAATGTGATGCTTCGATGTTGGAGAAATTGGAGACATTATGGATGGAGGACCCCACCAGATATATGGCTATAAAGGTAGACCCCATGAAAGGTGATATGGCATCAGATATGAAGGGCAGGCCAGCTTGGCACATCATGCAACATCATTAAGGCAACGAGGGTAATCTCATACACGTGCAAATGCCATAGTGGTTACTTGATAGAACACAGTAGAGTACAGTGCTACTGCAGCTGATGGTTACTAAAAAAATCTTGGAAGTCAGCATCATTCAATATAGAGTCAGGTGGATAGAGGGAATTTGGTACAGTGATAGAAGTAAGCAGAGGCATTTTGAAAAATAGGAAGCCATGATGCCTTGATATCAAAAATCCTAAATATGATGGGCTTTTAAAACAACGTCAAATAGAGGGGTAGAAATTTTTGTTTAGTGTTGTCATTGGTTGTCTAATGAGATAGAATACGAAGGTGAAGAGAGTGGCTTGAAAGTGGAATGGCTCATGGTGGAGATCATAGAAAAACCAAAGACCATCACGGTTGATAACATAGTCCAAGAGCGGGACTCATAAGGAGCTCGGGCATAAGGTATACTGTAAACGTTGAATAATCACATCTTAGCTAGGGCTATAAGATTTTGAACGGGAATGTTTTGTTTTGATTTAGAATAATAAATCGAAAGCCAAGTCAAAGGGCCTTTGATTTGTTATAATATATCAAAGGTCCTTTGCATTAAAGTAAAATGGGAATCCCCTTTGATGTTTTGGGTTTATTTCTTTAAAGTTACATATTATATGATGTGGGAGATATAAGTGGAAATTAAGTATTTAAAGATTTTATTTAGATTATAATATGGAGTGGGGGTTATAGGACATAAATGCTGTTAGTTGTTTTGTTTAGGGACAAGGGAGGCATAAGGAGTTTAAAAAAAAAAATGAATGAAAGAATGAAATAAAATAAAAGGAAATAAAATTCCATTATTTATTTTTATTTTTTATTTTTAGATATACAAGACATACGGAAACTAAAGAGTCAAAGTTTGAGAATGAAAAGACAAGAGTCAAATTTTATTTAAACCCTTGAAATTTTGAAAAAAAGGGCTTGAAATATTTGTAAACAAAGATCAAATTTTCTTGAAGAATCAAATGCATTCATTTTGGCAAATACAAACCTTGTGAGAAAAACCAAAAGGATATTACATCTAAGGCTACCGAATTTACTATTTATATTTAATTCACTTCATTTTGATTTTTATCTTGTATTAATACCATTAAAGGTTATACTAGCTGAATGTTGGAATAAAATGCAAATGTTCTTTGTCCTTTGAGTCTCACACTTGGTCTAACTTGATTGTGTTTTCTGCAGGTCCTTTAGATCAAGTTACCTCTATATTTATCTCATAACTTGATATTTTGCAGGGAGGGGATTTTGATACCAAAATCTAATGTCTTTTTGTTGTTTTCTAGCTATTTTGTAGATATTTTCTATTCTTTTATTTTTTGCAACTAGTTTAATTCATTTTCATTTATGCTCATTATTTTCTCTGATTTAGGTCATTTCCAAAAAAATTGTTTTCATTTTCTTTACATTATGGTCATTTCTAGAATTTCTGCATATAGTTTTCCTTCCATTCTGGTCATTCCAAATTTTTTGCATTTAATTTCATTTTATTTTGGTCATTCCAAAAATTTTGCATTTAGTTTCAGCCTTTTATTCTGGTCCATTTTCTAGAATTTTATTTTACATTTATGTACATTTGCTTCTATTCTGGTCCTTATCCAGAATTTTTGCACCTCCAAATTGCATTAAGTTTACTAACGCCAAATTAACATTTATGGTAGATAAAGCAAACAAACACTAATAGGTTAACTTGCTAACAAGTGCTAACACCAAATTCTGACTTAGCTTTAGAAGAATTATCATGATGAAGATAAAATGAATCTGCTAATTGTAAAAATGAATCTCACATTAAAGGCATGGTGTATAAAATGAACTGGACTATTCCACACAATCTTGCATTTTACACCTTTAATTTGAAGATAAAAGATATTTACTAATTGAGATTCAGGGTAAATTAGATTAATATCAAGAGCATTAAAAGGAATCATCTTCACACAAGCAATTTCACATGCACTTCAAGGATTAAAGAGTCATGATCACTAAGAATTGTATGAATTGAATCATAAAGACCCCTTGTTAACTGTCACTTGCATTCTATGAGACTATTCTGGCATATATTTTGTTTTAATCATCATCAATTACATGTATGTATGTGGAATGTTTGTCTATCAGAACCTTGGAGAAATTGATGTTTGCATTTAAATTTTTTGCAAGAGGGAGTTTTCATTTAATACTCTAATTGTGGTGACTATTTTGCAATAGGGTAAAATATTCACTCAACACTTATGTGTTATGAAAATTTGAGAATTATAACAATAGAATTCCAATAATGCATAATATTACCTAAATGATAATAATAACTTAGATTCAATTGTCAAAAAATCAAATATGTGATAATCAACTCTAGATTCAAATTAATGCAACTCTTTAGCCACATAGAGAGGATAAATTCTCAAAGCCTCTTGGAGAGGGCAAAGTCTCATATGTGTAGTAGACATGATTAAGATATGGATATTAAATATAACCTCAAATATCATCTAACTCTTCCTATTTATAGATTAAATAAATCACTAACCCTAATCCAATGCTCAAGGGTTGACTATATAAGATAATGAAAATAAAAATAGCTAACATGGCTATATTGGAGTCATTACATGTCTTCCCACTATCCTCAAAGCTACAAACGACTATAAAATATTCTTAGGATTCCATGTAGCATATTCTTCTTAAAGGTCCTACCATTTTATGAGGAACTCCTAAATTTGTTAAGATCAAATATGATAAACTCTAGACTACAAAATTGCAGACTACAAAATTGCTTCAAGTTGGAGAGTGATTAAACCTTCTTCATAGAGTACTAGAAAATCTATCTTGGACTAAACCTTTTATTCAATAACCTATTTCAGATAATACACATGAAAAATATGATGGATGTAGAAATATGGATGAATCTCTAAATGATATGCCACTTCATGAATGTGATAAACCACCTTGTAGAGCCTATTCAATTGAGGACTCAACTTCTAACTAGACTTGATCTTCAAGGACAATTGCTTGTAGGGTTACAAGCATAAAAAGACCATATATCATATGGTAAAATATCATTTAGAATGATATGGATTCTATTGGTGCTTCATATATTTCTAGATATAGGTCAAATTATATTTAAGAAGTTGAAGCACAATCTATCAATGTTGTAATAATTTATCTACCTAGGCAACCTTCAAGGACCTTGGAATATAGTCTACCACTGATGGAGGTTTTTAACCATACGATGCTTCAAATGGGAACATCTTGAGGGATGAATGGTAAGAAATATTGTGCCACCATTTATCTAATGAGATATAATACTTATCTTGAACAAAGCAATGAAGGTAAGTACCCAAACATTTATTAACAATATATATCTAACCATCTAAGTGAGGGTAAGAATGCATGCTCAACTTGGTACCACTAAGACAAAATAATTCTTTCCAAAATGTATTTGTGAATACAAGGTCACAATCATTCACAATGATTTTGGGTATACCATGTAATTTAAAAACATAATCAATAAATATCTTGGCCACCTTACTTTATGAATATGGATGCTTTAATGCAAAAAAAATCAGCATACTTGGAAAGGCAATCTAGTACCACAAATAACATAATTTTTTCCTTAGATTTAGGAAGGTCCTCAATAAAACCCATGCATATATGCTCCCACTGGAAATTATGGATATGCAAGGGTTGCAACAATCCAAGAGATTTAATTATTTTTCCTTTGTTATGTTGATGCACCTCACACTCAACCATAAATGTCTTGACATATACTTTTAATACTTTCTAGGGAAAATATTGCTTCACCTGCTAGTATGTTTTCAAGAATCCTAAATGTCTAGCCAAAGGAGATGCATGCAATTCTTGAAGAACATTTGACTTAATAGCTAAATACTAAGGAATATAAATGTGATCCTTTCTACAAAGCACTCCATCAATATATGAGAAATTATAACACAATGATGAGTTTGCCTTCCTTTCCTAATGATCCACACAACCTTTGGATCAAAAATCTAATATTATTGAAATTGAGAAAACCATTATGGAAGAGGACTAGATATGACATTGAAAACAACAACCTTATATCTATAAGACAAGGCATCGACCATCACATTCTCCTTTCCTTTATTGTATTCAATGATAAAAGTATAACCCGAGAGCTTTATCATTTATTTATTTCATTTAAGGAATGAGATATTCTACTCTAAGAAATGCTTACGGATACTATGGTTGTTCTTGATAATGAAAATATGCCCCAATAAATAAGTCCATCAATATTGAGAAGTGGATTTAGACTAAATAAAGGCATATTTTTAGTGAGAGGAATTACAATCTTACCATAGTTGGAGGCTTCTTCTCTAGTAGCATGCGAGTCCTTCTGTTTGAGGAATTACAAATTTTTTAGTGAGAGAAGTGAGAGGAAGTAGTGAGAGGCTTCTTCTATAGTAGCATGTGAGTCCTAAAAATCCATGGAGCCATTTAAGGGATTTGGGCAAGGGCCAATCTTGTACAAATTTGATCTTGTTAGGATCTACCTTGAAACCTTTCTAAGTTCCTATATGTCCCAATTATTCTACCTCCTAGACCCTAAAGAAATATTTTGACCTTTTAATAAAAATAATTCCCTTTATAATAGGTGAAATTTGTCAGCCTGAACTAGATGATCCTCCTAGGACTTTCTATAAATTAAAATATCATCAAAGATAACTAGGATAAACTTGTAAAGAAAAGTATAAAAGGTAGAATTTATGAGATTTTGAAATGTGGAAGGAGCATTAGTGAGACCAAAAGGTATGGTTATGAACCCATAATGATCCTCATGTGTATGAAAATTAATCTTGGGGTTATCCTCTTCCCTCATCCTAATTTTATGAAACCTAGAACGCAATTCCAATTTTGTATAATATCTAGCACCATGTAATTCATCCAATAAATAATCTATAATAGGGATAGGAAACTTATTTATTAATAGTGATCTTGTTGAGAGGATGAAAATAAGGACACATGCATGATGAATTATCCTTGTGGTATACCATAACCACTAGAGAGGAGTATGTACTAATGCTTGGATAAATGATTCCTTGCTCCAATATTTTCTAAATCAACTTTTAAATTTCTAACTTTTTGGGCTAACGATAGTGATAAGGATGCATATTAGGAGGTTAAATTCCTTGAACAATGTGGATGACATGATCATGTGTGCACTTAGGAGGTAGACCTAGGGTCTCACTAAATACCTCATCATAGTGATCATAATGTTTTGTTAATCCAAAGGAATGTTGACTTTTAAGACTTACTACCACAAAATATCATAGGTCTAAATATAAAGAAGCCAGAATAATAAAAGTCTAAATAGTAATAATTAAGAGTAGAATAACATAAATAAGAAATCTAATATGTATATCGAGGCCAATATAATAAGAAATAACATTCACTTATAATATCAAATATGAATGTAAATTGCCAAAATCATTCATGTACTATGCATGAAGAAAACTTACAATATTAATTGCTCAAAATCTATATACAAGTTTTATTCACTTGTATATATCTTCATTTTATAACAAAATACCAAATTGATCTCCATATGACAAATCCCATGACCTTTGGCTTATCATCTGGCCACTTGCATACTAGACTCTTCACTTTCTTCTTACATGCACACACAACTCTATGACACTTGCACACTTCTACCTGCACTCCTAATATAATACACTTTTGCACATCCTCACTTTACATATTTGCATACTTACATACAAGATACTTTTGCACATTCTCTCAATACACACTTGCACTCTAACATACATGAAACTTGTGCATTTCCTAAAAATTGATACTTACATCAAAGGGGAAATATAAATCACTCATCTAAACTATAGACTCAACCTAAATATATTACATATTTACATTTGTAATATGAAGGTAACATGGGGGTACATTTGCATATACCAAATAATGTAATATTCCTCAATGCCCCCTATATTACATTATTTGGTCATTGAAGATTTTAGTCTTAAATCATGGTCTTCATCTTTATCTTCAATCTTCATGTGACCTTGCACTAATCATGATCTCCTACTTGAGATTTATCTTGAGCTTCATTCTTTGATCTTCAATCTACCTCCTTTAGATATTTATCTCAGTATTTAGTATATGATCCTTCTTTGGCTTTAGATCCATGTTTTCTATTATCCTTTCTCTTATGCTTTCTTCTATTCTTCTTTCTTACTCTTTTTTTTTTCATATTTAGTTGTAATTTAAAAGATGGTATTCTTTATAAACATTGGAGCAATAAATCATCACAATAATACGTTTTGGATTTTAATGATTCCTCATTAAAACTTACATAGGTTTCATTTAAATATTATGAGTCATCGTTGTTATCTTTCTTCTCTTGACCTTTTTCTTGAAATATTTTAAATATATGTAATGATAAATATACCATTAAACATTCTTCTCAAGAGAATGTAATGGTATTATGTGAATTCCACCATGTTCCGAAACAATTTTCATGAAGAAAACTTATAAGTGTTGTAAAATTTTCATCTTTTGAATCCTTGAGAAATAAAGATAGTTTTTCTTTTAACATCTTTGATATTTGCATCTTTCCATCGAAGTCATCTATTAAGTTTTGAGAATAAAAATTTAACTTGTTTACCATTTCTTCACTATCTTTATTGAACGCAATTCTAATAATTTCTTCCATGATAATCAAAGTTTGTCATTCTATGATTAAATTATTTTGAAGTAGTAAACCTTATAAATCCCAAGTTATAAATTACTCAAGTAAGAAATTTGTAAATTTTAAATTTCTCTAATTTTTTGATGTTGAAATCCTGTTAACTCCCTAAGTTAAATTTGTAAAACTCTTGATGTCAAATTTTTCTCAAAAAACTTTAAAAATTCAAATATCTTTAAAAAAAAATTAAATCACTCAATAATTTTTCAAATAAATTCAAAATTTAGACTTCAAGAATAAATAATCCTATTAGTAATCCTTATCACTCCATAACTAAATATTAAAAAACTTTTAACTTTAGTATAAAGCCTTATATCTCCCATTTAATAAATTATATATTTAAAAAGCTTTTAACTTTATCAACAATAATCAAAGCATCTAATTGGGTTAAGGTAATGATGCTTACATTTTATTCCACCTTGCTTATCTAACATATATGAAGACTACAATGAATCCAAACCTCTTGATGCCTTAAATAGCATTCAACATTTGCATGTCATTTGAATTGCACATTAGAAAATATGAGTCATTTCTTATGCATTGTAATCAAGCATTATTCTACACATAACGCTCCAATTCTTGCTTCAATGATGTCACTATGTATGACTAAGCTTCCCAAACAATTTTTCTACACTTTCCTCAATCTTCTCACTTCCAAATATGTTATGATTAATCGAATCATCCTAGTGCATTTAGGTTTTATCTTCTTTTGTTACTCTCAACCATTGATGCTACTTAAGCACTTGCTATAAGTATGAGCACTACTTCTTCAAATGGTTATTCATTATTTCAGCTAAGATATATTTTGTTCGTTATTCCCCTTTGATGGCTTTTCACTTCTCCATTCGATGTTCCTTGAATTCTTGTTGTTCTGTATTGTATTACTGTTTAGACTCATCACACTTTTGCTTCCCTCTCTACTACATGAGAGTTGTCGGGAAGCTTCACTCTCAAGTGTTTACCTCTGTTATGTGAGTAATATTAGGATGCTTCACTCTCAAGTGATTTCATATCTACATGAGTGTTGCTAGAGTGCTTAACTCTCGAGTGCTTTCACTACTATGTGAACATTGTTAGGGTACCTCACTCTTTGTTGTTAATCTCTACTATTCAAGCACTTTACCTTAGTGCCTGAAACATTTTACCAAAGTGCTTCTCAAGTTTTGCTAGCCATAGTTTAATCTCCACTTGCTTAAGTGCCTTGAGTACTTCTCTAATGTTATTTTTGTAGACTGTGTTAGAAATATTGAGTTGTCATTGATGTCAAAGGCATAAATATCTTCAAGGATGAAATATTGAGTTGTCATTGATGTATGTTGAGTTGTCATTAATGTTCAAGGCAAATATCTTCAAAGGTGATTTGATGTGCCTTAATATTTAAATAAAATATATAAATATTAAAGAGGGAGGTTTATATTTAAATAAAAGTATTTAAATATATACATTTTTAAATAAAGTGGAAGGTTTATATTTTTAAAATGTTAAAAATTAAATCTGCATGGGTTGACCTCCTTGAGCTCACCATACAAAAGAAAGGTTAAAAATTCAAATATTAAAAATTATGGGCTGACCTCCTTGGGCACCAAAGACAAAATCATATTAATAAGACCATTAATTCACTTTGGCTAAGAGTATGCAATTTTATTATCCTTTGAATGAAAAAGTGCAATGAGTAGAAGATTGACGCACCTTGTCGGAGCCATAACTTGTGAACCATACACCTGTTTGCCTTGAAATTTAACAGGTGGTTCCACATGCGTGTTCTGCATTAGGCTCATCTTTGATGCACCTGACCCTCCAAAAAACATACTTTCAGGACCTAACTCCTCCATCTAGTGTCCCAAAATTAGCTTTTAGAATAGGTTCCTGGGTTTTTTGGGTTTTTTTGAATGTTAGAATTTTATTATCTTTTGTTATACCTTAAGTTGAGACCTAATATTTTAAAGTAAGGTTCATTATCATAAGAGGTATGTGTGCACAAAATTTGTGCACAATCTCAATCATTTCTATTTTTAGCAATTTTTAGAAAAAAAGGTGTTTTTAGGGTTTCTTTGGTTTTTGATGGCTATATGATGGATTGTATTCTTTTGGAGAAGGGGGTGAATTCAGGAATGAGAAGAATATCGAGTCAGAGCTAAAGAAATTTGATAAACAAAAGCTACAGGATTTCAATTTAGTTGAACTCGCAGGAGCTAAGTTCTTTTTCACCAGAGGAGAATGATGCACCTTTTCGGAGCCATAACTTGTGAACCGTACGCCCGTTTGCCTTGAAATTTAATAGGTGGTTCTGCATGTGTGTTTTGCATTAGGCTCATATTTGATGCACCTGACCCTCCAAAAAACATACTTTAAGGACCTAACTCCTCCATCTAGTGTCCCAAAATTAGCTTTTAGAATAGGTTCCCAGGTTTTTTGGGTTTTTTTGAATGTTAGAATTTTATTATCTTTTGTTATACCTTAAGTTGAGACCTAATATTTTAAATTAAGGTTTATTATTGTAAGAGGGATGTGTGCACCAAATTTGGGTGCATTTCGACTCCTTTCTATTTTTAGCAGTTTTTAGAAAAAAAAATATTTTTAGGGTTTCTTTGGTTTTCAATGGCTATATGATGGATTGTATTCTTTTGGAGAAGGGGGTGAATTCAAGAATGAGAAGAATATCGATTTGTAGGTTTCTTCCATTATATTGCATTTGTGTTATGTGATTGAAGTCCATTTTGTTGGTCTCTTGTAGCTGAGTTTACACCAAATATGGAGGAGGAGAGGAGTCCAAATTCGATGGTAGTGATACAATGAAGGATCCATATATTCAGTTGTGCTTCTTTGGTTTCATCCACTAGGGTAGCCTAGTTGAATTCCTAGCTCACGTGAAGCACTGCTATGTAGAAGGTACAAGGGTCAAATCACCCTGGAACCTATTTTGCTATGGTTTTTTCTGTTTGAGGTAGCGTAAAGATAAATTCAAATATCATGTCACACCCCTTTGGTTTTATCCACTAGGGTATCCTAGTAAGTTGCATAGCTTGCATGGAGCACTGCAGTGTAGAAGGTTAAAGGGTTGAATCTCTTCAATGCCCATTTTGCTGAAGAGTTTTAGACAACATAACAAAGGAGTTCAATATTTTTGTGTACATTTTGGTTTCACCTTTTGCAGTAGCTCAGTTGACCACGTGCCTGTGTTAAGACATTGTGATTCTAGAGGTCAAGGGATTGAATCTCATATGTAGTTGTGCAAGGTAATTATAAAGTTTAATTTTTATTAAATTTAATAAAAGGGGAGATATAAGGGTTATGATGTTAGTATAAAGTTGTAATTTTTGCAAATTAATAAAAGGGAGATATAAGGGCCATGTTGTTAGAATAAAGCTTTATTTTGTAAGTTTTAAAAGGGAGATATAAGGATTTATTTTTAAGCTTTATTATGTAGGTTTTTAAAAGAAATGATAATGGTTTAAAGTGATTGATTTGAAATTTAAATCAAGAAGGGCAAAAGAGAATTATTGACTAGATTTGAAAATTACATGCAAGAGGAATACCATCATTATTGAGGCAAATTTGGAGGGCATAGATTTGGAACAAGTCAAGGTGTCAAAGAATATTAAGTACACATATCCACCCAAGCATTCAATTAACAAGGAAGGATAATTCAATCATTTCAAAAATAAGGAAAGGTACACATGATAGTGGAAGAAGAGCAAGGTATTAGCATCTCCAATTCAACACATAAGTTTTGGAGTAAATTTGAGCAGGTTTTGGAGCAGATTTGAGTAGGTTTTATAAGAAGGTTTTAGAGAAAATTTGAGCAAATTTTGTGAGCAGGTTTTTGGAGTAAATTTGAGCAGGTTTTGTGAGCAAATTTTGGAGCAGATTTGAGTAGGATTTATGACTAGGTTTTGGAGCAGATTCAAGCAGGTTTGGTGAGCAATTTTTGGAGCAAATTTGAGCAAGTTTTATGAGAAGTTTTTGGAGTAGACTTGAGAAAGAGGATTGGTGTCCATAAAATTGAGCAAGGGGATTGGTTTCTCCTATGGATTGGTGTCTCTTGTATATTGGTGTCCATAAACTTGAGCAAGGGGATTGGTGCCTCATATGGATTGGTGTCCATAAAATTAAGCAAGGGGATTGATGTCTCCTATGGATTAGTATCCATGAACTTGAACAATGTGATTGGTGTCTCCTATGGATTAGTATCCATGAACTTGAGCAATGTGATTGGTTTCTCTTGCAGATTGGTGTCCATGAAATTAAGCAAGGGGATTGGTGTATCCTATGTATTGGTATCCATAAAATTGAGCAAGGGGATTGGTGTCTACTGTGGATTGGTATCCAAAAACATGAGCAAGGGTATTGGTGTATCCTATGGATTGGTATCCATGAACTTGTATAGGGGATTGGTGTCTCCTTTGAATTGGTTTCCACAAAATTGTATAGGGGATTGGTGTCTCTTGTGGATTAGTGTCTATAAAATTGTATAGGGGATTGGTATATCTTATGTATTGGTGTCCATGAACTTGTATATGGGATTGATGTCTCATGTAGGTTGGTGCCCATGAAATTTATTGAAAAAATTTATAAGCAATATTTTCTCATGGTTTTCTCTTGAAAGGGTTTTTCCATGTAAAATATTTGTCTCTTATGTGTATGGTGATTTGTGTATTGTTTTATTATTGAATTGATATTATTTAAATTTATTACCTTGTAAATAAAAGAGAAAAGTTTTATCTTATACTGTTCACCCCCCCTCTTAGTATAATCTTGTGTTATTCAATTGGTATTAGAGCAGGTTTCTTTGTGAAAGCCTAACCACTTGAAGGAAGATCTTACAAGAACACACATGACTAGCCATGAAGGTTTTTTGTCAAATAGGGAACCACTATTTTATGGGACTAACTATACTTGTTGGAGCATAAGGATGCGGACTTATTTGATGGCACATGGCTATGGTATATGGTAATCCTTTGAGGATGGATTCACACCATCTACAACTTCTCCCACATATAGATATAGCAAGAAACTATTTGAAAATAATACCAAGGAAATGAATGAAATATTAAGTGGGTTATGTGAATCAGATTTTGTGAAATTCATGCAATGCACCTCTGAAAAAGAAATATGGGATAAGTTACAAATAAAATATGAAGGATATGACAAGGTTAAAATGGCAAAACTTCAAACCCACAGGAGGAATTTTGAAGACTTAAAGATGAAATATGAGGAAGATATTTCCAAGTATCTACTTTGAGTTGATGAGGTTGTCAACACCATTCATGGACTTGGATAAAATATTAAAGACTCTAAGATTGTTCAAAAAATCTTAAGGTCACTTCCCATGAGGTTTGATGCAAAGGTTTCAACAATAGAAGAGATGAAGGATCTTAAAACATTAAGCATAGATGAGCTACATGGAATTCTCATAGCCCATGAGAGGAGGATTAAAAAAGATCAAAAATCCAAATGGGAAGCAACATTTAAATATTCAAATAAGATAAATAATAAAGAACCAAAATCAAGTGAAGAATCAAGCAATGGAGAAGAAGCTAAATTTGTGTGAAGGAATAAGAAGGGTCCAAGAAAACATAAGGGTATGTATTCTATTAAATGTTTTAATTGTGATAACCTTAGTCACTATGCATCTAATTGCCCACAATATAGAAGTAGTAGAAGTGGAGAAGAAAAGGAATATAATAATAAAAAAAAATTATCATGAAAAGAAAAACAAGTATGGTCAAAACAAGCATGAGAGGATCTTTCAAAGACACAAGAAAATTTTTTATTTTGAAGAAGCAAGCAGTTCTTCTAGCAGAAGTGATAAAAGTATCTCAAATAGTGAAAGAGAAGAAAACATATTTTGGCCATAGAAGAGAAATAAGATGCTCATGTTGTCAAAAATGAAGAAAAATAAAAAGATTCAAAAAATGAATAAGAATCCATGGTTGACATAGAAGAGGAACTTGTTGTTGCTCTTGAAGAGTTGAAGAGGGTTAGAAAGAAGAACTCAAGATTTAAGGCTCAAGTACAAGAGGATGAAAATACAAAGGTAAAGCTATCACAAGAACTCATTGACCTGAAAATTAAAGTTGAAGAGGCAAAGTGAATTGAAGAAGGTATGGCTGAGAAGTTAAAGACAAAAGAGTTGGAATATGAAAAACTAGAAAATGAAGTGGTCTATCTGAGAAAGGAAGTGGAATTTTCTAATGATAAGCTACATAGGTTTGGGAAAAACATAAAAATCATTGGTGATATTATCAAAATGAAGAGATCTTCGAATATAAATACTGGACTTGGTTTTTAAGAAGGTCAAAGAAAACAAAAGGGGGAGTCAAGCTCAAAAGGAAAAGAGGCATCAAAGAAAATGGTTAAAGAGGAACTTAAGACCTATGTTGATGTATTGAAAAGTGGAAGCATCGAGGAGGAAGAAAAAAAGCATCATAAAGGAACACAGTCCATCACAAAAACAACAATGAGAGTATCATACTAAAATATCCTCCAAGGTAATCAGACAGGTTTTAATATTACTTCCATGATTATTGTTTTTCATGTCACCAAATTGGTCATAAAGTTGTAAATTGTAGGTTTTGTGCTAAGAATGATTTTGGCTTCACCAAGAGTAATTTCAATTCATTTGCACCTCTCATGGACTACAACATCATATGTTATAAATGTAATAATTTGGGGCATACATCTAGATGGTGCAAAACAATGTTCGCTAAAATTTTGAAGTCAAGCAAAAAGGATGTTCAAAATGTTCAAAAGGCTATGTCCTCCAAAGTTTGGAGAAAGAAAATTGAACAAGAATAAGAGCGTAGTAATTTGCGAGTTTTACTCCCATATCATAATTGAACATCTCAAAAAAAGGAGGTAGTGAAGGGGTGTTGTCAAGTGTCTTATATTACAACCTCGAGGAGCCTTTGCCATTGATGTCAAAGGGGGAGGCTTTTAGTAAGGGGGAGCAACTAGTTAAGGGGAGAAGTTTGTGATCCTATTCAATAAATGTCAGTTTCATTGTAGGGTTGCCATTAATGATAAAGGGAGATATTGTTAGAAATATTTAGTTTTCATTGATGTCAAAGGTATAAATATCTTTAAGGATGAAATATTGAGTTGTCATTAATGTATGTTGAGTTGTCATTAATGTTCAAGGCAGATATCTTCAAAGGTGATTTTATATGCTTTAATATTTAAATGAAATATTTAAATATTAAAGAGGGAGGTTTATATTTAAATATATTTTAAATATATAAAAGTTTAAATAAAGTGGAAGGTTTATATTTTTAAAAGGTTAAAAATTAAATATGCATGGGTTGACCTCCTTGAGTGCACCATACAAAAGAAATGTTGAAAATTCAAATATTCAAAATAATGGACAGACCTCCTTGGGCATGAAAGACAAAAGCATATTAATAAGGCCATTAATTCACTTTCTATAAGAGTATGAAATTTGATTATCCTTCAAGTGAGAGAGTGTAGTGATTCAAATACAGAGGAATATAGAAGCACAAATTAGGCAGTAGTGATACGATGAAGGATCCATATATTTAGTTGTTCTTTTATTTCATCCACTGGGGTAGCCGAGTCGATTGTCTGGCTTGTGTGGAGTGCTACTATGTAGAAGGTACAAGGGTCGAATCCCCTCAATGCTTGTTTTGCTATGTATTTTTTGTTTGAGGTAGCACAAATATTAATTCAAATATCATATCGTGCCCGTTTGGTTTTATCCACTGGGGTAGCCCAATTGATTGCCTAGATCACATGGAGTGATGCAATGCAAAAGGTTAAAGGGTCGAATCTCTTTAATATCCATTTTGCTGAAGAGTTTGAGATAGTGCAACTAAGGAGTTAAATATTTTATTACACCTTTTGGTTTCACTTGTTGTAGTAGCTCAATTGGCCACGATCCCGTGTTAGGATGCTATGCTTCTAGATGTCAAGGGATCAAATCTCATCTACGACTGTGCAATGTAATTATAAAGTTTAATTTTTATTAAATTTAATAAAGGGGAGATATAAGGGTCATGATGTTAGTATAAAGTTGTAATTTTTGCAAATTAATAAAAGGGATATATAAGGTTCATGTTGTAAGAATGAAGCTTTATTTTGTAATTTTTAAAAGGGAGATAAAGGAGTTATTTTTAAGCTTTATTGTGTAGGTTTTTAAAAGAAATGATAACAATTTAAAGTGATTTATTTGATATTTAAATAAATAAGGAAAAAATAATAATTATTGACTAGATTTGAAAGGCACATGCAAGAGGAATATCATCATTATTGAGGCATATTTAGAGGGCACATATTTGGAACAAGTCAAGGTGTCAAATAATATTAAGTGCACATATTCACCCAAGCATTCAATTAACAAGGAAGGACAATTTAGTCATTTCAAGAAGAAGGAAATATACACATGACAGTGGAATAAGAGCAAGGTATTAGCATCTCCAAGTCAACACACAAGTTTTGGTGTAGATTTGAGCAGGTTTTGTGAGCAGGTTTTGGAGCATATTTGAGCAGGTTTTATAAGCAGGTTTTAGAGTAGATTTTGTGAACATGTTTTTATAGTAGGTTTGAGAAGGTTTTGTGAGAAGGTTTTGGAGAAAATTTGAGCAAGTTTTGTGAGTAATTTTTAGAGCATATTTGAGCAGGTTTTGTGGGTAGGTTTTGGAGCAAATTTGAGTAGGTTTTAAGAGCAAGTTTTGGAGTAAACTTGAGCAAGGGGATTGGTGTCTCCTATGGATTGGTGTCCATGAACTTGAGAAAGGACATAGGTGTATCCTATGGATTAGTGTCCATGAATATGAGCAGAGGATTTTTGTCTCATGTGGATTGATGTCCACAAACTTGAGCAAGCGGATTGGTGTCTCCTATGTATTGGTGTCTATGAAATTGAGCAAGGGGATTGGTGTCTCTTATGGATTGGTGTCCATGAACTTGAGAAATGGTATTGGTGTCTCATTTTTATTGGTGTCCACAAACTTGAGTAAGGGTATTGGTGTCTCCTATGGATTGGTTTCCATGAACTTGATAAAGGGGATTGGTGTCTCCTGTGGATTGGTGTCCATAAACTTGTATAGGGTATTGGTGTCTCATGTGGATTGGTGTCCACAAATTTGTATAAGATATTAGTGTATCCTGTAGATTGGTGTCCATGAACTTATATAAGGTATTGGTGTCTCTTTTGTATTGGTTCACATGAACTTGTAAAGGGGATTGGTGTATCCTATGGGTTGGTGCGCATAAAATTTATTGAAGAAATTTATAAGAAATATTTTATTATGGTTTTCTCTCGAAAGGGTGTTTCCACATAAAATATTTTTCTCTTATGTGTATGGTGATTTGTGTATTATTTAATTATTGTATTGATATTATTTGAAATTATTGCCTTGGAATGAAAAGAGAAAATTTTTATCTTATATTGTTCACCCCCTCTTAGTATAAGCTTGTGTTATTTAGACTTATCTTTGCTTCTAGCATCTTGAGCACTTATTCTAGAATTGCTTTCTATGGATTAAGCTTCTTTGCTTATGCTTCTTTGATCATTTTTATTTTTTAAGCATCCTCTTCCTATATATCAAATTTCTTCCAACATTCTCTTTCTTTATATCAAGTTGTTTATAGAATTGTCTTGTTGTATATCAAATCACTTCTCTTGCTTTTTATCAACTTGGGTGTTCCATATTTTTATTAGGTTCTAATGCTTCTACTTTGAACTGCTTCTATGATTCTTGGTCTCTTCCAAGCTCTGTTGCTTATTTATTGAAATACTCTTCTGATGCAAGCTCTAGTGCTTCTTATTTGAAATGCTTCTCTTATGCTTGGTCTTTTTCAAGCTCTGGTGCTTCTTCTCTAAAATACTTCTCTTATGCTTGGTCTTCTTCAAGCTTTGGTGCTTCTTCTCTAAGTTATAACTTTATCAGGTTCAAGTAATTCTGCTCTTATGCTCAAGATTTATCAAGCTTGAGTGATTTTATTCTATTCTTAGGCTACTATCATATGATTCTTCTATGTTTGGGTACTATGATGCCCTTCTCTTCTTTTATCTTGACTTCAATATTTACTGCAACTTTTCCTACTCTATGTGCTTAGCTACAAAATAATATTTAATATTAGTAAAAAGTAATTTTTTTTGTTCTTTCTACCACACTTTGCATTCTATTCAAGTTATCTAAAAAAAATTGATCTCTGAAATATTATATTGCTTCTCAATCTTATGGAATCTATGGTGCTTCTCTATTATCTAGGATTCTTAAAACTCCTCAATTATTTGAGAGCTTTGATGCTCTTCAATCCTATGATGTCTTAGATTATATCTAAGAACAATATGATTCTCCTATTTTATAGATAATCCAAAATCAATATCAGGGTGACTATGAATGTCCCCTCATGTCCAAATTTCTCCTAAGTTGACTATCTTAATTAATTCAAGTTGATTCCTAGTCTTCACTGGTTTTCCTTAAACCAAGTGAAAATACCTTAGATTTCAAATTATGGTGACTATTATCTATCCCCTCAATATATACTAAATTAGACCCTTAAAAAATGTCTTCACTACTTTCAAAGTGGATAGACTCTATTTTTTTTTGGTAAGTTAATGGAATTCATTAAAAAATGGCTTTTGAAAGGCACCCCAACGCCTTCTAAATTAGCAAAAATGAGAACAAAAAAGAGGAAACAACAGAGGATAGACTCTAATTTAACTCTATCAAGAATGGAAAAAATTAAATGATGCTAATGGTGGCTAATAAAATAACTATAAAAAATGGATAGAGTTAAATGGTAGCTTTGATACCATTGTTGGCCTTTAATACTTACTACCACAAAATATCATAATTCTAAATATTAATAATGAAGAGTAGAATAATATAAATGAGCAATCTAATATGTATATCTAGGCCAATATAATAATGAAATAGCATTCACTTATAATATCAAATATGAATGTAAATGGCTAAAATCATTCATGTACTATGCATGAAGAAAACTTATAATATTAATTGCTCAAAATATGTATACAAGATTTATTCACTTGTCTATATATCCCTTGTACAATAAAATACCAAATTGATATCTATATGACAAGTCCCATGACATTTAGCTTATTATCTTATCACTTGCATACTAGACTCTTCAATTTCTTCCTACATGCACACATAACTCAATGACACTTGCACACTTATATGTGACACTTACTCTTCTACATGCACTCATAATATAATACACTTGTGCATATCCTCACTTTACATATTTGCATACTTACATACAAGACACTTGTGCACATTCTCTCAATACACACTTGCACTCTAACTTACATGACACTTGTGCATTTCCTACACATTGATACTTACATCAAAGGGGAAATATAAATCACTCATCTAAATTAATACTAAAACCCAATCTATTAATAATTTACATTTGTACCATGAAGGTGCCATAGGGGTACATTTGAATATACCAAATAATGTAATATTCCTCAACAAGGAAGAGCTAGAAGAAATGGTTTTGAATATTGAACCTCCATGCAATTGACTTGGGTAAAGAATCCATAACCATATTTCGAAATATATTTTCCATACTATGTGAACTAACCATATTGGAGAGAAGGGTTGGGTTCCTTGGAGACAAATGACTCTTCCCTTATATATAGTAATGGCTCATTTTGGTAGGACATTCCCTTGAGTGATGTATTGGTGTATTTATGATTGATGCATGATCCTATTTTGTTCTATCAAGATGAGTTGATAGTTGTACTTTATGCTTACTTGAGTTGGATTATGCTATTTTTAGAACATGGTACTGCTGATGAATTTTGTGGTTGTAGGACTAAGTACTCTCATGGGTGGATTGGTATGGGACAACCATCAGAGTTGAGAGAAGTGTGAAGGGGAAATTATTGATTTTCAATTTGATAGCCCACAGGGGTAAAACAATCATGTAGAAATATTTGCATGTCTGTATGTGTGATTAAATGCATCATTGGGCAAGGAGGTTGCTATAAAGGCAAAAGAGTCCTTACCCTTGTGCTTAGGGGTCTCTTGTAGGTGGTTGATAACCTTGTAGTTATCATGATACCTCTTGCATAGAGATTAGTAATGTTGTGCATTAATCTATATCCTTGTTTATTTTTAAATACTTCTTAGTTCAGGCGAGGATAGCTTTTAGCAAGAGCCCTTGTGTTGCTTAGGATCTTAATTTATCATAAGGATGCATTAATACTAGTGTTTCACAATATATAACTTAGTTGGTTGAATATATTTCAAGTAAATACTTATTAATAATGTTAGCATTATTAATACTTATAAATAGTAAATACTAATATTAATAATTAATATTAGCATTAGACAAGAAATTAGTAATAGTTTTAATTAATTTAATAATATGAGTAAATGATTTAATTACTAATACCTTTGCTAAAATAGTATTAGTAAATTAATATTAACCTTACTAAATTAATTTAATAAATAAATATTTTTATAAGGGAGGAAACCTCATTGCAACTTCTTAAAATAATGTCAGCATTGTGGGGTAGATGTTTCAAATTTACTATTGAGTGTTTAATTCATAATGAATAATGGGTTGGAGAACTTAGACAAAAGGGGATAAATGTGGTAGGCATGCATAGCAAGAAGACAAGAAAGTCACCCCAACTCTTGAAATTCTTATTTTCCATTGGCATTATCTTCCTCTACCTCTAAATGCTATTTGATTAAATTGGTTGCCTAGGATTTGGGGGATTTGCTGGTTGGAAGGAATTTTTGAGGTGGGAAGATTTAGGAGAATGTGGAAAAGGTTTTTAGATTGCTATTATTGAGGTAATCCCTTATTTTTTCTCCATGCTTACATGCTTGATCTTCTTTTTTAAAGTTTTCCTTCATTGAAACTGCTTGATTGACAGTCATTTAAATAATCTTCATTTAAGTTGCTATATTTTAACTTTTTGCCATGAATTCAAACATATTTTAATAATATTTAGGTATGGTTTGTAAGTAATTACAACCAAACAATCATGTTTATATTGCACTAGTACATAATGAAAAATATTAAGAATAGGAAGGAAAGAATCTCCATTATTTAGGTTTATGTAATATGTAAAAGACTTGTTGAATATCAAACAATGCATTATTATGAGATGATAAGGAGAACCCTAAGGATTAATGTTTATAAAAACAATCCAAGAAAACCAAAATGGATGTACAATTATTTAAAAACTAGGTAGAACATTTATGGATGAACTGTATTCCCTGTAAATGAAATAGATAGTGTGGTTGGGAAATGCTACCCCATTTCAAAGCATGTCACTTTATTATTGTTAATAGCCTTTGTAGGTTTTCTTTTAAAACCTATTACAAATGTACTTAAATACTTAAAATAAATATTTTTGATCTTTAAAAAGACATTATGATCTCATGAAGAATACTATGCAAATGCTTTTCATATTAGAAAATTTAAATGAGCCAATGTATTTTATAAAGATCACTGGTATCCTATTTAAAAAAATGATGATACTTTAAAACCCATTTTCTTAGTCCTTTTTGGAATTTTATCATGCACTTAGATACTTTAACTTTATTTTTAGTAAGGACAATGCAATTGATTAAGGTTTTGTCCTCTCTTTGGAGGGTCCAAGGTTCAAACTGTGACCATTGATTTACCTAGCGGGTCCTTAATAATTATGGGAAACTATTATTAATATTGAGGATTTTTGTCTTATTATTATTGATTTAATAACATGTTTGTTTAATAATCAATAATAATAGTCTTATTAACTCATATTAATAGGGTTGAATCTATTTATTGATATTAATATAATATTGAAGAACTTCTGAATAACATGCGCTTATACTGAGAGGGGGGTGAACAATATAAGATAAAAAAAATTGTTTTTCAATCCATATGATAACATCAGCAATATTAAAGCAATAAACATTACATAAAGCATCACACACATGAGAGACATGATTTAACATGGTTCACCTAATGTGGGCTACTCCATAGAGAAAACATTCCTTATAAAATTTGCTCAATAAATTATCTTGGGAATCCTTTCCTTATTACAATGTTTATGGACCTCTGTCCAAAGGAGACACCAATCGTTGATCAAGTTTGTGGAAATCTATCCATAGGAGAACTCATTCTCCTTTGCTCTGGTTGGTGATCCTCTTAGAATACTATTGCCTCCACTGCATTAGCTTGTGTATCTCTATCCATAGAAAACTTTGTCCTCACTTAAAAGATCTCTATCCTCACTACCTTGGCTAATGGATCTCTATCCACTGGAGACTACTATCCTTTGCTATATCACCTCCAAAGTCTACTTTTACTCTATTCTATTCTCTATCTCAGATCTGTACTAAACACTGTCCTCTGCATAAATTTTCTCAATCTCTATCTCAAATCTACACTAAACATTGTCCATCGGTCTAGCACAAATATACTCAATATCTATCTCAAATATGCTTAACAAGTTCTCTCTAGAACTTGTATAATATTATCAAAAAGTCTTCACTAAGACTTACCTCAAATCTATCCACAAGTATTCACCAAGACTTACCTCAAACCTATTTGTAAGCTTCCACAAAAGCTCACACAAATCTATCCTTAAGATTTTACAAAATATTACTCAACAAAATATGTTTAAATCAATTGCAAAACTTGCATACAAAATCAACTCAATCTCTTTCAGAAAACCTCTTCAATCACACAAATAAATTTCACTCAAAATTTTATTTGACTCACAGAAGCATATAGAGAATTGTTAGAGACTCAATATGTTTCACACTCTTAATCACTCAATCACTTCCAAACTCTTTTCAACTCACTCTAGAAATAAAGAACAATTTGTATCATAGAACTTGAACTATCACTTCAACACTTTCAATCAATAATTATCAATAAACTTCACTCAACAATCCACTCAGTGAAACACACCTTGCTTTCAAACCCTAAACAAGTGTTTCACAATTCTTTCAATAATTCACATAATGGAACTCAACTCTTGACTCAATATGATTACAAACTCACATACCAATGATACTCAAGTTCTTTCACTAATCTTAATTATGCATATGAGGACTCACTCAACATTTCCATCAATGCTTATCAAACAAGGTTTCTAGCATCACTCTTCATTCTAGAAAACCTTCATCAATCAATATTGGATATCTCAAAACCAAACTAAAAAATGCTTATCAAACAATCCTTTTCACTCCAACTTAGCATTCACAACATCCAATCCAACAATATTTTACTCACAAGGAAGATGTACCCATACCTTTGTTTTGATGGAGATATTTCTTCAAAACCTGTCTTAACCACAATCAAAATTTCTTTGCCAATACTAGGGTTAGGTAGCCACAACCTATCTCAATATATCCACAAAATAGTTTTCCAATAATTATTTTACCATACAAAATATCAAATCTCTTAGTGCACCTTATAATATCCAAACTTACATAATATAAGTCAAAATTTTCATTATAACAAAATACACAACAATTTCCTTTATACACCTTATCACTCCAACTTTATAAAATAAATTTCAATCACCAAAAATTAAAATTAAAATATTTTAATTTACTTTACCTTATAACTCCCTCAAAAACCTTATAGCTTTCAGCTTACAAAACCCTCTAAGCAATTTCTGAAATTCAAAACCTTTGGAGAAATAAAAATGTGTTTAGCATACCTTTCAACTATTCTACCCACAAAACATCCTCAACGAAAATCAAACCCATGACTTAGCTTCTCCAACACCCTAGCCTCAAGATAGGCTACCAAGTGGGCTACGTGCCCACATGAAATCTTAGGCGCACGTTTCCCACTTTATCCTCCTCTTGAAAGTGCCCATGAAAAATGAAAGCCTCTCCACAAGCAAAATGTCAATCGTGTGGATCGAACCCATGATCCCTTCCTTGTAAACCTTAGCACTATCTCAACTGCCACATGCGCTACCGCCACTAATGCATTTATCTATCCACATTAATGGCCTTACACCTTAGTCTACCTCCAATCACTTTGAAATGTGAACTTCTCTTCCTCCAAAAAATATTGCATTCGATTTTTTATTCAAAGGTATTTTTTATTCAAGGACATAGAAAATGAAAATTATTTCCTATATTAATACACATGCTTCTTGTTTTTTACATGTCGGCGAAATTTGAATTATTTTTTAAATATTAAATTTAAAACCTTTGCACCCATTATTAATTTAAATTAAAATTAAAATTTAAATTAAATATTTTGTAAATTGCTCATGGGTTTTTTTAACTTGAACCCTATTTTTTTTCACGTTGTTATCTGGCCCAAAATATTATAATAATATAAAATTATTATTTAATTTAAAATTTCTTCTCCTTATTTGGGTCTGCCTCCTTTGGGCATTTTTAGGCATATAATATTAAAAATAAATATTATATCCTATTCCTTTGCAAGACCTTCTTGCTTTTGGAAAAACCAATCGATGTCCTTAATGATGATCAAATTGAACCAATATGCTTTTGACATCAATTACAACAAAACTACTAAAAATTTCCAACAATATCCCCTTTTATCATTGATGGCAACCCCTTTATTTTGACCATTCATTTTTTTCTTTTCAAAAGTTGCTTTCCCTGAGAAAATGCTCCCCCTGACTGAATGATCTCCCTCTAACTCAAATATCTCCCCCTTTGTCATTAATGGCAAAGGGCTACCTTTGGGAATTGTGGATAATAATGAAACTCTTAGCTTAGCCCCTCCCCCACCTCTTCTTGAGGTGGTTAATTCTGGGGTGGGAGTAAGACTACTCCCAATTTTATTTGAAGATACTCAAGAAGATGTCTGCAATCTGCTCCTTTGTAGTAACATATTCCAACCTAACTTGCTTATTTGTCACCTACTCTCTCAGAAAATGATATTTGATCAAAATGTGCTTGGTCCTGGAATGCATCACTAGATTCTTTGAGATACTTATAGCACTTGTATTATCACACAATATGAGAATAGGGTGATCATACTTTATCTTGAAGTCCACTAAAGTTTACTTCATCCATAAGATCTATGTACAATAAGCAACTGTTGTTATATAATTTGCCACTACTTTGGATAAGGATACTGATGCCTTTTTTTTGCTTAACCAAGAGACTAAAAAGTCTCCAAAAAATAATACCCCTCCACTTGTGCTTTTTCTATCATCAATTTTGTCATCCTAATATGCATTTGTATAAGTTGTGAGAGTGAAAGTATCACTTTTGGGATACCAGAGCCCAAAATCCATAGTCCCTTTTAGATAACTAAGAATCCTCTTTATTGCTACTACATGTGTTTCCTTAGGTGCTGCTTGAAACCTTTCCACTAATCCCACTTCCTGCATGATATCTGGTCTTGTAGCTATGATGTACAATAAGCTACCAATCATAGATCTATATAATTTTGATCTGCATCTAGAGATTCATCATCTTTACTTAATTTACATTCTGTAACCATGGGGGTACTCATCGGTTTACAATCTTCTAGCTTGAATTTCTTTAGCATATCTTTTATATACATGGTTTGTGAAAGAAACACTCCTTTCTCTAATTATGAGATTTGAATTCCAAGAAAGGACAACTCACCAAGCATTAACATCTCAAATTCATTCTGCATGCTATTTGTAAATTTTTGACACATCTTATCATTGTTGCCTCTAAAAATAATATCATAAACATTAACAACCATAATTAGTAAGTCATTCCCTTCATTTTTGATGTATAAGTTATTGTCCAGTATTCCTTTCCTGAAACCTTTTTCTTGAAGGTACTTATCCAATCTTGAGTACCATGCTCTAGGATCTTGTTTTAGACCATATAGTGCCTTCTTCAATCTACATGCATAGTCTAGTTTATCTGTTAACTTGAATCCCTATGGTTGCTCAATATAAACTTCTTCTTCTAGAACACCATTTAGAAATGCTGACTTAACATACATTTGATAAACTTTAAAGTTTTTAAAAATTGATAAGGCTAAGAACATCCTTATAGTTTCAAGTCATGCAACTAGATCAAATGTTTTATCGAATTCAATTCCCTCAACATGTGCATAACCCTTGCACACTAATCTTGCTTTATTTTTGACCACCTGACCATCTTCATTTAACTTGTTTCTGAAAACCCATTTAGTGCCAGTCACATTTTTATATTTTGGTCATGGAACAAGTTACTAAGTATTGATTTTCTCTATTTGATCTAATTCTGCATCCATTGCCTTAACCCATAACTTATCTTCACTTGCCTCATTGAAGTCTTTTGGCTCAATTTTAGATAACAAACATTTTTTTTCTTTTTGAGTTCATGTTATTACCCTTCTCCTTGTCCGTCTCTCATCTAGATTCCCAATGATTAGCTCTCTTGGATGATGTTTCTATACATACCTAGATGGAGTCTTAGGAATAAGTCTTTGTGTTTCTTCCTCTTCTTCTTTTGATTCCTCATGAAACTCCTCTTGACAACTTCCATCTTCCTTATACACAATTTCTTGAACTGGTTCTCTTAATTATATCTTCTTATAAAATGTTATATTTATACTTTCTACAATAGTGTGTGTCCTTTTTTTTTAGCAACTATAGAATTTTCTCTTAGTAGAATAACCAAGAAAAATACCCTCATCACATATTGTATCAAATTTTCCCAAGTTTTTCTCTTCTTGTCTAATGTAACACTTGCTTCCAAAATTTTTGAAGTGTTTTACAATGGTTGGTCTTCCCTTCCAAAGATCATATGGATTCTTGTGATGGTTCACTCTTATTTTATCCCTATCAATGATATAAACTACTATGTTAGCTACCTCCCTCCAAAAACCATCTAAAATCTTGGATTCATTTAACATAGCTCTAGCCATATTTTCAATAGTCCTATTCTTCCTTTCAACAACTCCATTTTTTTGAGGAGTTCTTGCAGTTGAGTATTCTCTTTTGATCCCATGTTGTTCACAATAGTTTACAAATTCATTTGAGGTAAATTCTCCTCCTCTATCTGATCTCAAACACTTAATCCTTTTACATGTTTCATTTTCAACCAACTCTTTAAATTCCTTGAATTTATCAAGTGCTTCTGAATTTTATTTTACGAAGGCTACCCAAGTCATTCTGGAATAATCATCTACAAACAATATGAAGTAACTTTCACCTTGAATACTTTTGGTTCTGGTAGGACCACATAGATCATTATGTATTAGTTTCAATAGCTCAAATGACATAAATCCTTTTGATTTGAAACTAGTTCTAGTTTGCTTTCCATGTTGACAAGGTGCACAAATTGTGTTTTGTGGCCTTTTTAGCTTGGGTAAATCTCTGATAGCCTATTTATTGCTTATGTTCACTATGTTGTCAAAGTTAAAATGAACCATTCTTCTATGCCACAACCAACTCTCATATTATTGTGATAGAAAACACTTTTCTCCTTTAATCTCATTTAACATATAGAGGTTGTTTGTAGTTCTATTTGTATTTGCAATAATTTTTCTAGTTTTAGACTTTCTAATCTCACACCTACTTGGATGAAAGGTAACCATGTTCCCTTTATCACAAAGTTGACTCACACTTAGTAGATTATGCCTCAACCCATTAAAATACAATACATTCTCTATTTTTGTTTTCCCATTGTCTAAAATTAGAGTTTATTTCCCATAAATTTTTAGCAATCCATGATCATCAAATCTTACCGACCCTCCATCAGTTTCTTTGAGTACTAGAAATTTACTTTTATCTCCTATCATGTGACTATAACATCCACTATCAAGATACCATTATTTTCCCTTATACTGAACATGAAGAGTTGTTTGTACTAACATTGATCTAACTTTCTCATCCCCTTTTCTCTCTTTCCTAATTGTTAAAGTTGTATTCTTTTTACTTGACTCAGGCAATACCATTTTACACCATCTAGCCTTATGCCCAAGATTATTGCACTTATAATATATAACATCACTATCCATAAGAGGTGCAAAATAATTTAACTTTCTATTTACATCCTTTTTAACATAACCAGTGCAATGTATAGCTCTATGAACATATTTTTTACATGAAAAAAATAGCCATGGAAGAGAGTATGTAACCTATTTAAATTTCTTAGAAAATATGGTCGAGTTCTTCTTCTTCTTTTGCAATTAACCTTTGTCCATGGTTCTTCTTTGATTTCTTCTTTCCTAATGTATTTTACTTTCATAGTATGAGTCACTTGCTTATCTTTGTTTGAAGTCTCTACTTCTTGAAGGCTTGACTCCTCTTTGTTTCCCAAACTTTATATCTTATAGTACCTTGGTATTTTTAACTTCCTTAGATAAATAATTTATGCTTTATTCTTTTACATTTTGTTTCTCTTGCTCTTAATATATATGGCATATCTTGTTCAATTTTATTTCCCTCTTCTACCTTTATCTTGAGTTCTGTGATCCTCTAATATAAGTTCTATCCTTGATTC
The DNA here is from genome assembly GCA_028583015.1 of Wollemia nobilis. Taxonomy (NCBI): domain Eukaryota; kingdom Viridiplantae; phylum Streptophyta; class Pinopsida; order Araucariales; family Araucariaceae; genus Wollemia; species Wollemia nobilis. Next base: position 1,919,115 of record JAQPPZ010001192.1, read on the forward strand.
TTCATCCTCTTGAATTCAATCCTTCAAAATTGAGTTTTTATTTCTAACCTTTTCAAGGTTCCTGAGAGCAACAAAGAATGCCCTTTTTATGTCAAACATGGTCTCTTCTTCACTCTCTAAATTCATGTGTGTTTCTGATGGATCTTCCTCCAAGTTGTTAGTATTTTCATAGAGAGATCCGCTCAAATACCAATTGAAGAACATGTGCTTATACTAAAAGGGGGGTGAATAGTATAAGATACAACTTTTTGCCTTTCAATCCATATGATAACATCAGCAATATTAAAGCAGTAAATATTACACAAATCATCACACACATGAGAGACATGATTTAATGTGGTTCACCCAATGTGGGCTACTCCACGGAGAAAATATTCCTTATAAACTTTTCTTAATAAATTCTCTTGGGTTTCCTATTACAATTTTTATGGACCTTTGTCCAAAGGAGACACCAATACCCTAATCAAGTTTGTGGAACTCTATCCATAGAAAAACTCCTTCTCCTTTACTATGGCTGGTGATCTTCTTAGAATACTACTACCTCCACTGCATTGACTTGTAGATATCTATCCATAGAAGACTTTATCCTCACTCAGAAGATATCTATACTCAATACCATGGCTAATAGATCTCTATCTACTAGAGACTATTGTCCTTTTATCTATCACCTCTAAAGTATACTCTTACTCTGTTCTATTCTATGTCTCATATATGTACTGAACATTGTCCTCTACTCTACACTAATTTGCTCAATATTTGTCTCAAATCTACACTAAACACTATCCATCGGTCTAACACAAATCTACTCAATATCTATCTCAAATATGCTTAACAAGTTCTCTCTATAACTTTTATAATTTGGTCAACAACTCTTCACTAAGACTTACCTCAAATCTATCCACAAGTCTTCACCAAGACTTATCTCAAACGTGTTTGTAAGATTCCACAAAATCTCACACGATTTTTTCCTTAAAGCTTACTCAACAAAATATGTTTAAACCAATTGTAAAACTCGTATACAAAATCAACTCGATATCTTTCATAAAACCTCTTCAATCACACAAACAAATTTCACTCATAATTTTGTTTTTATCAGAAGCATATAGATAATTGTTAGAGACTCAATATGTTTCACACTCTTAAATCACTTCCAAACTCTTTTCACCTCACTCCAGAAATAAATAATAATTTTTTTCAGAGAACTTGAACTATCATTTAAACACTTTCAATCAATAATGATCAATTAACTTCACTCAACCATCCACTCAATGAAACACACCTTGCTTTCAAACCCTAAACAAGTGTTTCACAATGCTTTCAATAATTCACACAATGGAACTCAACCCTTGACTCAAGATGATTCCAAACTCACATAACAATGATACTCAAGTTCTTTCACTAACCTTAATTATGCATATGAAGACTCACTCAACATTTCCAACAATGCTTATCAAACAAGGTTTCTAGCATCAACCTTCATTCCAGAAAAACCTTCATCAATCAATATTGGATATCTCAAAACCAAACTCAACAATGCTTATCAAATAATCCTTTTTGCTCTAATTTAGCATTCACAACATCCAATCCAACAATATTTTACTCACAAAAAAGATGTACCCATACCTTTATTTTTATGGAGATATGTCTTCAAAACCTATCTTAACCACAATCAAATTTTCTTTGCTAATACTAGGGTTATGTAGCCACAACCTATCTCAATATCTCCACAAAATAGTTTTCCAATAATTATTTTACCATACAAAATATAAAATATCTTAGTGCACCTTATAATATCCAAACTTACATAATATAAGTCAAAATTTTCATTATAACAAAATACACAACAATTTTATTCATACACCTTATCTCTCCAACTTTATAACATAAATTTCAATCACAAAAAATTAAAATTAAAATATTTTAATTTACTTTACCTTATAACTCCCTCAAAAACCTTATAGCTTTCAGCTTACAAAACCCTCTAAGCAATTTCTGAAATTCAAAACCTTTGGAGAAATAAAAATGTGTTTAGCATACCTTTCAACTATTCTACCCACAAAACATCCTCAGCAAAAATCGAACCCATGACTTAGCTTCTCCAACACCCTAGCCTCAAGCTAGGCTACCAAGTGGGCTACGTTCCCACATGAAACCTTAGGCACACGTTTCCCACTTATCCTCCTCTCGAAAGTGCCCATGAAAAATGAAAGCATCTCCACAAGAAAAATGTCAATCGTGTGGATCGAACCCATGATCCTTTCCTTGCAAGCCTTAGCAATATCTCAACTACTACCTACAGTACCACCGTCGGTGGATTTATCTATCCATGTAAATGATCTTACACCTTAGTCTACCTCCAATCACTTTGAAACACGAACTTCTCCTTCTCCAACAAATATAGTGCTTGATTTTTTCATTCGAAGGTATTTTTTCTTCAAGGACATAGGAAATGAAAATTATTTCCTATATTAATACACATGCTTCTTGTATTTTACACGTCGGAGGAATTCGAATTTAAAAATTCAACTTAGATTTTAAATGTTAAATTTAAAACCTTTGTACCCATTATTAATTTAAATTAAAATTTTAATCAAAGATTAAAATATTTTAATTTAAACTAAATATTTTGTAAACTGCTCATGGGTATTTTTAACTTGAACCGTGTTTTTCTTCACCTTGTTATTTGGCCTGAAATATTATAATAATATAAAATTAAACTTGTTTCTCCTTCTTTGGGTCTGCCTCCTTTGGGCCTTTTTAGGCATATAATATTAAAATAAATATTATATCCGATTTCTTTTCAAGACCTTATTGCTTTTGGAAAAACCACTTGATGTCCTTAATGATGACAAAATTGAACCAATATGCTTTTGACATCAGTGACAACAAAACTACTCAAAATTTCCAACAACTTTTATATTATTAATATTTATTTAATAATGTGGTTGATTAATAATCAATATTAATTATGATAAGACAAGGATTATGGTTGGGTTATTAGAAGAGTAATAAACCCATGTTATAAGGAATGGTAAGAAATAATAATGGAATAATGTATTGAAAATATTTCTATATTTAAGAAATGAGGAAATTATTATTATTTAATCATGAAGGGTTGAATAGTAAGTTTACCCAAAGGGATGGATGAGGCTTGTGTAGCTAAGGAATCCATAATTGAGTAAGAGAAGTATAGACTTCTCTCAATATTATATTTTTCTTGCATTATGCATGTTAGGCTTGCATATTCATTCAAAGAGCTATCAAGATCCTTATACTTACATTCAAAAGCTTGATGAAGGAGACCTATCAAGTAGAAGACATTAAAAAAAAGAGTCTAGTGACCATTATGTACTTATATATTGAAATGTAATATTGTATTTGGAGATGAGAAATACTTAAAAGGTATCATGTGTAGAAGTTATGCTATGTAATGATTATGATGAAGGAATGAATATCCTTGTAAACATTCTTGATGTATTGTCATAAATTTTGTTCAAAAAGTGAAATATAAATTATTTTTTTCCTTCTATGTAAAGTTTCTCTGGAAATAATTTGTAGGTAGTTAGACAAATTATTTGTATTTAAAAATGATTATGGATTAGTACAATAAATTGATCAATGCTATTTTTTTATGGTTTTAGATGTTGTTTTATTTCCTTGTATTTAAAAAAAGGAAATACCTAGTTTCTAGTGTTGTGTTGGAATGAAGTACGTAAATTCTCTAGTCTTTATCAATATGATATGTTGATATTAGTATTGAATCTTAGTATGATTTGTTATAGATTTTTTTTTTATGAGAGGCAAATATGTTGAATAGGACCCTTGGGTAAAGAAGGGGTTTATTATGGGTATGATTGTTAAGTGTCATATTAGTTAACCCTAGAGTTGAGTTGCACCCAATCCTAGTTGAGTTTGTGGGTAGACAAATCAACTAGGTAATTTTGGTGAAAGTGTTTTAAAAATCCCTAGCAATGAGGCTTGGGTGACCCTAGAGGTGAGGCTTCAGGTGGTCATAGTGGTGAGGCTTAGGATGTAATTCACATTATCTAAAGTAGTATGGTGGTGGTATATTGTGGGTAGGCAAGTGTGATCATGATCATTATCAGGTGAGAAATAAAAGTCTTAGTTTCATGGGTAGATAGAACTAACTAATCACTAAGGTATTGTACCATAATAATACTATTTAGATGCTAATATGTAGAGTTAGGGGATATACATTACCTTTAATTGATATAAGCCTTAAATAATAATCCCATGTTGTGGTCAAGTTTTCCCATATAGGGTAGTTTAGGGAAATGAGGGGACCACTTATGGCATATTTTCTACTTATGAGGTTAGAATATTGAACCCTAGAACTTATGAGAATTTGGCCACTCCCATCCACTTGAGTATTAGTTGCAATGACAATGAACTTAAGATGGTAATGCCTTAACACTATTGAATTTATTGGGTCATATTAGAGAGTTAGTTAATCCTTGTAGAAAATAAAAAAGTTAAATCTCTCTCCCTTGGGTCAAGAAAGAAGGTCGTTACATATATCCACTTGACATATAATTTTTACTTATTAATAGTAACATCACCAAGCTGATATAGCCATTGTGCTTTGAAGATAACATCTAAACTACTTAGGTTATTATAAAAGTGATTGCCCAATCAAGTATAATCCCCCAATTGGATGTTAAATTTAGTTGTTTGACACAAACATTGAGCAATACCCATTTTTATAATTAAAAATTGAAATTTATCTTGATTTGTATACAAACCCAAGGACTTGACTATATTACTATATATAAATTTATAGGTGCTACCTGAATCAATAAACATATTAACATGTTTTCATTTAGTAAATCCTTGTACCCTAATAGTATGGTGAGCTTGGATTCTAATAAGAACATGATCAAATGGAGGTATGGTGTCATCATCATGTTATACTTCATATACTTTTGTTGGTTGCTCCAATTGCAATGAATATTCATCTTCATATACTATTGTATCTTCACCTTCCACTTGAAAGTTATGACATTTTTCATAGGTCTAATATTAGGGATGGTGAGAATGACATTTGAAATAGAATAATCCTTGAGAATACTCAATATTGTGATAAGGATGATAAGAGTCAAAGACACGTCTATGTTGGGGAATAGAATATTGGAGATTTGTTCTATCACAAAAGCTATACATTGAGCATTATCAAGAGTATAGGAATCAAGCATGTCAACTTCCCACTAAATTTTATCCTTAAGCCTATGGTGAAAGGCTAATACTACCACTGCTAGATTTAATCAATGTATACATGTGAGAAGACTCATGTAATTGGATTAATACTCCATTGTTCCTATTTGCTTTGTTTAAATAAGATGGGCCACATATGATGTAAAGGATCCTTTGTCAAATATTTGAAGAAATCAATCTTTCAAGTTAGGCCACAAAAGAGAACCTCCATGTTTTTGAGACTACCACAATCACCATTCATGATATTGGATTCACAACTTAGAAGCTACCAAAGCAACATGACCTACTTTAGGAACACAACACATGCAAATAAGGCTATTTATCTTGGTCATCTACCCTCGAGTATGGATACCTTAAAATGTGGACATGTCAATACGAGGAAAAAGAACTTCATGAGGCCAATCAAGGAAATTAGAAGCACATCCTATGATGGAATCCAAATCAAAATTAAAGCCTAGGTCATAAGCACCCATAACTAGGGGACCGTGACTTGGTAGTAGTTGTGGAAGAACACTAGTATTTTGTGTCTAATGAATGATAGGAGTTTGTTGTCCCATTATTTATTGTGAACCTTGGACAAGAGGAGGTGTATTAGTGGATATTTATAGGACTCTTTGTATGTTATCCAAGGACTTAGAAATGAAAGTAATTATCTTGTCTTGATTACACAAGGACTTGATAGTAAAATTAAAATTTTGTTCTTGATTCAAAAGATATGCACACAAATTGGTCAATGGTAATGGGAAGAGGATTATCAATTGGATGTGTAGTAGTAAGAGTGACTAGGGGAGGATTATTTAAAGGGAGAAAGGAAGAACCCAAAGTGTTGGGAGGAGATAAATCCATGTTATTGAAAGAAGAAAGAAGACTTTGGTCAAAACTATGGATATTTAGAGAAATGTTGTGATGCTTACTAAGATTTATGGGATGGTACTTCTTTCTGTTCATACACATCATTTGAATGAACAATATACTATAGTAAACCATTGACTTATATCCAACCAATAGTGGAAACAAGTTCATTCATACACTAGGGGTAATTTAAAAAATAAAAAAATACTTGGAATGCTACTTGTAGGGAAATTTTCTCTATAACCCTACTTCACTCAAGAAAAATCCAGTTGAAATTAGATTAGTCTAAAAAGAGTAGTCAAGATATGCCATCCATATTTAGTTAGGAGATGTCTTCCATATTCAGCCAGAAGGAAGGGATGTTAAGAGAAAGGAAGATAATCCCTAAAGCAATGTTTGTTGTTATATCATCAATCAATGTTCAATGCTCATCTTCTAACCAAAGCCAAAAACAATAAGGGCACCAAGGATCATAGGATATTAATTTTCATCTTATAGTCCATGTGGTCCTTTTGATGAAGGAAATAATAGAAAGAAAAAATGCCTTGATGAGATCCAAAGTTAGACATGTGGTGGCTAGTTGGGAGCCCAAAGAGAAATGCACCAATGCCTAGTCAGAGAAGGCCTACCATTTATTGAATAATATACCATCCTAGCCAAGTACACATGGTAGTCATACACACATACTAGAATGCGGTCCACAAGGGCACTTAAGATGATATTCATGTTGGACATTTTGAGTCAAAGTTGTCATTGATGTCAAGGAATGAAGTCATCATTGATGAAAAGCAATATGTCAAGGAACAATGCAAAGGTTAATGGCAAAATAGCTTCATAATTTTTTTAATATTATGTGGAAACATATGAAGGTGGGTTTTTATTAAAACCATGAATGAGCAAAATAAAAGGTTTTTCATAAAAACCCAAGGAAGCTTTTTGAAAAGCTAAAGGAGGTTTTAATATTTATTTTATAAAATATTTAAATTCAAATTGAATTAAAATTTTATAAATAAATATTATTTATACAAAGTGGTAAAATCAAGGAGGCTTTAAATTTTCATAAAAGCCAAAGGTTATAAAATTAATTTATAAAATTTAAATTCTAATTAGAATTTAAATATTTTATAAATTAATAAAGCATATTATAAGGCACCGACGTCAAATTCTAATGCACCCATCGACGTGCATGAAATGGAGGCAAAAAGGTATTTAAACCTTTGCCCAAGCCAAACATTAGGTATTCGATTAAAAACTCCAAAATTTCTATGGTGAGATAGTGCAAGGTTCATGCGAAAGAAAGCAGTGAAGAGGGAGTGTGTTTTTCAAGGCACATGGCAAAAGGAGAAGAGCCAAGGGCTCTAAAGAGCTTAAAAAGGAAGTCAAAGTGCCTTTTGCGCTTTTATGTTGCACGTGGAGCGCTTGGCTCACACGGCTAGCAAGCTACAGCCAAGGCACTAGGAAGGGAGAGAGTGCAGGATCGAATCTTGCAAATTGTGGAAGGGGACTTTTGCCAAGGTTTTTATAAATTTTATTTTTAATTTTTCAATGTGCTAAGGTTTAAGGAGTAATAAGGGTGGTAAATTAAAATCTGATTATTTCCTTGCTTTTCTAAGGTTAGGGAGATATAAGGGAAAAGTGGTTATGATATTTACCTAGGTGATAAATGAATGATTACTAGGGTAATATCATTTTTACCTTAGGAAATTAAAATTGGTTTATTGCATTATTTTTTGCAATATTGAGAAGTAGAAAGTGTCATTTTGAAAGGGTCATTTGATGAAATTATTATTGTTGAATATTGATATTGAGATGGAGAAATAAGGTGTATTATGAAATTGAGTTATCTTTGTATTTTGAAGAGTAACACTTGTTATCTAACCCTTGGTACTTGGCAAAGAAGGAAGTGTTTGTGGTTGTGGTAGATATTTGAGGTTCCTTCATCATCAATAAAAAGGTATGAGCACATTCTTCCATATTTGAGTTGATTGGTTGGTTTTCTAGAAAATAAGTTTAGAGTGAAAAGGACTTGATTAGGGTTTCCTTATTGAGTGTGTTGAGTTAATGCTTCAATATTTTCTAGAATAAAGAGTTGTAGTAAAACATTGTTTTATAAGCATTGTCGTTGAAGCCATTGGTGGTGTAAAGAACTTGAACTAGGGTTTGAAAAGAATATGAGTATCATTGTTATGTGAATATTATCTTATAAGCATTGTTGTTGAAGTGAGTTGTTGAGTGAAGAACTTGAACTAGGGTTTGAAAATAACATGAGTATCATTGTTATGTGAGAGTGGTTGATAAGCATTGTTGGAAATATTTTGAGTGAAGGGGCATATACTTGGACTAGGGATTGCAAGGAAGGATTGTTTCATTGAGTGATTGGTTGAGTAGAATTGGTTGAGCCTAGTCAAGTGGTTGTGTGTGAAGTGATTTTTCAAGTTCTATAAAACAAACTATTATATATTCTAAATTGATTTGAGAAAGTGATTGAGGTGAATGTGAAGCATATTGAGTCTCTAACAATTCTCTGTATATTTCTAAAACAGTGATTGAAAGTGATTGAGCATTGTGATGAGTATAGAGCATATTGAGTCTCTAACAATTCTCTTTATGTTTCTATGAGATTGGACAAGTTTTGTAGTGGACTTGTTGAGCATGTTTGAGGTAAGTCTTTGAGAAGACTTGTGGATAGATTTGGGTAAGATTTTATGGAAGCTTACAATACAGATCGAGAGTAGATTTGGATAAGTTCTTGTGAGGACTTATTGAGTAGATTGGAAACGTTCTAGAGAGGACTTGTGGATAGATTGGTGTGAGATTTTGTGGAAGCTTACAAGGCAGATTTGAGATAAGTCTTTGTGAAGGCTTGAGAGTAGAGTTGATTGATTTATTTGTTCAAACCTTGAGTTAAGGTTTGGGGTAGATCCAATAGAGTTGATTTGAGATTGAGTCAAGCTTTGAGTTAAGGCTTGAGGATAGATTTGTGCTAGACTAAAGTACTATTTTTAGTATAGATTCAAGGATAGATTTTGGTGCATATTTGAGGATAGGTTTGTACTAGACCAGAGATAGAGATTGAGGATAAATTTGTGCTAGATATAAGGACTATGTTTAGTGCATATTTGAGATAGATATTTTGAGGTGATAGAGTTGAGGAAAAATATCTCCAACCACAATAGGGAGGACATGTATATTTTGTAGATAGAGTTCCATTTTCTAAGGTTAGTGGAGGTAGAAGTCTTCTAGAGGATCACCAAAAAGATCAGATATTAGGAGATTTATGTCTCCTGTGGATAGAGATCCATAAACTTGATTTAAGATATTGGTCTCTCATGTGGATAGAGATCCATGAACTTGATTTAGGGGATTGGTATCTCCTTTGGATAGAGGTCCATAAACATTGTAATAGGGAAATGATTCCCAAGAGATTTATTGAGAAAATATTAGTGAAATATTTTCTCCATGGAGTAGTCCACATTGGGTGAACCACGTTAAATTGGTGTCTCTATTGTGTGTGATGATTTGTACATTACTTTGGTTACTGCTATTGATATTGCCATTGATTATATTGGATAATACTATTTGGGAAGGAAAAGTAAAAAGTGATCTTATACTATTCACCCCCCTCTCAGTATAAGCTTGTGTTCTTCAATTGGTATCAGAGCTGGTTCCTTCGGAAAAGGTTTAACAACTTGAAGGAAGATCTTACAAGAACACAAATGGCAAAGAAAGGCAAAGGCAGAACCATGAGACACAAGAAGAAAAGAACATACATGGTCATGAAAGAAAAGGAAGATGAATTTGATATTGTTTTTTTGGAAGAAAAAATGGAAATAGATTCAAGAGATGAATCAAGCAGTGGAGAAAATATCAGATGGATAATGTTTTGTACCAGATGTAGGAATATAGGTCACCATGCAGCTTATTGTCCACAAGAAGGTGAAGAATATTTTGTTTGTGGTCAACTCGGTCATGATGCAGGTTATTGCAATGGGTTTAGTAGTGGTGAAGATGAATATGATATTCTAGAAAATGAAATCCTAGAGGTTGGTTCAAGAAAGGATAATAGGGACAATCAAAATAGGTATGAGGAAAAAACTCTACTTTCAGTATTAGAAGAAAATACTCCTATTGAAGATCAAATAAAAGAGAGAAATTTAGAAAAATAAAAGGAGGAAGCTACTCTTAAGGAACTTGTTAAGTTGAAAAAGGAGAACTTAGAATTAAAGGCTCAAATACAAGAGGATGAGAAATGTAAAACAAAGCTTCTACAAGATCTCTCTGACTTGAAAGATAAGGTTGAAGAGGTAAGGAAAGTTGAAAAAGGTATGGTTGAACAGTTAAAGGTAAAAGAGATAGAATGTGAAAGACTTATGGTTACTCTTGAAGAATTAAAAAGGGAGAACTCAGGATTAAGGGTTCAAGCTCAAGAATATGAGAAAGCAAAAGCAAAGTTTCTATAGGAACTCACCAACTTCAAAATCAAGGTTGAAGAGGCAAGAAAAATTGAAGAAGGTATGGCCAAAAAATTAAAGATAAAATATCTAGAGTGTGAAATATTAGAGCATGAGATAGTTTCACTAAGGATGGAAGTAAAAGGCTCTAAGGACAAGCTGCACAAGTTTGAGGAAAATCCAAAGACTTTGGATAGGATTATCAATGCACAAAATTCATCAATCACCAAAATAGGACTTAGTTCTAAAGAAGAACAAAGGAAATAGGAAGTAGAAAAAGGAGAGTCAAGCTCAAACACTAGAAAAGAAGAAGCGTCAAAATAAGTAAGTAAAAGAGAGAGTGAGACTTATAAGGATGAGTTGGACAATAGAAAGTTCAACAAGAATAGGAACAATGCACCAGGAAGAAATAGATGGAACAACAATCAGAATAGGTCAAGAGAGACTAGGAGACCAATGATGTCAAGACAAGGAAGTTTCAATGGAAGATGTTTTTCATGTCACAGGTTTGGGCACATGGCTTCACAGTGCAAGACATGAATATGGGAACAAATAAATTTTCCATGGGTATTGCTACTCATGTAATCAGTTTGGTCACAAGGCAATGAATTACAGGGTTCATGATAAAAAAGGATATGGCTTCACTAGGAGAAATCCTAAGATATTTGCATCTCCAATGAATAATAGCATTAAGTGTTATAAGTGCAATAATAATGGTCACACAAAAATTTTGTGTAGAGAAGATATTCTATAATCAAGTATGAACAGGAACAAGAACAGAAAAAAGGATATGGATATGAACAGGAACATGAACAAGAATATGGATATGAACATGAACAAGAATATGGAGCAGGAATATGAACATGGACATGGAAAGGAACAGTCGGAGGAATCAGAAGGATCAGAGAAGAAGAAAATAGGATAAAGGTAAACACCAATGCTTACTAGGAGTAGAAATACTCCCACCCCAGAATTAACCACCTCAAGAGGAGGTGGGGGAGGGGCTAAGCTAAGAGGCTCATTCTTAGCCCCGAGCCCCAAAGGTGACCCTTTGCCATTGATGTCAAAGGGGTAGATACTTGAGTAAGGGGGAGAGATTTGGTCTTTCAGTAAAGAGGAGAGATTTTAAAAGAGCATTGAGCCAGGGGGAGCTATGTCCCAGGGGGAGCAGAACCAAGAAAATATTAAGTTTCTGGTAAAAATAATTTGGGTTCCATCAATGACAAAGGGGGAGATTGTTGGACATTTTGAGTCAAAGTTGTCATTGATGTCAAGGAACAAAGTCATCATTGATGACAAGGAATATGTCAAGGAACAATGCAAAGGTTAATGGCAAAAGAGCTTCATAATATTTTTAATATTATGTGGAAGCATATGAAGGTGGGTTTTTATTAAAACCATGAATGAGAAAAATAAAAGGTTTTTCATAAAAACCCAAGGAAGATTTTTGAAAAGCTAAATGAGGTTTTAATATTTATTTTATAAAACATTTAAATTCAAATTGAATTTAAATTTTATAAATAAATATTATTTATACAAAGTGGTAAAATCAAGGAGGCTTTAAATTTTCATTAAAGCCAAAGGTTATAAAATTAATTTATAAAATTTAAATTCTAATTAGAATTTAAATATTTTATAAATTAATAAAGCATATTATAAGGCGTCGATGTCAAATTCTAATGCACCCACCGACGTGCATGAAATGGAGGCAAAAAGGTATTTAAACCTTTTCCCAAGCCAAACATTGGGTATTCAATTAAAAACTCTGAAATTTTTGTGGTGAGATAGCGCAAGGTTCGTGCGAAAGAAAGCAGTGAAGAGGGAGTGCGTCATTCAGGGCACATGGCAAAAGGAGAAGAGCCAAGGGCTCTAAAGAGCTTAACAAGGAATTCAAAGCACCTTTTGTGCTTTTACGTTGCACATGGAGCACTTGGCTCACACAACTAGCAAGTCGCAACCAAGGTGATAGCAAGGAAGAGAGCGCATGATCGAATCCTGCAAATTGTGGAAGGGAACTTTTACCAAGGTTTTTATAAATTTGATTTTTAATTTTTCAATGTGCTAAGGTTTAAGGAGTAATAAGGGTGGTAAATGAAAATTTGATTATTTCCTTGCTTTGCTAAGGTTAGGGAGATATAAGGGAAAAGTGGTTATGATATTTACCTAGGTGGTAAATGAATGTTTACTAGGGTAATATCCTTTTTACCTTAGGAAATTAAAATTGGTTTATTGCATTAATTTTTGCAATATTGAGAAGTAGAAAGTGTCATTTTGAAAGGGTCATTTGATGAAATTATTATTGTTGAATATTGATATTGAGATGGAGAAATAAGGTGTATTATGAAATTGAGTTATCTTTGTATTTTGAAGAGTAACACTTTTTATCTAACAGTTGGTACTTGGCAAAGAAGGAAGTGTTTGTGGTTGTGGCATATATTTGAGGTTCCTTCATCATAAATAAAAAGGTATGAGCACATTCTTCCGTAGTGGAGTTGATTGGTTGGTTTTATTGAAAATAAGTTTGGAGTGAAAAGGACTTGATTAGGGTTTCCTTATTGAGTGTGTTGAGTTAATGCTTCAAGATTTTTTGGAATAAAGAGTTGTAGTAAAATCTTGTTTTATAAGCATTGTTGTTGAAGCCATTGGTGGTGTGAAGAACTTGAACTAGGATTTACAAAGAACATGAGTATCATTGTTATGTGAAGATTGTCTTACAAGCATTGTTGTTGAAGTGAGTTGTTGAGTGAAGAACTTGAACTAGGGTTTGAAAATAACATGAGTATCATTGTTATGTGAGATTGTTTATAAGCATTGTTGGAAATATTTTGAGTGAAGGGTCATATACTTGGACTAGGGATTGCAAGCAAGGATTGTTTCATTGAGTGATTGGTTGAGTAGAGTTGGTTGAGCCTAGTCAAGTGGTTGTGTGTGAAGTGATTGTTCAAGTTCCATAAAATAAACTATTCTATATTATGAATTGATTTGAGAAAGTGATTGAGGTGAATGTGAAGCATATTGAGTCTCTAAAAATTCTCTACACATTTCTAAAAGAGTGATTGAAATTGATTGAGCATTGTGATGAGTATAGAGAATATTGAGTCTCTAACAATTCACTTTATGTTTCTATGAGATTGGAAAAGTTCTAGTGTGGACTCATTGAGAAGATTTGAGGTAAGTCTTTGAGAAGACTTATGGATAGATTTGGGTAAGCTTTGTGGAAGGTTACAATATAGATTGAGAGTAGATTTGGATAAGTTCTTTGAGATTGATTCAAGCTTTGAGTTAAGGCTTGAGGATAGATATTGAGGATAGATTTGTGCTAGACCGAAGTACTATGTTTAGTACAGATTCGAGGATAAAGGTTGGTGTAGATTTGAGGATAGGTTTGTGCCAGACCAGAGATAGATATTGAGGATAGATTTGTGCTAGACTGGAGGATTTTGTTTAGTGCAAATTTGAGATAAAGCTTTGGAGGTGATAGAGTTGAGGATAGAGATCTCTAGCCATAGTAGGGAGTACATGTATCTTCTATGGATAGAATTCCATTTTCTAAGGGTAGTGGAGGCAGAGGTCTTCTAGAGGATCACCAGCCAGAGTAGAGATTATGAAAATGGTGTCTCCTGTGGATAGAGATCCACAAACTTGATTTAGGAAATTGGTGTCTTCTATGTATAGAGATCCACAAACTTGATTTAGGAAATTGGTGTCTCCTTTAGACAGAGGTCCATAAAAATTGTAATAGGGAAAGGATTCCCAAGAGATTTATTGAGAAAATATTAGTGAAATATTTTCTCTGTAGAGTAGCTCACATTGGGTGAACCACGTTAAATTGGTGTCTCTATTGTGTGTGATGATTTGTACATTGCTTTTTTTATTGCTATTAATATTGCCATTGATTATATTGGATAATACTGTTAGGTAAGGAAAAGTAAAAAGTTGTCTTATATTGTTCACCCCCCCTCTCGGTATAAACTTGTGTTCTTCAATTCGTCATTGGTCATCAAGATTGAATTTTATGGCTTGACCTATAAAATCCAATGGCATATCAATGTAGTGATATCCCATCATGAGTGATATTTATGCTAGTTAGGAAGGCCATATTTGTTTTTTCATTAAGTGAGGTATTCCATAGGAGACCTAACAAATTATTAATGGTGTAATCATTATAGCACAACAAGCAATGAGGTATGACAATGGTGCCCTCACCATTCAAAGGCTTGAAATCCTCTAGGAATTAATGGCCTTGGATCTAAATACCTAAAAGTTTTTTACTACCATTATAGAAGTATTTTAGCTACAAGTAGAGAAAAAACATAGGCCTTTTGCACATAGTTTTGAAGGGAAAAGACCCTCCTCCCAACTTATATAAAGGCTCAAATTCGTATTGCAAAGGTATTAAGAGTTTTCTATTCGTGAATTTTAGTTGGCCGTGTAGGATATTCCTCTCACCCTCCCTTATTAATTGTAATAAGTGGAGCTTGAGCCTCAATTCACTATCTAAGGAACATTGAGCCTCTCTAGGCCACATGCCTTGTAATCATCCAAACACATGAATGGAAGCTATGAGATTTTGCTATGTCCTTCTTTAGTGTATTTCCAATTTTAGGTCATGCAAAATTCAATGTGTTCACTTCTAGCTATTAGACTATATACATGTGTTCATTTATGGTCACTTCTTTCAATTGGGAAGGGAAATTCTTTTTTTATCAATTAAAGAGATTAGATTTCAGATGAATTTTGACAAGGCCCCAAATCCTAATTACAAAATGGTAACAAGTGCTATAAAAGTAGAGAAATTCATAACAAGGTGGTAGCCTTTAAAATTCCCATACATTAAGGTTGTCATCAATAGGTAACAAAAACAACAAGACTTAACATAAAAAGTTGATGAAAAGACCCAACAAACCATAGAAGGCATTAAATAGAAAAAATATGACCAGTAACCTTCTAGAATGGAAGGGGAACACTTAAACCTCTATGCTAGGTTCAACATCAACATATTGGAGTCCATCATTGGAAGTGTCTATTTCAACAACATTTTCTTTAGTAGATATGTCCTTAGGAATAACTGCCACCTTTATATTTTCAGTAGGAACACCTCCCACTCCCTTAGTTAAGGACTTCCTAAATAACCATAAATTAAGAGCATTACGTAGATCAATGAGTTGGGTAATGCAGTTTGTTATGGATTTGATTATGAACATTTGCATACAAAGATCAGGGTTATCCTTGTCCTCATATTCAGAATCAATAACCAATGATTCTTTCTGCATAGATTTTTTCTTCAATCACACAAAGGAGTGCAAATATTTTTTCTCAGGCTCAATTTTAGGTTTAGGGGAGGCACTGTAGGGTCTCTTCCTTAATTGGTGTACAAACTCAACATTTTTTTGTTTTTTTGTGGATAGCCTAGGGGTGCATGAGGATTGATGCATGGTTTGAGAGGAGCTAGGTTTCAAGGTACTCTACATGGGATTGGAAGGGGGGTCACAACAATGCCATCATGGCAATGAATTAACCAATATTTAAACAAGACATTAAAAAGGCCATGGTGGGTGGGTAATTTTGACCCATCTTTTTCCCTACAATGCTCAATGGTATAACTAATAGAGTTAAATAAAAACTAAGGTATATTGACCACACTTACATCATGAAAGTGATTGTAAAAGGTGAAATGAAAATTGCATAGGGGATTATTTGGATCATCAACAACTACATACTCCATAATGGGTTGTAATACACTTCCCCATAAAAATGGAATCTCATCACACCGCATACCCAAATGAGCCTTTCTACAAATCTCCTTGTCCTTGAAATCTTTCAATTTGGCATTCTAGTTGTGCTTATCTATCTTGATGGATTGTCCCTTAGGTTGTTGGCCAGCCAGTTCAACAAGAAATTTGATGTTGATGATATAAGTCTTGTTGCATATGGTGACCCTACCATTATACCATATTTCTATGAATGCCAAAGTAATTTTAGGGTTCTCCCATTTGAATTTTTGTAAAAATAGGAGGAAACATATACCTAAAAGGATTTCCTTAGCAATGGAATTCAAAACATTAGACGAATCAACAAATCTCATGATGACCACACAAAAACGAGACCACTTTTGGATGAACAGTTGAAGAGCACAATAATGGAGGAAATTTGAAACTTGATCAATATAAAAGGAAACAACCATGAAGGCAAAAGCAACAACAAACCAATGATAATATTGACAAAAGTACCACACAGAATGGTGATGAGTAAGATTGCATGACCCAAGGCAATCCTGGCAGACAAGGTAATTCCAATCATCATAGAGGACCGTGTGAGAATTCAAACCAAAAACCCATATGAGGGAGAGAACAAGGCGAAGCAACAAAACACAAGGTAAAACACATGGGAAGGGAATGACGTGGATGAAAAATATGAAATGTTGGAAAGGGGAAATGAAGCTATAAGGGATTGGTATGGTGTAAAAATGGAGAGGAGAAAAGGCTATGGATCGGGAGTTGAAGAAAAGAAGACTTTTGAGGCGAGTGAGAACATCAAAGGCTCTATCTTTAAAGGTGGTAAACTGACATCCAAGGTTGACAAGACCAAGAAACACATGATGTCCATGACCCGAGGTAGCATGGGGGTGGTTGATAAAAAAATTAAGACACACTAACATTAGATTCATTTGGAAGATGGCTAACTTACTCCATGTCAATGTTAGTGATGCTTGAAGACGAAGTTTATTTATCAATAACATGACCCAAAAACTAAGGAATGTCAGTAGTCCATCACATCAAATTTGTAATCTAGACTCCAAAATTTGCCAAGGTGTCAGTAGCTTTGTTGTTATCCTTGAATGTGTGCTGGAAGATAATATCCTGGAAGTTTTTTCTAAGATTTTTGGCTTCACCAATGTAATTTCTTATTTTCCAAGAAGGGAATTTAGTATTTTAAAGGTAATTAATGGTAGTAAGGGAATCACCCTTGATCAAAATTTTGTCTTAAAAGTCTATGGACAACACCAAAACACTCCATAGAGCACGGGCTTCAGCAACTTGATTTGATTGTCCCTAAAAATTCAGCAAAAGTAAGGATAACCCTACCTTTAGTGTCTCTGAGGATTCCACCCGCTCCTACCCGACCAGGGTTACCCTTTGCAACACCATCAACATCTAATTTAAGCCACCTTGATGGAGGAGGAATCCAAGGTGACTGAGCCCTATTGTTAATAGGTTGTAGCTGAGCATTATCCACAATAGGGAAATTAAGAGCTTGCCCTATATAAAGTTCAAAATAGGAGGTAGTCTAAGAAGGTAAATAACAAAGGGAAGCATTATCAATAGCAAATGAGAGAATTTTATTCAAGACAAAATGAGAGTTTTGACTAGTGTTGTAAAACACTCTACGGTTTATTTCCAACCAAATTTACCACAAGAAATGATAAAAGTAAAATTGCCACAACACTTTGAGACAAAGTTTCCTAAAAGGGTTGGGACATTGGATAAAAATATCAAGGATAGAGCAAGTTTCAACCCAAGAAATGTGGAAACAATCAAACAATCTAATGAGAATGAAAAAAGTGAAGGAACAATAAAGGAAAATGTGGTGGGGGGATTCCCAATCAGATAAACACAAAAAACATCTATTGGGAATAGGTAAGCCTCTTTTCAAAATATTATCAATTGTAAGGATCTTCTCCTAGATAGCTACCCAAGAAAAGGAGGCAATTTTAGGAATCAAAAGCTTGATCCAGATAAGATTAAAAGGAATTAAGGATTCATCATGAGGTAAAAGAAGCTGATAAGCAGTTTTAACAAAAAATTCTCTAGATTCAGTGAGTTCCCAAACTAGTTGATCCTGAGGATTCCTAGAGGGGATGATAGAAGATCTTAGAAGAAACTACAATTCTCTAGCTTCCTCAGGATGAGCAGAACTGAAGATATGCTTCCATGTTCTTCTATTATCCTGCGAGTAGATAAAATTTGATACTTTTGATCCAAAGACAAGATCAGTATATCCTTTGAGGATAGACAATCTGGGATTATTCATGAGTGGTTCCTTGAGAAGAAATTTGTCCTACCAAAATTCAATTTTATGCCCATATCCTAATCTCCACCTAAGGCCCCATTTAAAAAAAAATATAACTTTCAAAATAGATTTCCAAAAGCAAGACCCTATCGGGGAAGGGACAACATTGAAAAATTTGTTCCCTAAAAGAATTTGCGACAGACTATGGAAATCCAATTAGACCCATCATTTGAAATCAACCTCCAAGCCTACTTTGCTAAAAGAGTTGAGTTTAAAAGGTGAATCATTCTAAGGCCAACCCCCCAGAATGTTTCAACCAGTAGACTTTATCCCAGGCAACAAGGTGAAATCGGTTTTTATTTTTAGATCTTGACCATATAAAAATATTTTAAATCTATTATACTTTGTGACTAACCCCTTCCAAAAATTTAAATACATACATGAAGTATATAGGAATGCTCTAAATAGAAGTATGTGTCACAGTAACTTTACTAGCTTGAGACAAAATATTGCCTTTCCAACCTACTAATTTCTTTTGTAGTCTTTCAATCACATTATTCCACATTGAAGCATCAGGTTATCCCAAAAATAGAGGAAGCCCTAGATAAGTAGCAGGGAGAGATGATATTGGGCATTCAAGGATGGCAAAAAAATATTTTGTATCTGAATAGGCGTATTTAGAAAGTAAATTTGCTTTTATGGAATTTGATATTTTGCCTAGAAGCGTCTTCATATAGCAATAAAATATGGTTGATAACTCTGGCCTCAAAGATAGACGCATTAGAAGAGATGATTGTGTCATCCATAAAATTTTGGTGATAAACTAGTCTAGTTTGAGATACTTCTTTTATTCCTAAAATAAGGTTGAGATTACAAGCTTCTTTTATGGTTCTACCCAAAGCTTCAACAACAATTATGAACAACAAGGGAGATATAGGATCTCCTTGGTGAATGCCTCTATTGCTTGGAAAATAACCAATAGTGGATCCATTGACAAGAACTAAAAACCACAAAGTGGAAATGCACCCTTTGATTAAATCTACCCAGTTAGAATGAAAACCAAAATTTAGGAGAATTAACTCAAGTAAATCCTAGTTTAATCTATCATAAGCTTTATGCATGTCTAATGTTAAAACAAAAGCAAGTTTTTTGGACATGTGAATAGAATGAAGGGCTTCATGGATAGTAATAACTCCATCAAGGATGGATCTACCATGAATAGAGATTCCCTGACAAGGATCAATAATGGAAGGAAGGATGTCTCTCATTCTATTAGCAACAACCTTTGTGAGGATTTTGTAAACCACATTACACAAGCTTATAGGTCAAAAATTAGTCATGGATTTAGCATTTGAATTTTTTTTAATGAGAGTGATAAAGGTTGAATTGAATCCTCGAGGGATATATTTTGCATACTGAAACTCTCTAATGGTAGAAAAAAACATCATAGCCCACTATATCCCAAAAGGTTTAAAAAAAATGAGGAGGAAATCCATCAAGGCCAGGGGCTTTGTCAGGATGCATTGAAAATAGGGCTGAGTGGATCTCCTCATCAGTAAAAGGGGCTAAAATTTTGGAATTGGCATCATTTGAGACCAGCTTGGGTATATGATAAAGCATGGAATTTAGAGCAAGGTTAGAAGGCACCCTATTCTCACCAAGGTTATTGGGAAGGGGAATTTAATATTGGTGGATCACCTCCATTTTTTAGATTTTATTGTAGAGCTTACTTTCATATTTCTTTATGTTTCTTGAATTTTTTACTTTTATTGCAATTCCTTTTCCCTGCAAACCCCCAAAGAAAATATGGGCATTATATTATAAAAGCCTTTGTGCATTAAATATATATTTTAAAAGGATCCAAAATCAGCTAAAAACACCATTGGTTGCCCCATAGGTGATCCCTTTACATGTGATGCTTCCTATTATATCACTCTATGTGAGGCACATGTTTCCCAAGTACATTGGGCTTCTGACTTGACTGGTTGGTGCATCTACGACAATAATAGTTTTTATTTCACACATGATGGTATGAGATAATACATCACCCCACACAAATTGAAAAGACTCCAAAATTTGATCCTAGTGAAGATCATAGTCAAAATTTCTTGAAGTGAAGTATCAAGAGATTCACCTAGCAACTCTACTAAAAAGAGAAATATTTTGAAGTTGTCCAACAAAAAATAGACTAAAATTCTAGTGTGAGTCTCTATGTCATAAGATTATTTAAGTGTTATCTCTACACATGGTAACTATATCCTCAAGGAAAGGGTCCAAAATTATATGAGTAGAAGGTCTATAACCAGATATTTTGCCTAAACCCAATAGCAAGAGCTAATGTCATCATTGAATCAAATGAGGAACCAATGAAGCAACATGGCAACCATGTTTAACCATCCTAAAATTTTTCTAAGATGGAATGACAAAGGTCTATTCATATTTTCAATTCCAACTAATGTATGAGATCCAATTTCCACCTCAACACTCAAGTCCCTACCATATTTCTTGGGAGAAGACATTGTCACCTTGATGGAGCATTTGCACCAGCTTGTGATCTTTTGCATAGTGTATTTAATCCAAAAGTAAAATATATCCTTGAGGCTATTGGTGACTCCTTTAAAATGGATATATCATGAATGGTACCTTAGCCTTAGTCCCCAATTAGTATAAATATGGTACCAACTAGTAGAACTCTTGATAATAAAATTTTAAGAGAATGTAGATGGAGAGTCTCTCTTAGAGAAACTCATGACCATCAAAAGGGTACATGCAAAAGTACTAGATAATTTTAAAATTTGGATCCATAAGACTTGGAAAAGTATCTCCAATGAGAGTGACCACCTTTGATTATGGCATTTATTTACTATCTAAAAGCTTTTAATTTATAAATTTACATGATGATAAAGTCTAAGGGACTGAACTCATTACCAAAGGCCTATGACAAAGCCATATAGGCTAAAACATATCTAATCTATATAGGAAGGCCACCTTATACCCCTATACTATTTTTTTATTCTATTCAACCCTTGTATCATCCCTCTTTGACCATACAACCTGCCACCATTCCAACTATATCATCCATAAGTCTATAACAATCTTAGATTCTTACTCCTTTTTTTTCTAAATAGATGAATTGTATAATATGATAAGGACCTTATCTACTGATATCACAAGTATAAAGTGGCAACATAATGCCCAAATATTTTCCTACCAAAGTAAACCAAAACTTCCCTTCCAACAAGGAAATCCAAATGTATGACCACCACCAACTAGATATCATAAGCCTTCATTTTTTACCAATAAGAGTCTTGGTTAATCACAAGGTCTAACTCAATAGATAGCACCCATGTTAGTCCTAGTCCAAAAAACATCCACAAGCCTAACTATGGACTTAGTCACTGCAAAAAATAACTATGTTGAAGATCCTAGTGGCAGGTATCATCTTACTCCTGACTATCACCCTTTTGACTGTTATGTCAAAACTAGATCTTAAATAGTTAAAATGACTCCTTCCAACCATAATATTGTTTAGAATTCCAAGTTAGAATCCTATATGCTATTTCCAAAACCTACCTCTTAGCCTTCAACCATGCCATTGGTTGTTGATTCATTAACCCTAAAAAAAACCTTTTTCACCTAGGATGAAGCATAAGTGTATGTTGTATTAGATGAAACAAGCCCCCAAATCTCTAAGAGGCCACAAGTCTGATTGAAATATAACACCAAGATAAATATAGTGGCCACTAAATATAAGGAGGTATCTATTCTGATAGGTAATATACCTTAGAGAAGGAAATTCGATAATTGGAGCTAGAAATCTAGGCCTACACACTCTTGACAATCACAAGAATGGTTTCAAAGCCTCTATGGAAACTTGTAGATCTATCAAGACCCATTATAATAGTATAAATTTTCAGGTCTCTAACGTCATCAAATATCATTTCAAAGTCTCTTTCTATCAAACCCTTCAATATGGTGGAGCACTTGAGAAAATCTATCGTAGCCATACCTCTTTGGGATGTCCTCTCAATTCTTAAATAGATGAATATTTTGGAAGATATCCTAAAAAGGAAAAAATAGCTAAGTAGACAAGGGACACTTATCATTCTATAATTATCTAGCTTAAATCCCAACCAACCTAAGCCTATGCCATTCTACTTGATCCTAATATATGGGGACAATCTGATACATAATTTCCTAGTGGACTCAAGTTCAAGCACATTAGTCATGCCAAAGAGATTAGTGGAGGCACTTGGCTTAACATTGGAGCATGCCAAAAAAAGAGTTTTTTAGTTAGATGAAACTTGAGTTCTAGTATTTGTATTAATATGAGATCTTTATTTGGCACTCCAAGAATGCCCTTATTTAACAATGCACCAAGAAATATCGACAATCAACCTATTGAACATATTTGGAATATGTATTTCAATAGAATTCATCACCAATATCGAGGGATACATGTCCCTTGATTGGAATTACATGTTTCTTAGAATCAGGTTCAAAATCCCATTGAAACCCATCCACATGTACCACATAGAGAAAATCCCTTCTAAGGGAATTAAAGAGGATAAATCTTGCATAACAAAAGAGGAGTTATCAAAATACAACTACCTGATGGACAAGAATCACCCATATATCCCCAATGACCACCTAGAGAAATGGGAATATGAGACATGAGGGCCTAGATCTGACAAATAATTCAAGCTAGCTAGGATTGGGTGATCCATCATGAGGTATTCCATTGTACATTTTTTAACTATTGTATATAATTTTTCTTAATATATATATACATAGAGAGAGAAGATAAATTATTTTGAATTAGAACTCCTTTCAAAGCACAAAGTAATTCATTTGACCTATGAAGCAAAACTTAAATATGATCCCATTACTGGTCCAATAAAGAGGAAGCATCTCCAAAGGAAATTTTTATCAAGGAGCACTAATCATTTGATTAAAGATCAATAAAGGACAAATATTTCCAAAATTGAAAGGTGAAACTCATACTTAAACAAAAAACATGGTGTATTTGTGTCATCCTAGAACCAAGAGCAAAAATACACTAAGGACCAAGAATGATCTATCTATTAATCAAGCACCATCAATAACCATAAGTAAAAATTATCCAATTTTGTGAGAAACCCAAGTAGTATGCAATTCATATTAGGTTGTCAAGAGGCATTGACACTAAATCCCTACTTATAAAAATTTACCTTCATAATTGTTGCAGGGCAATGGCTTGCAAGGCCATAACATTTAATACCTATAAGACATGAGCTAGATCCAAAAGCATAACTAGGAGAAATTTACATGGAAGGTATGTAAATCTAAAAAATTAAATTTATTGACAAGAACTAAGAATCATTTAACACCTTGATTAATTTCCCATAAAAATGATGCATGTGAATCCTATGCCATAGCATGTGGATTGAATATCTCAAGAACAAGCAATAGTGTTAGATTTCTAGCAAGATCATTTATGCACTTGAAGATGGATTGACTTGGGGAAAAGCACCCACACAAGGTAGATAATCAATAAACATCACACCCTTGTAAACCTCCAAAAATCTACACATTTCCTAGATGACCCATCAATTTGGTGATGAGACAATTACCATGATGGAACACAAGAAAAAAAAATGGATAATCAAGCCTTTGTTGATTCAACTCTACAAGGAAGGTTGTCTTCCATGGCCTATTTGAGAAATGTCAATAAAAGAGGACCAATAAGGAAGGAAAATTTGATGACTTTCTTGATGGATAGGTCTAATAAAGGAGAGTGCACCCTTTGCTTTACCTTATGTGCTCTAAACTAAAGCTGCTCTTCAAGTAATAAGTTACTTCTTTGAGATTTCATTACCATGGGTTTTCCTTGCCTAGGATTGGGGTTCTTGGAGTAGAATTTTTGTTCATGAGATGAATGAGATAAGAAGACCTAAAGTTTCTACAATTTATCTAAGGCTGATGATGTTGATGAGGGAAGACCTTTGAAGGAAACTTGTATTAAATAAAAAACTCCCCTCACCACGAGGTGATTATGGCCACCTACACTATAAAATCTTAAGTATATAACCTTTTTAATGGTATCAAAGCTAACCCCTACTATAATTAAGAACATATAAATATTTCCAATGGTAGTGAAATGGTATTTGACATTGATTGGACCATAACCTACTTTATGATCCCAAATATGTTCTCTATCAGGAGTGGGTTTAGGAACAAAACCACTCTCTTTCATAAATTGGGTTTCAAAGATACATGTATCCCAGGGTGGTCATAAAAGAACATGAGCAACATGCATAATAAAAAACCCCAAAAATCAAGGAGGGAAACAAGAAGAGGATATTTGGTTAGAAGGTTGAGGCTTGTAAGCTTGTCAAGGATTGTTAAGACATATTAAGGATCCCTCTGAAGTTCATGATGAAATATACAAGGGAATAAATCCTATAAGAGTAGTAGCCTTGAAGCATAAAAAATTAAGTAGTGAATAGGGTCATGAAAAAAGTATTGTTCTTGAACCTAGGAGATAGGCTAGACTGAAGCTCTAACTAATATACAAGACTAAAATTCAATTTAAGCCATGATTCTTCTAATAGTGTTGTCCCGATAGCTTAGGCAAGGTCTAAAATTATTTAAATATCTTCTCACTTGCATGGAGAATCTAAAGATAACAATAAGCCTAGGAGTCTTAAGTCTGAGATAATAAACTTCCTCATCTCCTTCTCACCTTTTCTTTCCATATATTATTGTATATTTTATTATTTCTAGTGTTAAATTTTGATTCTAAGACCAAATACAAAGCAAGTAGTTTGAGTTCACTCCTTTCAGTAGGTTGAATGGCCCTAGGAGCTATTAATACTATAGAGAAATTTTTCTTGCAACATCACTTCACTCAAGGAAAATCCCATCAAAAGTAGATCAATAAAAAATGGTAGTCAACAAACGCCTTCTGCCTTCAGTCATAAGGAATGGATATTAAAATAAAGGTAGACAAGTCCAAAATTTTCATTGGCCATTAGATATTCCATCAATATTTGACACTCATAATTTTTCTAAAGATAGTAACATTGAGGGTGCCATGTCCTACAAGCCATCAATTTTTTATCTAACTTTCAACGCGATCCTTCTAATAGTGGAAAGTATAAAAAGGACCTAATGAGGTCCAAAACCATACATGTGGTATCCAATCAGGAACCCAAAGGAAAAGGTGTTAGAAACCAACCAAAGAAGGCCTACCATTGGCCAAAAGATATGTCATTCCATCCAAGGACATATGGTAGCAATGCACACTTACTAGAAGGTATTCCAATAAAGCATTTAATATGATATCTACCATTGGCCATCAATATTGTATTTTGCATTTTAACCTATCGAATCCAATCATGTGCTAATATGATGAGTGCTCATCATATGAGTGAACCTACCCTACTGATCTATACTAGTAAGGAAGGCCATATCCATTGTGTTATCAAGCAAGGGATTCTAAAGGAGACTTGGCAAAGTATTAATTATACAACCATATCAACACATCAAGCAATAAGATATGACAACAATGTTAGTACCATCTAAAGTCTTGGAAGCCTTTAAGAATTAATGGCCCTAGATTGAGAGACCCCAAAGCTACTTACTATCATTGTAGAAGGATTTTGGTTGCAAAGAAAAGAAACTAAGCATACCTTCTATACAAATCTTCAAAGGGAAAGGACCCTCCTCCCAACTTATAAATAGGCTATAATTTGCTTTGGAAAGTCATTGGAAGTTGTCTACTTGTACTTATTATTTGGTATTGTAGTCTCTTCCTCTCACCCTACTTTCTTAGTTGTAATAAATGAATTTTGAGCTTTGAGTTATTGTCTAAGGAGCATAGAGCCTCTCTAGGTTGCATGCCTTGTAATAATTCTAGCACATGAATGGAAGTTATGACTAATATTTTCTCTATTTATAAATAAAATCAATATTGAACCATAACCCTAATGCTCAAGGGTCAACTATGTAAACCTAGGACCTGAGATAACAAAAATAAAGATAGATATAATGGCTATATTAGAGTCAATACATTATGACTCATACTATCTCATTACAATATATTATTTACTATTTTTAAGTGTGTACAATACCCTATTTAGACGGTTGGTGACCTGAGATTGTTATATACCCAATATAGCCTACTAGATTGTACAAAAACTACTCAAAAGACCATGAAGACCCTGAATAGGACTAGCAATTGGTTATGTTCTTGTTATCTAGATTTAATGTGATATAATATAAATAAATAAGATTAAGTTGTCATGAATAACATATGATAATTTTTGTGGCTTAAGGGAAATACCTTACATTGGATAATTTGCAGAAAATGGGATTGGTTATCGTGAATAGATGCTACTTGTGTTGTAGTGTTGAATAATAACCTATGCACCTATTTTCTAATTGTTCCTTTTCTCATTTTGTCTTCTCTTAGTTCCTGAGGACCGTTGGTGTGGTTTGGGTTTATTTAAAGTTGTTTTCTAACTTTATCATTCAATAGAGATATCCCTTTTTGTCTTCACATCTTTGAAATTTTTGGTCCTTTGGTTTGCCTCATGTTTGGTGGTGTAGTGTACTTTTTATGGGAATTCAACAAAACCTAGCAAAAAACAATGTTTTCTTTCAAAAAATAATTTTTACTTAAATAAAATGTAAATCTTTAATTTATGGATTACAAAACTATGCAAGAATTTGCAAAATCACACCCACAATATGTAATTGCATTGAATATAAAGAGCAATGACAATTACATGAACAAATATGAATAAATCACATGTAGAAAAATTCACAATACATTAAATCTAGCTTCAAACTATTAAGATACTAGAATTTTCTTTGAAACCCTTATGATCTACCATGAAAACCCTCAAACATGCAAAACAAGGCCTCCTAGAGGCTGATGTCACCCTTCTAGGATTACAAGAAGCTGCAAAACACCAAAACACTATTGAAATACGATGCCATGAATACCATGCTGCTATCCACTGACTCTTCTACATTGCCAAACACTAAAACTGACCAAATCACACTACACACAAGCACTGAAACCCTAGCTGCTAACTCCATTGAAGCTCTGTAGCAAATCCTAGGTAGATTTACCTCTCAAAACTAAGGGATCAGCCCTTAGATTCAATCAAATAGCAAGGGACATGACTTGTCTATATGATTAGGGCTTCCTAAAAATAAGGATCATCACCAATCCTTTGAAATAATGAGCAAGGATCAACCTTGTCTCCACAAGAATCACTTGGATCCTCCAAACTCACAATAACATAATCAAAAGCATCCCAAAATGAAACATTGAGCCTCCTTATAAAGCCTTTTCTTCTAATTCTTCGTTGGCACTTCCCTAGGAACTTAAAATAACTTAAGGCCTTTATTTAAAAAATAAAATATGAAATAACTAATATTAAGTCTCCTAACACATTATCCCCCTTCCACACAACACCCAAATATAAATATTTACAAGTTAAAGAGGTATTATTTATTTATTTAATTTTGGCTTATCACAAGTCCACCCTCCTCAAATTGCTCATCCTCAAGCAATTGCAAAGTTGGGTGGGCAAGAATTTCCTCTTTTTTTCATGTGGCATCCTCAAGTGGCAATCCCCTCCATTTCACGAGATAGTCCTTGATGACTCTATGCTTTAGTTTCTTCTCCCTTGTATCCAAAATAGTTTCAGGTTCAAGTATCAACTTTCCTTCATAATCCAAAGGAGGCAACTCCAAAGAAGGTTGTGCATGCTGCCCTAGTGCTTTCTTGAGACATGAGACATGGAATAAAATATGAATTCTGCTATTTTTAGGAAGTTCCAATGTATACGCAATCTCCCCAATCCTACTCACAACTCTATAAGGGTCATAAAACTTGGGTTTTAACTTTTTTGAACCACTTTTATTTAGTGAGGACTATTTATATGGTTGTAGTATAACGTAAACCATGTCATCTACCTCAAAATAATGCTCAACTCTTTACTAGTCTGCATACTTTTTCTGCTATGTTTGAGCCATTTGAATGTTGTCTTTGAGGGATTTCATGATGTTTTGATGTTCCTCAATGAAATACTTTGCCTTAGGGACCCTACTATCACTAAAAAACAATTCAATGAAGTTTGGAGCATCATAACCATAAAGAGATTTGAATGGTGACATTCTGATAGACCTATGATAAGAGTAATTATAATAGAATTCACCTAAGTGCAACCACTTAATCCATGCATGTTGCTGACTAGAAATATAGTTTCTCAAGTATCCTTCCACCCATTTATTGAATATTTCTATTTTACCATATGTTTGAGGGTGCTAGCTTGTTCTAGGGGTCAATTTAGTGCCACATAACTTGAATAATTCTTGCCAAAATATACTTAGGAACTTGTTGTCCCTATCACTCACTATTATTTTTGGTAAGCCATGCAACTTGAATATTTCTTTGAAAAACATATCAACAACCTGTATGGCTATGTATGTAGATGAAATTTCATGGAAATGATAAAATTTTGTGATTCTATCCACAACTACATATATACAATGGAAGACCTGTGATAAAATTCATGGACACACTTTCCCACTTTTTGGTTGGGTATAGGTAGTGGTTGTAGTAACCCTGCTGGTAAAGTATTTTCCACTTTATTTTCTTGGAAAACACTACATTCCCTCACATATTTCAGAATATCATCTTAATCCCTTACAAACGAACATTTCATGCACCTATTTGTATGTTTTAAAAAATCTTCAATGTCCTACCATAGGTGCATCATGCATAGCATTGATTAATTTATCCTTTAGTTTTGATTCAGGCACTATAAAAATTCTATTTTTGTAAAAAATCAATCCATAATTAATGTTGTACCTATCATCATGAATGCTACCATCAATGAATTTTGATGTCCACTCATTCTTCACATACTCTGTCATAATTGTAGCTTTCCAATCTGTTGTAATAATTGAAATAGAATGGAATGTGTGTGTCCTAGATAATGCATCTGCAATTGAATTCTTTTTTACCTTTTATATGTTCCTTGATCCCACGCAACACTATTTATTTTCCATCCACTTTAAATTTGAGTTCTAATTTTTTATGATTTGTGATGTAATAATAAAGAGTCCAAAGCCATTGCACTCCTAAAACCATATGTGGTGCACCTCCCAAAGGAAATACAAAGAATTTATCTTCTACTTCATAATTTCCAAAACTGAATTTTATTTTTTGTACCATTTTATTACAAGGAACAAGACTACCATTTCCAATTGCAACATTGAGACCTAGAAATGGTTCAGTTTTTAACTTCTTTTCGGCCACAAATATTTCATCCATGAAATTGTAAGTAGCTCCACCATCAATAAGCACAAGCACTTGCTCTCCCATTGCTTTTCCTAACACTTTGATAGTTCTGAAATTATTTAACCCACTCAATATAGCTAATGTCACTCCTTGGATGTCCTCATGGTATGTAGGCTCTTCAATCTCTTTGTAATCAGAGGAAGTATATTCTTCTTCAGATTCTTCACTTTTTGAAATGACCTCTATATAATTAATTTGGCCATTTCCTTGAAATCTATGGCCAGGTGTCCATGGTTCTTTGCAAGTAAAGCACAATTGCTTCCTCCTAAGCTCATTACACTCATCTGAAATAGCTTTGGAGGGTGACATAGGAGTCTTGGATGACTTAAATGGTGGTTTTGATGCTCCCACCTTGCTCTCTACCCTTGACATAATATCCTTACCTTTATCATCCTTTGATGTCATGTTTCTAGGCTACCAATTTGCTGTATTTTTCATTGAAAATGGTTGCTTTACAGGTGTGTTATATGCAACATACTTTTGCCTTGGTGGTAGTATTGTTCTAAATTTAGTGCCCTCTTGATTGCATATTCCAAGGTGACTGGTTCAAAAGCTTTGACAAGTCCCTTCAAAGGTTCCATCAATCCATCTATGAATAATAATATGACTCTCCTTGGTGAAATATTTTGTACTTTGACAACCACTTATTCAAACTCTTCTATATACTCTCTCAAGGATGAAGATTGCTTGAGAGTAGCAAGATCCTTTAAATACTCTTCTACATCCTTTATTTCAAATCTGTTTAAAATATTTTGACAAAACTCATCAAATGAAGTGATTTGCCCATGTCCTTGAGTGACAAGTCCATGATACCACAAATCATAGGCAACACCATCAAGATGAAGAGTAGCAAGTTGAATGGCATCCTCTTCTAGCATTGGATCAAATGCAAAATATGTCTATAATTTTTGAAGCCATGATCTTGCTGTTAACCCTTCACTACCATTAAAAAATGGAACCTACATTTTTTGATATAATTTTTCATTCCCATGCTTCTTTTCTAAATTTTTCTTTCCTGTGATCTTCAAATACCTGTCAAAACTCATCCAAATAATCCAAAAATAATTCATCCAAATCATCCTAAATATTGCTAACTTGAGGTAGCTGTTGTGTAAACATGGGTTTAGTAGGTTTAGACAAAAGTGTATGAGAGTAACCTGTAGATTTTCAGCCTCTTTTCCCAATGTTGCACCCCCATGTGAAGAGGATTCACCTTGATGTGGAATATTTTTCTTCATGGCATATTTGGTAACTAATTGCCTTAAATTGGTTATGCTTTCTTAATGGAAAGCCACCATTTTAGTCATCAATTACAAAAAATTATCGAATTTCTTTTTCGATTTGTCTTGGTAAGATTGTGACTCTTGTCTATTCTTTTCCCTTTTTGCCATTTTTTATAATGCCTCTTCCTCAAGTGCTACTTCTTGTGGATCTATCTGTTGAGTGGGATTTTCTTCTGGATTGATATTATGCTTATTTCTTCTAGTATAATAATGGTGGGTTGGATGCTTAACCCATAATTACTAGTTTTGGTGAATCAACTCTGAATTAGAAATACCCAAAAAATCTTAGAGCTCAAATCAACAAAATGGGTATTCAAATCATCAATACCCAGAATCCCAAAACCCTAGATCTGAAAACAGCTAGATTTTTGCACCAAACCCTAACTCCAAATATCTAAATTTTTTTGGATCTGCTTGATCTCTCCACAGGCTGGCAAGATCCAAGCTCTAATACGACTTGTAGTGTCCTTTTTATGGGAATTCAACAAAACCTAGTAGAAAACAATATTTTCTTCCAAAAAAATAATTTTTACTTATATAAAATATAAATATTTAATTTCTAGATTACAAAACTATGCAAGAATTTTCCAAATCACACCCACAATATGTAATTGCATTAAATCTAAAGAGCAATGACAATTACATGAATAAATCTGAACAAATCACATGTAGAACAACTCACAATACATTAAATCTAGCTACAAATTGTTAAGAGACTAGAATTTGCTTTGAAACCCTTCTGATCTATCGTGAAAACCCTAAAACATGAAAAACAAGATCTCCTAGAGGCTGATGTCAACCTTCTAGGGTTACAAGAAGCTACAACATACCAAAACATTGCTAAACTACGATGCCATGAATACCATGTTGCTATCCATTGACTCTTCTACACTACCAAACACTGAAATTGACTAAATCACACTGCACACAAACACTAAAACCCTAGCTACTAACTCCATTGAATATTTGTAGCAAACCCTAGGTAGATTTACCTCTCAAAACTAAGGGATCAGCCCTTAGATCCAATCAAATAGCAAGGGCCACCACTTGTCCATCTAATTAGGGCATCCTAAAAATAGGGATCATCACCAATCCTCAGAAAGAATAAGCAAGGATCAGCCTTGCCGCCACAAGAATCAGTTGGATCCTCCAAACTCACAATAGCATAATAAAAAACATCCCAAAATAAAACTTTGAGCCTCCTTATAAAGCCTTTTCTTCTAATTCTTAGTTGACACTTCCCTAGGCACTTAAAATCACTTAAGGCCTTTATTTAAAAAATAAAATATGAAATAACTAATATTAAATCTCCTAACACATTATCCCCCTTCCATATAACACCCAAATATAAATATTTACAAATGAAAGAGGTATTATTTTATTTATTTAATTTTGGCTGATCACAGGTGGCATATTTGGAAGGAGAGGAATTCTAAAGACTTTAAAAATATCTCCCATTTGGTTGAGTTTGTGGCACTTCGGCCTGTTGCTGTCATTATTAAAAATGTGGATGCAATTCCTTTAGATAAGGTTACTTTTTGGGGGGAGTTCATAGTGGAGTTAGTTCTTGGATTTAGAGATTATTCTCTCGATCATCACCCAAAAGATCCTACCAGATAAACTACTATTTAGGAACCTCCTCCTTTTGGTTGCTTGAAGCTAAATAGTGATGGAGATTATAAAGGGAATACAAGACCAACCGGTACAAGGAGATTGGTTAGAGACTCTGATGGGAATATTTTTCTGGCTTTCACTAAAAATTATATCATCAGACCAGTCACTTTATGAAGGCACAAGCTCTCTTTCAAGAGGTTTATCAACTAGAAATTTTGAATGGTAGGAAGGTAATTATTGAAGGGGATTCCATCAATATCATTAATATGATCAAATGTGTTCAAATACCTTCTTAGATAATTATTAACACACTTTTTGAAACCCAAAGATGAAATTTAACCCTCAAAGTGGTTGAGATTAAGCATGTTTATAGGGAGGGAAATAGATCGATGGATTTTTTAGCAAACTTGGGACTTCTACAGGAAATATGCATAATTTGGTAGGAGGATTTCCTAGATGGATTAAATAAAATAGACAATGAAATCTCAAGGAGATAATTTGTGTTTTTAAATGACTTTGATCTATGGAAGTAGAGATCCCCTGGGAAAATTTGTTGAATGCAAGAGTCTATACCTAAATAGTGGTCGAATTTTGAATTTGAATTATAGAAGAATTCACACCACAAATAGATTTTTTTTTTGTATGTCCTTTCTAGGGTTTTTATTTGACTATATTTTTTAAAGGTATAGTATCCTGTGTGAGACACGATGTCTTTTTTGGGTTTCTAGTTGTTGATAGTAAAAGCTCTAGTGTGTTGATGGTTTTAGTTTGGGTTTGTCCTACTTAGCTATTATGTAGCTTTGTTGTTTTTCTATTTTGTGGATTATTTTTGGTTAGCTATGTTGATCTCTATGTTCCTTGTATTCAGTTGGTTGGTTGATCCACATTTGTAAAAGGTTTGGGGCACCTTTCAAAAACCCTTCATCCATATTATAAAAAACACATTTGATCAATTTTGAGGTTTATATTGGACAAAGAAGATCTTGGTAATTGTAATGGTGTTTACATTGGTTTCACCAAAATGTGACTAGGGGAAAGGGGAAAGGGTTTCACAAAGGATATTTTTGTGATGCTCTTCATATCCTCTATGTCACCTAGAGACTAGGGGTAATTTATGTGTGCTCTATGTTTAATAGATTAGTTGAAGAGCAATGTCACTTCTCATAAGATACTTTTGTCTAAGTTTAACATGAACCTAACCATAATACAACAATCAAGGCCTAAAGCTAAAATATCCTTTGCTTTTAATGAGGAAGGAAATAATTATTTCACTTTTAAGAGGTAAGGATACAATAAGATGCAACAAATAAGTCCTATGATGCAACTATATGTGATTTTTATTAAATGCTAAAGCTTATAGATTAAGTTGGTACCCTATATTATTAAGACTATAGGCCCAAAATGGCCACATACTTAGGAAAATTTTGAAAATGTTTACCTCAGTCATGAAGTTCCCATTTTGCACATGTTTCAGTGTATTTTGGAGTGGATCCGCAACAAAGGCTACAAATATGCCCAACACTTGGTAAATTTTTGCACTTGTAGCAATTTTGCATAGTTTCTTATGTTCTTGGCTTTGGACTGGCGACATGTCCCGAATTCGTAAATTTTTTTGGGGAAATATGATGTTAGCATAAAATAAGTGTGGATTGGTGACCACTTCATATTTTTGATATATTCTGAGTAGCTAAGTGTTGGAGAGTCCAATTTTGGGAGGCACATAGAGCATTTTTGTTCAAAATGGTGATAGAAGGTGAAAAGCTAAGTATAAGAGATACGTATTCATGATGAAGGGTATTTTTGACTAACTTTCTTCTAGAATGGTGACAAGCAGTATTTTACTCTAAATCCAATGTGAAATGAAGGAAGAGTCACTTTATATTGCGACGGGTCTGGAATGGTGTTCTTAGGCCAATACACTTTCTTAGGTCTAGAATAGAATCCACAAAAGTTTCGAAGGAAATATGATGTCATCGACTTTTTTGTGTGGATTGGTGAATGCTTCATCGCCAAAGAAGAAAAAATGAAGGATAAGGAGTGAATTTCATCCCGCTTCACTTTCAATGCATTTTTGTTCTGGATTGTCATTCCGTAGTTTCTGAAGCATGGAAGGTGATGTCATTAATTTTAAAAGTAGAATAACACTGTGTTCTCTCCTCACCATTATATCAATATTATGTCAGATTAAATCATAGCCATACGATGGAGGAGATTGATGGTTGATATTTTTCCAAGAATTCTGAAGCATATAAAAGGTATCTATCATAAAAATTGAAAGTATAGTCAGTTGGACAAGGAAGCCAAACTATCGAGGATTTTAAGAAGGTAAGAACTAGAGACAGTTGTAGATTGATGGCAGCAAAAGGTTTTCAAGATAGATCAACGATGCATATGCAATATCTAATGGCCAGAACTTTAGTTAGCATAGAACAATCGACAAGTTGTAGAGGTTTCAAGCTGCCATGGCGGTCCACTTGCAACGTATTTCTCGAAGGTTGAACCAGTAATAGAATACTAGCAATAACTCTCTGCTAAGCTATTAAAAATTAATCTTTGTAATGTCCCTTATTATTTTACTTTTTCAAACTATAAATAGAGGTTGAACCCTCATTTTTAAGGGTCGGCTCTAGTGTGTTTGCCTATGATACTATAAATATTCCCAAGGGATAATGAAAGGAGCATTACATTGATTTTTGCCTCAAATCTTGTGTCTTCATAATTTTATATCAGAGGTTCGAATTCCTAAGCTATATTTTTGTGAATACTTGAATGGTTAGTTTGTGCCAGATTAAT
Organism: Wollemia nobilis; assembly: GCA_028583015.1. Lineage (NCBI taxonomy): Eukaryota > Viridiplantae > Streptophyta > Pinopsida > Araucariales > Araucariaceae > Wollemia > Wollemia nobilis. The sequence continues at coordinate 1,954,712 of JAQPPZ010001192.1, forward strand.
GGATTACTAACTATTAGGGTAATTGAAATATGCTTCGAAATTAGATATTTGTTGTTAGGGAGTGCATTTTTGTAAAATATAGATATTGATTAATTCTGCTATTTGGATTATCTTTGTTTGGATATTGAAATTGTTGTCTACAATATTTCTTTGTTGTTCTTTAACGAATGAAAGTGCATTTAATTTGGGATAATGTTGATCTAAGTAATGTGTGTCTGAGTTGGTTTATGGGTAGCTTTTACCATAGTAAAAATGTTGTTAGCCTATTCATCCACTATTGTTCACATTTTCTAATGCTAATATTTTATTACCCTAATCTCTAAAACCCTAAGTGAGCATAATTGTGTCAACACCCTATTACAGTTGATGAGGAACCAACCTACTATGGAGGTTGGATTTGAAACCCCTATTTTGGTCCATCCAATGTTGAGTTTTGAGTTGTAGTTATCGGGTGCATGCCTGGATAGAAAGTAGGAAGATAGATAGCCGCAGTATTGAGTAAAATTTGATGCAATTCAGTTCCCAACAATTTTTGGCATGCCTAGTGGGACAAGTTCACAAGGAACATAAAAACCCATCATATGAGTTATTTTTTTATCTCTACCCAGAGGAATCAATATTTGGTGAATTATCTTGACCTTATAAGTGGAGAATAGCAAATTTACCTGGCAACTCCCTGGTCTATGAAACCAAAAAATAATTACCCATGTAGACCAATATCCTTTCATGTATACCAGGTCTTTCAAAAGGAATAACCCTACTCCTATTTATATTGTGAATTAACTTATAGAGGGTCTACTATTGTCAGAATTTTGAATCAATATTTCCTCTTAGAAGAAGATCTTCCTGAGGAAAACCCTGTAGTTAATCCAACAACCCCTCCAACAAAATCTATACCTAGAAATATAGTAAAAAATATGGTCCCTAATCAGCCATTACAAAAGTTTCCCAGCTCACAACTGGTCCCCTGAGATTAGCCCAAATGAATACCATCCCCTAGGCTGTATCCAAAGCTATCCCCACTTATGATGGATTGGGAAATACATCTTATGAGCACTAACAAGATATTATAAATTTGGAAACAATTCACAACATAAAATAGGAGGAAATTATTGTAAGAGTTCTAGCCCTGTCATTTTGAGGAAACATTTTGCATTGGTTTATAACTCTGGAAGATAACACCATAACCTCATGGTAAGCATTGGTTGAGCTATTTGTAGAAGAATTTAATGAATCTGCTGATCCTTTATCCCTGCTCAACTAGTTTACATCCATACAAAAATCTTAGTATAAGATTGTCTCAGATTTTAATTTTAGATATAGTAGAACATGGAAGAGAATTCCCCCTGTAGCTAGACCAAATTCATGTTTGCCTATATGTATTATATCTGAGCTCTTGGATCAGAGCTAGACTTGTAGACACAATAATATGGAGTGGAAACCTTACCCCAAGTTTATAATGTAGAAATTCATGCTGATAATATCCTAATTAATGTGGGGAGACTACCCCCCAAAACTGTGCTACTTTATAACTCAGAAACTACTAATGGCCAAAGTCAAATTGCAAATCCATCTTTCATGGATCCCATTTATTTATCATCCCCATATCCATAAATTAATGCAATCCATCAACCAAAGCCATCATTCTCTATAGTTCCTTTCCTTCCCCTTCCTTCTTAGACATCCCAAGAGTTATATGCTATTCTTGATATAAAAAATACTATGAAAACTCTGAGTAATAGAATGACTTTGATGGAAAAGAGAGACCAAGAAAGGTCACAACAAAGGAGATTTCCACATGTGAACAAATATCAAAAAATTTATCCTAGTAACAGTACTAGGGTCAGAGTGAATGCAGAATATGAGGATCCTGAGTATTCTTTAGATACTACTCTTGCAAATATATGATGTTTGGTATGCAATGATCCTCATGACTCATAGTCTTGTATTATGTACCAACACCATGTCCAACAAGCTATGGATCATGCTAAAAGAAATAAACAAGGGAGAGTAAACATGTTATGGTAGCCTGATCAAATCATGGTTGGGAAAGATCTGGATGAGGACTGCCCAATTGTCGTTATGACAAGGTCTAGAAATAAAACCTTACAAGTAGATCCACAAAATATGGAACAATTCCAAGTCACTTCCCAAAAAAGAAATGATCCTCTTCTTCAGAGTGGTTATACTTTTCCCATTCCTTAGGCTAAAGGTAAAGATAAGAAAGATAGTATTCCTAAGAGGTCAGAGAAATAAATTGAAGGAGACCAGATGAGATCTAAATATGACACTCAAGAAAGGCTTAAATTCACCTCTATTACCAAAAGGTAAAGAATAGAAGCCACTCAGCAGTATAAAAGAAAATATGGTGAGCTAGAAATAAAATCCGAAAGACCTTCCCTGGCTAGGTTTGAGTATAATATTGTTGAATATATGAAAAGGATTCCATAAAAAGCTAGTTTATATGATAATATTTTCATTCCTAGCCAGATAGACCTACTTAAGGCTTCTCTCAACAAGTACCCACAACAGAAGTAGGCCACCATAATTCTTAGTATACCATCAAAAAAGGAAGAGATGTACCATAATGTTTTAAATAATAAGCCCCTCCTTTATATATCTCTCTAAGGATGGAAGGTTAGATAGTCCAAAATTGTATGATAGATTCAGAAGCATCAACCACAGTTATGCCCAAAGCATTCTGTAAAGAAATGGGTATGGAGTATACCCGATCTTGTCCTGGAGTATTAAAATTGGATGGGACACCTACTAAGATAGTTGGAGTCATAAAGGATGTTTTAATGAGGCTAAATAGAGCCCCAGAGGTAACAATAGTACAAGAAATAGTAGTGGTTGATCTTGAACCCTACTTTGGTTTATGCCTTTCAAGGGAGTTTACTACAAAACTAGGTGGATGTATGTACATAGATTATTCTAGTATGGTAATCCCTTTCAAAGTAAAGAGAATAAGGATAACACCTAAAAAACCAGTAGATTATAATATCAAAAATATTGAGGAAGACATGTGTAATCTTACTCCCCTAGAAGAATTTGAGTTGGTTGAAAACTTTGAGGAGTTGGATATTGAGGATGAGTTGCCTTTCATAGAGGATTACAGTCAATTTGGAACTGGTATGGGGACATATAGTATCTTAGCTAAATTAGAGAAGAAAATCCCTACTATATCCAATCAATATCTGAGATAAAATGAAACATGGATCATGCACTTTGATGGTGCTAAATGCAAAAATAGTGCAAGAGCTGGTGTGGTTTCATAGTCCCAATCAGAGGGGACAAAGAAATTTACCTATAGACTATAATGGTCATGTACAAATAATGCTACAAAATATGAGGCCCTATTTCTTAGACTGATACAAGTAGAAATCATGGGCATTAACATTTTAACATATATGGTGACTCTGACTTAATCATCCATCAAGTAAGAAATAGGTGTAGCAACAAGCACCATTACCTAAAAGCTTATAGAAATAGGGTATGGGATATTATGGAATCCTTTGATGCCCTAAATCTAAGTTTTTTTCCTAGAGAGAAGAATACTCTAGAATATTCCTTAGCAAAAAAGGGATCTAACTTCAACCCTTCTATAGAATTTGGAATCAAGAAAGCCAAGGGAATCAAAATGATTTTTAGACCTGCAGTACCAGATAAGAAAATTTTCTGGTAGGTTTTTGAAAGTGATGAGAAGATAATTGAATTTATGGTAAGAGAAGCATGTCTCTCCACTATCCAAAAAGATAATATAGAAGATATTGATCAACAAGATATTATTCAACTGATAAAAAATCACATTCCTATAGGGTTGGTCACCCTAGAAAGCTTGTTTGATAATGAGGATAAAAAAAGACCAGAGTTATGAAAGTCAATAAAAAAATTATAAAGAAGTTGAAGTCGATACTGAAAAGAAGCTAAATGTTAGATTTTTATGTTCACCATAGGAAGTAGAAGATATCAAATCCCTATGCCTAAAATACCAAGATATTTTGGCTTGGTCATATGAATACCTTAAGGTATATGACAAGAAAGTTATCCAACATACTATTGAGCTAGAGCCTGATGCAAAGCCTTTTAGGTAGAAGCAAATGCCAGTTAATCCAAGGATCGAATACATTATGAGAGAGGAGATCTTAAAGTTATTAAAGGCTAATATCATATACAAGGTTTTGCATAGTGGTGAATTTCACAATTTAGCGTGAATATTGTGATTTTCAAAATGTTAATTTTACGAATTTTGGGGCCATAGGCATCGACCTGTTCGCCCAAAAATTTTAGGATCTAATTTTTTTAAGGGTAAATTCACCCCATTGTCATAAGGTTTCCTACCTAATTTTCACCCTAAATTTATTAAAAATAAGAAATATCCCGCCCAAATCGCCCCTTGTACCCCTATATATATAGCTAACCCTGACAACAACTCCCATACAATTACAACATTTTTTTCGGATAGCCAGTGATACAAATCAGAATGTGACTGACATAAGGTGACCAACATAAGGCGAGTGACATAAGGCGAGTGGCATAATATGACTGACATAAGGCAACTGGAATAAGGTGACTAGTGGAAGGCGATTAGAAAAAGGCGATTGGTAGAAGGCAGCTGGCATAAGGCAACTAGCAGAAGGTGACTGCCAGAAGGCAATTGACATAAGGTGAGTGGCATGAGGCGAGTGGATAAGGTGACTAGCAAAAGGCAATTGGAAGAAGGTTACTGGCATAAGGTGACCGACATAAGGCTACTAGTAGAAGGTGACTTGCAGAAGGCGACTGGTAGAAGGTGACCGACATAAGGTGACTGACATAATGCGATCGACATAAAATGACTAGCATAAGGTGACTGGCAAAAGATGACTAACATAAAGTGAGTAGCATAAGGTGAGTGTCATAAGGTGAGTGGTAGAAGGCGATTGGCATAAGATGCATGTCATAAGGTGAGTGGCATAAGGCAAGTGGCATAAGGCAATTGGCTGAAGGTGATTGGTTGAAGGCAAGTGGCATAATGTGATTGGAAGAAGGCAACTAGCATAAGGTGACTGGCATAAGGCAACTGGCAGAAGGTGAGTGGCATACGATGACTAGAAAAAAGGTGAGTGGCATAAGGCAACTCAATTTACCGGTATGTTTCTTTTACTATTAAATTTCATTTAACATTTTATTCATGGACACTCAATAAGGAGGTTTATTCTGCTTGCAAACGATATTCTTGGGACAGATATTCTACTGTCTCTAGTAGTAGTCTTTTTTATACCAGTTATTTTCATTTTTAATAATGATGTTATTTGTTCATGTTATTCTTCTGTTCATATAGGTAAAATATCAACTATAGGCAATGGAAATAAGGGAGGCTAGTCTTGTAATAAAAGGAGTATCCTCAAATACTTTCATAATATTTCTAAACCTGGTCAGCCATCAACATCTGCACAAACTAAAGGTATGAACACCTTTACTCACCAGTTAATTTTTTTACTTTGTTAATTTTAAATATAATGTCTTCATTCATAAAGAAGTGTGCTTTTTGGTTGATGGCTTTATCCATTTTTATCTGTATAAGGTATGCTTTTAAATGCCATAGTGATAATGAACCTACTATTGACATTAGCATTATCTCTACAAAAAACACTGTTAATCCTAGTATGCCTCCACTTCCACATATCCAAGTTAATGAACAGTCCACAAATGAAAATATTCTCAATCAAATCGAACAACAACATGAAGATATTCCCAAATATAACATGCCAATTGGAAAAGAAACTAATCGTTCTTATGGAGTCCCTACTTCCAGATAATCTTCATAAAAATAAAATAAACATGCAAGGTTATCTAGGTGGAAAATTAACAAATAATTTCAGCCTGATTGGATATCAAAATTTCCATTTATTGATCCAATGCTGCTAGAGAATATTAGTGATGCTATAACAGAATTGAGATGCGTAATTTGTAGTTGGAAACACGGAAAGAAGCATAGATTACAACTTAAGAAAGATACAATAGAAAAACATTGTGGAAAGGTTTATATCAAAACAAAAGAAGGTGATCCACCAACACCAAAAACTTATAGGTGGAAGGATGCATTAGAGTGCGCACATATAAGAAATGCGTAAGAATATGATAAAGAAATGAAACAAAAGCAAACATTGGTTGAGAAATGTGCAACGATTCAAGCCCAATTTTGAAAAATAAATAAGTTAACTTTAGCTTCAAAAAGTTTACAGTTTGTTGTTGTGTTCTCTATTCTTAATATGGGTAGACCTATGTCTGACTTCATGAATTATAAATCTCTATTTAAACTAGCTAATATGCAGAACTTACCCAGTGCCCATTGGTTAGATTGAAGTGGTTGGGAAAAGGCAAAATGTCTCTCATTGGTTGAGTAGGATGACCTCAGAGAGAAAGTGATGGGTTGTCAATTCAAAATTTAATTTTTTAATCTAGGTTAAGTATCCAAAAGTTGTATGCAGTAATAGCCCTGTTCCTCTACTATGATTTAACAACACACTTTTGCATAAATTTAAAGAGCACACTTACAGAATGGAAATAATTGAAATAACTAAAGCAGTAAATTGGTTGGCCAGTGAAACACACAAAGTTGCACACTGTATGCGGAAGGGAAATCACACTCAATGCTAAAAGTAAATTTTATCCATTCTACAAAATACAAGGAAATAAAATGGGTTGCTTCTACCAGTCGAAGGGGTGCCCTTCTTCTTCTAGTAGAAGAACCCAAAATAAAATTAGATACTAGGATAAATATTGTTGCCCTTTATTCATATATTGCTTTCAAACAAAATGGTTACAAAGTAGTCTAGCAGTTGTTGCTTACATTCCCTTGCTTCCATACTCTACATCTAATCCCCCAATAATCTAACTTCATAGAAGTATATATCCTTATATCTCCTATAAATAAAAACTCTAACTATTAACATCAAAGTATCAACATGATCTAATGGACAACATAGATCTTGGAATGTTCATAGGTTCATTACAAAAACATATTACTATCTATAGTTTATAACCAATCATCAGGTATAACTGAAATCTCAAAATAAAGATATCTAAAAATCTAGAATTATTTCTATTTATAAATTGAAACAAACACCAAATGACATGGTTGTAAGATCCCATTGAAAATATTCTGGCAATGACTTGTTCTCCATTGGCTGGCAAAACTGGGACCCAAAATTACAGAGGTCATATCTCCTTCATTACTAAGTCTTTTTCAAAACCGTAAAAATATTTGAGTACCCATTTTTGCAAGGAATCTCCCCTCCAAATTTCATTAATTTGGAGTCCATTTGGTTCTTCAAAATAGCTCTGTTACAACATAAAATTTACTAATTTTGGACATGCAATCTCATATCTAGTGCTTCAAATCCGTGGAAGATGGAGTGCTTTGCTGGTCTGTAATTTTTTAAAGTCTTGCTACATGGAAATATTCAATACTTTTATTCCAAATTTGATGTTGAGGGTTTATTCTATTACAACCATGGCTGCATTTGTTTCTCTTATTCTAGCCATGTATTTTTCCTTGCCATAATGTGCTTTGAAATAATCTCCTCATTGTTATTGAACCATGGACTTTATTCTAATCAAATGATATGCTGTCATATTTTAAGATATAGCTTTTTATCCCTTCTATTGCTATCAAAAAGACATAAAAGTATTATATTTTAACACAAAACATAAAACGTTAGCAAATAACATAATATAACACTTTATCTCTAATTAGACTAGTAAGCATATAAAACATGTAATTTATCTACTAAAGTATCCTTTTAATGCATAATTTTTAATGGAGTATTTATGTAAATAATGAGACCATTTTGTGTCTCATAAGAAATTAAAAAAGGTAAAATTCATTTCACTTTCAATTGATGAGGTGACTACTGTTGACAATATATCTTGGATTTGCATGTATGTTTACACATTGGAAAATCATTTAAGGCAACCTCATTTACTTGGAATACGCAAAATGGTAGAAAATTGTAATGCAAAAAATATTTACAATGTTGTTGTAACTAGTTTAAAAGAAGAAGCAGGAATGAATGAAATTGAAATAGCCACTAAGTTAATATGTGTAGGAGCTTATGGTGCTACTATAATGCAAGGACACAGGAATGGTCTTTGTGTTAGACTACAAACATCGGTTGCCCCATATTTGATCCTTATTCATTACATGGATCATAGAATGAATCTTGCATACAAAATTGAGGATACATTTACAAATGTTGCGATAGTGGAAAATCTTGTCCATGAAATTCATGAATATTTTTCACGTAGTCCAAAAATATTTTTAGAGATTCAAAATTTTGCACTAGGAGTTACCAAAGGTAAAAAACTGCTGAAAGCTGTGGATACTAGGTGGATTTCAATGTATCAATCGACATTAAGAGTTTTCAAAGAATATCAATCCTTGATAAGGTTTATGTATGCAAATCGTAGGGCAGTTGATAAGGCAAAATATTTACTTTTTTGAATGAGTGACTTTGAAACTCTTCTCACATTGTGTGGAATTCTTCCAATGTTGGAAAAAATGAATACTTTGATCAAAATTACACAAGAAAGATCAATTTATATTGTGGATTTCATCAGGGTGAGAATACAAATTTGCATGCATATTGATATGATGTACGTATCTGGTAAAAATTTTATGGATCCAATGTTTGAGATTTGGAGAGCATTAACAAATGTGAATGGTCCTAAGAGTTTTCTAAAGTTCAATATAAACGATCATCTATGTATTAATGTCCATGGAATTGAAATACCTTTATATTGTTATGGTGTGCAAATGGATATAGATACAAATGAAGTTGATCAAATGCCCATAACCTACAACAGATTTCATGCAGTTGTAGATGATACACAACTTTAATTGAAACAAATAGCATAATCATTGACAAAAGAAATAAGAGACCATTTTTAAAGAGATGAATTGCTAGAGGCTATGGGTGTGGTTAATCCGATGTTTTGGTATCCTTGTAATGAATACCATAATATAAATTCTTTGTTTCTCAAATACATGGGCAGTCTTGCTGGCCATTTCAATAAAAGTGTTGTAGTCAATGGTATTGAAATCAATGGCATTCTCAACAGAGATCTTTTGATGAAACAATCAAAATTTTTTGGAACAACAATGTCTACTCAAGTTTCACAACTCTCTAACCATCATGAAGCAGTTTCTATTTCACATTTGTGGAGATTATTACAACCAAGTATTATCTTACAACATACTATGAGTGAATATTTTCATTTATATGAATTATGTCAAACGATGATTTTGGGATCCATTGAAGATGAAAGGGTGTTCAGTGAACTATCATATGTAAAATCTAAATTTTGAAATAGGTTGGACAAAAATTTGAAGAATTTTTTGATATTATATGTGTCGACCTATGATGTGGAGGAGTTTCCTTATGAAAGAGCAGTTTCACATTGGAATTATTTGGAAAAGAGAAGAGGTGTAACGAATATTGATGATGATGAGGATGATAGTAACACTAGTCATATTGTGATGAAATTTTTTTTAGGAATGAGTGTAGAACATTTTGTACAATCTGAAAAGAGTTTGTTCCAGCTTCCAGCACTATGATGCAAGGATGCATTCATTTGATTTGATTTGAGTTCACATATTATAATTTGATTTGATTTCACATATTATCATTTGATTTGATTTCACATATTAGAATGAAAGGATGCTTTCATTTGATTTGATTTGAGTTCACATATTATTATTTGATTTGATTTCACATATTATCATTTGATTTGATTTCACATATTATCATTTGATTTGATTTCACATATTATCATTTGATTTGATTTCACATATCAGAATGAAAGGATGCTTTCATTTGATTTTATTTGAGTTCACATATTATTATTTGATTTGATTTCACATATTATCATTTGATTTGATTTCACATATTACCATTTGATTTGATTTCACATATCAGAATGTTTGAGTTCACATATTATTATTTGATTTGATTTCACATATTATCATTTGATTTGATTTCACATATCAGAATGAATGGATGCCATTGGATACTCTATATAGTATAGCCCTCTGATTTGATTATGTATTATTTTATTACACATGTGTTACACATATTCTTTGATTACACATGATTTGATTATTGGATTCTCTGAAATGTGTTACTGGATATTTTATATATCATTTTACAATAGCCTTGTTATTGAAGTACTAGTCTAAAGTTTCTATTTTTCTTGTAGATTTGTAATGTATAAATCGTTATAGGCAACTTGTGAAAGTAAATGTCTATACTACATTTTATTTAATTTCAAATTAATTCATATAACATAAAATAACATCTTACTGCATTCACATACTTCAAAATTACTTAATATATAAAAAAAACAATCAAAACATAACAAAATTCAAAACAAAGTTTCCTAGAGATAACACAATTTTTTGGAAATATTTTCTTTCAAAAAATTTACCATTCATTCACAATTTACAAAACATATCAAACATTATTTCTTCCACTTCAAATTAAAAACAACAAACTTCTATATCATCATAAATAATCAAAACATAGTAATAATTAAAACAAAATAGTCTCTTTCATTGAATTCAATTTTTAATGATGATACCATTTGTTCACAATTTATAAAAACTATCAAACATTATTTCTTCCACTTCAAGCTACTTAATACATTAAAACATATAATAATAACATAACAAAATTCAAAATAAAATTTTCAATAGATAACACATTTTTCGGAAATAGTCTCATTCATTGATTTCAATTTTCAAAAAGGATACCATTCATTCGTAATTTAAAAAACATATCAAACATTATTTCTTCCACTTCAAATTAAAACAACAATAATTAAAAACAAAATTTAAAAATGATAATACAAATTTTTCAGAAATTGCCTCTATCATTGATTTCAATTTTTTTAAAAAATACCAGTCTTAATAATTTATAAAAATATAAAGAGTTTTTGTTTCACTTCAAATGCAACACAAAAAAATTATATTCTTTTCCAATGTTTCCTGAAGTTCCACCCACATCTACCTCAATTTCATTTTCTTCTAATGCCCCAACCCTAACCAAACTTTCTGTTGTAGTGTTGATCCCCGATAACAAGGCACCCTCTTCCTTCACTAGATATTCTTTGAAAGGTGCATTCAGATCCTTCTCATTTTCTTTTAGTTTAGCATCGACATTAAAGCCACTGTCTCTGATAATCCTCTTCAGCAAATTATTTTCTTTAACCGTCTATTGTAACCTCTTCTTCAATTCAATAGCATTATTAATGCTAATTTTGGCAGTCTTGATCAAAATTTTCATGGCACCGACTTGTTGCTTTAGGTGTTGGAAATTAGACTACAAAAAAAAAATGAAAAAAGGTTAATATCTATAAACAAACCATATTTAAAAAAAAAAATTAGTTAAATGTAAAACTTTCATCAGCTGTAAGTCGTGTTGTTTCTGCAACTGCTACTTTGTTCTGATCTAGTGCCCATTCATTGAAATATGCTTGGGCTTCTGCATTGAGGTTTTCCAAACAATTCAAAACAACATCCAAAATTTCATCTCTCTATGTAGACTCGGCCTCCATAGTGCCAGATTCAGCTTTATGTAGCAAAACATCAAGCTTTTGGTGCTCATTCTCAACCTTTAAAAACAACTATTTTCTCTTTGCAAAAATCTTATATCAGCCATTGATTACTTTAATCAAAACCTTGGCCCGATATTCTCATTCTTTCAATTTATCAATATTTGAATGAAGAGTATTATGAACTACAACTTTACATCTATCGGCTAATAACACATTTTTAGAAAATTTTAGGATATCATCATTTGTTACACTACGGGAGGCGACTTGCTATGGGGCAGAGGGGGAAACTTCGATGGCACCTACATTGACATCCTCTTCTCCATCAATGCCCTCTTCATCCTCAAGAATATAACTTGTCTTTAAAGGGTAATTTTTAGGATTCATACCCAGATAAAGAAAGTCACATTCTAGAGTTCTCGAGGGAATTTGAGATGCACTCTCAACATTTGAAAAAATATCTAAGGTTAATATCATTACAATAGAAACATTAGATGATGACACATTTTGTGTATCTGTAGCACTTCTTGCATTATGAGGTGATTGTGTGAGGAACATTTTACCATGCATGCGTGATTGGTTCCTCACAGGTGGAACCTACTGTGGATGGATATGAACTTGCTTTGAATGGACATACAATGGAACTATTGTGGCTATGGTTGTGGTTGTTGTTGTTGTTGTGGTTGTGGATGTGGCTGGCTAGATGGTGGAGCCATATGTTTTTTTAGCCTTTTGAATCTAGCAGGTCCCTCTGTTAAATTTTACACAAAAACATAAATTCAATCTTGTGTAAATAACAATAGCATTTAAAAAATATTTATTTAAACCATACATACCATACTCAGACTCTACAACCATTTATGATTCAACCGTTTGTCCTTTATCTAAAAAATATTTAAAACACATTAGAAAACATAATTTTAAGTCATTAAAATAAATCATTTAAAATAGCATTTTTGAAGAGTAAGGTTACCTTGTGGGCTATAGGTAACCTCTTCCACATTGACATTAACAATTTCAGAAGTAAAATGTGCAGCAGGTGTATGCTGAATCTGATCACCATGAGACCTCACATGTTTGGTGTGAGTTATTGGTGATGACTGCGAATGTGTATCACAATCAATAGATACTTCTTGAACCCTAAATACAACATTCCTTTTACTTGAATACTGATATGCTCTTCTCTATTTTAAAAATAAAATTAGAGAATAACAAGACAAAATGGAAGAAAAAACAAATATATTCCAACAAATATGTTTACCTATATCTCATCATCATACATGCCAATAGAAATCAAACTAGGGTGCAATGCAGTGGGAGGACTACTTTGTTGAAGGTTGAAATAAGCTTCCTAAAATAAACAAAGAATAAAATTGTTGGTAGTCATTGTATAAGCAGATTGAATTTTCTAGGCACTCAAAAGGTCATGTTTTAGGTGGTTGGAAATGTGCGTGGACCAGTCAAATCTACCACCACCAATACAATGAATCAATAAATAAAGTGCCCAAAAAGGTATTTCTGTAGGTCGCCCCTATAGAATAAGCCTTGCCTAAAAAAATTCAATGCAAGCATAGAAATTTGTCTCCAAAATTGCAAAATTTTAACCCCCTTTTGGACTTTGAAGAATTAACTGAAAAAAAGACAACATTATTAGAAAATAAAAAGTACAAGGAGATCATTAGTAGAGAAATAAAACTACAACACAATAATATTTAATGTTAAATAAAAAATAAATTTTCAAATTATACCTTTCAAATTGTTAGAATGAACACCGTAAATGGTTCCAAGGGTGGATTTATCATTGTCCATTAAGGCATACTGGTTGTTCACCAATACACCATCCAAAAATGGCAACCCTGTTAGTCACTGCACATCGGAGGGTTTAACAGAAAAAACAATGTCCTTGTTATCTAGTCATATCAAAATAGTGGATACTTCATGGTTGTAACAAGAAACAATTTGTTGCATCAACTGAACATTAATGTTCAATTGTGGCATCTTCAATACACTAGCAAGTCCAGCGGTGTAAACCCATTGGGAATCATGTCCAAGAGTTTTGAAGATGCTCTTCAGGTTTGGGCATAAGATGTTCTTGAAATACACTTTAGAGGGAATAGGAGAGGAAGAGCTAGCCATATATGAAAAGATGCAAGAAAATGTTTTGAGAAACCAGGAAAACACTCAAAAATACCTTGGAAAACATTGCCAAAACCTTTTGGAAATGCTACAAAAATCTTCTCAAAATGCTGCCAACATGCTCTGAAAAAACTGCCAAAATGGTGCCAAAATGCTCTTAAAATGCTGCCAAAACACTTTGAAAATGCTTGGAAATCGCTGTGGAAAACGCCCTAAAAATGTTGGAAATTTTTTTAAAATTGCTCTAGAAAATGTTGTGGAAGAGGCAAAAAATGACCCTGCAAATGAATTTATAGAATTCTACACGATGGAAGTTAATAGATGCATGACACATGGTAGAAGATAGGACACATGGCATCATTTTATTGATGAATTATGATGGTCACCTTGTGCCACTTGCCATCTGCCAGTCGCCTTGTGTCACTCACCATCTTCCAGTAACCTTGTACCACTCATCATCTTCCATTCACCTTGTGCCACTCACCATTTGCCATTCGCCTTGTGCCACTCACCATATGCTAGTCACCTTGTGCCACTCACCATATGCCACTCCCCTTATGCCACTCACCATTTTTTAATTTCCTTGTACCACTCGCCATCTTCCAATCACCTTGTGCCACTCGCCATCTGCCAGTCACCTTGTGCCAGTCACCTTGTGCCACTCACCTTGTTCTAGTCACCTTGTGCCACTCACCTTGTGCCACTCGCCTTATGCCTTATGCCACTCGCCTTGTGCCACTCACATTGTGCCACTCACCTTGTGCCACTCGCCTTATGCCACTCACCCCATGTAAGTCACCTTCTACTAGTGCCAGTACCTATAAAATTTTATTGATAATTTTAGTGGATAAAAAGAAAAAATCGCCATGTTTTGAAAAAATTTCTTAAAAATTTTAAAAAATTTGCCCCAAAGTTTATACACTTTTCATGATGATTTGCCCTGATTTGATAAATAATTTTTTGATACTACCCTTTATGCATAACCATGATAATATATCCAATAAAATATTCAACCTTGGTAGCCAACCTGGTACCTGTGAGAAAAAATAATGGGGATATTCATTTGTGTGTAGATTTCAAAAATCTTAACCAAGCGTCCCTTAAGGATCATTACCTTCTCCCACATATTGATCAGTTATTGCATATTGTGGTAGGGGTATAAAAATTCTCATTATTAGATGGCTATTCTGGGTACAATCATATTTGGGTGAAAGATGAAGATCAGTATAAAACAACATTCACCACCAAATGGGGCACATTTGCCTACAAGAGTGAATTTTGGGCTCTGCAATGCAGGAGCCACATTTTAGAGAGTCATAGATTATGCCTTTGGGACACTGATCAACAAAGTCATTCTGATTTATTTGGATGATATGACTGTATTTTCCCATGATAATCAAGATCACCTATCACACCTAGAGAAAGTTTTTTAAAAACATAGAGAATTTGGTATTTCACTCAATCCTAAGAAGTTATTCTTTGCATTTCATGAAGGAAATATGATAGGTCATGTGGTCTCAAAAGAAGGTATAGCCATAGATCCAGATAGAATCAAGTCCATTCTTGCTCTCCCATTGCTTACAAAGAAGGTCTTACAGTACTTTTTGGGTCAAATAAACTTTATCAGGTAATTCATTTCTGACTTTGCACAGAAAGTAAGGCTAATAGTTGAGTTACTCAAGAAAAATGTTGAGTTTAAGTGGATTGAATTCAAGAAATAGGATTTTGATATTATCAAGCCGTCCATTGCAATAGCCCTAGTAGTGGTAAATCCATATTTCAGTAAATATTTTATCCTTTATGCTTATGGAGCTGAAGAGAGTTATGCCTCAATGCTCACTCAAAAATATGATCAAGGTGAAGAACATCCTGTATTCTTTTGGAGCAAGACACTCCATGAGTACCAGGTCAAATATAAATTTATTAAAAGACAATTATTTGCTATGATGAATTCATCGAAGAAGTTCAGGCAATACTTGATACAAAGTAAGACCCTAGTATATGTTGTTCATCCAAATGTAAGAATTTTTATCCTTCAAGGTGAACTAGGAGATAAAAGAGTTGGTTGGATTACCAAAATCCAAGTGTATGATGTAGAGATGCATCCCATCAATTTGGTGAGAGTTAGAGCCCTGTGAAAATATCTAACATAGGTAACAACATTAGTAGAAGTGATAGCTTACTAGAAAGTAGAAGAGTATCAGGTTGAAGGAGTGCAGATAGTAGACTCTGATTGGGTTGATTAGATGATCAAATACTTTCAAAATAGAGTATGTCCTCCTAATATAAATACATTCCAAAGGAGGAGATACATGATATAGGATTTGAGTTATGTATACATGATATAGGCTTTGAGTTATGTATTGCTTCTAGAAGACCTGTATAAAAGAAACTTGGATGGAGTCCTAAAATATTTGAAATATGATCAGCAATAGAGGGTTATTTACGAGTTTCATAGAGGACCGACTGGAGGACATAGCTCAGGAAAATTTATAGCTTTGAAAATAATAAGAGTAAGATATTATTGACCTACTATATTTGTTGATACTTTCAAGGTTACTAGGGCCTGTGACAAATGTCAATGACATGTTGGAAGGACAAGAAATGCTTCATTCCCCCTCAGGTCGATACAAGTTGAATAACCTTTTCAACAATGGGGGCTGGAATTCATAGGGGTCATAAACCCTAATTCCTCAAAGGAACATAAGTTCATTATAATTGCCACAGATTGCCTTACTAGGTGGGTAGAGGCTATTCCTACAAAGAAATCATATCAGGAAGTTGTGATCAATTTTATGGAGAACTTGATTTCAAGGTTTGGATTTCCAAGATCCTTGGTGAGTGACAATGGTCCAACTTTCATAGGAGCCAATTATATTGATTTTTCTAGCAAGTATGGCATCACTCTTAAGAATACTTTAAATTATTACCCACAGGACAATGGACTTGCTGAATCTACCAACAAAAACTTGTTAAGGATTTTGACAGTCACTTGAAGGGAATAAAAGAAGTTGGAACCTGTTTCTAGACCAAGCTCTATGGGATGATAGGATTACTATAAAGAAATACATTAAAACTTCCCTTTATATTATGGTGTATGGCAAAGAGGCAGTGCTACCTATCCATTTGGAAATTCCAACACTTAAGCTTGTCAATACAGAGGAAGAGTCAGAGGAAAATCTGGTAAAAACCAAGTTGACCCACTTACTACAACTTGAAGAGAATAGAGCTTAAGCATACAATAATTTTCAAAAGTATTCCTTAGATATCAAGGCATGGTTTGATAAGAATGTTAGATTCAAAAAATTTTAGGTTGGAGATGCAGTTATCAGATGGAATGTTGATAGAGAAAAATTGGGAAAACATGAAAAGTTTGATTCTTTTTTGGGATGGCCCTTTCAAAATAGTAGAGTACAAGGAGTCCAATGTGTTCCAGCTTGAAGATCCATAAGGGAATATATAGTTGATTCCTATAAATGCTTTCCATATCAAACTCTAATATGATTGAAATCATAAGCTCATTGTAACATATGTATACACACTGTATTATATTTCCATTTATTTCTGCACTTTGTATTTGGTTTTCTCTTTAACATTTTGAATATATATATATATATATATATATATATATATATATATATATATATATATATATAAATAATATATTTAAAAAATGGCTAAGTGTTGGAAAATAATTTAGTCAAGTTCCATTCTGCATGCGAATACACGTAAAGTATAGCAGACTGGTGAGCATATCCAATCCACATCAAAATACATAAAGATCTCAGCGAAATGAAATATTGGAGCAAAATCTACCTTTGGTTACGTTTACACCCAAGACTTTGCCAACATTAAAGGACTAGGTGAGAACAAAGTCTACCTGGTTTGATCTCTAGAAGAGGTTGCTTCCTTTGTTTATTTTAGGGAAAAGGGATAGAGAGGGACATGCATAAATAGAGGGAAATATAGATAATGCTAGAGGATTAAAATGGTACAGATTAAGAAACAACAACAACTACTACCACATCCTATTGTAGATAAGCATAATAAAACCTAAACGTAGAAACTTAAACCCTTGGTGAATGCTATTATGATAACATAGTTCTATTTGCAAAATCAAAATGCAGATCTTAATAGAATGTTAATGCAGGAATCTAGATCAAGAATTGATGCAGACTACATTCAAACTAGATTTAATTAGCAACAGACAACACATACATACTTGATTTCACAACACCAATGAGCCAAGAACTAGAAGGTAGATCTTTATTTAGATTTCAAAATTTTGTATACATAGCCTTGTAAACACCTAAGAGTTGACCATTTGTTTGGGTCGCTCATTCTATATAAGAGTTTTACATAACAAAAAACTGAAATTTGTTACAATAGTATACCTGTATGCTCATTATGGTACATAAGAAAGTTAAGGAGTGATGGAGCTTCTAACTAAAATAGGTTAGGATATTCTTGTTACATCAATATTTATCCGATCTCTCAGAATTTGTGGTTTTCATGACTTATTTGTTTCTCCTTTTCTTGTTTGTTCTTCTATTGAACAACCTCATTGTAGGTGGTGCAGGCATTCTTCTAGTTCTCTTCATCTGTATCAAATTTTTCCTTAAATGTGAGATACAGGTATTCCAACTCTTCGACCTTGTCACACGATAGATATTTTGCTTTCAATATTAGTTCGTGTAGACAAGCACTCATCTGAGTGATATCCTAAGCCATAGTAAATATTGAATTCTCTTGAAATGGCTCTTCCCAACTATCAATCTCTGATTCATATTCTAGGAACTTTCTCCAAGAGGCCTTTAGCTCATCTTCTACTAGGAGCTGTAAATTTCTAAATTAGAAGCTACGCATACCATAATTTTTGGCTATACGCACATGTTTGGTAATTGCTTTAGATTTTGTATTTAGTTCATACATTATCCTTGTAGCTTTTGTTATAAACTTTTATCTCTTGAAGAAATTCCAAGAAAACAATTTGGCCTAAGATAAATTTGCATCATGCGCTTTGTACCCTGCTATCACATGAGTGCTATCTACCAGGACTTGAATTTTGTTAGTGGCTGACACTCTTGTCGCTAGGAGCTAGATTGATACTTGGAACTTGTATTCTACCCAGCTTAGCATACTTTGGATTTTAAGTAGGTATGCTAATTTGGGTTTAGCCCTTAAGATTATTTGGCTGACCTTTTCAACCATATCCTTTCAGACTACTTTTGCTTTATCTTTGGTCAGTCCACTGGTCTTATCTGCACTATCAGATAGCTATTTTTTTAGATCTTCAACTTGTTACTGCAGCATTTGATTTTTTTCTTTGGTCTTTGTTTCTCTCTTTTTGTAAGGGATTATCTCATTGAACCTCTCTTCCCATTTCTTGGATTCATTTTTCAAATCCTTCTCTATGGTTTTCTGCTGGTGAATGGCTTCTTCTAAATGCTTTCTTGATTGCTCTATCTGAAGGAATTTTTCTTTGTAATACTCTATGTTTAGATAAATTGTCCCCATATGAGACTAAGCCTTGATCCAATCATCATCCATAGGTAGCTGATTCATGTCCTCTTGATTCACCTCAGCCTGGTAGTCTTCCAAAGTCATTTTATTTTTTTGCTTCTGCACCAGCGCGGTCATCTTCAGTGTAGAGTGATGCATGTTTATGGGATCTAACACCATTCCTTCTCATATGTGCATTACATCTGTATATATTTGGGAGCTCTATGATTTTAACTAGGTGGAAACATTGAAATTGGCCTTCTTCAATTTATTGAATTTGGTAATTGTAGGGTTTCTTGCGAGGGAAGCATTTTCCATGGTCTGGAAGCTTAACAGGTTGGCAGAGCAAAGGAAAGGAGTGGTGGCTAAAGAGGCTTCCATACTTAATTGTCTAGAAGGGGGACCTTCATGAGCAGGAGGAGATGCTGGTGGAGTTCTCTACATTTATGGATTTGTTAGCAAAATTTTTTGAGTGGAAGGGAGAGTTTTATGAGGAGTTTATGGAGGATGTTGATCGAAAGATGATGGGTTACCCTGTATTTCATAATTTGGAGTGGAATTTCTCTGGGAATGAGGAGAAGGAGTATCAAGGTCAATGGGAACATACCTAAGGCCTTTGGTGGAATGGCATCCTCAGTTATCTGTGACTTCTTGATGTAGACTTCTATGATTTATTTCAGGCTTGAGTTATCAACCTCAACTATTGTCTGTGTCAGGGATTGCACCTCACCAATGGTTTTTTTTGTACCAAGAGCTTCTTTCAGGGAAGGTTTCTTAGCCATTTCAACCATTTGTTCATAAATATTATGTTTCTCATAAACATGTTCAACTTTTTTTTCATCAATCCTCTATTTCTCAGAAGCCTATTTGGGATTATATCTTGTTTCTATTTGATCTCTAGTCCCCTCGTGCTCTTTTGACTGTGCATTATTCGAATTCTTCATCTTCTTATGATTCTTCGTATTTTGACTCTTTTGAGGATGTTTCTATTCTTCTCCTTTTCTAGGGGCCTCCCTTATTTGACCCTACTTTTATTTTCCTATATAGATGTCGAGCACTATCATCTGACTCTGTGTCCGATATCGAAGGGGGATGAACACTCGATGTCTTTTATTTGGGGTTTTTTTTTGTTTAGCCACTATTGCTTTCTCCTTATCTTGTTTTATGCTACCTTCAAATTTCATGATGGGGATGCCATTAATTCCTAGGGGAACCTTATTTGCTAGAGTCTCAAACCATTCCTCATGATTTGCATCGTACTTCACACAGAGCTCTGTGTTCGTATTCAAACAATATCTAGTGAATGTTTGAATGTGGCACCTAATTTTCCACCACGCTAATATTTTAGCATGATCCTAATATTTTCCTCTTTTCTTCATAATTTTTATGGTTTTCTCAATGAGCTTGTGCTTTGGTTTTGAATCTGGGCTCCAATCTACGAGGTGCTCATAGAAATCATGCCATGGAGGAAGTGGTTGTATCCTCTCAACGTGCCATTCTAGAAGTTGGTCTTCATTGTTGTTGATGCTCTGTTTGTCAAGTTGCCTATTAGAGACATGAAATTGCTTGAAAAGAGCCTTGTTCAGGGTGGCCTACCTCTGAGTGAATTTGTCTTCAGGATCATACTTCCACTTATGCAACAACTCTTCCAATTTTAGGCCTCTTATCACCTGAACAATTTACTCATGACATCCCTTTTTCGATACTATAACTCCCTCATATTAAAAAGGTATGAGGCAAGTGTGTGTCCTTTGAGCACCTATTCCATATTTTTTTTTGATGAATTTTGTTTACCTTACATACTCCAGAGAAAAAAGTTGCTTGGTGACATAGTAAGGCAACATGAAAGGCTTCTATGTGAAGCCATAAAGCCTAATAACTACTATCTGTGTTAGAATGAAGCAGTCCCCTTCCTCTGCATGGGGGTGTCTCAAGGTGTTCTCCATTTGTTTAGGAATTCTTAGTATTTGACCATTTATGATTTTTAGAGTAGGGCCCAATAATTCCATGTTAAAGTGATAATATGAACCTACGTTTGAAAGGAGTAGTGTCCATTAACATACTGGTAAGTGCTCCCCTTTCTGATCCTTTGTGGTGGTAGAAATAGAAACCAAATGCTTAGCTTGGAAGAAGAATAATATCTATACTAAATAATAAGAATACCTAAATGTATCTAGGATTTCCCTTTGTAGCTTGGAGACGCCTACGTGCAGCTGTTGGTCCAGGTACACTAACCAGTCAAAGAATATAGGCACTTTGTTTGGATCTATGCACGCTTTGTCATATAATTGGGAAATAGACATACATTGTGCTACTATGATCTACCACCCATAGACTTGGGTGTCATCTTCCAGTCCTGCCACCATGGCCAGCATAGATAAAAGTTATTTGTTCTTGAATCTAGATAGGGGAATGGGGGACCTAGGAACGAACTTCTCTGAAAGAGTATCTAAAAGGTTTTGTTGTAGAAATACCCTGATGTTTGGGGCATTGGTATAATACTTCATGGAATTCTCAGGATTAAACTGGATGGGGGGAACTACAGGTTTTCTTCCATAGGCAAAGACAACCCTAATCATATCCGGGTCAAGCATGAACATGGATTTCCATTTAAAATTATTTACCACTATGTCCTTGATATTGTACATTTTAGCCATTGCCTAGATCAGCTCTGGATAGTAGTGAACTTGGGGGTAGATGTACCAGTAGAGAAAAGAGTGGTACAAGAATGTACTTGGATTAGATGGAGTCATCTCTATCGTGATTCTTGCAGATATATCCCTTTGAATTTTCTCTATATATCCTTTCATGTTATTTTTACATCTGTAATATGAGCACTGGGGTCCACGAAGCTGCTTACTTTTTTGCTTGAGCTTCTATTTTTATTAGAGGGCATTGCTGAAGAACTAGAAGTTAGGGATGTGGCCTCCATGGTCATACTTTATCACTTGGTAGTTAAGAACAACCAGGAGAGTGAATAACAACATTGCAAAGCTCTTTGGATAGAAAACAGACACAAGAAAAGTAAAAGGTGAAGGAAGGAAATGGAAGATGGGTGACATAAAGGGCTATGTATGCTCATGCCAATATGACATGCAATTACTATCAAACTGATGTGGAAAAATTTTGGTTGGTGATACTCATTTCAATGCAAATTTCAAATACTACCTGAAGTCTTGATCTGTGCATCAGTATTCAAAAATCTACCAACCGTTACTTTTCATTTTCAGTCAGGACCAATGATCTGCTCTACCACTGTACTAGGATAATAAATTGATGTCGTTTCTATATTGGGCCAATATATTTCTTCTATTTTTACTTTGTTCCAATTGGCAGGTATGATAGTACCTTAAAAAGGATACCTTTTAGATTTTCGAGGTCAATGCTTTTATTGCCAATAATACCTTGCTATTCTGACATGGCATTGTTTGCTCCTTGTAATAGTGCTACACCGTCGTGAAGCCCTTGGTGCATAGGGTAATATGATGAGCCTTTCTAAAGTTGAAAACCAACCTTTCAATGGAACTGAACATGTATTCAGGTATGTTGATGGTCATATTTTCCTTGAGATGGTTGAGGAAAGTAAGGTGGAAGATCCTCAGGATGGTTTTGGGCCTATCAATCATGAAGTATTGTAGCACTATGATCATAACCTTGTCTCAAGGCTTGGGGAGGGATTATTAAACAATGAATCCCTTATCACAACTCAAGTTTTTCTCTTTGTCTCTTAATTTATTAAGCTCAACCACCATGGAATTCTTCTTACGTAAAATGATTTCACCATCATCGGGTATCCAAATAACTTCAGCAAGGAGGCCACTGTTGATTTAGAATTTGAGCCCTTTAAAAATGATCTTACCCTCACTCCATGAGCAAGCAAGCTCTATTGATAGGTCCTTTTCATTTCCTCCAATTTATTGTAGAAATGCCAAGAGCCCATGGTCAACAAAGATATCCTCCACAAGTACGTAGAGTTCGAGCGTCTATGTTTCAAACCTATAGTACAAAATATTTTTGTGTGCCTTTCAAATTCATATTTATCTAGATTTTTATGTGATAAATAATCATAAAAATATTTATCACAACTTATATCATTATTTAAAAGTTTTAATTGACTTATACCATCATTATCCCTATCACTATTTGAATATTTCAAACCA
Organism: Wollemia nobilis; assembly: GCA_028583015.1. Classification (NCBI taxonomy): domain Eukaryota; kingdom Viridiplantae; phylum Streptophyta; class Pinopsida; order Araucariales; family Araucariaceae; genus Wollemia; species Wollemia nobilis. The sequence goes on from JAQPPZ010001192.1 coordinate 1,978,105, forward strand.
TTATCAATATACTATCCATGAATACTAACAATTTGACCTACATTTTGACCAACACACTTTGCATAGTCAAAAAAAATATTTTCTATACAAGAATTTTCTTTTTTATAACACATCCAAGACTATTTATATCAAAATCAAAAGCTTCAAGTCATAATTCTCAGGAGAAATCAATCCAGTGTTATCTTGGTTAACATCAACATTATCTAAATATTCAAAAAATGAACTACCAAAATAATTAAATGTAGCAATTTGTTATTCATTATGACCATCAAATACTGATTGTATATTCTCGTTAGCATCAACAATATTTGAATGTTCTAAAAATAAACTATCATTTTCATTAAATATAGCAATTTGTTTTTCATTATAACCATCACAAATACTAACTATCTCAAAAATATTTTTTACATGATCAAAATATTTTGATTCATAACCATTTTTTGTACCAATATTTTGAAGAGTTTTTATCAAACCATTAGTGCTTATTTTCTATGGAGGATCACCATATGCATCACAATTTGTATTACAACTATGGCCAAAAAAAACATTCCTTACACAATCAACACATTTGTCTTTATGAGCAATTCTCAAATCCCTTGTGTTACATGCTAAGTATATTCTCTAAACAAAGTCCTTTGTATAACATACATCTGCTATCATTCATATCAAATCACAATTATCACAACCCACATGAACCTTCATGGATTCCAAATTTTTTATATAGTAGCAAATGTCTACCATCATGAGTTTTAAATCACATGCATTCATATATTTTTTATGAGGATCGCTAGTTTCACTATTTACATCAACCATCTTGAATTTCAAACTATACTTCATATCTATCCTTTCTATCATGAGCATATTTTTAATCTCCTTATTGTTTCTTCTTGTTTTTACTCTCTTTTTATAAGTCATGAAGAGAAGATAAAATAGTACTTGATTTCCTATTTGTTGTCACACAACTTTGATTCTTATATTTTCACTTGGATACCTTTTTACAATAAAAATCGTGTACAAATTCTTTATGAATAATATTCTCTTGAAAATTTTGACTTCTCTAATATTGCACTTGTGATTCATATTTTTCTAGTGGTAGTAGCTAGTACTAACTTACATGATGCTAGATATCTACTATGATGTTATCTATTCTCATGGTTCATGTAAGAGATAACATTGTATCACTAGAAAGTAATTAAGTGATTAATGATGTATATATATGGTACCACTAAATATGGTTTAGAGTATAATTTATTTATTAGTTCTTCTAATAGTATTTACTGATTAAGACTACGTAGGATTTATCGACAACAGGGATCCATTTGTGGATATGTATTATTTTAGGATTTTATTTGATATCTTAGAGAAGTAATAAGCAACAAGTTGTTGCTTAATGTTCCACCAAGATAGAATATCACCCTAGAGGAAGAGCTATTTGGAAGCGAATATCATTGTTTCACATTTTGTTGGGGATGGAAATTTTATAGAAGCAACCTATGATAATGAATGTATTTTTAAGCTTCTTTGCAACCTATATTTTCATGAGCACACCAAGAACATTGAGCTTTATTACTGTTTCATTCACAAATGTGTTTAACAACATAATATAGAGATCTAATTTTACCATGTAAAATATTAATGCACAAACATATTCATAAGTTCTCTTGCACATATAATGTTTTAATAACTTTCAATATTTTATTCTTTCTATTATGATTCAACATTTATGTCATGAGGGAGGAATATTAAAAATAATATTCTTTGGATGGACTTATGATATTATGGAGGAAAACTTCAGGTCTTCCACCTGGTAGTGATTTCTTGGCTCCTTTCTTTCTAAATGCATATTTGACACTGTTTTGGTGGTTGTTATCTAGATTTTTGTGGATTGTTTCTGACACTCTTGTGTACTCCTAACCACGGTGGTTAGTGTGTTGGTTTACGAGGTGTGCTAATCCCACCCACATTTTTTTTGTATTATTAGACATTATTTTATTAATATAATGGCTTTTTCATCCAAAAATAATAATATTCTTTTATATTTGATTTTATTTGTTTTAGTTGCATTCATTTTTCAATGTATAACCACCTTACTATTGTATATATAATGCATTATATCAATGAGAGGATACTATAGCTATTATGAATGTGCATCATGGTGTAGATCTTACTAATAATATTGATTATTGTGGAAATATGATTTTCAAGGTAATTTAAGGATAGTACCAAAAAAGGGCCATGGAAAAGTAATTATACAATTAAAATATTTTTTAGATATATTATAATTTTGAATGAAATAAGTGTGGTATGGTATTTCTTAATTCCCTTTATGATTATTATATATATCCTTATCTAATAAGATAAGAGAAATGAAAGAATACTATTTATATATCCACTAAGTAATAGCAATCTAACTCTTGTTATCTAAATGATATAGTATGAAATATTCAATAGTAGCTAAATATGGATATTATATAATAAAAGTAAAAAAATCTCTTTAGTACGTAATTAATCTATACTTTTACTTAAGCTAAATTGATGAGGAATAAGGTTATAATATTACATTTTATATAATGCCTAAACTCGGAGGATGCTGAGTAGGATGGCTATAAAGAACCTTAGGTGGAAGATGGATATCCTTAGAATATGGAGTTGAAAATGGACCTCCCAATTTTGGGTGATATCAAATACTCTTATGGTTAAGGTTCCTCAGGGGTAAGGATGTTGCGTCCTAAAACCATAAGCTTACGCAAGGGCTCGATTGATGTGGGAGTTCCAAGGAAGGTAGGAAAACCATCCAATAAAGCTCAAATAAGTAGAGAGATGAAAGTTGATATTGTAGATGGAGTTCAATCCAAGATCAAGTTTGAAAAGTAAAAGGATACAAAAGGTAAGCATTTGAAGGTAGATTCATTCTATCAGTCCCCAAATCTAAATATGGGGTTTTTATTTCCAAAAATTGTAAATGAAAATTTTATCGTGGAATATTAGGGACCTTAATGGGCTACCTAAACATCGTGCATTGGAATCCATAGAAAAATATTTTAAGCCAGATATAATTTTACTGCAAGAAACAAAAATGGATAGTAGTAGTGCTGAAATAGTTAAGAGAAAGGTTTGGAAGGAGGATGAGTTTGTAGCTAACTCAACTAATGATGCCTCAGGGGATCTCTTGTGCATGTAGGACCATAAAACCATTGATGGATCAATTGTGTTCATATACCTAGTGATCAACATCCTATTTAATTCCAAGGAGTTAGGATTTAAATGGATAACCTCAAATATTTATGCCCTAAATTTGATACCCTTTAGAACCATGCTTTGGGATTTCATTTATTCTATGAGAGAATGTTTTAGAGGAGAGTTCTTGATTTTGGTGGATAATTTCAATATACCATTATATCCATCTGATAAAAAAGAAGGAACCTTGGTGCTTAGTAGCATGGATGAATTTACCTCTTTTATTTATTCCTAGGAGCTTATGGATTTGGACCTAAAAGGGTCAAGATTTACATGGAGTAACAGACAAATTGGGAGTCAAAACATTGATATTAGGATGGATATTTTGCTGGTGTCGAAATAAGGTATCCTATTTTTTGGTGATGCATCCTTATGCTCTCTCCCTAAGCTGGCCTTGGATCACAATCCAATTTTCCTTGATAAGCTACAGGATTCGGCCTTCTTTCCCCAACCATTTAGATTTGAAGCAATGTGGCTTCAACACCCTAGTCTAGAATCCAACATTGAGGAATGATGGATTTATAGGTTTTCAGGTTCTCAAATGGCTCAAATAGCCTCTGAGTTGATATTTATAAAGGCTAAGCTGAAGGATTGAAATAAGCAGGTCTTTGGAAATATTATCTCCAGAAATATGGAGATTTGAAACCATTTGTAGGAGGTTGACTAGATAGCTGAAACTCAAGGTTACTCTACAAAATTAAAGAGGTAAGAACTATCTATCCTCACAGAGCTCTATAATATTATGGTAGGGGAAGAAATTATGTGGAGGCATAAAGCTAGATCCCTATGGCTTAAGGAGGGTGATCGAAAAAAAAATGTTTTCACTCCACTGCATTGAGGCATAGGAGTAACAATAGGATCATGGTGATTACGAAACCAAATTAAGAACTCTATAAAGACATCGAAGAGATTATATCCGAGGTAGTAAATATTTTTAAGGATCTCCTATGTTCCACATCAACAAAAAATCAACATGTTAAAGCTTGCTTACCTAATAATATACCACCTATGGTCTCTCCATATATGAATAATGTTTTGGATACTCTATTTTTAGATGATGAAATTAGTAAAGTAGATTTTCCCATATCCCATCATCATTTTACCAATGATACTCTTATATCCTTTCAAGCTTCAATTTTACAAGCAAAATCAATCAATAGTATTCTGGAATATTATGAAGAGGTGGTGGGTTAGAAGGTTAATTTCAAGAAAAGTGCTAATTTTTTCTTCAATACTCTTCTAGCAAGGTAGTTGAGGATTGCGAATATTCTGGGATGTAATATTGGGTATCTTCCTTCAACATACCTAGGGATGCCAATATTTTTTGGGGCTTCAAGATCATCCCTGTGGGAACCAATTGTGGAGCGTGTCTAGAGAAATATTACAATCTAAAAAGGGGCTCGCTTGAGCCAAGTAGGAAAAGTGATGTTAGTTAAGGTCACCCTTCAAAGCATCTAGGTATATTTTCTTTCTCTATTCTGAATCCTAGGTAAGATTCTTAATAGAATATAATAGATCCAACACTCATTTCTTTGGACATGAGCAATTGAGAAAAAACATTCATATAGTGGTGTGGGACCAAGTATGCAACAAGAATGAGGAGGGTGGTATAGGCCTTAGAAGATTAAAATCCATGAATAAAGCTCTTGTTTCTAAGTAGGGTTGTAGATTGGTTCAAGAGGAAAAAATGGGATGGGTTGATATTGTCAAATCCAAAATCCTAAATTATGGGAAGCAATTTATTAGAGACCTGTTACCCCTCTAAGGTTTAGCTTTTTGTTCCTAATACAATGCAAATCAGATATCCATAGAGGGGGTAGGTGGTGTTTGGGAAATGGCAGATTTATTGACTTTTAGAGTGATGTGTGGGCAATTGAGGTTCCACTGGAGTCAAGATCAGAGTTGTCTTTAGTCAAACCAATTACAAATAATTTCTAGGGGAATAGTATTTGTGATTCCATTGAAATGATTGAAGACTATCCATTATGGAAACCATTTGACTTCCCAAGATATTTGGTGGAGGAAATGAGGTCATTTGATGAAATTTTCAATATCATTAAATGGATTATAATTCCTAGAAGATAAATTTTGGATAGTTTCATCTAGAGATTAGATAATTATGGTAAATTATCTATCAAATCAACTTATTTATGAGCAAATGGTCCTTTTGATCCTTGGTTTCTAGTAGATAAAATTTTGCTAAAAGGACTGACTCCAAAAATCAACATTCTGGCTGGTCATACAAGGAAAATTTCTAACTTTAGATAATCTAAAAAAAAGAGGTATGATTTTACCTAATGTTTATTTCTTGTGCAAAAATATGGAGGAATCCCTGCTTTATCTTATTTTTAGTTGTTCTTTCTCGTAGGAGCTTTTCAGCTACTTTTTCAAATATTTGAACATCCAATGGGTGTTTTTGACCAGCATAGAGGATATGCTGATCCAATGGGTTTCTTCCTTCCTATATCTCCACCTTCGTTGATTTTGAAAATTCATCCATCCTCATATCTAGTGGTGGATTTGGAAGGAAAGAAACTCAAGGGTATTTAAGGATGCTACTCATTCAGCTAAAGATGTGGCTTTGTAGGTGATTTATTTTTTGTGGAGAGCATTAGAACCCTAAATATGAATATTGTGACTATAGATAAATAATGAGTAGTGGAGAGATATCTTGGATTCAATACCAATCCTCAACTAGTCAAACATGTGCCTCTAGATAGAGCCAGGGTTAAGTGGCAGCCATCTCTAATTGGTTGGTTGAAGTTGAATTTTGATAGTGCATCTAAAGGAAATCCAAGTCCTGCAAGTATTGGAGGTATTGTAAGGAACCATGATGGCTTGATAATGTTAGCCTTTACTAATAATATGGGTCATCAAACCAGTCACTTTGTTGAAGCTAAGGCCCTATTCCAACGATTTTATCTATTGGGTTATGTAAGTTGTAGGAAAATAATCATTGAAGGGGACTCCCTTAATATTATAACTATGGCAAGAGAGGCCTGTAAAACTTGGGGGCACTTGTTGTGGTATGAAACTAAATAGTGTGGAAGGAGGAATCATTTTTATATTGAATCACTTTTTGATTATAAGGTAGAAAAACCCACAATAGACGTAATTAATATATTTGTTAGATGATGCCTTATTATCATATTTGGATTGCATTTAAATACCTAGTCTAATAGTTTTAAGAGTGAAGGGTTGTGACCCTAAAATATAATTAACAAATAATATAAGTATTAGGGTATGTTAGGAGGGTCCTAACATGCCACCCCCCTTAAAGGAGCTTTGTCCTCAAAGCTGGAAATTTGGAAATTGCTGCTGGATATCTTAAAAATTTTCCCATGTTGCGTCTTATAAAGGTAGACATTTCCAATGGATTAAAACTTCCGTGATATCGTGAGTACAAATGTGACGAGATCAGCGATCCAAGATAGCTTCTGGCTCAACTAGAAGTACTCCATCATCAAAGAGTTCAGGGAGAGTGGTTTGTGTTGTGATATGGGCTCCAACTGCGATCTTAAGGCAAGATACATGAAATACGGGGTGAAGTTTGGAAGAGGGAGGAAGCTCTAGTTTGTAAGCAATGGTCCCAATACGTTGGAGAACTTTATACGGCCCATAAAATTTGGGTGCTAACTTTTGAGAACCTTTTTGTTTAAGAGAGGATTGACGGTAAGGTTGGAGATGTAAGAAAACCATATCACCCTCATGGAAACTATGTTTGCTTCTATGTTGATCGGCTTGCTGCTTCATGCGATGTTGGGCAGTGAGTAGGTTCTATTTTAGGATCCATAGTATGTCATCTCTATTAGCAAGTTTTGTTTCCACCACATGGACTTTTGTAGTCCTTGGAATATAGGAAGTGAGGTATGGTGGTATTTGACCATATAGTGCTTCATAGGGAATCATTTTGATGGATGTATGGTATGAAGTGTTATACCACCATTCTGCTAGTGAAAGCCACTTCACCCAATGGAGTGGTTGAGTGGAAACAAAACATCGAAGGTATATTTCCAAGAATTTATTTACAACTTCTGTTTGGCCAACGGTTTGAGGATGGTAAGCGAAGCTCATACGAAGTTGAGTACCTTGTAATTTGAACAATTCCTTCCAAAAGGTGCTAGTGAAATTTGGGTCGTGGTCACTAAAAATTGTGGAGGGCATACCATGTAATTTAAAGATGTTATCTAGGAAGAGGTGGGCTATAGTGCTAGCGGTATAAGGATGAGCCACAAAACAAAAATGGGCATATTTAGATAAACGATCAACGACTACGAAAATGGTTGTTTTTCCTCCTGATTTTGGTAATCCTTCAATAAATTCCATACAAATATCTGCCCATGTTTTGGTGGGTATAGGAAGAGGTTGAAGTAATCCTGGAATAGCGAGGGTCTCCCCCTTTTGTTTTTGGGAAAATTCACATTCTTTTACAAATTTTTTGATGTAATTTTCCATTCCTACCCAATAGAAGGAGGTAGTGGCTCTTTTATAGGTTTTTAAGAACCCTGAGTGGCCTACAGTGGGTGAGGTATGTAACTCATGATTTTTTTCACGATAAGTTGAATTAGGGGTGAGGACCATCCTCCCTTTGTATCTTAATTTATTGTCATTCCAAGTGTATGGAAGTTTGCTACTAGGATTATGTTGAAGTTGTTGAATTAAGGCGTGGATAGTAGGATCATTTATTCATTATTCATGCACCTCATCTACCCATTTAGGAATAATGGAGGAAAGAGCATGGACTTGAGGCATATCTTCAAATTTTCTAGAAAGTGCATCGGCTGCCATCTTGTCCTTTCCATTTTTATATGTAATTTCATAATCATAGCCAAGAATTTTAGTAACCCATTTTTGTTGTTTCGGGGTATTAGTCATTTGTTCCAAAAAATACTTCAATCTATGATGGTCAGTGCGTATAATGAAATGTTGGCCAATAAGGTAAGGCCTTCAATGTTGAATAGCATGGACAATCGCCAACATCTCTTTTTCATACATAGAGTGAGATAAATTCTTAGGAGAAAATATTTTACTTATAAAAGCTAGAGGCATTTCATCCTGCATGAGTATGGCTCTCATTCCTATTCCTGAATCGTCACTTTCAATGACGAACGGTTTAGAAAAGTTGGGCATGGCTAGAACAGGGGTGGTACACATTGTAGTTTTCAAGGTGATAAAGGCCTCATCCACTTTAGACGACCATTTGAAAGCATTTTTCTTAAGTAATGCTATTAGAGGAGCAGTTATTTTACCATAATTTTGGACAAATTTTCTATAGTATCCCGTTAGTCCAAGAAACCCACGTAGAGCTTTTAAGGTTTTTGGAATAGGCCAATTTTTCACCTCCTCGATTTTGGAAGGATCTACCATAACTCCTTCCTTTGAGACAATATGCCCTAAGTATTTAATTTCTTGTTTTCCAAAGGAACACTTTGATCTTTTGCATAAAGTTGATTTTCCTTCAAGATTTGGAATGTTTGTCTAACATGGTCCAAATGTTCTTCCCATGTTTTGCTATAAATAAAAATGTCATCAAAGAAAACTAATATAAATTTATGAATAAAAGGATGAAATACCTTATTAATTAAACTTTGAAAGTTAGAAGGAGCGTTGTTCAGGCCAAATGGCATCACCAAGAATTCGTAGTGCCCTTCGTGAGTGCGAAAGGCCGTATTAGGAATATCCTTTTCATTGACTCATATTTGGTGGTAGCCTGACTGTAAGTCTAACTTGGAAAAATAAGCTACCTCATGGAGTTCATCTAATAGCTCGTCTATGACCGGAATAGGAAATTTATCTTTGATGGTCATTTTATTAAGTGCTCGAAAATCGACACATAAATGCCACGAGCCATCCTTTTTTCTAACTAAAATAATTGGAGAGGAGTAAGGGCTTTTGCTAGGTCTAATGACTCTTGCCTTAAGAAGCTCTTGTACTAATTTCTCTATTTTGGTATTTGGAAGGTATGGATAATGATATGGTCTAATATTAGGAGGTTGATGCCCTGGAAATAGTGGAATAGTGTGATCGTGACTTCGTTGTGGAGGTAGTCCTTTTGGTTCATTGAATACCGCCTTATGGTGGTCTAAAATCTTTTGTAACTCTGGTGTCTCGTCTTCTTTGTGACTAGGTTGAATTGAAAATAATTGGGCGACCATTCCTTTGTTTTGGATAATTTTCTCCATTCTATGTGAGCTTGCGATTTGGGAAGGTCCTGATTTCAGGCCTTGGATAATATAGGTTTGGTTCTTTGCTGTGAATTTCATCCATAGTTCATCAAATTCCCATTGGACTACACCCAAGGTTCGTAACCATTGTACACCTAGTACAATGTCGCACCCACCTAGGGGTAGGACATACATGTTGCCTTTCATGTTATAAACCCCCATAGTTAGTTTTATATTTTTGCATTTTCCTTTGCATGCAATTTTTTTGTCATTTCCAATCATCACTTTGAAGTTATTGCAAGGGTATATAAAAAAATTTGCTTGTTTAGCCACCTTTGGATCGATAAAATTGTGTGTGCTACCAGAATATAGGAGCACGGTAAGGTTTTGTTTCTTAAAATACCCTTTAAATCGCATTGTTTGAGGGGCAGAAAATTCGGCAAGGGCGTTGAAGGAAACCTTTGGTGCATTTTCTTCGTCACTTTCAAGTGTGTTGGATAATACCTCTACTTCGAGTTTAGGTTCCTCTTTAGTAGAATTCCCTTCCTCTATGGCATCTAGAATATATAATTTCTGTGAGGCACATTTATGATTTCTATCAAATTTCTCATTGCAATTGTAGCAAAGACCCTTAGCTTGTCTTTCCTTCATTTCCTCAAAACTCAGACGCTTAATTGGTAGAGCGGGGTTAATTTTGGGGGCTATGTAGGAGTTTTGGGTTCATACATTTTGCATTGGTTTGGGGTTGGTATAAGTGTTTTATGGTTTCCCCCAAGTTGGTTTTGTGAACCGATTTCATGCCTTGATTTTGTCCTCCGCTAATTTTGCCAAGTCGATGGTCTCTAACATGTTTGTAGGGTTATACATTTGCACCTCTATTCAAATTTCTTATTTTAATCTGTTGACAAAACATTCTTGAAAGAAGACAATGTCTAATCCGGATGTTCGATTAGCTAGCCTTTCAAATTTTGCTTGGTATTCACTTACCGAAGTGGTTTGGCATAATTTAGTGAGGGCCCTTGTAAAGCTTTGAAACTTGCTAGGGCCGAATCACACTAATAGATTCTGTGTAAAGGTTGACCACGTCGGAGTGTCGTTAGTTTTATCAAACCATTGGTACCATTGGATGGCATCGTTTTCCAAGTGGAAGGAGGTGATATGCACTTTTTGCATTTATGAAATTTGATTTAGTGAGAAATATTGCTCTGCTCGGTAGATCCAGTTTGTAGGGTCTCCTCCTTCAAATTTTGGGAAGTCTAATTTGGTCGTCCATGGTAGAATGGAAGTTTTTGGACCTCCTAACATTGCTCGGTTTCATGACCCGTTTTTGGTTGAATTTGCATGTGGTGTTGCCTGATTTTTACTGATGGTATCAAGTTTAACATCCCTTGCAAATATTTTCTCGAAGAGTTCTCTTGTGTTACGGGTATTTTCCTCTATTTCCTATTGAACTTCTTCAGTGAGCATTTCGTGTTTCTCATGAATGGAATCCAGTGATCATCATCCTTCAGCCATTGTGGTTGGTGTAGGTAACGATCAATATGACTTGGTACAGGTGAGCAAAAATAAAAAATAAATAAATAAATAAATTGGTGGGCAATGCCCTATCAAATTTTTGAATTTGGTGCTCTCTATTATTTAATAGGTAGCTTGTAGATGCATCAAGGTTGAGAGTGCATGGCGTTCAGTAGGGCAGCAGGAAAAAAGGCAGACTGGCAGGGCAACATCAGGCGATCGAGGCGTAGGGATGGCAACCGATAACATGAGGAGTCGATGGGTGGTGCAAATTTCAAGGAAGGACTAGGTAGAGGTTGGTTCGCATGAGGTAGTGGTTGGTTCACAAGATGTAGCACTACGAATGTGGGACTTTAGTCCTTAAAAAAAAAATTAATTTTTTCCTTTGTGTTTCGGACGTCGAAAACCTTGATGCTGCGTTGAAGATTTTAGCTTTTTCAAAACAGCCACCTGTCACCACGCGAAAGGTCAAGCAATTTGGGTGTAAGACAACTTAATTCATACCTTAGGAGAAGGTTTAATTTTCTACGAGGATTATGACACGGATCCATGAAGCGTGAATGCTATTTGTGTCCTCGCGATTGTGGACTGGCTGAAATGTGTGGTGGGAAAAATTTTTAATGGTGAATTTGCTCCTTGATATAGCTCTGATCCAGATGGTATGAAACTAAATAGTGCAGAAGGAGGAATCATTTTTATATTGAATCACTTTTTGATTGTAAGGTAGAAAAACCCACAATAGACTTAATTAGTATATTTGTTCGATGATGTCTTATTATCATATTTGGATTGCATTTAAATACCTAGTCTAATAGTTGTAAGAGTGAAGGGTTGTGACCCTAAAATATAATTAATAAATAATATAAGTATTAGGGTATGTTAGGAGGGTCCTAACATGTTGATTTTGGGTTTTTACACCAAATTTCATATCTCCAAGCTATTATTTCCTTCTTGCAAGCCGCAATCTCCAATGCGAAAGAAGTTCTTGCCTTGATAGGTTGGCAGGCATAGGAATGCAATGACCTCATGGGGGAGAATGATACTAGTGCATGGCTTGATTTGTGGTCCAGGTCCTGCTATTGATCCGTGTTTGGCTATTAATCTTTGACATCCTGATTTGGTTTCAATTTATTTTAATTTTTAAATTATGTATTGTCTTACCTATGTACTTGTTTGTCTTTGTAAGTGGTAACTCCTCTGGTCATTCCTCGATTATTATCAGATGTAAGTAATTTTGACTCCATTTTTTTGGGTGGGGCTTAGTCTCTTTTGTACAAGGTTTGGATATCCTTTCAAAACTCCTTCGTCCATCTAATCAAAAAAATATTACATTTTATATAACTTATAATGTAATTAACTACACATATAATACAAATATATTTTTAATAAATAGGTAATATAAATGGTCAACACTTTTATTCGACCATCTAAGCACATGTAAAATAAATGACCTCCTAAATATTCAAATGACCAAATTCTAGAGAAATATGAATGAATGTTTCATCTAAATATTTTAAATACACCCTTATCTCAAACAAGGCATTTTGTATCTATAAATACCATTGAAGAAAATGCAAGGATCAAGTTTCTTTGGGTTCTACATCATAAACAATTTTCATTACAACCATTTATGGCATGAGAAGAAGAATATATATTTATAAAAAATTATTAAATTTATAGTGCAATATTTGATTCATTACATGGAAGCCATCAATCATAATTTCATTAAAGTATTATAAGCAAGAATATTATTGGTAAACAAATCCATTTATGATATGGGAACAAATTTTTTAAATGAAAACCATATTGATGATTATTCCTTACAATATCTAATTCCATAAAGAGAATGTGCTTTTTCCTATTACCAATACCACAATATTAGCTATCCCATATATGCAAATACATTCCTTCAATAAGAATAATTGTTTGCTTTTTAAATAAGCATGTCTACTATCTATATTTGGTCAGAGTATTTGGGATATAAATCAAGTAATAAAAGTAACATCGATTGTCATTTTTTTAAATAAATAAATATGTATATTGTTATTTTTTAAGGGATAAGAGAAGAAATGGATCAACTAGGGGTTGTACCAACAATAGAATAGTCTCTTCAATCTCAATAATTAAGTCAAATGAAAATACAAATGTTAAACTTAGTGTTTTTCCTTGAACTAAATTCATAATAAAACATACATAAAAAACTACCAAATATAATTTTTTACCCTTAAGAAAAAATAATGATTACACCTCTCCTTTTCATAAATCAATCCAAAAGAAAAAGAAAATAATAATACTAATTCATAAAATCTGAAGATATAATATGATAATACTCTTTATGTCCAAGTCATTTATGACAATGGAGTTAAGACAAAGGTTTTGCAATGCTCTAAGGTAAAAGTGAAAATGTAGAAAAGTTAAGTTCATCAAAATTAATTTTGATGATGCTCCAAGAGAACATTAAAAAATATTTGTAGAGAGAGTCCTTTTCAGAGTAATGAAGAGAAAACTTAACTCACTTACTAGGAACAATATGGAACTTAAAATAACAACTATGATTGGTCTAGGGAAATTCTTACAAGGATTAGGACTACAATTGAAAATATTATATATATATATATATAATATTTTAATTTGTGACACTTAAATTATTTTTAATGTTATAAAGAAAAATGGATTTGGGAATTTGATAAAAAGTAGCATTATTTTCTATTCCCATCAATTATTGGTAGAGGTAGTATCTAGGAAATATTAGCATATATAGAGAGAAGAAAATAGGGTATAAAATAATTCATCCAATCATGGTTTTGTTATTCATATTAGAAAAACTCAACTTTTAGATGAAAATTGGTTGAAAGAGATTCTCTCTTAATAAAACTGATATCAATGAGTTAATTGTAGAAACATTGTAGTTTTAATAATACGATGCATATATTTGATAGAAAGGCAATATAAGCATGACCTAGTGGACCTAATATATATGTATATATATTATTTTTTTGGGACTGTCCCCCAATGGAACTATATGTAGTTTATTTAAAAATATATATTCATAATTACATATAATTCCAAGATAAAGTTTAAAACACAACCATAATTTGTATGTGTAAAAGTATAAAAATTATAGATTGATGTTCTCATTCATGTTTCTAATCCAAAAAATAATGAATATTAATACTTTTGTAAATTTCCTTACTATTAAGGCCACCAATGACCCTTAGAAGATAATTAAAAAAACCATGAATGAGGCGAAACAAAATGGGACATGAAATATAAGAGCTAATAAAATTTAAAGAAGGAAATTAGTCATAAATAGGTCTTATCCACATGCAAAAATAGATACCATAGTCTTCATAACTACTAAATAAAACCACATAAAGATCAACACTCTTATATATGACAAAGAATTATTCAAAGCTAATACAATAAACTCCATATTCTATCACAATCCAAGAAGAAGTTATAGTCATCCATAATTTGCACAAGTACCATACAATAAATAATTACCACCATATATATGTTATGTAGTTCCAATGATGGGATCTTAATCATGATTTTTTCTTGCAAACATCACAAAATAAATATTCCTTAATAGTATCAATATAAGCAAATTCAAAAGTACCATGGTCATCATACTGATTAATAAGAGTAAGCAAAAGTGATATTATAATAATCAATATATTTCAAGGCTTAAACTAAAATGTCTCAATCAATGTACATGATTTATTAAACAAGAAATAACCATAAAATATTTACAATTATTTTAAAAGAGGAACTCAAACTTAATGTCATCACTTGTATACCATTTGTATGCCCATACAAAAAATAAAAGATCATTTATCAAAATTTATATTCCTAAACAAGTGACAAAAGTGTGTTCTTATTGTTTGTCTTCTCCATGCAAGAAAATAAATGGTGTTGTTATCATTTGCATGACATAGAAATAAATAAATAATAATAAAATAAATTTATAATCTTAACCTTATATCATGAAATGGATATGTTGGGAGCCAATCTAACCCACACACAACAATGAGCAAGATCTTCACCATGGTATAGGATAGCATAACTAAGAGACCTAGAAACAAAGAGGGTAGAACCTACTTTACCATTAGATTTAGTAAAGGTATATGCATATCCTCAACCAATAAATTCCATGAAATGGGTGACAGTATGACTAGTGACTTTCAATTCTTGAATAAAAATAGAAATATGATTCTCTACTAAAATTTTTTGAACTTGAAACTTACAATAAGGGAGGGAGAGCCCTCTAGAAGATTAAAATTCATGAGGGGTGACTTATAGGTTGCTCGATCTCATGAATTAGAGACTAGAATTTATTTCATTGAAGAGTAACAACTACGTAATATCCAAATTTATTTTTCTTTATATATGCTCCCAATGATTGTCCTAGTCATATAGCCCTATGGAAATGATCACATATTTCTATCCCCCCTATAGAATGGATCCTTGGAGGTTCCTTTAATGTGATTGAAAATACTAGTGGCAAAAGCTAAGGTGGTAGCAAACCCCTTTCTACTACTAAATTTTGTAAATAGTTGTTTTATCATAATAATTTAGGTATGCATGATCTTATATTTGGTAAACTATCCTCTCATAGAGATAATCAATTTACGTGGTCTAACTATCATGAAGTTTCTACTAAGAAGATTTTTCATCTAGATATTTAATTTTAGTAATTATTTTCAAGATAGATTCTTCATCCACAAGCAGGTTCGTGTCCTTTCTCATATAACTCTATTTGATGACCTTAATATATTATGTTCTATATAAAATTCTCTATATACCTTGATTTCATGCTGATTATATTCAAGTTCGATTTTGCCACCTCATACAACATGTCTAGAATAGATTTCCTAAAGTAATTGATACTGGTTGGATCAAATGGTTTGAAACAACCATTTTCAATATTGTTTCTTCCCTTATATGGTATATGTACTTTGGAGGAAGAATATTCAAGAGAGTTTCATTTATAAATACATCTCTCATCTTTGTTCCATGCTTATGAAAGAGCCCACTAACACTATTGTTCAATGTGATCTAGATAATGCTAATAATTAGGTGAGATTTTATGATTCTTACCATTAAGGGGCACATGTTAGATCTCATATCAATTAGATCTCCCACAGTGACAAGGGAACTAAATTTTTCTTTGACTACCTCAAGCATAAGAACATTTTAAAAAGGATTATTGAGTTGGAGGACCCTTCAGCTCATTCTATTTCCAACTCCAATGATATCATGAATCATTTTGTAACCCACTTTTCTTAGCTTTTATAGTAGATCCAAGGTATGACATCCAAATTTTCTTAATGGAATATGATCAATAATAATTTCCCTCCCTAGCTGAACCTATTATTCAAAATCAATTTAAATATCTTCCTTCTGTGAAGGATCTAAAAAATGCTCTTTTTTCTATAATAAAGATAAATAACATAGTTTGGATGGTCTTTCAATGGATTTTTATAAAAAATGTGGTATATCCTTTCTTTATCTTTTCATAATGTATACCTAGAAGTTGTCTGGAATAATTCCTTCAAAGATAATATCAATGTAGGGTTAATAAAACTAAAGGTATGAATCATTACCAAAATCTTTAAATAGAGATAAATTACCCTCCTCAATGTTTTTTACAAGATCATAGCTAAAATTATGGCTTTAAAAATCAAAATTGTAGCTCAAGCTATCATTTTCCTAGAAAATTCTAATTTTATTAAATACCATAATATACTAGATAATATTATTATGGGTTGAGAAACAATACAATGGTCTATCAACTCCAATCAAGATGTTCTCTTGGCTAAGTTAGATTTTGAAAAAGCATATGATAGAATCATATGGTATTTTATTCTCTCTATGATTTCTTGACTTGGTTTCTATCCAAAATTCTATAATCAAATTGGTATGCTCTTTGGTGATGCTTCAACCCATATTCAAGTTAATGGAGCTATATCCCCCTCCTCTTTGCAATGGTATATTAGATAGGGTTTTCCTCTTGCTTTCTTTTTGTATTTAAATGTAAATGCTCTAGCTTATACTCTTCATAAAGCTCATTATGATGGCTTCATTTAGCGTATTAATCATCCTAGGGATAACATGCTCTTAGCTCACATTTTTACTAATGATTCCCTTATTTTTATTTAAAATACCCAAAAAGAGGTGGAAATGGTTAAAGAAATTTTATAATTGTTTTATGATGTCTTTGGTTTTCATATCAACCACTCTAAAATATAAGTATTATGTACTTCTTCCACACCTAGTGGATGTAACTCCTTTATTGAGTGGAAGATAATCCCTCATGGAATAGTTGTTCATTGCTTAGGAATCCCCTTTGGGATTAATATTTTTCCTAAAGATAAGTTTAACTAGGTTATGAAAAGACTTCAAAATAAATTCAATTCTTGGCCAAATCAATTTCTTTCCTTAGCAGGAAGAATTCAAGTTGTGAATAAAGTTATGGCAACCTCTCATGTTTACTACTCCTCTTGTTGGATGGCATCCAAGGAAGCCTGTAAAAAATTAACCTAGGCCATTCATAGATTTTTTATGGATCAATTTGGATGGGGAAGTGGGAATAAAAACCATCTCATGGAAACTTTGTACTCAAACAAAGGCCTTAGGAGGTCTGGGTATTATTGATCCTCTTATCTAGAGAAAAAGTTTAACTATAGAATGGGTTATTAGAGCCATCACTAGAGTCAAAAATTGGAAAAACTTGTTTTGTTATAGAATCTCCCAAGATATTCACAAAGGTAAATGGAAATAAATCCCATGGGAGGATAAGGTCCTTAATGTTCCATACTTTATGGTTAAATGATCTAATATTCTTATCTATAAATAGAAAGCTTTGTAATTAGTTTCTCATTTATTAGCTTAGAAGTCTAACTCCTTAAGACATGGTCTAAGCATAAGTCTAAAGAATATTTGTTGGAATAAAATTATCCTCCATAATGATAAACCTTTATGTTTGTGCAATGATATTTAAGGACTAGCATTTCTAAAGAAAGGTATAAATAGATTAAGATATATTTGGGATATATATAGATACTCAATTCTTACCTAAAACTAGATCCACAATCATTGCTTCCTTTCCTCTTGTTTCAAAGAGTCTTATGGCTTATTTATGACATTAATTCCTAGTTAGGTCCTTATAAAGTTGGGAATTATTGCCTACAATATATGGATTGACTGGAGATGGCTTAGTGACCATAAAATCTCTTCCATTAAATCTAGTTGGATATACAAAAATCTTGTGTATCCTTTATGATTGGACTCTAAGATAAATGTCAAGTGGTAAGTCAATTTTACCAATGCCCAATGGTAGTCTCTTACTACTCAAATTTAGAAATATCTTGTTAAATCCAAAACTCAACTTCATGGATGGAGGGTTTTGCAAAAAAAAATTCCAACATATAAAAGTTTGGCTTTGATTTTACATATTTCCCCGCAATGCAAATTTTGTAATGCTTCAAAGACTCTTATTTACTTATTTTGGTTTTGTGACATGGCTAAATATCTTTGGGATACCTTCTACACTTGGTTATTCCCCTCTTTCACTAGATATTGGAAGCTTTATCTACTTGGTTTTTCCTAGCAAGATCATTGCCCTATGTAGACTCATCCTTCTCAAGCATATTTGGGAGTTTAGGTGTAAAAAGGTGTTTACCAATTTCACTCCTTTATGGGATCTAATTTTAGTAGACTTGACCTTTGATCTTCTATTACATGTGGAAATCATTCATTTCCATGTCCATGGAGCTTCTAACACACTAAAATATGTTATCAATAGACTTAATAAACTTTCTGTCATGATACATGATCTTTATAAGGTCCAACATGAAACTAAAAAGAAGGTAATAAACAATGATGAACAAGTTCAAGATTTGATTACTTCTATTTCTTCCTTGAAGACTTTAGAAGATATAATGGAATGCATACCCATAATTTTACCATATGTTAGGATCTCCCATGAATGAGTGATGATATTTGGAGTGTTACAACATGATACAAGTATAGTATTTTTTTTCTATTAGCTTCTCTTCTTATGTGTATTCAGCTATGGATGCTTTACTCCTTAACCACCTCATTTTGTTTTCTTACTAGTGGCTGGTGTTAGCACCAAAATATTGTAAGGTTAATGACATAATATCATCTTAGCTTTTACTCCAAAAATTAAAAATAAAAATAAAATGAATGTGTTTTAATCAATTATATAATTAAAGTAGAGTTATCAATTAATAGATATATAATTAAACCACAAAAAATCTATATCATTATAAAAAATGTCATCTAAACGAGTTTTGTAATTTACCAAAATTCCTTTCTATACAATAATAAGTACATAAACATGAACATGATCTTGAATGTGAAATATAAATAGTATAACAAAATACAAAAATTGGTAAATATACAAATATTACACTCATATACTCAAGTCTAAGCTTATATAAGAAAAATTAAAGCATTGTAGACCTTGTATATGGTTTAAATTTTTAAAATAAAACATTACAATCTAGGATCTAGTATGGAAAAAATGCCTTGACATACCAATTTAGATGGCTAGACAATGTATAGCACACCTTTAGATGGTTATACAATGTATAGCACACCCTAACAATTAAGTAATGCCTTAAAACATGTGATAGCTCTAAAAAAAATATTACAATATTTCCTAATTAAGCATGGAAAGAGTGTTCTTGCCAGATGTATAACACATCATATTTCAACAACCATATGCACCAAACACTAACTCAATTTTTTATGTGAAGGAAACTAATAAATATACTCATTTCTATCTAATCAAACTAAAAATATATTCTCACATGCAACAAACTATAGGAAATATCTAGAGTATTTATTACAAATCCAAACAAATGTGCATATTATTATCAACCATAAACTCACCAAAAATACAAAATCCCAATAAACCTCTTCAATTTATTATTGGAAAAGATTAAAAAATTAAAAAAATCCAAAAATCCAACATCTACCTCTTAATCACTACAGTTATTCACTTTAGAATTAGTTAATGGCTCTCCAACTAGCTACTTCTAGAGCTTGAGGTGTATGGAGACCCCATTTTGCCCTATCTTTTCATTCTTTTGGCAAAATCATTGGGAAAATATATTTAAATGGATTCCATCATCGTAGGCCTTCAACCTACACTTTTTGCCCCTCCAAGTATTCATCACCAATTTGCACATGATACACTCCTCTCCTTTTTAGCTTTAGTGGTTCAAGCCAAGAAAATAAAGAATATCCTTTTATTATTTGAGAAGGCATTATTTGAAGAGCATGTTGTATTTTTTAAACACTCCCTTAGTCAGATAGAGGAAGATAGCTAAAATCCTTGGCTATGGCATTGCAGATTTCCTAACTACTTATTTGGGCTTACCTCTATTTACTAGCAGAATGAAGGAATATCTTTGGGAACCAGTGGTAGAAATATTATAGAGAAGGCTTGCTAGTTGGAAAGGCACATTACTGAGCCAAGCAAAAAAGATCCTTTTGGTCAAAACAGTCCTTCAAAGTATTCCAATACATTTCATGTTCATCTTCAAGCTCCCTGTTAAAATCCTTTCCAAGTTTAAGCGTATTCAAAAATCCTTTCTTTAGGTAATGTTTGATAATCGAAAGAAATTCCTCCTAATTCCTTGGAGTCAATTTTGTTCAAGAAAGGAATGTTGGGGTTTGGGCCTATGAAATCTCAGGTTCATTAACAAGGTGTTGGTCTTGAAACAAAGCTAGAAGCTTATGAAGAATGAGGACTCAAAATGGAATAAGATCATAGCTACAAAATATCTGAACCAATCCATAAGTCTTCTATTGGACCCTATCCTTGTGGAAGGTTCCACATTTTGGTAGACTCTTCATAAATATAGAGAAGTTTTGACCAAAGGAATTGGATAGATCCTGGGAAATGGTAAGTCCATTGATTTTTGATATGATTTTTGCCTCCTTGATCACCCTCTTGTGCAGGATCCTAGTATGGCTTTGGTGGTTTCATTAACCAAAAGGTTAGGTTGGACCAAGGTTGCTAATTTTACTATCTATATTGAGGGTAAGAGAACTTGGAAATGTGTTCCTCCTTCTACCAGTACCAAAGAATAAATTTTAGTGAGGAGCTCAATTTCTAATATTCTTAAGCTCCAGGTCTTGATAATGCAAGAGACTGAGGATCTCTTAATTTATTAGACGGAGAGTTCTGGTATGTTTTTAGTCAAATTGGCTTACTCTCTCATTGATGCTCATACTCCTCTCTAGAATACTACTTGCAAATTTTGGTTTAAGCACTTAACTTTGAAGTTTAATGTGTTTTATTGGTTTACAATCCAAAAAAAATGTCTCTATTGAGAACCTATGCAAAAGATATATGATTCTCCCCAATGTGTTATCTTTGTGAGGCTTTCGAGGAGTACTACCATTTATTCACTCAATGCCTATTTTTGAGGGTTGTGTTAGAGTATATTGTCAGCTCTTTGGGGATCCAAAGGATATTTCCTTTCTCAATCCTAGAATTGTGTATGCAATGGGCCCCTCACTTAAATTCTTAGAGACTTTATTGGATTTGGAGATTCTTACTTCCTCATGCATTTTGGGGCATCTAGTTGGAACGTAATCAAAGGTTCTTAAAAACTCAAAAAAATATTTGATTTTAGTTGGCATGAAGATTCTTGGAAGTGCAGTTGAAAATGTGAATTCTTGAATGTATAATTTTGATGGTGGTAGGGAGGTGGAAGAAATATTGGAACTTTATATTGGGTTACCACCAAATCCAAGGCTTTAAATATCCCCTAACACTATCAAGAGGGATTCAGTAATATGGGTCCCACTCCATTGTGGTTGGATTACGCTCAATTTTGATGGTGCATCAAAAAGAAACCCAAGGTTGACTGGTATTGGAAGTGTCATTAGGAATGATAGAGGAGGATTAATTATTGCTTATGTGGATTTCTTATCCACCCAAACATCCCACTTTGTAGATGCTACGACCTTATTCCAAGACCTGAGTTAATCAAATCCTTGGGTTTCAAGAAGGTTATTGTGGAAGGAGAATCACTTAACCTAATAAATATTTGCACTTCCTCTAGCCCCCCAAGTTGGATGATTTCTAACATGTTTAATGGGCATCTCTATATTATTAATTCTAGAGAAGAAGTGTGCTTCCAACATATTATGAGAGAAGAGAATCAAGAGGTGGACTTAATAGCCAACATGGACCTCTCATAGCAAAATATTATGGTTTGGAATATAGAATTAACTCAAAACCTCTAGAATATTATTTTTAATGACTATGAAAGTGATCAATTTTTTATTGTTTGAAAAGATTTATGGCTACTGTGGAGATTTGGGCGGTACTATAGATAAGACAATCTTTTCAATTTTGATTTTGACCTAGCTCGTGCCAAAGAAAACAAATTAAGTCCTCTCTTATTTTTTTATGTGGTGCAATATGCCCCCTTACTTTATTATCTTAAGGAAATGTCATGGCACTTACTCTTTCTTGTGGACTTTGTTAATCATCTCTTAGTGTTGGCCTTTATAACCCTTTTCCACAAGGATAATATTAATATTTCCTATTTGTGAAAGAATATATTTTTACAATTTTTGGGATCACAGAATCATTGTTTTTTATTAGGTGGTGATGTGGGGTCCTTCCCATAGTTTTTCAAGGATATCCTTCCCTAGATAGCTCAATGAAAACTCTACCACTCATGGCTGGTTTGGAAACTACCCTTTTTCTTCGTTGCATAGTTTGGAGAAAGGACCCGCATCCCATTTGCATTATTCATCTCATGATGATAGGCTTGTGTACATTGGGATGATAAGATAGATTGCTTCTAGGCTTGATGCACATTTAATCTTGTAAGATCTTGTAATTTTCTATGGGTTCATGTTCCCAAGCAATTTTATCAATCTCTCATTGATTTTTTTGCTAGATATATTTTGATACCTAGTTGTTTAATCATGGTGTGGCTCTTGGATCTGGTGTGCTTTTGTGGATCATCCTTTGTATCTTATACCTCTATTATTTAGTGGGTTGTCATGGGTCATAGATCTATATATAATGTCTTCAAGGTTTGTCTTGAGCTGAGTGTTTTGGAGATCAATGACGAGGTCAAAAATATCATGTGTAAAGGAGGTCTATTGAATTACCTTTTGTCTTTTCATGGCTACAACAGGGGGCTTTATAGGACCTTAGTGAACTCATTGAGTAATAGATGGGTTAATACTGACACTCTGGAATTTCAAATTTCTATGGAAATTTTGGGAAAGGTGATGGGCCTTCTCGTGGATGATGCAACTCATAATTGCAAAAAGCACTCACTCATGAAGGAATGGAATTCCTTTCAGGGCACACGGGAATATCTGGCAAAGCTTAAAAATAGGTATGATGTGAAAGCTCTTAAGGCACATTGGAATAGGGTTATTTTTGTTATCATGGATTATTTCACCTTGGAATTGAACATGGAAGTTTTGTATAGTTTTCACATCATGTTCTTGAACTAGCTTTGGAGGAATCACTTCACGAATATTCCTCTATTCTTGTATCACTCTTTGGAGAAAATATTGATAAATGTTAGGGGTTGGAAAGGTCTATATCATATCCATGAAGGGTTGATCTTGTTGATATTCAAATATGTGACCAAATCAAAAGGTATTTTAGTGGAGGAGGCTCTTGCCAAAATTAAATTTATTAAGGTTCCCCCACCTCTGGATTCTCCCCTCTTATCTTCCAAGGATACTAAGGAGTTTTCTAGGTTAAACTTAGATGGGTCTTTGTCCCCATTTTCCTTTAAGAAAGGAAAGTTGATTTATGAGTGAAGTTCATATGAGACACTTGGTGCTAGCAAGGGTGATTATTCACAACATTTGAAGTGGATTTTTTTGATGATAAGAAATGCTACTACCTCTTCTGTGTCAATTGAGGTGATGGATTCGGAAGATAGCCTCCCTATAGCAAAAAATGTTGTTTTTTTTTACTCAAAAGGAACCATGGAATCATATCCTCCTTTGAACTCAGATCCTCATAATCTTCTACCATCCTAGTGTCCTCATGAGTAGAAGCACTAGGTATTTCTCATTGTGCTTTAGATGGCAATGGCTTACGTTCAAGATATTTGCAGGTCATATCACCCACATGTACAAAATACAGGTCCCAATTACCCTTTAATCTACTAACTATGCATCTTGAGGTTTGTGTCCTTTCTTTTTGTGCATTATTATCCTATTATTGTGTAGGTTTTTTTATTTTGGATATATTTTTTACTGTGATATATTCTACTTTATCTTAACCTACTATTGTATTGCTTTATTGTAGTTGTACTTTGTTCCTTGTATTAATGCTAGTTTCAAATTGCTATACTTTTTTGAGCTTATGGTGTGGCCTGGAGATCCTACTAATCCTTTTTGTATAAGGTCTGGGGTCCCTTTCAAAATCCCTCTTACTATCTAATAAAAAAACCATATTTTAAAAAGTAAAATAATTCATCCATTACTTTTTATAGGTAATGCATATTCTAAACTATTACAATTTAAGTAGAAATCCATTCAAAAATTAGTAATATTATTTTTGAAAAATAATTTGACAAATTTATATTAAAAAAATATCATTTACAAGTTGGGATGAGACACCTCCCAACCTTAGCTGGCAATAACACCTCTTTACAACAGTAAAAGAAGATCTACATTTGATCCAAATCTCTTAAACTATGTTTCTATAGGAGCTATACACTTTTTTACAACAATAAAAGTAGATTTGCATTGGATCCAAATCTATTGAACCATATTTATACAATGGCTATCCAAATTAGCTAAGCACTAGATTTTATCACCAGCTTTCCTAATCCTCTCATCCTCAATAGTCATGTCACTATTCCAACCCCTACCTCCTCAGTACCTATCTTAGCTAGGAAATTTGCCACTTTATTTAGACCTCTACTCACATAAAATGGAATCAAAACATCTAATTCCCTCCACAATTCCTTAATTTAGGTGACAAGAATCCTCAACCTCCATGTCTTCAAAGTAAAATTCCTCATGCAATCCAAAGATCCTACCAATATTTTAGAATCTGATTTTAGGATTATCCTCCTATAACCTTGTATTACTACATAGATAGAAGTATATTTGATAGTTAATATATTTTTCATTGTTCGTGGCCCTTCCTAGGGCTTGCAATTTCCAATAGAGCATTGTTCCAATATTATTCCTGTAGACCACTCCAATTCTAGCTCTACCTGAATTACCTTTTGTAGCTCTATCAATATTAATTTATATCCAACCTTTTAGGGATTTTTTTAAACTAGTTATGTCCTATACCTCTTGCACTTTAGCTTCCTTGTCCACCATCCCTATATCAGACCATAGTTTCTCTTTAGCATACACTACCACAATTTCTTTAACTTTTTTCCAAATGACATCTAAGGATGAAAAGGCTTCTCTAAAAAAAATTTCCATTTCTCTCCAACCACACTCACCACCAAATGAAGTTTAATACAAGATTACAACCAATACAAAGAGATTTAAATTTAAATATACCCCTCTTCCATCTTTCCAAAATATTAATCTAATTCAGATCACCATTGGCTTGAATTTTATAAGACAAGAACCATCACTCCCAGATATGACACGTAAATGGATACTCAAACATAAAGTAGTTAGATTTTTCCTTGCTCTTGTAGCATAAAACACATTGATATGGACTAGTGATTCTCCTACATCTTAGATTATCAAAATTAAGAATTCCATTATGCATAAAATACCAGGAAAAGAAGTTTACTTTCAGCCAATTACATTCAGCCAACCCTTGGACTACTAAATATTTCTATAATCCTCAACCTGATATGCATGAGGAGGAGGTTCTAGAGGGATATTATCATATACATAATTCACTATGTAGACTCAATAGCTCCCATAGCCCTAATACAATTCATCCTCCTCATCTCTTCTTGTGAGAAATAATTTTGCCAAGATTGCAGTCATGATGGGTGTCAATTCCGAAGCAATTAGATTTTGCCACTCATCCAAATTCTTGAACTACTTAAAATTATAATCCCCTAGTTGAATAGTGTTGAAATAATTTTCAATTTGGATCTAATCCTTGCTTTCCATGATTGTTTTTACTGGATACAATTTTGGAAATTTACTAATGATAGGTGGGTATTAATCCCATGAATCTTTCCAAAAATTGTACCTTCTACCCTCTCCCAACTTTCCAAATAATCCATATTTCACTACCTAAGATCCTAACTTTAGATATTTACATACCAAGTAACCATTACCATCCAAATAAAAATGACTCACCTCATTTAGATTCACCTATACCAAATATTTACTAGTTAGAACTCTAGTTGATAAAGAAGTTGGTTGGGAAATCCACATCAAATAAAGCTTTCCATCCAAAGATTTATCATTTAAATATGATCTCCTCAGTCTCAAAACTCCCTTTAACTTGAGTTGGATTACTTTCTTCCATTCTACTAAAGCCCATTTCTTCTCTCTTTTTATTCCTCATAACAATTTCCTAGCAATCTTGTCTATCTCTTTCCATATGGTATGTGGGGTAGCAAGGATATAAAATTTATAAATTGACATGGCCTAAATGATTGATTGTAAAATTTAATCTACCCCCATATATTAACCATTTGTGAGACCAATGATTAATTATTTCTTTGATACAATCTAAAATATTCCTCTAGATATCTATTTTTAGTTTTTAAAATGCAAAGGGATCCCACATAAACCATTGGGAGAGAAGTCCTGGTGAATCTCAAGATCTCTAAAATTTTGTCTTAAAGCCTTCGATCAAGATTTAAAAATACCACTTTGGATTTATTATCATTAATGACTTGGTTTATGGCCCTAAGGTAAACATTAAGAGTATCTCTAATCATTCTTACTTCCTTAATGTTGGCCACTCCAATCAATCATGTGTCATCCACAAACTATAAGTGAGTAAAAATTTCTCACCCACCTTTATATTTATTAGAAAACCTTGTTGTCACATCCTCAAGATGAGTCTATCCAATCCTCCAATATGAGAAAAATATAAGGAGAACAATCATATTCTTGATGAAGAGCTCGAGTATCTCCAAATAGTTACAAGGTAAGGCCTTTGATTGACATTGAGTATGACAGAGTAGAAACACAACTCATGACCCATTTCATCCAATTTTGAGAAAAACCAAAGGCTTCCATCATCCTTGACAAGAAGCTCCACTCCACCCTATCATAAGCCTTTAACATATCCAATTTTATGAATATTTCTCTATTGCCAAATTTTTACGTTGAGTGGATTACCTCTTGAGCTAGAACCATACCATCCAAGATCTTATTGCCCTCTAGAAAAATAATTTTATTTGAGGATATAATGCTATGTAGGAGATATTTTAGCTACTTAGAAATTACCTTTGTGATTTATTTATATTTGACATCACATAAGGCAATAGGTCTATTTTATGGAATATGCACTCCCTCCCCTTTTGGAATTAAGGCAATGAATGTATGATTTAATGCTTTAACCTCTAGACTCCTCTATAATAGCCATTACATCCTCTTGGAATTTGTCCTAGAAGATCTAAAAAACTTAATTGGAAATCCATCTAGACCTAGTATTTTTCGATACTCATTCCAAAGACTACTTTCTTCAGTTCTTTTCTATAAATGCATTTAAGTAGGGCCTAGTTTTATTCTTCAAAGATAATAGAGGGTATGATAGCAAGAACATATTTTTCAGCTTCTTCATATTGCACCATACTTTACTTAAATAATTTAGAAAAATAATCCATTGAATGGAAATGCATACATGGGATTGTATCAAAGGAGTGTTTGTTCTCATCCTGAAGAGTTTTCATCTTGTTCATCTATCTCCTAGCACAAGCAACCCGATAAAAAAATTGATACTTTTTATTGAAAAATACTTCATATTATCAAAGAATCAAGGAATACAAGAGATATTCAAATGCATTACAACAACTTGTGAATCATCAGCAAGCAATCAAACTAATAACCAAGTGGTTCTTACTCTTTGTTTCCAGTAGATATCCTCTTTGTTTTCAATGTCCTCAACCATTTTATGCAATCCATAATCCTCTTATTTGAGATAATATATAATTGTTCCTTCCCTAAAGTGTTTTTGAATCTCATCCCATCTTAACACCAATGGAACTCTTTAGAACTAGAAGTTGGTCTTGGTAGCTTACCTCCATTATTTTAGTTGATCCTTGACATAATGAAGCTGATTTTGGAATCTAAATATTATTGTCAAATATATCAAGCATCCCTCTTCCCACCACTATGGAATTTTATTTTGAAGTTTCTCTTTTTGTAACCAAAATTTTTTGAGTCTAAATGGTTTGTGATGTTGCCCTATCTTGAACCCCCTTCCAAAAAAATGAGGAAGTGATCTAAAATTGACCCTCCAAAATCTAAAATTTTAGATTCCATTTCATAAATGTCTCATCCAAACCCAAAAAAGGGTCTAACTTCACCTTATCACTATGTGACTCCCTCCTCTTATTAGTCTAATTATAGTTGATCCTAGGATAGTTAATATCCACCAAGTGTAATGCATAGAATTCAGTAATCAAAATTCGATACTTGGGATCCAAAATTGGGGTTCCCCTTTACTAATATCTATATGATAATTTGGCATTAAATCCCTAGCAACAATATAGTCTAACTCCTCCCTGAATAATCTCATATTATTTATCGATTTCCATTAACAAATTTTACCATCTAGATTTTGTGTCCCATAAAAATTTGTGATTAAAACCTACTCAACTATCACATTGTTACTAAAATATGATGTGAGGACACCCCTTCAAGCTATATGTTATATTTTCATCCATTGAATAGAGTTCCAAAAGGTAAATATCCCCATTGAGGCCCCTTGGGAAACCTCTTCCATATGACCAACACCCTTCCAAAGTCTATTTACTATTTTACACATAAGATCCAATGACATTTTTGTCTCTTGGATAAGCAAAAAATTTGTTTTACTTTTTTCTAAGAGTCTTCAAACAACAAATTGATGGGTTCTATTGTTTAAAACCCTAACATTCCAAGATTGTATAATCATTTGTTACCTTGAGATTAGTAAGAGTCTATTGGCCTCACCAATTCCCTAGTGATCAATTTGAATCTTTAAACTACTATAAATAATTAATTTTATTTTCCACATACTCCTTTAGATTTGATATTCTTTGATATCTTCTCCATCCGAGTTATCCCTAGAGTTGGATTTTCTTTATTCTTTTCTACTATACCCATAATGACATCCTTAATTATCGGTTTATATTGGTTATACACTATCATTACCCCTATAATATCTTATTGAGGTAACTCACTGCACTAAGTTACCTACTCTAGTATAGGAGGTGAAAGAGGGGCTTGAACAAGGTTGTTATCATTTTTATTATCCCCATACACTCCTTCCATTATTTTTTTCTTCCTAGTCCAATAGTGTCTTGAAGATATCATACCCATTTGAGGGTTTGAGTTGGGTTTGCTCTTTGTCAATTTTTTCTTTTAACTTATTCTTATTTTGGGCTATTCAAAACCATCTCCCTATGCTTCTCCACCTTGGGAAATATTGGTTGTTTCATTATTGACTATTGACTTATCCTTCTTAGGAAGATTTAACATTCCTAAAGGAGCCTCCATTTTTGTGTTCATATTGTTTGGGTAAGATTGTCCCAAATGCTCATATTTATGGTAAACTCTACACCTTAAGGGCAACTCCTCATAATCTAGTTATTGAATCTAATATATACCTACAAGATCGAGTTCAACCTCTACTGGCAAAGATTGGTTGACATCCATTTCTTTACATAATGTAGCATTAACTATTATGTTTCCTTCCATTGTATCTCTAGAAACACCCAAATATCTTCCAAAGGAATTACTAATACTTTCCAATACTTGCTCACTCTAAAACTCCATTAAAATTGTATACAAAAAAATACAAACTGGGATAGTAGTGGGTTCAATTTAGGGATGAAATCCCTCTCTCCAAGACCAAATAAATAATCCTATTGGACCATGATTCCTCTTTTTTTCATTAAAAATCCCTATTTCTATCAGCAAGTTAGGAAAATAAGCAATATAATATCCATTACTAATAACCACAAAGAATACTAACCAAGAGGCTCCCAATTTTACCAAACCAAGGAATGCAAAAAAATTAGGGTAGGGCAAATACCCATAAATATACAAATTAGATTATGATTATATCTATATACAACTATTTCTTCTATCATCCTTTGTTCAGTGACAATATTTGGCCTTGATTTTGACTGTGCCAAGCATCCATTGACTCTTTGATATGTTGATATTTTTCTAGTAGTTGTAAAGAGTATGTTAGTGTAGTTTTTTGTGCTTCTTCAATCTTAGCAAGAGATTTTTCCTCCGAAAAATTTGTAAAAGAAATTTATCTCTCTAAAAGAGGATCCAAAGGTGTTTGCATTGGGCCCTCTAGAGGTAGCAATCTTGTCTTCAATCCTGCAACAACCAAAAAGCACTTTGTCTACCTAACCGATGCCCTAATTTTCTCTTCCAAAGCTCTAGACCGAGATCCATTTAAAATAAAACATTAGTAATTTTAAAAAATAATAATATATATTTATATAAAAATTATATTAATCTTAATAATTTAAAAAAATGTGTAAAATTCTTCTAAACTACTTATTTTTCAAGGTATATTCATCATTCTACATCTACCACGTGAAGGAACTAGTATAACTACAACAATATAACTTTGTATATAGTTAACATGATTAATAAATTGTGATATATTTATAAACTAAAAAGAATGGATTAAAATTTTCTTATTTAATATTTCTACTTAAAATTAAGTTTATACCAAATACCAATAAATACTTACAAAAGTAAGTAATCTACTCAATGAAAATTAATGAAACATAAATAAATATATAAAGTAAATGTAAAAATTCCATTTTGTTCTTTTTAAATATGTTTTTTTTAAATCTATATATAACATTAATATAATACTAAAAATAAGTTTCTACTATTATTAATGATCATATATGAAAACATGTGATGTCATTTAATGAATAAAGCATGTGTATATTTATCTTTTAAAATATGAAAAGATTTATGAAAGGAAAATAATATGAATGAGTCCTTATACACCCTAATAATAGTATAAAAAAGTACAAAGTAAAATTAATTTTATAATACATAAATTTTATCTTATTAAAAATATAAATATTTTTTTAATTATATAATTTGAATTTTTTTAATTTATATGGAAATTGGTAACTTTATGAATGGGATTCCTTTATAAATCCTAATCCCGTTGGGTAAAGCATAGTGATGGGACCTTGACCCTCCTAGGCATCGAACCATAAAAACCATTTCCTTATGCTTCTCCACCTTGAGAAATGTTGGTTGTTTCTTTATTGACTATTGACTTATCCTCCTTAGGAAGATTTGACATTCCTAAAGGAGCCTCCATTTTTGTGTTCATATTGTTTGGGCAAAACTAACCCAAATGCTCATATTTATGGTAAATTCTACACTTGAAGGGCAACTCCTCATAATCTAGTTATTGAATCTAAGATATGCCTACAAGCTTGAGTTCAACCTCTATTGGAAAAGGTTGGTTGACATTCATTTCCCTACATAATCTAGGAATAAATATTGTTTTTTATTCCATTGTATCTCTAGAAACACCCAAATATCGTCCAAGAGAATTACTAATAATTTTCAATACCTGCTCACTCCAAAACTCTATTAAAAGTGCATACAAATGAATCCAAACCGGGACAACAGTGGGTTCAATTTGGGGATCAAATCCCACTCTCCAAGGCTAAAAAAATAATCCTATTAGACCATGATTCCTCTTTTTTTCATAAATATCCCTTTTTCTATCGACAAGTGAGGAAAAACTAACAATAAAATATCCATTACTAATAAACCACAAAGAATACTCACCAAGAGGCTCCTAATTTTTCCAAACCAAGGAATGCAAAAAATTTAGGGCAGGGCAAATACCAATGAATATACATATTAGATTGTGATTATCTCTATATACAACTATTTATTCTATCATCCTTTGTTCAATGAAAATAGTTGGCCTTAATTTTGATTGTGGCAAGCATCCATTGACTCTTTGATATGTTGATATTTTTATAGTAGTTGTCAAGTGTATTTTAGTGTAGTTTTTTTGTGCTTCTTCAATATCTACATGATATTTTTCCTTCAAAAAATTTGTAGAAGAAAATTGTCTCTCTAAAAGAGGATCCAAAGGTGTTTGCATTGGGTCCTCTAGAGGTAGCAATCTATTCTTCAATTCTGCAACAACCAAAAAGCACTTTGTCTACCTAATTGATGCCCTAATTTTCTCTTCCAAATCTCTAGACTGAGATCCTTTCAAGATCAAACATTAGTAATATTAAAAAATGATAATATATATTTATATAAAAATTATATTAATCTTAATAATTTAAAAAATGTGTAAAATTAAAACAAATATTAAAAAATTATATTATAAATATTTTTATTTTAAACTAATTATTTTTGAAGGCATATTCATCATTCTACATCTACCACATGAAAGAACTAGTATAACTACAACAACATAAATTTGTAGATAGTTAACATGATTAATAAATTGTGATATATCTATAAACTAAAAAAATGGATTAAAAGTTTCTTATTTAATATTTCTAATTAAAATTAATTTTATACCAAATACCAATAAATATGTACAAAAGTAAGTAATCCTACTAAATGAAAATTAATGAAACATAAATAAATATATAAAGCAAATGTAAAAAGCCAATTTTATTCTTTTTAAAGTTTTTTTTTAAATCTATATATAACATTAATATAATATTGAAAATAAGTTTCTACTATTGTTAATGACCATATATGAAAACAAGTGATGTCATTTAATGAATAAAGCATGTGTATATTTATCTTTTAAAATTTGAAAATATTTATGAAAGGCAAATAATATTAATGAGTTCTTATACACCCTTTTAATAGTATAAAAAAGTGTAAGTAAAATTAAATATATAATACATATATTTTATCTTATTAAAAATAAAAATATTTTTTGCACCTGGGGTGCAACGCAACGGTTTGGGCATTGGCTCTTCTTTGGGAGGTCCAAGGTTCAAACCGCTGTGTGGGTGAGTGTGTGAGGGGGTGGGTGTGTGTCTCCCTAGTGGAGTTATTGTAACAGGTTGGGGGATTCTTGGTCAAAACCCCCATATCTTAATATATATATATATATATATATATATATATTTTTTTTTTTAAAGTGAAAAACCCCTTGCGGGGCCACATTGGTCTGAGAGACCATGAACAGGGGGTTCTACACCATCAAAGTCACCCGGGAGTCGCACCCGACCCTGCCCGCACCAACATTATCAATTGGATTTTGGATACCCAATTCAGCTTTTTGGTAGGGTGGAGATTTGAACCTGGGACCTCCCTTGGAGGATTGCCCTCTCCTCTCCAACTCACCTACAACACCTGGGTAAAACTAATTTATAGTGGAAAAAACCCCTTTCGAGGTGCCACTTTCAATAG
The DNA here is from genome assembly GCA_028583015.1 of Wollemia nobilis. Taxonomy (NCBI): domain Eukaryota; kingdom Viridiplantae; phylum Streptophyta; class Pinopsida; order Araucariales; family Araucariaceae; genus Wollemia; species Wollemia nobilis. Next base: position 2,011,602 of record JAQPPZ010001192.1, read on the forward strand.
GTTGGGCATAGGAGGAATGGAGCCTTGTCGGCCTCTACCAACACATAGGACATTCCTAACTATACCATATATCTGCAGGATGGAGACAAGGGGAACAAAACCTGGGTCGACCTCTACTAGCACCCAAGGCATTTACCACTGCACCACAACAAGAAGATCCATATCTTAATATTACCAATATGTATATATATATATATATATTTATAATTATATAATTTGAAAAAAAATTAATTTTTTTTATTCATATGGCAAATAGTAATTTTATGAATGGTTTGTATTAATAAACCCTAAGCTTGCTGGGTAAATTACAGTCAACGAGATCTTGACCTTCTAGTCACTTGGCTACTACCATCCAAAATTTTTTAGGGTAAACATAGAATTTTTAGAGGGATGTGGACCCCTATCAACAAGGTGGGTGTAGGAGGAATGAAGCCCTATCGACCTTTACCAATACATAGGAAATTATCAACTATGTCATATATCTGTAGTATGGAGGTAGGAATAATGAAACCTAGGTCGACCTCTACCAACAACCAAGAATTTCACCAATTTTATTATTATTATTATTTGGTTAGTGTGAGAAACCCCTATAACTAATGCACAGGGATGAGTAGGCTCCATCCAACTATGACCCCTCCTAAAACCAATAGTTATGCTTATCAATATGGAATTCAACACACCCACCCCCTCACACACTCGCCCATGCCATGTTTTGAACCTTGGACCTCCCGAAGAAGAGCCAAAGCCTAAACCGTTGCAATGTCCCCTTTGGAATGAAAAAAAACTTTTAATTTATAATAAAAAAAGAGTTGGTATCTTTTTTAATGGTTGAGACATATGGATGATGTAATCCATACCAAGGTTCACATTTTTATGGCACCACAAGGGTTATATAGCATCATGTTACTAGTGTATTAAGGAAAAGATAACACAACCTTTTTTGCATTGATAGTAGAAGGGGTTTTAAAGGGTCGTCGAACCTGTTACAAGTAAATTTTTGAAAGGCACCCCCAAACCTTAGATCTACGCATAAGACATCAAGAAATATTGAGATAGATTCCATGAATCATAACCTAAAATCCAATGAAGCAACCTCCTAGCAAATAAATCATAGATTTTTATCAAGAAAATACAAGATATTGCCCCATGGTCAAACTTTTGTGTGCTCAGGAATCTAAAGCATTAGAGAAACAATATAATAAAAAAAATACTATCAATTAAAAAAAATTTATAAATAAATATCTCTCAAATATAAGTATTTTCCACATCACAAGAAAGGAGAACAGGGAAAATTTTGTCATCACAATCAACAAATCCATCCCACAAAGCATGTGATAGGACAACCTCTCATAACAATAGTTGATTTAATAAAATAACACTAGAAAATACTGATCAAAAAAATCAATAGCATATAAAAAACAAATCCACAAGGCTTACTTTTCTAGCCAACAAAAGACCTACCAGATGGGAAACATCATAAATAATCATCAAGAAACCTACATATCTCGTTGGACAAAACCACTCATGGAAAACATCATAAATAATCACTAGGAAACATCATAAATAATCATCAAGAAACCTACATATCTCGTTGGATAAAACCACTCATGGGAAATATCATAAATAATCACCAAGAAGCCTACATATCCTATTGGACAAAACCACTCTCATGGCATTTGGAAAGAAAAATAGAAAACACCCAACATAACACTTGATAGAGAAAAATGGAGGATCTTGAATAAAATGTGAGCATTTAAACCCTCAGATCTGACTCGTCTACCATCCTACCCTAGTTGAAAAAATATAGTAGAATAAAACTTCCCAAACCTAAGCACACCATGGAGACAAAACAAAACCAATATAAAGAGGAGATATAAATAACACCATAACCTTACATTATATTTAGATATAAATTTTTTAAATTGAAATAAAGTCAAATGATTTAAATATTTCTAAACATCTTAATTTTCTTTTTTTAAATTGGTTATGTGGGTTTGGAACGGGTCCCACTCATATTACATCCTCACCACACAGTGGTATTATAACAAAACTTGGATATTATCCATGTATTTATTGGTAATATTTTAATCTTGATCTCCTACTTAAATGATGAGTAAATATTAGTTGTGATAATACCACTTAACTTAAACACCTTATTAATCTCTATTAATATTATAATAAAATGTAGAGAAAATTTCAAGAGGTTCAAGGTTCAAACCGAGGCTTGAGTGAGTGTGTGAGGGAGTTGGCGTGTGATGATTGTATGTTAAATTCCCTATTGATAAGAATATCTCTTAACTTTATGAAAGGTCATAATTTTTTTTTTGAAAAAATATTGCTTATATTAATACAAAAAAATCAAAATACAAGACATCACAATATATTACAAAAATATTCTCAAGGATATCCAACCATATGACTTGTCCTCAGTAGAGCAATCTTTGAGATATTTGATTATAAGCCTCTTAAAGGCTCTACATTGAAACTGAATATCAATAACAACATTAGACACAATCCTAGAAACATGAATAGCTTCATCTTGAAAAACTAAACTACATCTCACCTTCCAAATAGCATACAAAGTCGTTGCTTTGATAACAGTCCACACCCCCCTAAGATACTGAGGGTAACCAAAGGCATATCCCAAAAGAACCAATTTCCAACTCCACCTATCACCTAGGATAGGATAATAGGTCCACTTCAATCTTTTCCAAACATTCCTTGCTACAATACAATCCCAAAAGATATGTTTAACAATTTATTTTCTGCCACAACTACTACATAGGTCTGAGATATTCATCCACCTTGCCAACCTTACCTTGCAATGGATACCTTGGAAAATAAGAAACCAAATAAAAACCTTGAGATGAGCATATAATTGAAATTTCCAAACATGCTTTAGCCTCTTCTTCCACTTCTTCTCTAGATAGAAAATGTTCCAGCATCTATTTAATAGGATATGCAAGGGAGTCTTAGGCAATAGAGTTTTGTAAATCTTAGTGGATTTGTAAAAAATAATGCTCCCCTAAAAGTTCCACCTCTAGTCACGCCAGATAGGACCAAGAGAACCACCATTTAACTTATAATATTGTCCAGAGGGAAGAAGATAATGAATTTGAACAATAGAATCCCTATCAGAAGCCTTCAACTTAAATGTATTACGAAGATCCTCCAATTTAATCCAATCAGTGGCTCCTGAATCCCATAGATCTACCCATTTATTAATTCCCCTCTTAACCAACCTATTGCATCTAAGACGAGGGAGGTTTGAGGCATACACCCCATTGTCTTTCCATATCCAAATAGACCTATATGGAAGAACCCAGCCTCTAAGCTCTTCCATATAGGCCCAATAAACTGTAGAGCCAACCGTCTTCCATGCCTCCCAAATCCTCTTAATAAGGATACAATCTCATATTTTAAATTGAACAAGATGACCCATAATATCCTCAATATAGGGAAGAAAACTAGAGCATAATTTGGGTAACCAAAGAGATTTTTGGTTACTGTGGATTTGAAGACAAGATTGCTACCCCAAGAGGGACCAATGGGGACACCTCCAGATCCTCTTCTACATAGGCATAGTTCTTTTGCATAATTATTAAAGGATAAATCTCCATCAAAGACTAAAGAAGCACAAAAAAATTGCATTAAAAATACTCTTTACGACTGCTATAAATAGATCAACATCTCAAAGAGTTAATGGATGCTTGCCACAATCAGAATCAAGGCCAAAGATTGTCATTGAGCAAAGGATGGTCAAAGAAATTTTTTTATATAGATCCAATCATGATTTGATCTGTAAATTCATGGGTATTCACCCTACCCTGAATTTTTTGCATTCTTGGGTCCAGCAAAACTAGGAACCTCTTGGTGAGTAATATTTGTGGTTTATTAGCAATGGATATTTTGTTGTTAGTTTTTATTCACTTTCCGATAGAAATAGGTCTTTCGAATCATAAAAAAGGAATCATGGTCTGGTAGGATTATTTTTTCAACCCTGGAGAGTGGGATTTGATCCTCAAATTGAACCCACTATTGTCCTAGTTTGGATCCATTTATATGCACTTCCAATGGAGTTTTGGAGTGAGCAGGTATTAAAAATTATCAGCAATTCCCTTGGAAGACATTTGGGTGTTTACAAAGACACAATAGAAGGAAACACAACTATTTATGCAAGATTATGTGTGGAAATGGATCTTAGCCAACCTCTGCTAGTAGAGGTGGAACTTAAACTTGCAGGACTATCTTGGATTCAACAATTGGATTATGAGGTATTGCCCTTCAGATGCAGAGTTTACCACAAATATGGGCATTTGGCCCAATCTTGCCCAAATAATATGAACATAAAAATGGAGGCTCCTCTAGGAATGTCAAATATTCCTAAGGAGGGTAAGTCAACAATCAAAAAATAATTAACCAATATTTCTCAAGGTAAAGAAGCATAGGGAGATGGTTTTGAACAACCCAAAATAAGGAGAAGGCAAAAGAAAAAATATGGTAAAGAGCAAACCCAACTCAAGTCCTCCAATAGGTATGAGATATTTAAGACACTAATGGACCAATAAGAAAAACAATTCATGGAAGGAGTGGATGGTAATAATGAAAATAATAATATCCATGTTCAAGCTCCTCTTTCATCTCCCCCCATCATAGAGAAGCTAATTGAGTACAGTGAGTTAACGCAGTAAAAGAGTGTAGGGGCATTAATAGTGCATAACTAAGACCAATCGATAATTAAGGATGTCATCATGGGCTTAGCATAAAAGAATAGAGAAAGGCCAACTCTAGGGATAACTCAGGTGGAAAAGAGATAAAAAAATAGCATCTCTCAAGGAGTGGGTAGAAAATCAAATAAGGAATTGATAGCAGTTCAAGGAGACAAACTGATCATTGGAGGATCGGTGAGGCCAATAGATTTTTACTACTATCAAGGTAACCAATGATTATACAATAATGGAATGTTAGGGGTATAAATAGTAGAACCCATCAATATGTTGTTCGAATACTCCTAGAAAAATGAAAAACATATTTTTTGCTTATCCAGGAGACAAAAATATTGTTGGATCTTATGTGTAAAATAGTTAACATACTTTGGAGGGGTGTTGGTCATATGGAAGTGGCTGCCCAAGGGGCCTTAAGGGGATAGTTACTCTTTAGGACTCTCTTGAATGGACTGCAATAGAACATATAGCTTGGAGGGGTGTTCTCACATCACATTTTAGAACTATTGTCACATATGAACATGTTTTAATCACAAAATTTTATGGGGCGCAAAACCTAGATGGTCAGATGCATCAATGGAAAGTTGTGCATAACATGAGAGTCTCAAGGGAAGAGTTAGACTGGATTATTGTTGGGGATTTTAATTCTAAATTATCCTTTAGAGATCAAGAAGGGGGAACCCCAATTTTAGACCCCGAGGATCGACTTATGATTACCCAAGTCCAGGCATTACACTTGGTGGATATTAAATGCCTTGGAACAAAATATACTTGACTAATAAGAGGAGGAAGCTACATAGTAGGAAGGTAAAGTTAGACCATTTTTTGGTTTCAGAGGCATTTGTAAAATGGAATATAAAATTTAAATTTTGGAGGGTCCAGTTTCAAATCACTTTCTCATTTTTTTGGAAGGAGGGATCAAGAAAATGTAGCATCACAACCCATTTAAATTTGAAAACTTTTGGTTACAAGAAGAGAAACTTTGAAATAAAATTCCATAGTGGTGGGAAGAAGGTCATCCAGCATATGGGACAACAATGTTTAGATTCCACTAACAAATTTATTATGTCAAATATCAACAGAAACAATGGATGTGAGCTAACAAGACTGACTTCTAGGTCCAAAGAGCTCCATTGGTGGCTAGATGGGATGAGGTTCAAAAACACTTTAGGGAAGGAAAAATTACAGAGCAACTCAAAGAAGAGGATGATGCATTACATAAAGTGGTTGAGGACATTGACAAAAAAGAGGAGACCTACTGGAAACAAATAGCAAGAACCACTTGGTTATTAGAAGGTGATAAAAATACCAAAATTTTCCATTGGAATGCTTGTGCTAGGAGACATATGAACAACGTGGAATATTTTCAATATGAGAACAGACACTCCTTTGATACAATTCCAAGTATGCATTTCCATTCAATGGATTATTTTTCTAAACTATTTAAAGAAAGTATGGTGCAAGATGAAGAGGCTCAAAAAGAAGTTGTTGTTGTCATACCCTCTGTTATATCTAAAGAAGAAAATCAGGCCCTACTTAAACCCATTGATAGAGAGGAACTGAAAAATGTAGTCTTTGGAATGAGAACTGAAAAAAACTAGGTCCAGATGGCTTTCCAATTGAGTTTTTTTAGGCCTTCTAGATAACTTGGAGGAGGATGTAATTTTTGTTATAGAGGAGTCCAAAGGTAGTAAAATAATGCTTAAATAATTAAATCATACTTTCATTGCCTTAATTCCAAAAGGGGAGGATGGGGTACATATTTCAAACTATAGACCTATTGCCTTATGCAATGTCATATATAAAATAATCACAAAGGTAATGGCTGAGTGGCTAAAACATCTTCTACATAGCATTATCTCCTCGGAGCAAGGGGGTTTTGTAGAGGGTAGGCAGATCTTGGATGGTGTGGTTCTAGCTTAGGAGACAATCCATTCAATGCAAACATCTGGTAATAGAGGAATGTTCATAAAATTAGATATATCAAAGGCTTATGATAGGGTGGAGTGGAGCTTCTTTTCAAAGATGATGGCAGCCTTTGGTTTCTCTCAGGATTGGATAGAATGGGTCATACGGTGTGTTTCTACTCTGACATACTCAGTGTTAATCAAAGGTCTTCCCTCACAACTGTTTGGAGCTACTCAAGGCCTTCATCAAGGAGATCCTTGCTCTCCCTATCTTTTTCTCATATTGGCTGAAGGATTGGGTAGACTCATATTGAGGAGAAGAAAACAAGGTTTTCTAATAGATTTCAAGGTGGTTGATAAAGTTTTGACTCACCTACAATTTGTGGATGACACAATATATGTGGGAGTGGCTAGCTTTAGTGAAGCAAGAATGATTAGAGATACACTTAATGTCTACTTTAGGACTACAAACCAAGTCATAAATGATAAAAAATCCAAAGTGGTTTTTTTCAATCTTGATCAAAGGCTTTAGGATAGAATTTTAGAGATCTTGGGATTCACAAGGACTTCTCTCCCAATGGTATACTTGGGGGTCCCTTTGCATTTTAAAAAACTAAAAATAGATATCTAGAGGAATCTTTTGGACTGTATCAAGGAAATAATTAATCATTGGTCTCACAAATGGTTAAGCTATAGGGATAGATTAACTTAATTACAGTCAATCATTCAGGCTATGCCAATTTATAAATTTTTTATCCTTGTTGCCCCACATACCATATGGAAATATTTGGACAATATGGCTAGAAAATTTTTATGGGGAGGATTAAAAAGAGAGAGTAAATGGGCCTTAGTAGGTTGGGAGAAATTAAGACAACCCAAGGTAAAAGGAGGTTTGGGACTGAGAAGATCAAAGTTAAATAATAAATCTTTGGCTAGAAAGCTTTACTGGAGGTGGATTTCCTAACCAACTTCTTTATTCAGTATAATCTTAACTAGTAAATATTTGGGATAGGTAAACCCAAATGAGGTGGGTCATTTCCCTTTGGATGGTAATGGATCCTTAGTGTGGTAGGCTCTCAAGTTAGGATCTCAAGTAGTAAAATATGGATTATTTTGAAAAGTGGGGAGAGGGGAGAAGGCACAATTTTGGATAGATTCATGGAATCAATACCTACCTATCATTGTTGAATTTCTTGAACTGCAACCAATTAAAAAAACCATAGAAACCAAGGGGTTGGATCCAAATTGAAATTTATTTCAACACTAGTCAGCTGGGGATTATAATTTTAAGCAGTTTAAGAAGTTGGATAAGTGGCCAGTTTCAATCCCTTGGGATTTGACACCCATTATGACTAAAATCTTGGCAAAAATATTTCTGACAGGTCGATGTGAGGAGGATGAATTATCTTGGGGCTATGGAAGCCTTGGTGTCTACACAGTGAAGGATGGATATGATGAGATCCTTCTAGAGCCTCCTCCTCATACATATCAGGTTGAGGATTCGAGAAATATTTGGCTATCCAAGGGTTGTTCGAAAGTAATTTTTTTGCCTGGCAATTCATGCATAATGGCATTCTTACTTTTGATAATCTCATATTTAGGGGAATATTGGTCCATATCAATGTGTTTTATGCTACAAGAGTGAGGAAACAATTGATCACTTGATGTTTGAGTGCCCATTCATGTGCCATATTTGGGAGAGATGGTTTTTATATTATAAAATTCAAGTTAATGGTGATTTGAATTGGATTAATATTTGGAAAATATGGAAGAGGGATATATTTAAATCTAAATATATTTGTATTGGTTGGGATATTGGATTAAAATTCATTTGGTGGAAAGTGTGGTTGGAGAGAAATGCCAAAAATTTTAGAGAAACTTTTTCTTATTTAGATGGAGTTTGGCAGGTCATTTGGAGCAAAGTCACATAAACTGTGGCAGTCTATGCTAAAGATGAAACTTAGGTTGATATTGGGGCAATGGATAAGTAATTTGAAGTGCAATAGAGGTGGGATAAAGCTAGTTGGAAACCACCCCCAAAATGTTAGATTAAAATTAATACTAAGGTAACTGCAAAAGGTAATCTGGGTAGAGTTGGAATTGGAGTGGTTTACCAAAGTCATGTTAGAACAGTGCTCTATTGGAAACTATAAGGCTTGGGAAGAGCCACAAACAATAAAGCAAAAGCCATAGCTATCAAATATGCTTCTATGTGGGCAGTAAAACAAGGTTACAGGAGGATAATCCTAGAATTAGATTCTCAAATAATGGTTGGAGCTCTAGATTGCATGAGGAAATTTTCTTTGAAAACATGGAGTTTGAGGATTCTTGTCACTCAAATTAAGGAATTATAGAGGGAATTATATCATGTAATTTCAGTTTATGTGAGTAGAGATCTAAATAAAGTGATATACTTCCTGGTTAAGATGGGAACTGAGAAGGAGGTAGGGGTTCAGTGGCACAATGACATGGCTATTGAGGATGATGTGATTAGGTAGGTTGGTGAGCAAATTCAATGCTTAGCTAATTTGGATAACCATTCTAGAAATATTGTTTAGGAGATTTGTGCTTCAATGTAGATCTTCTTTTATAGTTGTAAACAAGTGAACAGTCATTGTAGAAATATGGTTTAAGATATTTGGCTCCAATGCAAATCTTCTTTTACTGTTGTAAACATGTATTCTCTTTTTCTAAGGCTGGGAAAAGTCTCTCCCAACTTGTAAATGATCTTTATTTTAATACAAGTTTTTTCAAATTATTTTTCAAAAAAATATCCTCAATATGAAAATCCCCCTTAACACCATCAACATGAAGACAATTCTGAATTCTATATCTCAAGACTTTTTGCTAAGGATCAACACCTTCTAATTATCTGACTACCCATCTGGCTGCCAACACCTTACCCTTCATATGAATGTCCAAAAGACCCAGACCACCTTCCTCCTTAGGAATAATGCAATAGTTCCAAGATATAGAGGTCATTCTCTTGGAGCCATCGAAATCAGACCAAAGAAATCCTCTAATAAGCCTTTCTAAACTAAGAATCATTGGGTAGCCAACACAAAGAATAATAAATATGACAAGCTTGTAATATTTTTCCAACAATAATTATTCTACCAGCAAAGGATATAAGCTTATTTTTCCATAACTAAATTTTCTTTGTAAATATCTCAAGACACCAATCCCACATGCCTTTCAAAGAAAGAGCCTTACAAAATGGGATTCCAAGGTATCTAACAATTTTTACATCCTTCACCCGTCACCAACCAGGAGAGAAATTATCTGGAAGAGTGTCACTGCCAATCAACCAATAGTCTAATTTTTCTTCACTAATGATAGCTCCATAGGCTTTGCAAAATTGCTCCAAGCAACCTTTGACATTCTGCAGTGACAAGGCATCCAACTAAAAATAAATAATGGAATCATCCGTAAAATTATTATTCATAATAGGACCTCCAAGAGTATCAATTCCTTTGATTAAACCCACAACTCTCTTCGATTCCAACATATAACCCATAGCATCAACAGTGATAACAAATAGAAGGGGAGAAAGAGGGCACCCTTGTCTAATGGAATTGAAAAGACATTTTATTAGTGAGCTTACTATTAACTACAACTTGAGTAGAGGCATAGGTGAATAAGACCTTGATTTTATCCACTACCCATTTACTGAAGCCAAGCCATTCCATCATACTAAAAATAAATGACCAATCCACCCGATCATAGGCTTTATCAAAGTCAATATTAAGCATAATGGCTTTCTGTCCACTTTCCTGTGCCCATTCCAAAGTCTTCCAAGCATTCAAGACCGTATCAAGAATGAACCTGCCCTTGATAAAATATGTTTGCTCCCATCTCACAATCCTAGCAACAAAATCTCTAAAGTGAAGAGCCAACGCCTTAGCCACAATCTTATAGGAAACATTTAAAAGAGTGATAGGTCTCCATCCCCCCATAGTATATTTCCTATTAGCCTTTAGGATAAGCTTAATCATACCTTGACTAAGCATACCAGATAATGAGCCTTTCTCAAACACTTCTTTAATCATCTTAGTATAGTCATTAACCACAGTATCCCACAAAACTTTGTAAAACTCAACAAGAATGCCATCAGGGCCTGGAGATTTGCCATCCTTCATTTTCTTAAGCGCTTCAAATAATTCATCCTTTGAAAAGAAATCAGCTAGACAATCATTTTCATAACTATATACGTTCTTAGGAACACACTTATTAAACTCTTATCTAGCCTCCAAAACATCAGGATTCAAAGGATAGATGGAAAAAATCTTACAAAAATGGTCTTCAATAGTGGCTCCAATGCTATTATCATCTTCCACCAATCTATCATCAAGTAGTGCCAAGAGTAGTGATTCTCTCAGCAACAATTTTCTTTTTAATGTGACTGAAGAAAAACTAAGGGACATCTCCTTGTTGAAGCCAATGAATCTTGCTTCTAATATGGGAACCTTTGCTAACTTAATCATCATAGCACCTAATTTCATGTTCACACTTAGCTGCTTTCTTCTGAAGCTAAAAATTAAAATAATCACCTTCAAGATCTCTTTTGGCTACCTCCAAGTCCTTCCTGAGTTGTTTTAATATTCCCTTACTTCTAGAAACCAATCTGCCCCAACCCCTCAAAAATTTGATAGTGCACTCGATAGCCGCTTCCCACCAACCAATCCGGCCAGAGCTAATCAGGCGTAGCTCCAAATTCCAAACACAATAAATTAGGTCCCTATAGGATTTAGAATTCAGATGAGAAACATTAAGTTTGAAGGGAAGTTTCTTATCCACCACAGTAGCTCCACCAAAGAAAATGGAAGAGCTAATAGGAAAATGATCAGAACCATAGGTCAAAAGATCCACAAAAATAGCTCTGCTCCCTTGACCAATACATGTAAACACATTTTTGTCCACATAAATCCTATCCAAACGAGCCATGATTCTATCTCCCCCTCTTCTCTTATTAGACCAAGAGAACCATCCTCCAGATTCTAGAGACTTTTACCTAAAATTAGCATCAAATATTTGTAAATAAGCCTTCAAGCTACACCAAGAGTCCTTCTCGACACCTACAATACAACCACCATGTCCCCCTTCATGATCTCCATCCCATTCCACCATATTAAAATCTCCCCCTATGATCCAATTAGCATTGGGTAAATTTATCTACATCCAATCCCACAAGGTAGTCCTCTCACTAGAAGAATTAGGAGCATAAAAAAAACAAATACCAATTACCTGGCCAACAATCGTGAAAGTAACCCAACAAATCCTACCAAACAGGTACTCCCCCTGATCAATCAACAATGCAGCTAGCCAAGACCTAACAACAAGGACCACCCCTCAAAACCTTTGTCACGATAAGAAGCCCATCAAGCCCCAAACCAACTGTTATTCATACCATTGTGGAGAGCAAAGCCATCCACCTTAACCTCCTGAAGATAAACTACATCAGCACTAATAGAACATAAAAATTTTCTAACCAAACGTCTCCTAGTGGGAATAGATATTCCCTTGACATTCCACGACCTGAAGTCCACTTTCATTGAGAAACCCCATTATTAAGGAAATCAAACCGATTGTTGACCTTCATAGACCTACCAACTGGAGATCTACTTCTTTCTAAAGTTGAGCTTCTGCTATTATTTCTACCCTCTGTAGCCTCCAAGTCTTCATTGAGGTTCCTACCAATATCTGATATTTTTTAGCCCAAGGAGTATCCTTGGAGCCAAAATTAACCTCTTTGGATCTCCCCTTATATGAAGAGGAGCCATTTTTAAATTTAGAGGGCCTATCTGGTGAATCCTCTACCTCTCACCTCTTCTAAACCAACTTCCAACCAGTTTCTTCTTTGTTACCCGTTTCCTGGTTCCCTACATCCATATCCATTTCTTGAGTCTCCTCATTAGTATCCTTGTTGGGCTGAACCTTCCCACTGGCTATAGAAGAGTCAGGTCCCGTCACACCCTTCTCATTTTCTGCCTTTCAAAGTTTTCTCAAATGATATTCATGGATTAAGTGATCTTGAGACTGGCAGAAAAAGCATGCATTAGGTAAATTTAAATAATGAAACTCCTATGAGATTACCCCTTCCTTTGTGATGATTTTCAAACATTTCAAAAACTTCCTTTGTAGGTCAACTTCTACACACACCCTTGGGATAAATCGAAAAGACATACATGAGGAGGGTTCAATAAGAATATGTCCAAATATTTGAGCCATGGAACAAATCATACCTTGAAATTTTGATTTCATGGCAAAAAATTTGATCCAAAGAGGATATCTAGCCTACAAAACATCTTTAGGGTCAAAATTTGGTCGCCATGATTGAGCAAATGCAACCGAACCCGCAATAGACCATGTCCCGAATTGCAACACAAATTTGGCAGCTTTCGGAGAATAAAAAAGAATAGAAATATAGCTCCCTCCCAAACCCTAGTAGGATTGCACATGAAATCCTTTAGCCTCCCAATTCAGTCACACCCATTTTTGAAAATCAGCTTTCGAAGGTATTTTATGAAGAAAAAATAGAATAACTCCATTTATCAAGAGGTTATTCCTTGTTGCCAAATACTCATGTTCATTTTCTATAAAAGTAAACTCATCCTCTCCTAAATCTGCCAACATGGAGTCCATTCTATCGAATATGATAGCCTCATCCTCCAACAAATTTTTGTTGTATAAATCCGCATTTGCATGTAATTTTTTGCTCAGTCATCCATTTTTTTTTACCTCTGCAAAAAAAAAATTCAGCCCTTGCATGGTCGAATCATGATTGAAAAACCTTTGGGAATCTGTGTTAACTCGTGTTCCTTAAAAATGATTAACATCCTCTTTACTACCGCATCGACCCATTTAGTACCTCGCATTGTTGCTACATTGGAGACTGAAAAAATGCCCTCTAAAACATTTTCACCTGACGGGCTCTCACTTGTCTAGAAACCAGTCATGTTTGCATTATTTTCAAACACCTCAACACCATTTTATTTGCCTTTCTCGCCCTGTGAAGAGATGTCACCAATCAAGTTATCATTTCCAATGCCATGCAGCTTCAACACAATGCCAGAGTCATGTTCGAGGCTATCTTTTGAATCTTCAAACAAGGGATTAACAATCCCTAATGTAGATTGCTCATGATTTAATGATAGTAAACCCTCATGCGACCTTTCAAGCAAAACCCTTCCTCTCAATGATTCAATCTCCTCGGTTTCCTTTAGCTTGAAATCACATAATAAATCTTTATCACCAGACTTGTCAATGAAAAAATATGCTCCCTCACCTCCTGGATCAAGCATAACTTTGGATCCCAACTGAGATCCTCGTCCAACACCCGCATAAACCCCTCTGCCTCGATCTATCATCTCACGCACATATTCTTGTATTCTTGTTCCCATCTCAAAATATAGGGTTTCAATTCTGTTTTTTCTCCACACCATAACATTCGATGCAGCCAAAGTCGTCATGAAAGGTCATAATTGAAAAGAGAGTGCTCACCATATACATTGGTCGTAAATATTTCTACACTAACCAAATAAAAAAATGTAGAAAAAATCACCATAACCTTGCATTCTATTTAGATATAAAATTTGCCAAATGATTTTAATGTTTCTAAACACTCATTAATCCCTATTAATATAATAATAAAATGTAGAGAAAATTAAATGTATAAGGTATAAATTTTTATCTCGTAAATGGTATAAATAGTTTTTTAATTTAAACACTTTATTTCTAATACAACACCAAATAAATTAATTTTATATATTTGTAATAATATAAAATATTATACATAAAATTAAATGTGTAAGATATTAAATTTTAGTCTGGTATCAATAAATTTTTTAGTTATATAATTAAAAAAAAAAATTATATTGTTGGTATTTTATTTGGATGATTTGAATTTAATCATAAAAGAGAAGTTTGAGGGAGGTGTGGTTATAGTTGTGCAAATTGTTGTAAAAAATTATTTTTTATTTTTTATTTTTGGTACATAGATGAATCAACAACTACTTTTTCTTTTTGAACAACCTATGAGTCTTCATCTTAGGGTCAAATCATGGTGCTACAATTATAACTTATATCTTGATAAACACGACCTAAAGTGAGGAAGACCATCATTGGCTTAAGGTTGGTACTCCCTTATCAAATTGGTGCACATTCATGAGACTTAGGTCAGGGTATGATCCTTGTCCACATTAAATATGACCTTGAAGTTTGAACCTAAATCTCCTTTTAATAAATACTCAAAATTAAACATTTTATTTATAATATGAAAAAATTAATTTTATAACTAAAAAATAATTATATTATTATAAATGTGGTTTTCATATTCTAAATTGTCATTCTAATACTAATAATATAAAATTAAATTTTATAATAAAAAAAAAGCATCGCAATAAATCAATTAAAAATAAAGAGAAATTTATCACATTTTAAATTTTAATCTATGAGTGAGGGCTTACGTGTCTAAGCCTATCACCTTTTGAACAAAGAATTTGATAAATGATTGAGCTCATGAATCACTCACATAACTTAATAATATAAAATACATTAAATTAAAATTAAAAATTAAAAAATATTAAAAAAAATACATTAAATTAAAATTAAAAATTAAAAAATATTAAAAAAATATATCGACAAGTGAGTCACAATTGACTAGAAAAAACTTACACTTTAAAACAAATAATTTATTTTTATTTAATCCAATAAATATTAACAACAATGTTAAAAGGTTGAAGCTTTTCCTATATATTAGCCTAGAGCTAGCCATACGAATATATGATAAGTAAATAAGTTGAAGACTCCATGATGTGATACAAAGTAGTGGACAAAGGGTGAAGACTCCATGATACAAAGTAGTGTACAAAGGGTAAACATGATGTAGTATAATAAAAATTTTATAGGATTTGAATTTTAAATTTTATGTAAATTTTTTTCTATTTAAAATTTTATTTTAAATAATATATATAAACAATAAAATATATAATCCTTAAAAAATAAATTTTTTGTTATAATGTATTATAATATATTAAATAAAGTCTTAGGTACAATGTAAGGTTTAAATTGAACGGTGTTGATGTATTAACTTCCTATTGATAAATTTAATTCTTGAGCTCACAAGAAGTCATAAAAAAATAAAATGCTCATAAAAAAATTATATTATCTAAATCCAAAAATTTTATATAAATAAAAATAAAATAAAATATAGAAAAGTCCTCACACAAAATAGAACTGTGAAGCTCCTCTTACTTGTTCAGTCAAAGTACCTAATCAAACTCTTTCAAGGGTTTTAACACGCCCTCAACAATAGCTACGTCAGACTCAATCCCTAATGCATGCCGACCTAAATCACTCGCCATCTTCACAAAACCGCCAGTTCCCGCAATGAGATCGACCACGGTGTCCCCATACTTGCTGAACGCCAAGACAAGAAAACGCCAAATATTAGTGGACCTTTGAGCTCCACCCCTCCACGGTTTCCCATCTGCCATGCGTACCCAATTCTTCTTGTCCACATTATCTATCAGCAGATCTCTGGACAAAGAGCACTCGTCATGGCACATTTCTCCCGCTTGAATATGGTAAGGTTTTGGTCTCCGCACCCCACCTCGGTGGAACACAGATGCCAGAAGACTGTAAACCTACATCACCATGCACAGTAAATGGAACAATAATACGATATAATTTTAATAAAAGTAAATTATATGAGATAATTTTGATGGAAGATATTTTTTTAGATAAAATAAATTATATTAAACAATTTTGATAAGACTATTAAAATATGGTAAAGTTATTGAAAATTTCATATTTAGAATTTAAATGTCTTCCAGAAGCTTATGGCTGTCCCCTTCTAAGGGAACCTTTTAAGGGAAAGGAACCTCTTAAAAGCATTTAAGGAAGGAATATGATGTATAACTGTATTTCTAATAAATTTGAACATAGTTAAAAAGTTTTATAATTAAATTTAAAAAAAAATAAGAAAAATGTTAAAATTTGATTCGGGGTGAAGAAATTTTAACGTTTAGTTCCAGGTAAAGTGCATTGACAAGTATATATGAACTTTGAAATTGTAATTGTTTGAAACTATAATATATATTAATATTAATATAACTGTAAAAACATTATACATGGTTAAATTGCAACTTTTTAAATTTGTATTTATATTGTAACTTTCATATTTAATTCAATGATTTCAGTAGTTAAAAAATATAAAAATAAATTACTGAATTGGGTATTAATAACTTATAATTTGTGTAATTATAATTTTTTTTGTTGTTCAATAATATAAGTATTAGAATGTATAGGTGTTTAATAGGTTTAATTTAATGATTTAAGTATTAAAATGTGTAATTGTATTTAAGTAGTGTAATTATAACCATTCTCTTAATTATATTGGATCATTTATTTGCAACAAAAACAAGTATTATATAACTACCTGTCTTACCAATTTTCAACCTAATGAATAATTTAGATATTGGAATGTGTAGTTATATAAATGAAGAATGTGAAATTATATATATAAATTCTATTTAATAATTTAGGTATTAAAAAGTATATTTACATAAAAAATATAAATTATATAATTTTGATATTGGAATGTGTATTGGTATTAAATTCTTTTCAATAAATTAATTATCAAAATGTATAAAATATAGCTGTTAAAAAAATTACACAGAATTATAATTTTTTACTTAAATTTAATCTAATAATTTATATATAAAAACTTGTATTCACAAAATAAATTCAATCCTATCATATAAATTCCATTCATTCCTTTACCAATATTCATTTCAATGACTATTTACACATTATATAATTTCAACTTTATCTTGTCTATCTGTCCATTAGAATGTATAGTTGCAGTTTGAATTTCAAGCAGCCGTTATTTAATTGAGAAGACCTATTTGTTAAAATTGGTTAGTTTAAAAATTAAATTATTATATTTTAATTAATAATTTGTTTAATTTATAAATTTTAATTTATTAAATTTAATTAAATTAAAATTAAAATATAAATATTTATTATTATTATTTTTAAACCTACACGAAAGCCTACCTAATACAGACTAGGCCTTGCTCACCTTTTCCTTGGGTTGCCGAAGATGGCGGTAGATTGGTTTTGTAGACACCAATGTAAAAGTCCTGGATCTCTCAAGACCGGCATTGGAGGCGGCATCCTCCACTTCCCTCCTCTGCTCAACCGTGTGAATGCACACAACCCATCCATTATCACATAAGATTGTGCCTGCAATCAGCATTCCATCTTCTATGAGGGTTGGACTGAGTGTGTTCCATGACGGAACAACTTCATCATCCACACCATATACAGAAATTGCAGAAGGCAAGTTGAAGAGCACCATCTGCACGGCGCCTTCTTCTGCAGGCGCGCCATTGATGGTCTCGTCTCCCCATGCGTGTTCTCTGATAAACTCACCAACACTGCGGTGAAGGCCGTCTCTTCGTCCGTTCGAATGGCTTGAAACGATGGAGGCCCTTAAACTTTCGGGGCTTCCCACCATGAATTGCATCTCACCCGGAGGGCATTTGAGACGACAGAATGGAGGGGCACTTTTATGATTATTTTTATTTCCTTCTCCCTCTTCATCTGAGGAATACCCATTCCTGCTAAATTTCAGCACAGACCCGTTGCTTGAAGATAAAGATGGAGTGTGGTTCGATCTGCTCCGTGGTTTCTGTGGTTTTTTCATTTCTAATTGCGGTTGCTTCTCTGGAACCAGGCAAGTAGGGTTTGCGTCTTCGTCTCTCTCGCTGTCTTTGGAATCAGAGCCGTGAGGTAGATGATGTTGCACCTGAGGTTGCTGCTCCTCCTCTCTTGAAATAGTCATTCCTTAAAATTAAAAAAAAAAAATGGTATTTTTAAAACTTAAAGACTGATATCAAATCATTGAAAAAATTCTATATCTACTTTTTAATAAATTTAAAAGAAAAATCATAATAATTTAGATCAAACATCTCTACATAGAAAGCAAACACAAGGTTGAAAGCAAGGAGGAGCCTTTTATTTATGCTTTGATTCCATGGTACATCTCTGTTAAACGGCAAAGAGCATGCCCAATTTTTTCCTTTCCTCACATTCCACTGGACTCCTTGCAGAGTCAAAGAATATGGTTCTTTGGAATAGATATGTGGTTATTTGGATTAAATATGGAGGATGCTTATCAGAAATTATATTCTTTGCTTTTCAAAGTTTCAATAATTAATATAAGCATTAGTATAAAATTATTCAATATAATCTTATCCAACTTTAAATATACATTTAGTGTGAAAACAAATATACAACCAAACGAAAACAGAACTCGAAATTCAAATTATAATAAAAAGAGCCCAACTATACTTATATCTTACTTTAAAAAAACTTTTCTTACAAATTTTCATTCCAAATAAAAAATCTATTTTGCATACCTGTTTTATTCTTCGGCTAAATTTCTCAAAAGGAAACACCTATTCTGCATACCTATCTCCAGTCTTATGCTTCTCTCTTCTTCAATCACAATTTTTCTTTCCTTCCAACCTATAATCAAATTTAAAGAGGTTTAATGTTAAAAAATTCGATGATTAAGATAGCTATTTAAAACAAGTTCATTGCCCATAGTAACCTATGGGAACGGGAACGAGAAACAAACGGTGTGTTAAATTACTACCCATTGTTTTTATTATTAAATAAATTTAACCTTATACTATGGTAAAGATAAACCAACGGACGGTGTGTTAAATAAAAATATTGCCGATTGTTTTTAGTATTAAATAAATTTAACATTTTTAATTTCAAGGTTTAAGGTAGCTGTTTGAAGTAATATCAATGCTATTGCTAACCTATCGGAATAAATAACATCCGCATGTTATTACTAGCCTATGGGAATGAATAACATGTGCATGTTTAGATATTTGTCAACATTTTTTAAAAGAATTTTTATAAATTTTATTTTATTGGATAAAAACGAAGTTAATGAGATTCTAAATTTTAAAAGAAATTAAATCGAGGCAATTCATGGATAAACACTTCCCCGCTACCAACCAACCTATCCTTTTTGAATTTATAGCCTACTATTTTTATTTAATATTTTTAAATAAATTACTTAAATATTATAAGTATTTTTAAATTTATTTCTTTTAAATATGGAACATCTATTGTCCTTAGCTCTTTTGGTGAAGAGAGGACCTTCGACCTTTTGAGGAATAAAACCATAAAACCAGAGCAACTCAGCCCACCACTATCGTTACCAACTAGTAAATCCTTTTGTGGGCAATTAAAATGTTAGAGTAAAGTTTGGGTTTTATGTTTTAAAATTGGATCTTTTGGACGAAAACCCAAGAACTTACCACTATGGCATCCCATGAACAAGCACTCCCTTGCTACCAACCAACCTATTTCTTTCGAATTTATGGCCAACTATTTTTATTATACCTAAAGAACATGGTTCAACAAAAAATTATAGTAATTAATATTTATATATAAATTATATAAATAGTATAAGTATTTTAAAATTTCTATAATCCTTAGCTCTCTTGGTAAAGACTAGATCTTTAACCCTTTGAGGAATCGAACCAGAGTAGCCCACCACTATCGTTAACAACTAGAAATTAAAATGTTAAGATAAAGCTCGGGATTTATGTTTTGAAATTGAATCTCTTGGATGAAAACCCAAGGAATTACCACTTTGGTACCCATTCTAAAACCTAAAATGGTAGGGGTCTCCTCATACCAAGGTTTGAACTTGGGTCTCTTATAATAAAACCTAATAACTTATTACTATGGTATCTCTTTCATGACTAGAAAAATGTTAAGGTAAAGAGTGGTTTTTATGAGAGGTTCATGTCTCCTCATATCATATGAGGGTTTGAACTTAGGTCTCTTGAATGAAAACCTAAAAATATACCACTACAATATTCCTTATGGGATCAAATTTTAGGGTAAGACATAGGTTTTTGAAAGGGTTTTGGGTCCCCTTGTACTAGGGTTTGAACTTGGGTTTCTTGGATGAAAACCCAAAGATATATCACTATGGTATCCTTCACGAGATAAATGTTAGGGTAAAGTGTTTTTTATGAAGGGTCCTAGTCCTCTCATAATGGGGTTTAAACTTGGCCTCTTAGTTACCAAGTTCAAGTTTGTGTTCAAGTTTTCGAAAAAAAATTGACATATTTAAAAGTTCAGAATAAAATTTACCATATAAAATTTGACATATTATAAATGGGATTTGAAACAAACATTAATAATTCCCTTATCGATCATATTTTGACATATTATAAATGGGATTTGAAACAAACATTAATAATTCCCTTATCGATCATATATTTTTAAGCTTTTACATTAAATTTTATGTTATTAATAGTTATTATTAATTACACCCAATAGGCGTCCTACAATGGCAACCAGGAAGGTTAGCCACGCCATAAAAAATATTAATATTTTATTAAAAAAGCTGACATTAAGAAAATTATCTACAGTGGATTTAAAATATTTAAACTATTTAAACTAAAATGGTGCCCAAAATTTCTAATATTATTTGCTTATCTTGGGGGTGTGATATCTCCATATTGATAACTCTCGACGTTCATATATATATATATATATATTTTATATATCTAAGCTAGTAATTATGTTATTAATAACATTGTATATTATTGTGTTAATAACACTATATGTTACCATGTACCAAGACGGTGGAAGTCCTAGGAGCCTTCGTAGATAGTTTGAACCCTACCAACTATGTTGGTAGTTACTAAAAATCGTGATTGTAACCATTGCTTCTATATATCAAAAAAAAAAATACTATATAATTGATAAATATAATAATCATATTATAATATCAAACATAAAATAATTTCAATCTCATAAAACTAAACCATTAAAATGATTTTATAAAAAGTAGCTAAAGCCAAAAATTTTGTATAACCTGTAAAATATTTTTATTAAAACTATAAAGAAAAGACCACTACATATTCAAAAATAAAGTTACATATGATTACCTTATTATAAGATCATAAAGAAATTGGAGGGGAGGGCTCTGGTCCCTCCCCTGCTCCCCTCCCATGGCTCCTGGTTCCTGCCTAGTCCCTGGCTCAACCCAGGTCATCCCTCCCGGAGAGTGGTTGTTTGCAGATGATCTCCTGGGGGGAGATCCTTCTCCACTATTTGCGCCCCTCCTGGTCGGCTAGGGTTTTCTTGGTTGTTTTTTCAGACTGGTGCTTCCCAAGGATCCTTGTTTGGTTGGGGATCCCTTCCCTTTTTGGTTGGGGATCCCTTCCCTTTTTCCCTCAGGCTTCCCCTTGGGGTTTTTTGCAGGTTATTCACGTGGATCTGGTCCCTTGCGTTTCTCGATGCGGTGGAGGTGACGGTTTAGGGTTTGGACAGCTTCCCCATTTTTCTTGTGAATCCTCGGAGGGCTCTGTGCTTGGATGGGATTCTTGGTCCCTGCTGCTAGGATCCTCTTCTGTTTTCCCAGGGCGGGTTCCTTGTGGTACAACTCTTTGGTCACTTCCTGATGGGCTGGATCCTCTCTATGCTGGTTGTCGGCTTCCTACAAGATGGCTCTCGCTGAACGGAATGTTTTCCCGGTGGGCAGCTGGTTTCTCCACAGGGTGGGATCCGCCAAATCTGTCGGTTTTCCCGCGAGGTGGGATATTTTCTTTTCTGCTGGTTTCCTGGATGGCGAGATTTCCCTGTTGCTTCCCGCTAGGCGGGACTGACTGTTTGTGGTGGTTTTGACTACTTCCCGCGAGGCGGGATTTTATTGTAACGATTTTTCTTTGCTTCCTGCTGGGCGGGATCTTCTCGATGGTGGTTTTTGGCTACTCCCCGCTGGGCGGGATCTCCAAAACTACTTTTTATTATTTTTTTGTTTCCCGCCGAGAGGGATTGTTTCATGCTTATTGTTACCGCTGGGCGGGATTTCTATTTTGGTGTTCAGTTTCAAGGGATTGATGCCCTAGGCCCATTGCTTATGTAATCAGGTTTTGGGATCCTTGTTAAAACCCATTGTAAATACAAACACTACTTACCAAAAAAAAAATAAAGTTACATATATTAACTCCTTTATTTATTATTTATTTATATATATATATATATATATATATTATACCAGCTTAAACATATAATTAGGAATATATCGAAGGTCACTTTAATTTCGCTAAAAAAAAATCAAACTTTACCTTTGCAATATCGTGACAGGCAACCCTAAACTAAAGCCAACTTCCTTCCAAATTCAACCTCGTTCCCATATATGATTTCTTTTTTTATTTTTCACTTTTCCCCAAATCCCCTCTAATTTTGATACTTTACCATGCCTTCTCTGAAGTTGAACTAGAGAACATACCACCCTATTTTTGAGTGTCGCCCCTCCAATAAAATTATTAATAACATCATTTTATTATTATTTGTTTTTTTTTAGAGTAATACTTCTTATACACATGGTGCAACAACCCCCAATTGTCACTACACATCCAATATATTTTTTTTAAGCTCATATTTGTCCACCTTTCGATAAGTTAAAGTTATAATAATGATCTAAGACAAGATCTTCTCACCAAAAAGTAAGTAGTCCAAATCTCAATAGATTAATTAAATAGAAGCACCAACTTCTACAATTCATTTTAAGCCAATTGCAAGTAAGAGCACCAACTCCTACAACACCATCTCACCATTCCTTAATGGTAGATGGATAATAACATACAATGGCTATGTCCCCTTCATATAATTACCATATGGCAAGGGACATCATAATGGTTAAACCAACCAATTAGGAGAACGATCCTCACCAAAGGACTACCTTTCTCCATTTCTTCATACTATCAATAAAGATTAATCTATTACTACTTGTGGATACTTACATACAATATGGGTTAATTGTCTTAAGCATCATTATAAAAATTACTTATTATCAAGGTGTCAATAATTTTGGTGGTGGTGGGTCTTAATCCATGAGTTTTGAGTCTTTGGTTTGCTTCCATTATTGTGTAGATTACTCACAAATTTCCCTTTACACTACTAAACTCATAAGAGATGGTTCTTATGATCAACCAATGATCACTATACATACATTACTATAACTTGAAATAAGAAAATATACAAGTAACCTGGACTTACAAATATGATCGTTAGCTTTCATCTATAATTGCTAACAAGCTTATTACAAGATACTTTCATTTGATCATTTTTTCAAAATCATACATTTTCTACCATCTAATTGAGATGATTACATCATT
Organism: Wollemia nobilis; assembly: GCA_028583015.1. Lineage (NCBI taxonomy): Eukaryota > Viridiplantae > Streptophyta > Pinopsida > Araucariales > Araucariaceae > Wollemia > Wollemia nobilis. The sequence continues at coordinate 2,035,461 of JAQPPZ010001192.1, forward strand.
TAAAAGACTTCCTTACTAATATACAAAAGCAAGTAAGGGAAATACATCAAATATTACATAACTTGGCTTTATCATTTCAGCATTTCAAGATTACAATGAAAATATCTCAAAACTAGCATAAGCAGAATGAATAACAAAAGAGTCTTCAACAATGGTTGTTCGGTTCTTCTTTGGTTTTCTTGCATCTTCATGATGTGAGAGAGATGAGTTTGTAGAGATCATGAAAACTCGAATGCAATGTATGCTAATGCATCACAAGCAACCCATGCTTTTCTTAATTAAATGCATACATGCACCACAAATATGCCATATGCATAATTCATGTTAAAGAACATCATTAGCAGCAAAGCAACCATCTTTAACTCTATGCATAGCAAGGATTTATATACAATTCAAATCATCATTTATTTGGTTCATCTCCAAACATAGGGAAGAGTCCCATATCCTTCTAGTGGTTATCTCCAAATACAATTTTTTTTTTGATTGGTTGAAAGGGTGTTGAAAGGTCCCTAAACCTTGTACAAGAGGTTTTTAAATGTTTTCCAAGCCGACCAAGGAGGCCCAAGAGCTAAATATCAAAGAGAAAGCAAAACACCACACGAGGGAAGGTGTCGCGATATCGTGACCAGTTACGTTTTTGCGGCCCATAGCATAGGGAAAAAGCAAGGAGGAAAAGATGTCGCGATATCGCGACATGTTGCATCGATGCAGCCAAAGGAGGAAAAGATGTCACAAAATTGCGACAATAAGCAGCATCGCAGCCGAAGAAGAGAAAGTGTCACGATATCGCGACAAGTTGTAAGGTTGCTGCCAGAAGAGAAGAAGTGTCGCGATATCGCGACAAGTTACAAGGTTGGTGCCAGAAGAGAAGTGTCGTGCAATCACGACATGATGCATCATCGAGGCCGAAGAGGAAAGGTGTCGCGATATCACGACATGTTACAAAATCTCAGCTGAAGGGAAGAAGTGTCGCGATATCGCGACATGTTGCAAAATCGCGGCCAGAGAGAAAAAGTGTCGCGATATCACGACATAGCAAAATCGCGATCGAAGAGAAAAAGTGTCACGATATCATGACATGATGTAGAATCATGGCTGAAGAGAAAAAGTGTCGCGATATCGTGACATGTTGCAACATCGCGGCCAAGGAGAAAAAGTGTCGTGATATCGCAACATGGTGCAACATTGCGGCCGAAGAGAAAAAGTGTCACGATATTGCGACATACTGCATCATCGAGGCTGAAGAGGAAAAGTGTCGCGATATCACGACATGTTGCAAAATCTCAGCTGAAGGGAAAAAGTGTCACGATATCGCGACATGTTGCAAAATCACGGCCGAAGAGAAAAGGTGTCGCGATATCGCGACAAGTTGCAAAAACGCGGCCGAAGAGAAAAGGTGTCACGATATCGCGACATGATGCAAAATCATGGCCAAAGAGAAAAAGTGTCGTGATATCGCGACATGTTGCAACATCACGGCCAAAGAGAAAAGGTGTCGCAATATCGTGACATGTTGCAAAATCGTGACCAAAGAGAAAAAGTGTCGCGATATCGCGACATGTTGCAAAATCACGGTCGGAGAGAAAAAGTGTTGCAAAATCGTGACATGCTGCATCATCGCGGCTGAAGAGGAAAAGTGTCGTGATATCGCGACATGTTGCAGAATCGCGGCTGGAGAGAAAAAGTGTCGCGATATCGCGACAAGTTGCAAAATTGTGAGCGAAGAGAAAAAGTGTCACGATATCGCGACATGTTGCAAAATTGTGGCCGAAGAGAAAAAGTGTCACGATATTGCGACATGTTGCAAAATCATGGCCGGAGAGAAAAAGTGTCGCGATATCATGACATGTTGCAAAAACGTAGTCGAAGAGAAAAAGTGTCACGATATCACGACATGTTGCAAAATCACGGTCGAAGAGAAAAGGTGTCGTGATATCGCGACATGTTGCAACATCGCGGCCGAAGAGAAAATGTGTCGCGATATCGTGACATGATGTATCATCACGGCCGAAGAGAAAAAGTGTCACGATATCGCGACCAGTTTCATGAGCATACCAAACCAATCCCCTGCCAACATCTCACATTGTGCAGACATTGCCACTTATAGAATCATTCCTTAGGCCAATGGGGAAGGAGTCTCTCCATACTTGAATGTTAGATTCGCCGACTCCCTTGTTAGCAAGCCAGTCTGCAACTTTGTTTCCTTCCCGGTATTGATGCTTAATGACTAATTTTGGGTAATTGCCAATTAGAGCCTTGCATTCTTGGAAAATCAAAACAAGGGCCCAGGGAGGCATAGCAGTCCCATTGAGCCAGTTGATGCAGTGCAGTGAGTCTCCTTCGATGATAAGTTTTTTGATGGTCAAACCTTCCAAGAGAATCAAACTTTGGAGAGAGCCTGTGCCTCTGCCATATTGTTGGATTGAATTCCCGGGTTCTGGGCAAAGGCCAAAATTATTTCTCCTCTCGTGGTTTTTGAGAATTCCTTCTCTGCCAGCCGCTCCTGGGTTGCATTTGGCCACACCATCGAAATTGAGCTTGTGCCACCCAGGTAGGTGGTGAGACCCACTTGATGACAGACCTGTCAACAGAAGTATGGGGCATGGCAAAGAAGTTAGAAAGATTGAAGAGTTTGGTTAGTTTTGATTCAAGTCCAGGAGGGGGGGTTTGCAAGACGAAACAAGAGAGGCATTCTCCGCAGCAAGGGCCAAGATTTTGGCAACGATAATATTCTTATCAGTGGCTTGATTTTTGAAAATTTTGGCATTTCTCTCTAGCCATATCTGCCACAGGAAAAGGTGGAGGCAAGCTTGCCACATGAATTTAAGTTGGTTGCTCTTGAAAGGTCGGGGCCATTGTTGAAAAAGGAGGGGAATGGAATGAGGGAGGGCTGTGGAAATGTCGAAGGTGTTAAGAACCTGGTTGAGAACTACTAGAGAGAAGGGACATTCCAAAAAAACATGTGAAGTTGACTCACAAGCGTTTTTGCATAGGATGCACCAATTGGGAATGAGTAACCCTCTGATTATCAGGTTGTCAATGGTGAGGATTTTGTTTTGGATGGCCAACCAGCAAAAGAATTTGACCTTGGGAATAATCTTGGGAACTCAGACCTAATTTGATAAGTCTCGACCATCAGTGGGAGTTTCTTGACTGTAGTAAGCTGATTTAACAGTGAAATTTCAAGAATCTTCAAGGTTCCAGACCATGGAATCATCTTTGTGTGAGTTGGGGATGATGCAAGTCCTCAACAAGTTTTGTAACTGCCTGAGCACCTCGGTGATATGCCTTTGCCCGTTAAGAGCTAAGTGTTTCCATTCAAGTCTTGTGGTACCTGGGTTAATGAAGTGACACACCTTATCTCCAAAGGTGGCTTCGGTAACTGTCTTGAGAACTACAAAATGCGAATCTTGGCTGAGAGGTTTGTTAAGATCCAGCTATAAAATAAACTCAAATAACACACTCTCACACAATTGCTTAGAAATAACTCACATAAACATCACATTAATTTAACAAAAATTTGCATAAAGAACAATCTCACAATAGAACTGAATTGTAGGCCTCTTTGAGGGGGCAACCTCCTTCAATACTTCATTAATTTTGCAAAAGATGGTTACATTGGTGCCCTTTCGGGTATTTAAGGAGTTTCCTTCCAAGGTTGGCTTACATGCAAAATGCCACCTGGATTACATGCATAATGCCACCCGAATTACATGCATAGTGCCACTTTGAATTACATGCACAATGCCACCCGAATTACATGCACAATGCCACTCGAATTACATGCACAATGCCACCCAAATTACATGCACAATGCCACCCGAATTACATGCACAATGCCACCTATCTACCATGTGTTACATAAAAAAGGGTGCCATTTGTCATAGGCACTACCTAAGCTAAAACTTAGAACATTACAAAATATTAATCATGGGTACTACCCACGTTCACTAGGAATTATTACATCAAGGAAGTTATTACATTAAGGGTTAGGATGAGATCCTAACATGCCCTTCTCCTTGAAGAAGCTTTGTCCTCAAAGCTAAAAATGAGGAAACCGTTGTCGGAGTTGATGGAGGGACTCCCATGTAGCATCCTCGAGTTGAAGTCCACGCCACTGAACCAGGGCCTCTGTGATGGTACGGTTACGAGTTCGACGATACAGCAGCTGCTTTGGTGCAAGTAAGATGGAGCCTTCTTCATCCAATTCGGGAAGTTTTGATGGAACCTGTACCTTGGAGATGCCCAAAATGTAGGAGGGAGGCATGAGTGGAGGGTGCCCGTACTCAGCCTCTGGTGGCGGTATGATAGGAAGTGTTGTACCACCATTCGACCAAAGAAAGCCATTTTGCCCAATGAGTAGGATGATCGGAGGCAAGTAGCGAAGGTAGGTTTCCAAGTAGTTATTAACAACCTCTGTTTGACCATCCGTTTGCGGATGGTAGGCTAAACTCATTGTGAGCTGAGTCCCCTGCAACTTAAACAACTCTTGCCAAAAATTGCTAGTAAGGCTGGGATCACGATCAGATACAATGGAGGTTGGCATGCCATGAAGGCTAAATATGGAGTCAAGGAAAATTTGGGCAATAGTGAATGCTGTGTAAGGATGGGCTAGGGCACAAAAGTGAGCATACTTTGAAAGGCGGTCCACTACCACAAAAATAACAGACTTGTCTCCAGATTTAGGTAGCCCTTCTATGAAATCCATAGAGATGTCAGTCCACACCTGATCCGGTATCGACAAGGGTGGAAGAGTGCCCGAAGAGTGCACTGTTTCTCTTTTCATCCTTTGACCTGTGTTGCAGTCTGCCACAAAAGAGTGAATGTCCTGTTTCCTACCTTTCCAAAATAAGGTGCACTTGAGTCGCTCATAAGGTGGTCTGATATTGGGAGGTGTACTATCCGGCAATAATGGAATGGCATGGTCGTGAGAGCGATGCAGTGGTCGTGTGATGGGTTCTAAAAAGATGGCCTCATGTTTGTGGAGAATCTGTTGCATGTCTTGTGGGATTTCACCCATTGGAGATGTGGATGGCTGGATGGAGAATAGTTGTGCAATGACCCCACGTGATGATTTCTTTAGCAATTTCTCCATGCCGTTTGAACTGATAATTTGAGGTGTTCCTATCGGGGAGCCCTTGATGATGTGTGTTTGTCCGTTCTGGAAGAACTACATCCAAAGTTTAGCAAAGTTCCAACTAATAGTGCCCAACGTACTCAACCATTGGCATCCCAAAATAATATCACACCCACCCAAATGGAGGGCAAACATGTCCTGCTTGAGTTCATAATCCCCTATCTTTATTTTAACATTGTGACACTTTCCTTTACAAGATAAGGTTCCCCCATTGGCTACCATGACCTCAAAGGAATTACAATTATGGATATAGCAATTTGCCCATTGAGCAACTCTAGGGTCAATGAAGTTGTGCGTGCTTCCCGAATCCAAAAGGATGGAAAGACGTTGGCCCTTGAAACATCCTGTAACCTTCATGGTTTGAGGAGTAGTAATGCCTGCAAGGGCATGGATTGTAATTGATGTCTCAGGTTCCTATTTCCCTTCTTCTTGTGGGGGAGGTGTTTCTGGAGGGTCCTCATCCTCATCACTCTCGTCAACGGTATCAGGTTCTCCAACATCTATCAAGAACAATTTTTTGTGTGCACACTTATGCCCCTTGAAAAACTTTTCATCACAATTGTAGCATAATCCTTTGGCACGACGTGCATCCATCTCTTCGGTGGTGAGGCGCTTGGGTGCAGCAGGTTTATTATCATCTGGGTGTTGGGCTCTCGGGGGAAATGAAGGTCTATCTTGAGAAAACTTTGATGGGCGTCTTTGGGCAGGGAGTTTAGATTCGGCCAGACGGGCCAAACTGATAGCTTCCATCATAGTTCGTGGTTTCAACATTTTGACTTCTGCTTGGAGTTCCATCTTCAACCCACTGATATAACAACTCTGGAAGAACCCTTCACTCAATCCTCTTGTTCGATTGGCCAATTTTTCAAATTGAGCTTGGTACTCTCGAACTGACCTTGTTTGTTGTAGTTTGGATAAGGCTCCTGTGAAGTCCTCAAACTCACTAGGACCAAATCGAGTGAGTATTTGGGATTCAAAATCCTCCCAAGAGAGATTTGGGTAGGTAAGACACAACCATTGAAACCAGTGTAGAGCCTCAGATTCCAAGTTAAAGGAAGACATCTGGACTCGATGAAATACTGGTACATTATGAAGTCGAAAGAATTGGTCAACCCGACATAGCCACCCATCAACATCCTTCCCACTGAATTTGGGAAAGTCCAACTTGGGCATTCTGAAGGGTGTATCATGGTCACGATTCCTTGTAGAACTCTCAGCTTGGTATTCTGATTTGGGTGGTTCTCTTCTCAGTTTGTTGTCCACTTCAGTCAATGCTTCTTCTAAGCGATTGCTAGTGGCCTCATGCTCTAAGCGAAGACCTTGGACTTCTTCCCTTATGGAGTGAAAATCCGAGTTCAAGTTCTCAATGGCTTTTGTTAGGGAATCCAAGTGTTCTAGTTCTTTCTGGTGTCCACGAGTACCCTGGGCCATTTTTTGACCTTTTGTGACCAGTTACTAAAAATAGAATTGAATTTTTTTGACTTACTATTTTTAGTAAGTGCCCAAAAAAGTGCTTGGGTGCTATATATCAAAATGATCAGTAGGAGGAGGTGGTCACAATGAGATATATCTCTTAACACTACTTTTTGGCACCCCAGATTTTTTTTTTTTTTTTTTATCTCCTGTTTTGCTGAGTCTAACGGTGTTTACAGATTCTGATTCTGAGCTACTGAGCAAAAGTTGGGTACTGGAGCACTATCTAAAACTGGTCGTGTTTCACACTCAAGATTCTCTGTATTTTGTAGGTGACTGATATGACAGCTTTGTTCGACTCAAGACCGTGAATTCTCCCTCGACCGTGCTCGACCTCTCCGACTCGATCGACTCGATCGTGACTCGCCACTGTAAATTTGACTGTTACTCTCTAGAATTTCAACTTAAGTGTCACCCTCATGGCTTATCCCGAATGCATGTCCCTTTTGTTATTTTTTTGGTAGAGGACTCCTTTCTCATATGCTCACTTTTGAAATGCAGGCTTACGAACGGGGGTGTTTGGATTCTTATTTTGATTTTTATTTTTGCATTTTTTACAGGTTGCAGTTTTAACAGAACCAGGGAATGCTAAGTATAGGAGTATGTACCACCCATAGGCCCTCTAATATACCGACAGTGACGAACAATAGTGCTCGGACCAATATTTCGAGCCACTACTCAAGGAGGATTCCACACATACCCTTGAGCACACTACCTGCCTCTCTGACAATACGGGAGGGTAATCGTCCAGGATGCTGTGTCCCGTAGACTATGAGTAATACAAGGCCGAAGAGCTTCCTAATGGCTAAAAGTTTGTTTAATCCTAGATGGTCTCCCGATATACCCGAAGATACGTGGGAGCTCAAGTCCGTGCGCGAGTTCTGTCTGAGGCCTGGGTATTGGAGCCTGATCGCCCCTCACTTCACTAGACGCTTTATGGGCTATCTAGCTTAGCCAATAACGACAGATCCTTCGCGATATTTTAAAACCCCCGATACAGGGTTTCTACCTACTCAACTAATAATATATTTTTTTTGTTTTTGGTCTGGAAAAAAAAAAAAACACTGTATTTTTTTTTGGATTTTTTTAATAAGGAAAAACATAATGGGAAAAAACACATGGAATTTATACCTAAAATGCGGATTTGATGGCAAGAATCATTGCAGTTGCAGCAGAACTTGGCCCTGGAAAGCGCTCTGATACCACTTGTTAAGATCCTGCTATAAAATAAACTCAAATAACACACTCTCACACAATTGCTTGGAAATAACTCACATAAACATCACATTAATATAACAGAAATTTGCATAAAGAACAATCTCACAATAGAACTGAATCGCGAGGCCTCTTTGAGGGGGAAACCTCCTTCAATACTTCATTAATTTTGCAAAAGATGGTTACATTGGTGCCCTTTCGGGTATTTAAGGAGTTTCCTTCCAAGGTTGGCTTACATGCAAAATGCCACCTGGATTACATGCATAATGCCACCCGAATTACATGCATAGTGCCACTTTGAATTACATGCACAATGCCACCCGAATTACATGCACAATGCCACCGAATTACATGCACAATGCCACCCGAATTACATGCACAATGCCACCTATCTACCATGTGTTACATAAAAAAGGGTGCCATTTGTCATAGGCACTACCTAAGCTAAAACTTAGAACATTACAAAATATTAATCATGGGTACTACCCATGTTCACTAGGAATTATTACATCAAGGAAGTTATTACATTAAGGGTTAGGATGAGATCCTAACAAGGTTTATCACGGATCCATGGGTCGTACCAAAAATGAATGGTTGTTCCAGTTCCTAGACACCACCTTAAGCCTTCCATGATGATCTTCCTTGTTTTGGTAATGCCATTCCAAAAATGGGATCCGATAGGAAGGTTGTGTTCTCCAAGAAAGGAAACCTGATGGAGGTACTTGGCTTTGATGATGTCAATCCAGGTGACTTTTTCATTGATGGTAAGTCTCCAGGACTTCTTGGCAATGAGGACCATGTTCATCCGCTTGATGTCTCTGAATTCGAGTCCTCCATCTTTTTTCTTGGAATAGACCCTATCCCAGGCAACAAGTGAGAATTTATTCTTGTTTTCGTTTCCCGCCCAAAGGAATCTGCATTGAATTTGTTCAATTCTTTGGCAGATGGTAGCTGGAGCTTTGAAGATAGATAAGAAAAAAACTGAAATACTTTGTAGGCAAGCTTGGACAAGAGTGGATTTGGCTGCCTGACTGAGCATTGAGCTTTTCCAACCTGCAAGTTTCTTGTTGAGGCGATCTAAAATAGGGTTCCACATAGCTAAAATAGATCTGTCGTGGAAAAGCGGTAATCCAAGATAAGTATTTGGAAGGCTCTCAATGTTGCACCCAAGGATCTCAGCAATCCTATTTTGCTTGTGAGTGGGAGTATTGATAAAGTATAGCTTGCTTTTGTGGTAGTTGACTTTCTGGCCAGCCGCCTCTTCGTAAGAATCAAGAATGTTCTTAATAATTTTTGCTTCAAGAACGGAAGCATAAGAGGATATAATAGTATCATCCACAAACTATTGATGGGATATTGCATTGGTTGTTGAGGTTGGTTTGATCCCAGAGACAAGACCACTGTGCAGGCAGCTGTAAGGGTTCTTCCAAGGGCTTCGGCCAAAATGATGAAGAGAAAGGGGGACAGAGGGTCCCCTTGATAGATGCCTTTGAAAATTTGGAAGAAACCTGCGAGTGAACCATTGATAAGAACAGATAACCAAGTAGTCGAGATACATTCATGAACCATCTTGATCCATTCTTTATGAAACCCAAACTTCTCTAGGATGTCAAACAGGAATTTCCAGGAAACCCGATCGAAAGCCTTGTTCATGTCAAGCTTAAGGAACATGCTGGGTTTTTTATTTTTTGATGCCGAGTGGGCCAATTCGTTGATGGTTATCACTCCATCTGAAATGAATCTGCCTTTGACCGAGCTCCCTTGGCACTGATCGATGATGGAGGGAAGGATGTCTTTCAACCTATTTTCCATAACTTTAGTGATAAGTTTGTAGATGACATTGCAGAGACTAATCGGTCTAAAATCAGAGAGAGAAGCACGATCGTTGGACTTGGGTATTAAAACAATGAAAGTGGAATTGGCCTCTCTCGGCATCTTTTTGGCTCTCTGGAAGAACTTAACTATAGCAACGACATCTTGGCCCACAATATCCCAAAAGTGTTGAAAGAACCAGGGTGGGAAGCCATCAGGTCCAAGGGCCTTATCAGGTTCCATTGCGATAGAGCTTCTTTGACCTCTTCAGTGAAGCATTGAAGAAATTTCCCATTATCATTGTTAGAAACCAACTTTGGGATGTTCTAAAGTAGAGAACTTGCGGTGCGGGGATGGCAGTCAAAGCTTGGTCCTAAGATTTCCTAGAAGTGGCACACAGCTTCCTATCTGATTGCTTGGATGTTAGAGACAATGGATCCATCAGCCTTGGTCAACTCAAAGATTTTATTTGAGCCTCTGTGACGCATGGTGGAAGCATGGAAAAACTTCGTGTTGGTGTCTCCTTCTTTGAGCCAGAGGTTTCTAGATTTTTGTCTCCAGTAGGTCTCTTCCTTAGCCAAGGCATTGTGAAAATTTGAGAGGAGGCTTTTTTCTTCAAGGAAAGTTTTGACCCTCAAATCTCCTCCCTGAATCAGATTTTCCACCCTTTTCAGATCATCCATCAGAAGCTTTTTCTCGGTAAAGAGGTTGCCGAAAACATCCCTGTTCCAACATTTTAGCTTGATTTTGACTGTTTTTAGTATGAGGAACAGATTCGTGAGAGGGTTAGGACAAAGGTCTTGCTGCCACCATTGTCGAATACACCAACCTAAATCTGGATGAGTGAGCCACATCTTTTCAAACCTGAAATGGGTTTTAAAAATTTGTTGGGGACAAGAACAATCCAGAATTAAGGGATTGTGATCGAAGCCAATTTTTGGGTGGCTATGAAGCCTGGCATCGCCAAAAATAGGAATGAGTTCTTTGGATAAGAGAAATTTTTCAAGCCGGATTTGGATGTGATGGATACCTACTCGTCTGTTGCTCCATGTGTAGTTGGACCCTTGGAGCGACATGTCCATTAGCTCATTGTAGTTGACAAAATCGCTGAAGTCTTCTATGCAGCTGCTGGTGATCGGATTGCCTCCTTGCTTATCAAATAGGTGAAGGGGGGCATTGAAATTGCCACAAAGCATCCATGGAAAGTCAACAAAGTTGTTGCGCATTGCGGAAATGTTATCCCACGCAGTCTTCTATTGACAGGACTGTTAGGTCCATAAACATTGGTGGCGATCCATTGGAGGTTAGTGACTTTATTGGTAAACAAAATGTTGATGGTTCTGTATGAGACTGAAAGAACCCTCCCTTCAATGGTTGTCGAATCCCATAAACATAGGAGACCCCCAGATGCCCCTATGGAGGGACAAAAGGCAAAATTATTGTTTTCCCAGATTAGCTTGCAAACTTGAGTGCTGCTATTCTCGTCTAGTTTGGATTATTGAAGGAACATGATATTTGGTTTTAGATTTTTTCTTACTAATTTAACAATTCTCTATTTTGCAATTTCGTTGAGGCCTCTGACATTCCAGGAGACGAACTTCATCGAGACGATTTGGAGTTTGCTTTGTAGCCTCTGCCTCTCCCTTGAGACGGAGTAAGTTTGGGTCTAACTTCATCCTCATCTTGGTGGGTTGTGATGGGGTGTTCAAAAATGGGGCCCAAGGTGGTAGGTACTGAGCCATCAACCATTTCGATCTCGGTTGCTTTGGCAATCTTTTCTGCATTTGTCGATCGTCCCCTTCTCTGTTCTTTGTTGACGTCTGCTTTGGGTGTGGGAATGGGAGATTTCAACGGGCTGGAGGTTTGGAGGATGTCAGTGGAGTCAGTCCCAGGGACATGCCGATGGGGGGATGAAGAGCGGGGAGACTGGCACAAGGCAACAGACTCAGGGGAAAGGGAAATGGGATAGCTCTGAGTCGGGGGGAGGGGTGGGAAGGGGAAGAGGAAGGTGTGAGGGACCGAAATCGGTGGGTGAGTTTGGAAAGGTCATTGCGGACTTTCCTTTGGACAAGGGAGACTGAATCAAAGTGGGTGTGGACGAGACGGTTAGATCTATGGGTAGGTCATCTGAGATGTCCTCTCTAATATGAAGATTATTTAAGGGAGCAAAATGATTAGATCGAGAATGCAAAGCACTTACATTTTTGGGTTTGGCATGATTTGAAGCAGAGGTTTTAGGAGGGCCTACAGATCGGCCATGACCTTGACAAGACGCATTTTTCTGGGTGGTCTGGATCTGAGTATCCATATTTTGGCCCGAATCACTGGGGATTTCTTTTGGCTCCAAATACAAATTTAGTACATATAATACAAAATATAAGACCTCATTTTGTTCATTCAGTTATCCAACTATAGATTTCTAATATTTTCTCAAAATAACATATGATTTCCATGTTTTACAAAGAATTCTGTTTTAATATAGCAATGTGATAGTAATATTTATAAAGAGTTTACATCTACATTACTTAACAAGCTCCCAAAACATATTATACATTGCCCTCAACTGAAAAAAAACTTATTAGTTTACCCATTATCATTTTATATTTCTACCTTTGAAGTCTTTAGTTCAAACCCTTTTCAAAACCAGCCCTCAACTGAAAAACAACTTATTAGTTTACCCATTATCATCTTATATTTCTACCTTCGAAGTCTTTAGTTCAAACCCTTTTCAAAAACCAGTTAAAAGACACAGATAAGTGAGTCACTTTATAACCAAAGTTTTAGCTACCATAACAAAGCATCTAAAAGTGGTACTTTGACTTTAATTTATTCAAAATGCAACTACACAGCACAATAAATAGCTTACTCTATTCTATTATATCAACAATGATCGAGCCATAGCTCGAATGTCATCTAACTCAGACATTAGAATATCATTTCTACAACACGACGATAACTAATCGAAGCACTGCCAGGTCTCAGGTTTAATAATAATAAACTTAAGGACTACGCAGATTCCAAAGGACATCTATAAAGGGGATTATGAAAGAAATAAATAAAAATTCCGAATCGCGTCACTTCGGGAGTAACGGTTCGCGAAAATAAATCGCGTCAAAAAAATGCTTTGGCAAATTTCGAACTTTGGAAAATTTCCAGCGAGGAGCTTCGGGAGAAAAATAAACTTCGCAAATTTATAAGCTTCGGGAGGAGGTTCGAAGAAAAATCTCCCGAAGTATACACTTTGGGGGAAATATTGCCGAAGTAAATCTACTTCGGGGAAAATACTCCCGAAGTAGATACTTCGGGGAAAAAGCTGTCGAAGTAGAACTACTTCGGGGAAAATCCTGGCGAAGCAACTGCTTCGCACAGTTTTCTTCCGAAGTGACTACTTCGGACGGGAAAGCTGCGAAGTTCGACAGCCTGCAGCAACTTCGACGAAATGGCTGCTGGATTTCCCTTCGGCGAAACAAAGTGCCGTAATGTGCTTCCGCACAAAAAAATAAACCCGACCCCTTTCTGGATCGAACGGATATTTTGCCACTTCGGGGCAAACCCCAGCTGAAGAAAAATCTACGGATAAAACGATACACAAAGACTCAAATGTGCAGAATAAATATTTTATATATTAGCTATAATGTCGGTTTACAAAGGCTTCCTTCTGAAGCGATTACAAACTTCTGCCAGATAAAATATCTGCAGGATAAACACGGATTTTATCTTGGAGACTGCTGCTCCACTTTCCGGCAGATGGCGGCTACTGCTTCTGCCCTTTTGCTTTTCTGCTAGTCGAAACCCTAGCTCTGCGGCTGTTCTGGGCACTCTGCTGCTCTGCTCCTTCCGCTATCCTCCGACTGCTCCAACTCTTCTTCTCTCTACATCTTTGAATGACAAAATGGCCCGGTATTTATAGGCAAGGGATGAGGACAAAAGGTGGGAGAGTTTCACCGACCGACTGACAAGAATTAAATGCAGAAGTATGGTTCCTGTCCAATTGCTGAGCAACCCCAACTACTTGCACGCTTGGACAATTAATGTCCCGATCTATGCGCCTGATTTTTGCTTCGACTGATTTCCACTTCAGAGGGCAAAGGTTTGCAGCTTCGCAGCGAAGCATTTTCCGAGGGCAGTTTGTTTATGCTTCGCGGCGAAGTGTATTTCGGGGGTGAGTTAAATGTGCTTCGCGGCGAAGCATTTTCCGAAGCCGTTTTATTTTTGCTTCGCGGCGAAGGGGTTTCCGAAGGCATATTAAAAATGCCTCGCGCCTAAGCGCTTGCGGGCGTGGTTGGTTTAATAATTCTAACAGATTATACCCATTACTGCAAACCTAGAATGGGTTTATGAAGATTCCATCCAACGGCTACTATGAAAAGAATACTACCAAGTGATGGTTGTCTACCTGAGGATGACAGGGAAAACTTGGAGAGTATTCGCAACGCCAGATAGCATGACTCAAAATCATAACACGTAGACATGTTGTACTGACGACAACGTATTATTTACATTAAATGTTATTTGGTATATAGGTTTCTCTATGTTGTACTGATGACTGGATATGGACGTTCTCGCGACAGTGAACCAAGTGCAGCTCTCCGCTTGGTATGATGAGAGAAGTGTAGCGGTTTTGGAGGAAGGCTTGTTTTCAGCGGAACAAAAGAGATTGTTCATAAAGACACCATCGATGGTACCCAGCGAGTACACTCGAATGCCTTCTTTATGGAGAGCAATCCTAATGGGTACGTAGGTCTGACAGTGACGCATTTCGCCTGCATCGGAGGTTTTCAGATGACTATAAGTTTAGGGTTCGTCTTTTCGTCTCAGAAATATCATGACCAAGATATCTATAACCAGAAATCTATGTCTAAATAATCAAGTCGTTGGCTTCCTTTTCGAATTCGATAGAGAATTCATTGAAAAAATTATATATTTAGTTTTTAATAAATTTAAAAGAAAAATCATTAGCTTAAGATCAAACATCTCTACATAGAGATCAAACACAAGGTTGAAAGCAAGGAGGAGCCTTTTTATTTATGCTTTGATTTCAGGGTATATCTCTCTTAAACGGCAAAGAGCATGTCCAATCTTTTCTTTTCCTCACATTCCACTGGACCTTTGCAAAGTCAAGAATATAGTTCTTTGGAATAGATATGTGGTTATTTGGATTAAATATGGAGGATGCTTATCAGAAATTATATTCTTTACTTTTCAAAGTTTCAATAATTAATACAACATTTAGTATAAAATTATTCAATATAATATTATCGAACTTTAAATCTTGAAGATGAAATATATTTACTTTGAAAACAAAACTCCAAATTCAAATTATAATAAAAGAGCCCAACTATACTTATATCTTACTTAAAAAAAAATTCTTACAAATTTTCATTCCAAATAAAAAGATCTATTTTGCATACCTGTTTTATGCTTTGGCTTCTAAATTTCTCAAAAAGAAACGCCTATTCTGCATACCTATATCCAGTCTTATGCTTCTCTTCTGCAATAATTTTTCTTTCCTTCAACCTATAATCTCAAATTGAAATAGGTTTACTATTAAAAAATTCGATGTTTAAGATAGCTATTTAAAACAAGTTCATTGCCCATAGTAACCTATGGGAACGGGAACGAGAAACCAATGGTGTGTTCATATACTGCCCATTGTTTTTAATAAAAGGTAAACCAACGGACGATGTATTAAAATATTGCCGATTGTTTTTAGTATTAAATAAATTTAACATTTTTAATTTCAAGGTTTAAGGTAGCTGTTTGAACTAATATCAAATGCTATTGCTAACCTATGGGAATAGATAACATCCGCCTGTTATTACTGGCCTTATTGCATAATGCTTAATATTTTTTTAAAGAATTTTTATAAACTTTAGTTTATTGGATAAAGATGAAGTTAATGAGATTTTAACTGTTTGAAAGAAATTCAAGGCAACCTACAGACAAACACTCCCAACCAACCTATCTTTTTCGAATTTATTGCCCACTATTTTTATTACACCTAAGGAGCATGGTTCAATATTTTTAATTAAATAATATAAATATTATAAATATTTTTAAATGTATTTCTTTTGCATATGGAACCTCTACAATCCTAGGCTTTCTTGGTAAAGACAGGACCTTTGCTTTAAGCGTAATCAAACCAGAGTATCCCACCATTATTGACAAATCCATTTGTGAACAATCCTTAGCTTTCTTCGTAAAGACAGGACCTTTGCTTTAAGAGTAATCAAACCAGAGTATCCCACCATTATTGGCAAATTCCTTTGTGAGAAATTAAAATGTTAGGGTAAAACTTGGGTTCAAAATGTTAGGATAAAGCTTGAGTTTTGTGTTTTGAAATTGGATCTCTTGGATCAAAACCTAAGGACTTACCACTATGGTATCTCATGGGCAAGCACTACCCTGCTACCAACCAACCTATCCCTTTCGAATATATGACCCACTATTTTTATTATACCTAGGGAACATGGTTCAAAAAAAAAAAAAATAGTTAATATTTTTATATAAATTATATTTTTTCTTTTACATATGGAACCTCTATAATCCTTAGCTCTCTTGGTAAAGAGAGGACCTTCGATCCTTTGAGGAATCGGACTAAAGTAACTGACCACTATCAATACCAACTAGCAAATCCCTTTGTGGGCAATTAAAATGTTAGGATAAAGTAATTATTTTTTCTTTGGGCTTTGTTGTTCTTTAGGAGGTCCAAGGTTCAAACTATAGTGTGGGTGAGTGTGTGATGGGCTGGGTGTGTGGTGGTTGAGGGGGTGATTGTGTGTTAAATTCCTTATTTATAAGCATAGCTCTCAAGTTTACAAGGGGTCATGGTTGGGAGAAGACAACTCAACCCAAAAGGGTTTCTCACACTAACCAAAAAAAAATATTAGGGTAAATTTTGGGTTTTATGTTTTGAAATTGGATCTCTTGGATGAAAACCCAAGGACTTACTACTATGGTCTCCCTTCTAATACCTAAAATGGTAGGGTAAAGCATGATTTTTTACTAGGGGTTCTCGTCTCCTCATACCAAGGTTTGAACTTAGGTCTCTTGCAATAAAAACCAAGAACTTACCACTATGGTATCCCTTTCATGATTAAAAAATGTTAGGATAAAGAGTGGGTTTTTATGAGAGGCCCATGTCCCTTCATATCATATTAGGGTTTGAACTTGAGTCTCTTGAATGAAAACCCAAAAACATACCACTGCAATATCCCTTATGGAATAAAATTTTAGGGTAAGGCATAGGTTTTTGAAAGAGGTTTGGGTCCCCTTGCACTAGGGTTTGAACTTAGGTTTCTTGGATGAAAATCCAAAGACTTATCACTATGATATCCTTCATGAGATAAATGTTAGGGTAAAGTGTGCTTTTTAATGAAGGGTCTTGTTCCCCTCATAATGGGGTTTAAACTTGGTTTCCTAGATGAAAACCTTAGGACTTACAACCATGGTATCCATCATAAGTTAAAAAATTTAGTTAAAAATGCAGGTTTTTATTATGTATCTTGGTCCTCTTGTTTGAACTTGGACCTCTTGGATGAGAACCCAAGGACTTACCACTATGGTATCCCTTATGGGTTAAAATTTCAAGTTAAAAGTGTAAGTTTTTATGAGGGGTCTCGATCCCCTCATATAGAGGTATGGACTTGGATCCCTTGAATATATATATTTGTTAGTGTGAGAAACCCCTACAATCAATGCATAGGGATGAGCAGGCTCACCCCAACCATGACCCCTCCTAAATTCGAGAGTTGTTCTTATCAATAAGGAATTTAACACACAACCACCACACAACCACCCCCTCACACACTCGCCCACACTATGGTTTGAATCTTGGACCTCTCGAAGAAAATCCAAAGCTTGAACTATTGTGTTGTCCCCCTTAGGACCCCTTGAGTAAGTGTGAGCTAGGAGCAAGTGTGAGGAAATGTGAGTAGGAAGTATGAAGTAAAAAATAAAGTGTGAACAAGGAACAAGTGTCATTTCATATTCTAGATATTAGAAGAAAATTTAAAGGATTCACGTGAAGAAAATATAGGTAACATGGTAAAAAATTTATTTTTATAAGTCCTTACTGAAAAAAATTATTATCAAGGATGAGATGATTGAGCATGATATAATGGCTCTTAAAAATAGAGGGTTAATATGTAATTTACATGGATACTGACTAGGTTTTTACGAGATTCAAAATTGGATCAAGTAGATGTTGAGATTGAATTCAAATTACTCCATGACTTTTCTTCCAAAATGATTTTTCCTCATTATTTTCTCTAGTTCAAAAAAAAAGATAAAATAATGGATGAAGGCCCTTGGTTTAGGGGTAAATATGCATCATATTTAAAACCTTGGAGTGAGAATTTTTCTATAGATATAGAGACTATTAAAAGGATTTCGATATGGGTTAGGCTTTTTGGACTTCTTTATCATCTCATTAATAAAGAGGTTTTGAAGAATATTGGTAATACTCTAGGTGAATTCATCTAGAAGGGACCAATGACTAAGGAGAGAGGTATGCTATATACACTTGAAAATGTGTTGTCATAGATATTTCAAAATCTTTAGTAGTTCACTAGAATTTGATATGAATCAAGAGAATGGGATCAACAAGTGGATTATGAAGAATATTTATTGTAGTTAAATAGAACTAAATATGATTCAAGAGAATGGGATCAACAAGTGGATTATGAAAATATTGCATTCTGATGTCACAAATAGCATGAAAATGGATAGATGGCAAGAGACTACAAAGTGAAAATGATGGATAAGGAGATGGAAATTTGTGGACATGAGGGAAAATTTAATATGAAACAAGGAGATAATATCATAGGAGAAGCTATGTCAAATCAAGGATTTTTCACTCCTAATAAAGTGGTAAGAAAAATCTCTCTACATAATTAGATGAAAAATTCTATTACAATTCACTTGAATCAACCATTAGAAGAAGAAAATGTCTTGAAAGGTTAGGAAGTACAATTCAAAAGTTAAAATATAGACAAAGGTAAAGGTGCAAAGGAAGAAGAGAAGCAAAATTTTAAAGTAAAGGAAGACAGGGAGGTGAATTTTAATGCAAACAAGGTGAAGGAGGTCAAGTTAAATCCAAGTAAATCATCTTTATTTTTCTCAAGTAGCATAAAATATTTTCTTTACAATAAAAATGAAAGTAGTACAAAGTGTTTTCATTTCACTTTGGGGTTTCAAGACTAGTAAAATAAAGAAAATCATTTAGAGGATATCCAAGGAAATTTAGGGTTTCTAGACCAAAGTAATGACTATGGAGGATCATTTGTGCATTTTAGGATTTTTAGGGTGACATAAAGAAGAAAATGTTAATGAGGTTATTCCTTGCACTTTAAATTCTTTAGGATGATATAAATATTTAGAAGATAAGTCTCATTATGAAGAATATTAAAAAATAGAAGAGATTGATGAAGATGATAGTGTTGGTTGGAGTTGGAAAAGGAGAGGAAGGCCATAAAAATAGGAACAAAGAAAAAAATAAACTCAAAAGGATATTGATATGTGAAGACAAATAAAAATATCACAAGTGTTAACAAGAAGTGAGGCTAAGCCCACTAATAAAAATAAAAAGTGTTGATGATGAAAAATATATTATGGAAAATTAGGGGTATGAATAAGACCCAAAAAAATAAGTTATTAAAGAATTAATAGGTTGTTATAGTCCCAAGCTTATTTTAATACAAGAGATAAAATTTAGTGAGGAATGTAAGGATGCTTTTAAGAAGATTTGAAAGATGGGTAATTGTCTAGTAGTTTCTTCTACATAAGATTCAAGTGGTATT
Source organism: Wollemia nobilis (assembly GCA_028583015.1). Taxonomy (NCBI): domain Eukaryota; kingdom Viridiplantae; phylum Streptophyta; class Pinopsida; order Araucariales; family Araucariaceae; genus Wollemia; species Wollemia nobilis. Next base: position 2,054,898 of record JAQPPZ010001192.1, read on the forward strand.
GCAATAATATGAGATAAATGCAAATGGTATGGGAAATTATTAGAAGCAAAAATTAATTGGGTTGTTGGATTATTGTATAGAAAAGAGGAAAACATCAAAGTTGGGGTTATAAATGTATATGCTTCAACTATAGTTACTCCTCATGAAAGATGTTGAAAGGACCTTAGCATATTTTTATCAAATACAATGATGATTCATTATGATCTATGGATTCTTGCAGGTGATTTTAACATTGTTCTATATTCTTTGGAAAATAAAGGTGCTATTCTAGGATGGTCTAAATCAATGTAATAGTTTGTTTCATTTGTCAATTCAAATGATCTTTGGGATGTTACTCCTTCAATTTTTCAATATACATGGGATAATATATTCATTGAGTAAACTCATATAATATAAACATTGGATAGATACTTGTTATCCAATAAACGGTTACAAATAAAGTATACAATCTTTTCAGATATTTTATTATGAGCAGGATTATATCACAAACCCATTCTTCTAATTTTTTATTTACTTAATAATGACACCCAAATCAAGGTGTGATGTTACTCCATGACTTAGGGTTTAGGAAGGTGGTCATGGAAGGGGACTCCTTGAGTCTTATCAACTTGCTCAATTCAAAAAAGCTTCCAAATTGGTGTCTTTTTAACATAGATTCTAAAACAAGAATAATTCTTCAACTTATAGAGGAAGTACATATCACACACATTTGGAGAAAAGGTAATAAAGTAGTAGATTTCCTAGTTAATGATGGTGTTTCTTACATGGGAAGAATTGATTAGAGATCTAGTTACCCTAAAAAAATGAATGTCATTCTCAAGATTGAAAGATCCTAACCTTTTTGGGGTGGGCCCAGGAGTTCGGATTCTAATTTTCTTGATATCCTTAGCTAGACACTCTTCCTAAATGACCTATGGCACTTTGACCAGGTGTCCCCATGGCTTGGTGCACTGGAATCCTTTTTTTAGTGGTCCCTCATCTTTCAAAAGGCTCACATTTCATCTTACAATTCGAGTAGTTGCTTACCTAGCAAGGGGCATCTCTTATGGCTAGGCAGGACTAGGATATCATGTATTTGAGGAGAATACAATATATAATGTAACCTCTTCTTATATTATGGCCCCTGTTGGATCCATGTTAGTTTTTTTAGTCACCCTTTCTCAAGGAGGATTGATCTTTGTATCCTTTCTTGTAGTGGTAGTTGTCCCCTCGTGGCTCTACCATCATTTTCCATTATGGTAGTTATCCTCGAATCTCTTACCTAGGTGCTTAGGCATCCTTGTCATCTTCTCCCATTCCTTTTTAATATTACATTCAGTCAGCCATCGAACCTGTGTGGTGCTTCCTTTTCTTTTGTCCTATGGGGGATCTGAGTACTAATAGAAGAGGTATATGACAATGGGGATATTGAAGAGCTCAAATTTGAGACCTATGTATATTAAGCTCTGATTGGAACTAACTTTTTTGAATGCAAATGATGAGGTAATTGCTATACTGAATAATGGAGGGCTTCTAAATTGTATTAGGAAATTCCATGGACATAATCTCCTACTTTCTATATGGGTGGAATTCTCATGGTTTGAGGGCTCATTTAGGGTGGGGAATATAGATTTTATTATTAATAAAGAGCTCATTGCTAAATTTACAAGTCTCCCTCTATATGGGCACTATCATAATAGATATGGACATTCCCTGCTAATGGAATTAGGCTATTTTTGGATGAAGAGGAATTCTTGCCGAAAGAGCATAATGGTTTTAGGGCTAAGGCCCTCCAGCCTCTATGGGATCGAGTAATCCTAGTTATTATGGACTATTTCATTTTGGATCCCTCACGAGAAGTTGTTAGGATTTTCCATGTAATGTTTCTCAATAAGTTGAGAAGAAAAATATGAATGAATGTCCCTATATTCCTATTCCAATCCTTGAAGAAATCAATGTCGAGCGTTAGGAATGGTAGGGGTCTGAACCTGTTGCACCAAGGCCTAGTCCTATTGATCATGGAATATGTTGCCCTAAAATAGGGATTGATATAGTAAAAATATTTAAGTTCATAGAGACCAACCCTTTGCTATCTTCATACTTACCATTGTCGAAGGATACATTTACCTCTTTTGTGGTTTTCAATTATTTGGAGTTCTTCCTGGGCCTTCTTATGTACTATTATAGCAATGTTAGGGAGCTCTCTATCTCCTCTAATGGTATGAGAGGAGGTAAGTTGTGTTGGATAAAAAAATTAGGATCCACCTTCCTAGTCTATGTCCATATTGAGAGCCCTACAAACTCATCCAAAGTATCTAATGGTATTAAGAATTTAGGGGGCCTCTTGGTGACATCAAAAGGGGTGACGGGAAGTCAGAAGAGATGATCTAGGAGATTATAAAAGAGAATAACTCTAAAGGAGGATTCAAATTTTAAGTTAGTCGACTCTACTCCAAAAGCCCTACCTGAGGTGACACAATAGACTTGGTCTAAAGGTGCGGTAGCTTTTAACTTGGATAGGGAGGAGTCACTTCACAATTTGTTGCAATCGATCAAAATTATTGATGACAAATAGAAGTCCATTCTGGTCACCCTCAATATTATTGTTGAATTCATGGAGGATGTGAATCCACTCTTGGGCTACCTTATGGAGTTCATTTCCTCGAGGATGACTGCTTTGGTTATTTCTAAAATATTTCCATGAGTCATCCTGGATTGAGGATTGGTTTTTGGTTGTCATTGGATTGTTATCTCAACATCTTATTTATGCCCTATCAGTAGGTTTTGTTCTATTTGGTTCAGCTAGTGATCCCTGTTAGGATTCCAATCCTTTTTTTGGTCTCCTATGGGATTGGTTTTATATAGTTGTGGGTTCCTCTCAAAATCCTCACTGCGTAATTAATAAAAATAAAAATGAACACCCAAATCCACTTCACTTCTAGTCTATGTGGCTCCAATATCCCATTTTTTCCCAAATGGTTATATTATGGGATATATGAATCAAAATTTGAAGGATCATGTATGTATAGGTTTTTTCAAAATATTAAAAAGTTAAAAGGGGCACTCAAAGATTTAGAATTCCAAATATTTTGGTAACATTTTTAAAGAAAAGAAAGAAATAGAATCCAAGCTCAAAAATTTACAAGAACAGAACAAATTAATGAAATGGATAAATATTCTTATATGAAATAGAATTAATTCATTTATTATTATCATAATACATTGAAAAAGGAGTCATATTGGTTCCAAAAATCTAAATAGAAATGGCTCAAGGGAGATAGAAATATTTTAACTCTAGACTCAAGAAATAATGGGGACAATGTGAAAGCTTGATCAAGAGGATATCTATAGAGGAGCTTCATGAAGTAATTTTATCTTTCCATCCCAACAAGGCACGTCAATGGATTTCCTACAATTTTCTTTGAAAACTTTTTGGGATTTATTGAAGAGTGATATGTTAGTTATGGTTGAAGAGCTTCCAAGAAAGGAAGCCTATAATAAGTGATATCAAAGATACTTTTATTATGTTGGTTCCCAAGAAAGGCAAGACAAAATATTTTGATAATTTTCATCTAATAAGCCTTTGTAATGTGATTTATAAGATCATTTAAAAAATTATGACAAAAAGGTTGAAGGAAATTCTAGTTTGTGTTATCTCAAATAAAGTTTTGTTCATGGTAAAGGAATTCTTGATAGTATAATTATTGCACAAGAGGTCATTCATTATCTTAATTCCATGAAAAACCCAGGTATACTTATGAAATTAGATATGAACAAACCATATAATAAGGGTTCTTAAAATTTTCTACATGCTATTCTTAGAAATTTTGGCTTTGATTATAGTTTGTGGGAATGGATTACATGTTGTTATAGCAATGCAAATTTTCTATTTTGATCAATGGTTCTACTGATTACTTCAAGTTATCTTATGAACTTCATCAAGGTGATCTACTATATCCTTATATGTTTATTATTCTTGTAGGAGCACTAGGAAGAGTTTTATTAAATAAAAAATCATTGGTATTCAAGTTGTAAAAAATGATCCCTCTAAATTTCATCTTCAATTTGTTGATGATACTATTCTTTGGCCTATCCCTTAATCAATGAGGTCAAGGAGTTTAATTCAACATTATCATGCTATGAGAAGGCTACTAAATAGTTTTTTAATTCTAAAAAATCCAAGATGTTTTTTATTAAGACTACCCTAATGTTGCAAGTATTAGGCATGAGCTTAAAAATATTGAGCTTTATGAAGCAAGGGGAGCTCAACTTCATGCTCGACTTCACTGGCTAAAAATTGGCGATAGGGTTTCAAAAGATTTTTTTCAAAAAATAAAGCCCTTGAGACAATCCATTCAATTCAATTCTATTCAGGATGCAGGGGTTCATTGGAATTCGCTTCCTAATATTATTAAAGTTTTTGTCAAGCATTAACAAAAAAATTTTGCTTCTTAGGAATTAAATCCTGAATGACATGTTGCAATTCAAGCTTGTTGTATAGTTGTTCTTGAGAATATTTTAGCTCTTCAAAAGGAAGCTTTTGAGCATCCTTTGTCATTGGATGATCTTGTTGAAGCCCTATCCAGGATGGCCAATGATAAAGCTCTAGGATTAGATGGATTTCCTTTTGAATTTTATAAGGAGTATTGGGACATGGTTCACCCAGATTTACTACATGTTTATCAAGAAGTAATGGTTGTTGGCTATTTAGGTTCTATAATTAATAAGGGTAGTATTAAATTCATCCCTAAGTAGGGGGATCCAAAAGTGCTCACCAACTAGAGGTCTGTTACTTTACTCAATTTGAGTTACAAAATTATTTCTAAGGCTTTGACCTTATGCCTTAGACCTCTATTGCCACTTATTATTCGTCCTGAGCAAACTGGGTTTGTGCAGAGCATATATATTCTAGATAATGTAATTGTTGTTTGGGAGGGCATGGAATGGGCTAGAGCCACTCAACAAAATACTCTTTTCATGAAGATTTATTTTGAGAAAGCCTATGATAGTATTGAATGGAATTTCATCCTTACCATACTTCAAGCTCTTGGTTTTGAGCCATATTTCTTGAGCTCGATTAGTATACTTTTTTTGGATGCTTCAGCTATGCTTACTTTGAATAATTGTCAATTTGAATCAATTGGATTGTTCAGATCTATTATAAAGGGTTGTCCTTTGGCTCCTTCTCTTTTAATATTGAAATTTGAAGCTTTTGGATACCTTCTTACTAACCAAGTGAGTCAAGATAATATTAGGGGTATTTCTTTACCTAGAGAATCTTCTCAACTTATAAATGGATATTTTGTAGATGATTATTTTTTGACTCTTAATGAGGATTAACACTCTATCAAACAAGCTCTAGATTATCTAGATATTTTTTGTAATGCATTAGGATCTAACATTCAATGGAGGAAGACATCATGTTATAGGCAATCCTCTTTGGACCTTCCAAGCTGGTTTGAAAGATTCCAGTGGCATTGGATCCAACCAGGGGAGATGTTTAAATTCCTTGGCATCCCATTTGCTTTCCAGAGTTCCCCTACTGTCTTGTGGAATTATATTTTACAAAAATTAGAGAAAAAAATTCTTTTGGATCACCAAAAAACTTACTCTAGCTGGTAAGTTTTAGGTGTGTTCCAAAATTATTGCTTCTACTCATGTGTACTATTCATCTTGTTGGGTCCCTTATCAAGCCTACTATAAAAATTTGGAAAAGCTTTTAAGGGATTTTCTTTGGGTTAACTCATCACATAAATGAGGTTTTCATAGAGTTTCTTTTGAAATATGTTGTCTTCCCAAAAAATCAGGAGGTATGGGATTGCATGATTGTCAAATATAAGGTTTTGTTTTATCTACTAAATGGATTCTTAGAACCTTAAGTGCTTTTGATGCTTAGAAAATTCTCATTTGGCACCACATCTCCACTGGTTTACCTCTTGGTAGGAATTCTTGGAAAGGTATGAATTTTTAATCCCTCCTAGTTGCTCCTATCCCAGTTAAAAATTCAAGGTTCTTTTATCATTAAGAGCATATGGAGGGCTTGGGAGAAAATTAAGCCCTGGTTGAGTTGGCTATGGGATGGGCATAGGAAATGTGCTTCTATTTCCACTTATAATGTTTGGTGGTCACCTTTTATTACTCTTCAAGGTTCTCCTCTTGCTTTCGTGCAATGGATTCATGCTCAGTGGTTCTTCAAGAAATGGATTTCAATAGTAGTAGATTTTTTTCAAGACATTCCAAGGATTGGATCCCATGGGATTATTTTAGAATATTTTTTGGTCTGTGTCTAGATGATAAGATTACCTATGACACTATTTTGGACTGTATCCCCTTTTCCCTTTGGCCCATGATCTGTAGATATTCTCAAAATCCTTGGTGGTCTGATTGGAGATGGTTTAAGAAAACCCCACTTCTTACTTACAAACATTAGTGCTTTGATTACTCCCAATATTCCTATGGTTCAAAGACTCAATGCCTGGTGGGATCTTCTTTCCACTCAAACTTGTTTGAGTCTAATATTTAAAATGGCTTAGGCAGGATATATTGAACCTAAACATGTTTTATTTTCTTGGAGCCTCTTATCCTATGGTCTTCCTCTTAGACAAAGATTAAAATACGTTGGAAAAGAGAATCCTTCCTATCATTTTTTTAGTGCTCCAAAGGACCCACTTCATATTTTTTGGCAATGCAAGAAAGATCAAATGTCCTAGGATTGGATTGAGACCTTATTTTAGCCTCATATGGCCAGTTCATTCACCTGGCATCATGTTTTTCTTGGCGACCCACTAGATTTTTCCTTGCCCTTGTTGGAAGTGTGGAACATTATTCACATCAGTGTGCTCTTTAATATTTGGAAAACTTGTAATAAAATTCTCTTTTCTCAACAGTATAGTTTAGATAAATTTTCAATTACTAATGAGTGCACAGTTTACTTTGATTTTTGGCTCCATATTTTAGTTCAAGTGGAGAAATTTCATATAGAGGTGGAGCATCTATGTGCTCTTATGTAGCATTGGGGTAATGTCCCATGTATGGTCATCCGAGTGCCTTCTATATAAACTTATCGATATTATCTCTAATGGTATTGATGGTTTTGGTACAAGTGATAATGTTGGCACACCTAGGGAGGATGGGTGGCTCTTTTCCATTCTTTCTAATATCAATTTTTAGCATATGGTGGGTTATGGACATTCACATTGTGAGCATACCTCCATGATTGACATGATTTAATGCATGCTATTTGGTATTGTGGTTGGTGATGGGTTTAATCATGTTTTTATTGTTTTGAGTAGCATTGCCTAACTCCACCTGAGTTAGTGTGACTACATATTGGGGTGTGTCTATCCACCTAAAGAACACAAGCTTATACTCATAGGGGGGTGAACATTATAAGACCACTTTTTACTTTTTCTTCCAATTCAATACTATGTCGTGTAAAGATAGTAGTATCAATAGTAGTAACCAAAGCAATGCACAGAAACCATATACAATAAATACACCACAATTTACGTGGTTCACCCAATGTGGGCTACTCTACGGAGAAAATTATTTACTAAAACTTTCTCAATCAATCTCTTTGGGAATCACTCCCAATTACAAATTTTATGGATCTATGTCCAAAGGATATGTCGATCCCCTAATCTCAAGTTCATGGATATCTTCCATAGGAGAACTCTTTCCCCTTATGATCTAGCTATGTGATCTTCTAGAATACTCTATCTCTCTACTACACTGACTGGTGGACCTCTCTCCACTTGAAGACTCCTCACTCAGATCTATCTTCAACTGTGCTAGATATTGGATCTCTATCCATTGAGACTCTATCCTTTGTACTCTATCACCTCCAAAGCTCTATCAATAGGCTCACTAAGAAACTACTCAATAGGCTCACACAGAACCTGCTTAACAAGCTCACACAGAACTTGTAAAATTCTAAATAACAAACTCACATAGAATTTGTCCAAATCTGCTCTAGCAAGCTCAACAAGAACTTGCCCAAATCTGCTCTAGCAAGCTCACCAAGAACTTTCCCAAATCTACTCTAGCAAGCTCACCAAGAACTTGCCCAAATTTTCTCTAGCAAATTTGTCTCAAAACTATCCTCAAATATATACCAAAGGCCTTCTCAAAGGCTCAATCAATCATGCTCAAGTAGTACTCAAAATTAACTCAACAATGAGTGGCAATCTCAACTCAAATTAACTTCATAGAAGCATAAAGAGAATTGTTAGAGACTCAATATGTTCTAATATCACTCTCAACCCAAATCAATATCAACTCAACTCAACTCAAATCAATCTCAACTCAACTCAAGTCAATCTCATAGAAGCATAAAGAGAATTTTTAGAGACTCAATATGTTCTAATCTCACTCTCAACTCAAATCAATATCAACTCAACTCAACTCAAATCAATCTCAACTCAACTCAATTCAATTTTATATAAGCACAGAGAGAATTGTTAGAGACTCAATATATTCTAATCTCACTCTCAACTCAAATCAACCTCAACTCAATTCAAGTTTTATAGAACCATAAAGAGAATTGTTAAAGACTCAATATGTTCTAACATCAATATCAACTCAACATAGAATGATGGAATAGTTTGTTTTATAGAACTTGAACAATCACTTCACACATCACTTGACTAGGCTCAATCAACTCAACTCAACCAATCATCACAAGGGACAACTCTCTCTCACACAATCCTATTCCAAGTATGTATCAACCAACTCAAATGTTTCCAACAATTCTCAACCACAAATCTCACATAACAATGATACTCATGTTCTTTTATAACTCAAGTTCTTTCACAACCAATGGGCTTCAAAAACTATGCTTATAAAACAAGGTTTAAACTCAACTCTCAAATCATAAAAACCTTGAAGCATTCAACCAACCACTTTTGAAAAGGAAACCACAAACAATCCTTTTCCCTCCAATGATATTTCAGAAATCAACCACCATAAAAAATCAATAGGAGAATGTGCCCATACCTTTTATGAAGATGAAAAAACCTCTTTGTAAATCTGCCACAATCACAAAATTATTTTTCCAATCTTCACAAGGGTTAGTAGATCACAAAATAATAAACATTACTCTACTTTTCAATAATAATCACCAAGGCCTTTAATTGCACACCTTCCTTATCTTTCCTAAAACCACTTGTACCATAAAATAAAATAAATCAAAACATTGCATAACCTTTTCACTCCCAAAACCACTTATACCATAAAATAAAATAAATTACAATATTGCATACCTTGTCACCTCATGAAAGAATTAATCGTATTGAAAAATAACAAGGCAAACTTCACTTTTGGAACCCCTTTGAAAAATCAGAAATATCTCTTTACACACATCTTATTTCTTCTTATAAATAATTTAGTCAAATAGCCCTCGAAATAATCTTTCCGATGATATATAATATGCCCACTTTCTGAAATAAATTGAAACCTTTACATATATATATATATATGCCAACCTCCATTAATTGCACATAGGTCGGCCCTCCATTAATTTAAACTTAAACTTTAAACTTTAATATCTTCATCACCGGAGGTCCTTTTTTGATAAAACAAAATTCCACCTTGGCTTTTAATAAAAGCCCTTTCCACATAAGCCTACCATGGTTTTAAATAAAACCTTTTATTTTACCTGCCTTGGTTTTCATAAAAACCCTGTATATATCCATGCTCTCAAAAATATCATAGATGATTATCTATGAAGTGCTTTTGCCACAAAAACTCAATGTGACATCAATGACAATATAAAATAACTTAAATTTCCAACAATCTCCCCCTTTGTCATTGATGGCAACACCTCTAATGCAAATCACTACAATGATTGCAAAATCCATCTTTGAGAATCAAAGTTGCTCCCCTTGACTCAATACTCTCTATGGAGGTTGCTCCCCCTAACTCAATGTCTGCTCCTCCTAACTCAATGCTCTCCACCTTATTCAAATATCTCCCCCTTTGACATAAATGGCAAAAGGGACACCTATGGGGCTAAAAGGTATGACTCTTAAGATTAGCCCCCTCACCTCTTTCTCTCTTGAGGTGATTAATTTTGGGGTGGTAGTACTTTTACTCCCATTTGTTCTCTCAACCGCTTAAACGCTTCTCTTGGTAATGGTTTTGTAAATATTTTTGCAATCTGATCCTTTGTAGGAACACATTCCAATCTTACTTTTTTCTCTGTAACATGTTCTCTTTAAAAAATATACTTTATTGGAATGTGCTTTGTTCTGGCATGTATTACTGGATTATTCGAGATACTTATAGCACTAGTATTATCACACATAATAGGAATGGGATGATCATGTTCTATGCTAAAATATTTAAGATTCTATTTCATCCATAATACCTGTGAACAACATGCTACTGCTGCAATATATTCTACCTCTATTGTGGAAAGTGATATTGATGGTTTTTTCTTACTTAGCCAAGAAACTAGGAAATCACCAAGAAATAATGGTCCTCCACTTGTACTTTTTCTATCATCAATATCTATTGCCCAATCTGCATCTATGTAGGCTGTAAGAGTAAACTTACTGCATCTAGGATACCATAGACCATACTCCATTGTTCCTTTTGAGATATCTGAGTATTATTTTCACTGTTGTCACATGTGTTTCTTTTGGAGCTGCTTGAAATCTTCCCGCTAAACCAACTATGTGTATTATATCTAGTCTTGTGGTTGTAACATATAACAGGCTACCAATCATAGATCTATATAGAGTTTGATTTGCATTATGAGATTCATCATATTTGCTCAATTTACACCCTGTGATAATTGGAGTACTAACTGGCTTACTATCTTCCATTTTGAATTTCTTCAACATCTCCTTTATATACTTTGTTTGTGAAAGAAATATCCCTTTTTCTAGTTGTGAAATCTGTAATCCAAGGAAAAAGGTTAATTCACCAAGCATAGACATTTCAAACTCATTAGTTATGATTCATGCAAACTCTTAACACATTTTATCATTGTTACCTCCAAAAATAATATCATCCGTGTACACTTCCACAATCATCAAATCATTTCCCTTATTTTTAATATACATATTGTTATCAACTATTCCCTTTCTGAAACCTTGCTCTCGAAGATATTTATCCAGTATTGAATACCATGCTCTAGGGGCTTGCTTTAAGCCATAGAGAGCATTTTTCAATTTACACACATAGTCTGGATTATCTACTTGATTAAATCCATCAGGTTGTTCAATGTAAACTTCTTCCAAATGACCATTCAAAAAAACTGATTTGACATCCATCTGATATACTTTAAAATTCTTGTAGCTTGAAAGTGCCAAAAACATCCGTATAGCTTCCAATATTGCAACTGGTACAAATGTCTCATCAAAATCAATTCATTCTACTTATGCATATCATTTACACACCAATATTTCCTTGCTTCTGATGACTTGACCATCTCCATTTATCTTGTTCCTGTAGACCCATTTAGTACCAATTACATTTTTTACTTTTGGTCTTGGAACTAATTCCCAAGTATTACTTTTTCAATCTGATCTAGTTCTTCCTTCATTACCTTAATCAAACATTCATCATTTTTTGCCTCTCTGAAATCCTTTGGTTCTATATTGGATAATAGTGAAATATCTACTTGTTCTATTGAGCCTATGATTCATCTTCTTGTCTGTCTTACCTCAGGATTGCCAATGATCAAGTCCTATGGATGATTTTTCTGAATATATCTTGATGTAGTTTTGGAAGGTATATTCTCCAAGTCTTCTTCATCTGAATCTTCACCCATTTCTTCCTAACAACTTTCTTCCTCTTCAGGAATATCTTCCTGAGGTGGATCATTTATTCATGTTCTTTCATCAACTCTGACATTTATTCTTTCCACCATGTTATGTGTTCTTTTATTGTAGCATTTGTAGGCCTTACTTTTTGTAGAGTATCCAAGAAAAATACCTTCATCACATCTAGGATCAAATTTTCCCAAGTCCTTATCTTCTCTTTTGATGTAACACTTACTTCAAAAAATTCTAAAGTAGTTTACCGTGGGAGGTCTTCCTTTCCAAAACTCATATGGAGTCTTATGTTGCTTTGTTCTAACTTGAGCTCTATTCATAACATAGACTTTTGTACTGATTGCTTCCTTCCAAAATCTAGCTAAATTTTTTTATTCATTTAGCATTGCTCTGGCCATATTCTCAAGAGTTCTATTATTTCTTTCTACTACTCCATGTTGTTGAGGAGTCCTGGCTACTGAATATTCTTTTCTGATTCCATGTTCTACACAAAACTCAATGAATTATGTAGAGATAAATTCCCCTCCTCTATCCAATCGTAAACACTTGATCTTCTTTCCTGTTTCATTTTCTACCATTCTTTTGAATACTTTGAAATGCTCAAATGCCTTTTATTTTTCTTTCAAAAAAACAACCCAAGTCATTCTAGAATAATCATCTATGAACAACATGAAGTAACTTTCACCTTGTAGAATTTTAGTTCTCATGGGCCCACATAAATCAATGTGAATCAATTCTAATACCTTGGAAGAGGAATATTCTTTTGCCTTGAAGCTTGATCTTGTCTACTTTCCATACTAACACTGTGCACAAATTGTATTTGAAGGTCTTTTTATCTTTGGCAGATCTCTGACAATTTATTTATTGCTTATCCTTAATATGTTATTAAAATTCAAGTGACAGAACCTTTTATGCCATAGCCAACTCTCTTCTTCTTGAGATAAAATATTTTTTTCCCTTTTTATTGCACTAAACATGTAGAGATTGTTATTTGTTCTTTCTACGATTACAACAAGCTTTCCTGATTTTGTTTCCCTAATTTTGCATCTTGTAGAGGAAAAAGTAACTGTGTAACCTCGATCACAAAGTTGACTTACACTTAGTAGGTTGTGTTTTATACCCTCAACATAGAGTACACCTTGTGTAGTTGTCTTTCCATCATCCAAACTTAAATTTCCTCTCCCTTTAATTTTAGATGAAAAATTATCACCCAATCTTATAGATCCATTGTTGTTCCATTTTAAGGAAATGAACTTATTCTTATACCCAGTCATATGACTAGAGCACCCAATGTCAATATACCATTTTTCCATCTTGTAACCTAGTAGAATATACCCTCAAGCTATTAGTCTTTTTGAAGGAATTCGCTCTAATACCAATTGAAGAACACAAGCTTATACTAAGAGGGGGTGAACAATATAAGACCATTTTTTACTTTTTCTTCCAATTAAATATTATGTTGTGTAAAGATAACAATATCAATAACAGTATTTAAAGCAATGCACAGAAACCATACACAATAGTCACACCATAATTTATGTGGTTCACCTAATATGGGCTACTCCACATAGAAAATATTTTACTAAAACTTTCTCAATAAATATCTTTGGGAATCATTCCCAATTACAAATTTTATGGATCTCTATCCAAAGGATATGTTTATCCCCTAATCTCAAGTTTGTGGATATCTTCCATAGGAGAACTCTTTCCCCTCTTGCTCTGGCTATGTGCTCTTCTATAAGACTTTGTCTCTCTACTACACTAACCGGTGGACCTTTCTCCACTTGAATACTCCTCACTCAGATCTATCTTCAACTATGTTTGCTGCTGGATATCTATCCACTGAGACTCTATCCTCTATACTTTGTCACCTCCAGAGCTTTGTCAATAGGCTCACTAATAACCTGCTCAATAGGCTCACACAAAACCTGCTTAACAAGCTCACATAGAACTTGTCAAATGTTGAATAACAAGCTCACATAGAACTTGTCCAAATCTGCTCTAGCAAGCTCACCAAGAACTTGCCCAAATCTGCTCTAGCAAGCTCACCAAGAACTTGCCTAAATTTGCTCTAGCAAATCTATCTCAACACTATCCTCAAATCTATCCCAAAGGCCTTCTCAAAGGCTCAATCAATCATGCTCAAGTAGTACTCAAAATGAACTCAACAATGAGTGGCAATATCAACTCAAATTAACTTCATAGAAGCATAAAGAGAATTGTTAGAGACTCAATATGTTCTAATCTCACTCTCAACCCAAATCAATCTCAACTCAACTCAAATTAAATCAATATCAACTCAACTCAAGTCAATCTCATAGAAGCATAAAGATAATTGTTAGAGATTCAATATGTTCTAATATCACTCTCAACTCAAATCAATCTCAACTCAACTCAACTCAAATCAATCTCAACTCAACTCAAGTCAATCTCATAGAAGCATAAAGATAATTTTTAGAGACTCAATATGTTCTAATCTCACTCTCAACTCAATTCAAGTCTTATAGAACCATACAGAGAATTTTTAGAGACTCAATATGTTCTAACCTCAATCTCAACTCAACATAGAATGATGGAATAGTTTGTTTTATAGAACTTGAACAATCACTTCACACATCACTTGACTAGGCTCAATCAACTCAACTCAACCAATCATCACAAGGGACAACTCTCTCTCACACAATCCTAGTCCAAGTATGTATCAACCAACTCAAATGTTTCCAAAAATACTCAACCACAAATATCACATAACAATGATACTCATGTTATTTTTGTTGAGCAAGGTGCAACGATAGTAATGTCATTGTTGTCAACACACTTATATGGATAGGTTGATGCAGTGGACAGTTGTTCAAAGGTTTTTCAGAGTATGTATAGTGAGTTTCAATGCTTATGAGGATGTTTTTGATGTTGGGGTGAAGTTGTTATAGGTTGTTCGTGCAAATTTGCAAAGTTGAAAAAATCATCAAGAAATTGTCAAAAAATTACAAAAGTCATCATGAGCGCATTTGGACAGGATGGATCAGTTTATAACATGCCAACATATCAATAAATAGTCCATAACAGTTTTTTAGGTGTCAAAACATAGTTTGGATTGATCAGTGACATTTTTGATATCTTGGCGGATGATTTGGCAAGTGGTTGTATAGGTCGAAAAAGAGCAATTTTGTCAGAAGCACTGCAAGTAAACCAAGAATAATTTTATAGCAAAATTCATACTAGAGGTGTTCATTATCTTCAAGAATGTGTGTTCCAAATTTTTACCAAAACAGAGAAACGAGGTGAATATTACAAGCATTACAAGACTCACAAAAATACTCTTTTTGGAAAAAGTGTGTCAGTAGTAGTTTTCATGGAGGTGGTACAGGTGAACCGTAAGGATTTATGTAGTGATATTTGTACTGGGTGTATTTAGCATTACAAATATTCTACTTTTAAAATTTTAAAGAAAACGGAGTTACGAGGTGAGATTTATGATTGTTGCAAAAATGGTATAGGTCAATTTTATGTCAATTTGTCCCACTTGTGCAAAATCCTTCAGTTGGCCATTTCGACCTTGCAGAGTTGCCAGAGTTTTGGTTTCAATTTTGTTACACCTTCAAGGCATCTAATAGAGAATCCTTTATTTTTGGGTGGTGTCACATGGCTCCGAAGTAAGAGAACGAGTAAGGTGTCAATTCTTTGCATGTGACGAGTTTGACAAAATGCCTCCTCAAAATAAAAAAAGGAAGTTATATTGTTTTAAGAAGCTTCATTAAAGAAAATATTTTTAAAATTGAAAAAGGAAAAAAAGAATGCAAGTGTGTGCTTTTTAAGTGACAAGGGATTTTATTGAAAAGTTGAGACTTTATTTTGTGAAGAGAGAAGAGTGTGTGGAGAAAAATAAAGAGTGAAAATCCGTGATTTTTGGAGAGAGGTGAAAAACATCACTTCAGTATTTTGGACATAACTTTCTCATATGATATCTATTTTGGCTTAAATTTTTAGAAGAGTTCTTATACAAAGTGCTACACAATACCCAGAAAGCGTTTAGCAATTGGCAGAACAAGCTAAGAGATCAATTAGTTTGTTTTTTAGAATAGAAGATTCAAATTCTGAGTAATGCAGAGAGAGGGATGTTATACTGGGTGAAATAGAAAGTTTTAGATTTTGAGCTTATAGACCATAGAGGGTTCTAGTTTCAATGAATACATTCATATATGTCATTTTATTATCAATATCAAAATCAAGTGGGTGCTTGGTAGAGGGGTTGGTGCTCCTTTCTATTGGTGCAGATAAATCAGGGGTTGGTGCTCCTTCCAGTGGGTGCTAGTAAATTGATTGTAAAGTTGGTGCTTTGCAAAGGCTGGATTTGGATGAGAGTCTAAACAGTTATTTTTGGGTATGTAGCCAAATCGGTGAACCTCAGTACATCTTGTGTTGTGTGATGTTCTCTTGTTATACTTGCTTTATTTGGTTTTATGTTTTCATTGTTTTGGCTTTGAGTGTTGAATATTTAAGTTTTAAAAAGCTACACTGATTCACCCCCCCTCTTAGTGTCATTGTGTAACTAACAATTGGTATCAGAGTGAGGTTCATGAACAGGCTTAACTGGATAGGGTGATCTTGGAAGTAACACAATGGCAGGTGGTGAAGGCTTCTCATCAAACAAAGCACCATTGTTTGATGGAACTAATTATGTATTTTGGAGACTCAAGATGCAGAAATATATTTGTGCTTTGGGATACAACATTTGGGATTCATTAGATAGTGGATACACAATACCCACCACTTCTCCAACCGATGCTATCGGTAAGAAACTATTTGAGAATGAATTAAAAGCAAAGAATGCTATCATGTGTGGATTAGTGGACAGCGAACTGGTAGAGATTATGGGTTGTAAAACGGTAAAAAAAATATAGGACAAACTAAAGAGCATTCATTAAGGAGATGTTAAGATCAAGGAGGCCAAGTTACAAACACATCGAGCTCAATTCGAAATATTAAATATGAATGACGATGAGAATATAAAGGCATAAATGCTGAGAGTTAATGAAGTTGTTAATGTGATTAGAGGACTCGGTGAGGAAATCAAATATTCTGTCATCATGAAAAAGGTATTAAGATCCCTTCCCCAGAGATTTGATTCTAAAGTTTTAGCTATAGAAGAATATAAAGATATAAATTCTTTTAGTATGGATGAGATGCATGGTTAATTGACTACATATGAGAAGAGAATAGCAAAATCTAAACCCACAGATAGAGAAGCTACTTTTAAAGCCCATAAAAATATGAAAGCAAAACAATAATCCGAGGAAGAAGAGACATCATATGAAATGGAAGCAAACTTTGTTCAAAAAATAAAAAGGGGAAAATGAAAATACAGAGGAAAGTTATCATTTAAATGTTTCAAATGTGGAGGCATTGGACATTTTGCAGCTAAATATCCACTTAATGAGAAGAACATAAGTGATGAAGGATCGCACAAAGAAAGAAGTGACTAGAAGAAAAAAAATAAATTTTAGAAAAGGCAACTTCAAGAAGAAAAGTTTCATCTCCAAGAATGTCAGTTCATCAGAAGATAGCTCTAGTGAGGATTCTGAAAAGGAAATGGGTGAAGCTCTTTTCATGGCACTCAAAGAAGAAAAACAAGAAAAATAACAGGAATGTGATGAAGAAGAAATCAATGCATAAGTGAATTTGGAAGAGGAACTAATTGCAGCTCTAGATGAATTGAAGATAGAAAGAAAAAATAATAAGAAAATTTTAAGAAAGCTTGAGGATGCAAATGAAATAATAACAAATTTGAAAGTACATATAGAAGAATCCAAGAAAATAGCCAAATATCTTGAAGTGCAAATAACCATGAAAATAGATTATTGCAACAAGCTAGAAGAAGAGATTGTTGGGTTAAGAATGCAGCTAGAAGAGATGAATCAGAAAATTAGTTGTTATCACAAACATGAAGAAAGTTCTATGAAGCTGGATAAGATCATAAATAACAAAAAGAATACAAGCATAAAATTTGGTTTAGGTTTTGATGAAGGAGAATCATAAAATGGATCAAAGGCCATAAATGAAGAATCCACAAATAATGAAGAGAAGAAATAGGTTGATCAAGCAAAAACAAATCATGCAAAGGAAAGCAATAATGCAAGGCACGAAAGGAGAATTGACAATGATGGCTTCACCAATGTCACACATCAAATAAGAAGAATATTTATGGCTCCTACGACAACATGGCAAAGACCACCACCCAAGTTCAATCATCTCTTTTTTGGTTACTATTTTAAATGCAATGGTTATGGACATAAGATCTCAGATTGCAAGTATAATGTAGGACCAAGGAATTTTACCAATAGAAATGATTTTTCACCTTTGATGGATTATGAAGTAGAACGTTATAACTGTCATAATTTTGGGCATACTGCAAGAAATTGTTGAAGTACATTTGCATCAAATCAATTTCAGGGAAGAAAATTTCAGTCAAATGGAATAAGACAAAATAGAAAATTTCTCGAAAAACATGCACAAGCTACTGAAAAAAAAAAAGCCAAAACAAGAGCCCAAAATAATAATCAAACTTGAGTGGAAAGAAAAAGAGTGACCTAAGGAAGAAAAGGAATCCTTGATCGTACAGATGAAATTTAAAGTATAGAATAAATCTGCACCATGGATACTTGATAGTGGATGCTCTAGTCATATGACAGGTGACAAACAAAAATTTGAGAAGTTGCAGCAATATGAAGGTGGTTCAGTAAAGTTTAGAAAAAATGATGGAGCTAAGATAGTTGGCAAAGGTTTAGTTAATATTAGTGACCAGGTCAAAAGAAGTATTTTTTTGTGGTTGGTCTGAAGCATAACTTGTTGAGCGTAAGTCAAATTTGTGATAGAGGTCATGAAGTGATATTTAAGAAGCAAGGTTGTGAAGTCAGAAAGGTAAACAATGGAAAGTTGATAGCAACTAGATCAAGGATTTCTTGCAACCTATACACTCTCTCAGAGACTTCAGAAGGAGCTTGCTTGATTGGATAGGAAGAAGAGAATTGGTTGTGGCATAAGAGGCTCGGTCATATCAGTTTTGACAATCTAGTAAAAATCAGCTCAAAGAAAGCAGTGAGAGATATTCCCACCATTGGCAAACCATCAAATAGCATTTGTGCTTCATGTCAAAAGGTGAAACAAACTAGAGTCTCATTTAAAACAAAAGAGTACTACACAAGCAAACCTTTGGAACTAGTACATACTGATTTATGTGGACCCATGATAACGCAAAGCATAAATGGTGACAAATATTTCATGTTGTGTATAGATGACTATTCCAGGATGACATGGGTACTATTTTTGAAGCATAAATCAGAAGCTTTTGAGATGTTTAAGGTTTTCAAAAACCAAGTTGAGAATAAAATAGGAAAAAGGATTAAATTTTTAAGGTCATACAGAGGAGGAGAGTTCATTTCAAAGTATTTCATAGAGTATTGTGAAAAATATGTCATTAGGAGACAATTTTTAGCAGCCAAGACACCTCAGCAGAATGGTGTGGTAGAAATAAAGAACATGATAGTGCAGGAAATGGCACAGACCATATTGACTAAGAGCAAATTAGCAGAAAATTTTTTGAAAGAGGTAGTCCATACTACGGTATACATCTAAAATAGGTGCATGTTGAGGATGAATGAAAGCAAAACTCCTTATGAGTTGTGGTTCGGTTAAAAGGCAAAAATAAGATACTTTAAAGTTTTGGCAGCAAGTGTTACATCAAAAGAACTGAAGAAAAACTTGGTATGTTTGAAGATAGAGTAGATGAAGGTATTTTTCTTGGCTATTCATCAAAAAGCAAAACTTACAAATGCTACAACAAGAGGCTAAGGAAAATTTTGGATAGTGATGATGTTAAATTTGATGAAGGAAGGGAACAAGTAATTATCTATGAAGAGAACTACCCAATTTATGAAGAGGTCATTGAAGGCGATAAGGAAAAAGAAACAAAAAAGAAACCAAAAAATGACTCAAAGGATTCAAACAGTGATTCAAAAGTGGAAGAAAACAATAAATTCAAAATAGGCAACTGGAAGAAAGATCATCCTAGAGAGCAAATAATTAGAGACCCCATAGTTGGTGTTTATACAAGAAGAAGTTTAGTAAGTAACTACTCTTTATTATCCAGCATTGAGCCCAAAAATGTTGTTGACGCAAGTAAATATGAAAGTTGGGTAAAGACAATAAATGAAGAATGAGATCAGATCGATAAAAACAAGACTTGGGAGTTAGTACCAAGACCAGCAAATAAAAATGTAATCGGTACTAAATGGGTCTTTCGAAACAAATTGAATGAAGACGGACAGGTAGTCAGGAACAAAGCAATATTGGTATGCAAAGGCTATGCACAAGTTGAAGGTATTGAATTTTAGGAAACCTTTGCACATGTGGCCAGACTAGAGGCAATTATAATGTTTCTAGCTTTAGCAGTTTACAAGAATGTCAAAGTTTATCAAATGGATGTGAAATCAGCATTTTTGAATAGGAAACTTGAAGAAGAGGTTTATATTGAGCAGCCAGATGGTTTCCAGCTTATTGATGATCCCAAATTGGTTTGCAAGTTGAATAAAGAATTATATGGCTTAAAATAGGCACCCTGAGCATGGTATGCAAGGCTAGACAATTATCTTACTTAGAAAGGGTTCAAGAAAGGTATGGTGGATAGTAATTTGTATGTCAAAACAAAAAATTGTCATCATATTGTTCTTGTTGTATACGTAGATGATATCATATTTGGCAAAAACAAAGATGAGTTGTGTAAATATTTAGCAAATAAGATGCAGAAAGAATTTGAAATGTCAATGATTGGTGAACTTTCGTATTTCATCGGATTGCAAGTTAATCAAAAGGAGAAGGGCATATTTATTTCTCAAATTAAATATTTGAAAAAGACGCTAAAAAAGTTCACAATGGAGGATTGTAAGCTAGTTAGCACTCCCATGATGACAGGTTGCAAGTTGAGCAAGGGTGACAAATCTCCACATGTTGATCAAACTATGTATAGATCTATGATTGGGAGCTTACTGTACTTGATAGCTACCAGACTCGGATATTTTGTAGGCAGTATGCATGGTAGCATGATTTCAGGCTAGTCCCAAGGAGACTCATGTGACAACAGTGAATAGGATTATTCAATACCTCAAGGGTACTATGGAGTATGGGTTATGGTATTCGAAATGTAAGGAATTCACCCTTATTGCGTATTCAGATGCATATTGGGCAGGATGTGTAGATGACAGGAAGAGTACCAGTGGAGGTGTATTCTATCTTGGATACAGGTTGGTCACGTGGCACAGTAAGAAATAGGAGTCAGTCTACTTATCCACAGTAGAGGCAGAATACATTGCAGTGACAACATGTTGTACGTAGGTGTTATGGATGAAACAAACTCTAAAGGATATTGACATTAATTTTAGTGAGTTTATTTCAGTTAAGTGCGATAACACTAGTGCCATTAACATATCAAAGAATCTAGTTATGCATTCTTGCACAAAACGTATTGCTATCTAGTATCATTTTTTGAAGGAGAAAGTTGCGAAAGGTGAGGTTAAGTTGGATTTTGTTCCAACAACAAAGAAAGTAGTGGATATCTTCACCAAACCATTGCCCAAGGAAGTATTTGAGTACCTTCACAAGAAATTGGGAGTGGTCACACTTCCCAAGAATTGACTAGCTATTGGGGCCACATTCTCAGGGGGAGCATTTGTGTATTTGTTTATCTTTTTGCTCATGTTTGTAATTTTTTCTAAGTGTAATAATTTTTACCTGAGAATGTTGTGCATGGACTCAGGGGACATTTTCAGTAGCCCTTTGGTCTTGTTTTCAAATGGGGAGAAGAGTTACATAAAATTGTGTGTGTGTTGCCAACAATTCCAAAGGGGGAGATTGTTGAGCAAGGTGTAGCGACAGTATTGTCATTGTTGTCAACACACTTAGATGGATAGGTTGATGTAGTGTACATTTTTTTAGAGGTTGTTCATAGTATGTATAGTGATGTTCAATGCTTATGAGAATGTTTTTTATGTTCAGGTGAAGTTGTTACAGGTTGTTCGTGCAAATTTACAAAAGTTGAAAAAAATTGTCAGGAAGTTGTCAAAAATTTGCAAAAGTCATCACGGGTGCAGTCGAACAGGATGGATCAGTTTGGAACATGCCATCATATCAGTAAATAGTCTAGAACAATGTTGGAGGTGTCATCACAGTGTTTTTATTGATCGATGACATTTTCGGTATCTTGGTGGATGATTTGGCAAGTGGTTGTATAGGCCTAAAAAGGGTAGTTTTGTCAGAAGCACTATGAGCAAACCGAGAAGAATTTGATATCAAAATTTGAAATTGTGGTGTTTGTTATATTCAAGAACATGTGTTCCAAATTTCCACTAAAATTGAGAAACGAGGCGAATGTTACAAGCATTACAATACTGTCACAAAAATGCTCTTTTTGGAAAAAGTGTGTTAGTAGCAGTTTTCATGGAGGTGGTACAGGTGAACCGTAAGGAGTTATACAGTGAGATTCATATTTAATGTATTCAGCATTTTAGAGATTCTACATTTCAAATTTTAGAGAAAAAAAGTTACAAGGTCAGAGTTATGATTGTTGCAAAAATGGTACAGGTCACTTTTATGTCAATTTGTTCCACTTGTGCAAAATCCTTCAGTTGGCCGTTTTGACCTTGCAGAGTCACCAAAGTTTCAGTTTTAGTGTTGTTACACCTTAAAGGCATCAAATAGAGCATATTTTTTTTTTGGTTTGTGGTGTCACGTGGCTCCAAAGTAAGAGAACGAGTAAGGTGTCAATTCTTTGCATGGGACGTGTTTGACAAAATGCATTCTCAAAATAAAAAAAGGAAGTTATATTGTTTTAAGAAGCTTCATTAAAGAAAATATTTTTAAAATTGAAAATGAAAAAAAAAAGAATTCAATTGTGTGCTTTTTAAGTTACGAGATTTTATTGAAAAGTGGGGACTTTATTTTGTGAAGAGAGAAGAGTGTGTGGAAAAAAATAAAGAGTGAAAATCCGTGATTTTTGGAGAGAGGTGAAAAATGTCACTTCAGTATTTTGGGCATAACTTTCTCATATGATATCCATTTTGGCTAAAATTTTGAGAGAATTTTGCAGATAAAGTGTTGCACAATACCCAGAAAGAATTTAGCAATTGGAAGAACGAGCTAATAGAACAATCAGTGTTTTTTGAGAAGAGAATATTCATATTCCGAGTAATGCAGAGAGAGGGATGTTATACTGGGTGAAATATAAAGTTTTATATTTTGAGCTTATATATCATAGAGGGTTCTGGTTTTAGTGAAGACATTCATATATTTCATTTTATTATCAATATCAAAATCAAGTGGGTGCTTGGTAGAGGGGTTGGTGCTCCTTTATGTTGGTGAAGATAAATCAGGGGTTGGTGCTCCTTTCTGTTGGTGTAGATAAATCAGGGGTTGGTGCTTCTTCCAGTGGGTGCTGGTAAATTGATTGTAAATTTGGTGCTTTGCAAAGTATGGATTTAGATGGGAGTCTAAACAGTCATTTTCAGGGATGTAGCCAAATCGGTGAACCTCGGTACATCTTGTGTTGTGTGATGTTCTTTTTTTATACTTGTTTTATTTGGTTTTATGTTTTCATTTTTTTGTCTTTGAGTGTTGAATATTTAAGTTTTAAAGAGCTACATTGATTCACCCCCCCTCTCAGTGTCATTGTGAGACTAAAACTTTTCTAACTCAAGTTATTTCACAACAACTGGGCTTCAACAACTATGCTCTTAAAACAATGTTTAAACTCAACTCTCAAATCAGAAAAACCTTGAAGCATTCAACCAACCACTTTTGAAAAGGAAACCACAAACAATCCTTTTCCCTCCAATGATATTTCAGAAATCAACCACCATAAACAATCAATAGGAGAATGTGCCCATACCTTTTATGAAGATGAAAAAACCTCTTTGTAAATCTGCCACAATCACAAAATTATTTTGCCAATATTCACAAGGTTTAGTAGATCACAAAATAATCAACATTACTCCACTTTTTAATAATCATCACTAAGGCCTTTAATTGCACACCTTTCTTATCTCTCCTAAAACCACTTGTACCATAAAATAAAATAAATCAAAACATTGCATAACCTTTTCACTCCCAAAACCACTTATACCATAAAATAAAATAAATCAAAACATTGCATAACCTTTTCACTCCCAAAACCAATTATACCATAAAATAAAATAAATCACAATATTGCATACCTTGTCACCTCCTGAAATAATTAATCCTCTTGAAAAAGAAAAAGGTAAACTTCACTTTTGGAACCCCTTTGCAAAATCAGAAATATATCTTTACACACACCTTATTTATCCTTCTAAATAAGTTATTCAAATAGCCCTCGAAATAAGCTTTTCGACGATATATAATATTCCCACTTTCCAAAATAAATTGAAACCTTTACATATATATGTATATATGCCAACCTCCATTAATTGCACATAGTTCAGCCCTCCATTAATTTAAACTTAAACTTTAAACTTTAATATCTTCATCACCGGAGGTCCTTTTCCGATGAAACAAAATTCCACCTTGGCTTTTAATAAAAGCCCTTTCCACATAAGCCTACCATGGTTTTAAATAAAACCTTTTATTTTGCCTACCTTGGTTTTCATAAAAACCCTATATATATCCATGCTCTCAAAAATATCATAGATGATTATCTATGAAGTGCTTTTGCCACCAAAACTCAATGTGACATCAATGATCCATGTGACATCAATGACAACATAAAATAACTTAAATTTCCAACACCACCTATTTTTTTGGTTGTAAAGACTTGTATTTTTAAATTAATTAAAAATTAGGCCTTTACATTCAAAAAAAATTAATACTACCCTAGATTTACAACAAATTATTGTGAATATTATAGGGTTTAAAATTGAACAGTTTTCATCAACCTACTTGGGTATTCCTTTATCTCATAGAAGAAATAAAAATAATATTTAGATCTGTATTTTGGATATAATGGAAGCTTGTTTGGAAGTTTGGAAAGGTAAGTTATTAACCATGAAATAAATCTACAACTCATAAAGACTACATCGCAACCCATCCCTAATTATATGATGTCACTTTCAAGAATATGACAAACAAATTGAAGGGAATTCTAGGTTGTGTTATTTCATATCATTTCAAAAATTTTGAAAATTACTTTGAAGGGCATTCTACGTTGTGTTATCTCATATGAACAATATGGTTTTGTTCATGGTAAATGAATTCTTGATGGTATAATTATTGCACAAGAGGTCAAGCATTCTCGTCATTCCATGAAAAAATAAGGTATGCTTATGGAATTAGATATGAAGAAAACATATGATAGGGTTTATTGGAATTTTCTACATGTCATTCTCAAAAGGTTTGGATTTGATTGTAGTTGGTGTGAATGGATTAAATGTTGTTATAGCATTATAAAATTTTCTATTTTGATCAACGATTCTCCTACTAGTTACTTCAAATCATCTTGTGGACTTCATGAAGGTGATCCACCATCTCTTTATCTATTTATTATTCTTGTATAAGCATTATGGAAAACTCTCTCAAAGGCAATAATGGAAGGAAAAATCAAAGTTATTCAAGTTGAAAAAATGGTTTCTCTAAATCTCATATTTAATTTGTTGATGATACTTTTCTTTTGGACCATCCCTTAGTCAAATAGGTCAAGGAGTTTAAATAAATATTATCATGCTATGATAAGAATACTAGATAGTTGGTTAATATTGCAAAATCCAATATTGTTCACTAATACTACCCTATATTTACAATAAATTATTGTGAATATTATGGGGTTTAAAATTGAATAATTTTCACCAACCCGCTTGGGTCTCCTTTATATCATAATATAAATTAAAAGTATCTTTAGATGTCTTTTTTGGATAGAATGAAATCTTGTTTGGCAAGTTAGAAAGGTAAGATCTTAACCATGGAAAGAAGGATGCAATTCATAAAGACTACACTTCAATCTATCCCTATTTATATGATGTCACTTTCAAGATTCCAGTAGGTATAACATCATAAATTGATAAATCAAAGAGACTTTCTATGGAAATGTTGTGAGGAATATTTTAGGTTTCTTTTTTGTAAGTGGGATAGTGTTTGGAAAGGAAAGCATATTGGAGAAGCAAGATTGTAGAATTGTAGACTTATAAATATGGCATTAGGGATAAATATTGGGTGGAGATTCCGAGATCAAGGAAAGAATTGAGAAAAAATATTACTTCAAAACTATATAGGTACTCTTCATGTAATAAAATTATTTAGGAAAAGAACCCTACCCAAAGGATCATCAACATGGACTTTCATATCATATAGTTTTTAATTGATAATTAAACATATTATATGGTCAATCAATGAGGAGAGTTATGCAATTTTTTATCTAACGCTTGGTTGAAGTTATATCCTCTTATCTTTGACTCAAAATGGTAACCATATGCTCAAGCATACCTAGCATGTAAAGCTCCAAAGAAAAATACTATATTAATATGAGAAAAAAATCTAGATCATGGATATTTTTTAGTAACCTGGTTGAAGGTGAGAAACTCAAAGAAATTGCAAATGAACTTCAAAATATTCTTTGAGAGTTTTATTTGTTTAGCAAAGGATAGTGGATACTCGGTCAATTTGGGATATGAGAATTTAGAGCAATCAAAATTTCCTTCTCCCAAATATTTTTCTTGGAAGAATATTTGGTCATTAGAGGATCTCCCTAAGACCTCAACATTCCTTTTGTTATTAGATCAAAGTAATATCCTTATAGGAGAGAATTTGCAAAGAAGAGAATATTATGGATATTTTAGATGTGCCTTGTGTGAGAATGATTTAGAAACATCAAATAATTTACCTCTTAATTGCCCCTATGCTCACACCATTTGGGCTTAATTTTTTAAAAATATGAAATTATATTGGGTAGTTCCATAAACATTGAAAGGGTTGATGAAATGTTGGATTAATTATTTCAAAACCAAAGCATTATGTATTATTTTTTTATTACTATTATACTATATGAATCGGTAATGCATTACAATTTTCTACTCCTCTTCATGGGTTTGAATCTTGCTCCTTTTTTCCACTATAATCTCTAGTTGCATCACGTATACATTTTATGTAGCTGGCTACACTGACGTGACACACACAACAATAATAAGGGGCTCGATGAATTGGAACTCTGGTCTCTGTGCTCCTATAGAAGCATTTTGACCATTGAACCAAGACCTCGAACCCAAATCATTATGTATTCTATGGAGTATTGGACTTGCCATTATTTGTTGAAATTTATGGCTTGAAAGGAATAATAGAAATTTTTAAAATAAATCTCAAAATCATGTCCAAATTTGGAACCGTAATATTACCTCTCTTGTAGAATATCTACAAATATGGTGCTCATCATGGGAAGTCTCAAGTGTAGAAAAAGAGGTGCTAAAAACTTGGTTACAATATTTGAACATACATGGAAGAGTCATATGTGACAATGGAATTAAAACAAAGGATCTACTTTAATATAGGATAAAGTAGAAATGTTTAAAATTTGGGTTTATCAAAATTAATTTTGATGGTGCTCTAAAAGGAAATCCAGGAAAAGCTGGTGGAGGTGGTGTTTTTAGAAATAGTGAAGGTAAAATTCTCCTCACTTAGTCAGAATCATATGAAACTTCAACTAACAACTATGCAAATGCTAGTACACTTCTTACAGGGATAAAAATTACAACAAAAAATGATGGAAATATATTTCAATTGAGGACTCAGAAATTATCATTAATGCTATTAACAAAAATGGATGTCAATATTGGATAAAAAATAATATTACTGGTGATGTTCATCAATTATTACTAGAGGTAATCTTTTGGAAGTGTGGGCATATTTATAGAGGAGGAATTAGGGTAGCGAATAATTTAGCTGGGCGTGGTGTTGATATTTATCTTGGTGAAATTCAAATTTTAAAAGATAATTGGCCAATTGCAATTTTATCAAATAATCAAAATGATGTCAAGGAAATGATTGTGGAAACATAACACTATGAGGAAGTTGAAGAATATATTTAATATAAAAAGATGATTTTTTTTTTATAAAAGACATGTTGGATATAGTTTAATCGATATAACAATAAATGTAATATTTTGATATTTTGATAGGAATGGCCCCAATGGAAGCCACATATAAAATTTTCTCTCTATATATATAAACTGTAAAAATTACTTAATTTTCATCCACTAAAATTATGTGTAGCATATATTAGAATTTATAATTTCAACATAAATCTCATCAAATTGTTTTTATAATTCAGCTATATCTATATCTATATCTATATCTATATCTATATTAGAAGATAACCAAACCTATCCTATCCAAAGGCCTTAGATGGTGCATGGGTGATGGAAAAAAAAATTGGTTTTGGAATACCTATGCCTCTCATATAATCCACTCATCGATGATCCCAATATTCACATCCTCAAACCCATCACTAATCGGTCCATTGGCAGCATGGTGTGTAATTATATCTCCTACAATAATTACCAATGACCCTCTTGGAAAATCCTTCCCACTTCGGATGCCAATATTGAGCATATGGCAACTACTCGATCTCTTTCCATCCTTCTTAGATCATTATCCATTCCTAGCATCCTTAACCAGGACTCTCTTCTATGGAAAACTAACGACCATGGCCTTTTCACTATCAAATCAGTCTATTTCTTCCAAGAAGAGGCTTAGCAAAATTGGTTCACCGCCAACCTCATTTGGCTTCGGCTCCTTATCCCAAAAATTACTTTATTTTTTTGGTTGGTTGCCCAAAACAAAATTCTCACTATTGATAACCTCTCCAATCATGGATTTATCATTCCTAACCATTGCTACTTGTGTCATTCTACTTGAGAATCAGTCTCACACCTCTTCATCAAATGCCATTTCTCCCACAATGTGTTATCCTCACTCTTTTTTAGTTTGAATATTTCTTGGGCTCTTTTCAGCATTGTCCTAGACTTTTTCTTCCAATGGCCTAATCTCTTTAAGAACTTGCACCTCAAATCTCTGCGGTCCTTCTGTCTCCCATAGTTCCTATGGAAGACTTGGCTTGAAAGGAACAACAAAGCCTTTAATGATTCCTCGAGATTCCTTGTCTTTGTGTCTTCCAAAAAATTTTCAATGGCCATAAAGAACGCTAGTCTTGTTCCTTCCACTAAAGGCCATGGCCAAGGCATTGAAACCAGACTAATTTCATCCTTGAACCTCCTCGTTGGCCCTTCTCAGCCTGGTTTTTCTAAAGTTGATAGATCCAATGTAGTCTGGACTCCCCCTCCTCCTGGATGGTTTAAACTCAATTTTAAAGGAGCCACAAAGGGTAACCTTGACAATGCTAGCTCTTGGAGAATTCTTAGCGATGACCACAAAAAAATTATCCTTATGATCATTGAATCCATTGGCATACAATCCAACAACATTGTTGAAGCTAGAGATTTATTTCAAGGAGTATCTATGATAGAAGGTCTCCATATCTAAAACCTCATCACTGAAGTAGACTCACTAAATATTGAAAACTATATGAATGGCTCTCAACCACATACGTGGTCAATTACCAATCTTATCAACAAGTCAAATATCCTTATTGGTAAGTTTGAAAACATCATCATACAACATGCTTTTAGAGAAGAAAATGGTGTTGCCGATATTATGGAAAATATTGGTTTGGCCCAGGAAAGTTTATGTCTCTGGATTGACAACTTCTCCTAAGGGTTCATTGATTTTTGTAACTGAAATGAATCATCCAATAAACATTAGCTTCTAGAGCCTCCACAAAAATCCTAATCACCTTCTTAGACTCTAGTCTAAAACCAACACCCTCATGAGTTTGACTTTGGAGTTTATCCTCAAGTGGGCTACCAAGCTAGATCCTAGGTGGTATCATGGTCTGAGTTGGTCAACTAAGCAAATAGTTCCCAAGAGGCTGACCAAGTTGGCTCCTAAGTGGCACTATGGTTCGAGTGTGTTGACTTTAGAGGTAGTCCTTAAGCGGGTTGTCAAGCTAGATCCTAGGTGGCATTATTTTTTGAGTTGGTCGACTTTACAAATAGTTCCCAAGTGGCTCGTTAAGTGGGCTTTTAAGTGGCACCATGGTCCAAATGTGTTAACTTCGAAGGTAGTCTTTGAGAGGGTAGCCAAGCTGAATTTTAGGTGGTATTATGGTCTGAGCAATTTGAATTTGGATGTACCCTCAAGTAATTTGCCAATCTAGATCCTAGATGGCTTCTGATTTTGTCTCAATCCATCCTTTAGATGTCCCAGACTCTTGTGATTCTACTATGCTAGCTCCCAAGTGATGAGGTATATCCTCCTTGTTGGAGGATCTTCCTTGTTTGATGATCCATTTTGACTTATTACGTGTCGATGCTCTTTTCAGTCTTTCTATGCCTTACAATCAAGAGTGGCAAAGACCCTAGTCCTATCATTATCCTTCTCCATGTTCCTATGCTCTTAGTTGCAAGTTGTGGTGTATCGAGGCCCTGAGTGACATGTCCCATCCTTCTCTGTGTTGGATTGTTATTGGCTCATTATTTATTAACTTTGAGTTGGTACGTATGACTAAGTAATCTAGAATTGATATGAACCAACAATAGCTCTCCATAATTGATGTTTATTGATATGACAGTATGTCTAGCTACATCACCTTTGGTGTTTCATCTTCCCTCACCATTTTAAATATGCACAACTAGAGATCTCTTCAACACCCAACCCGGTTAGTGTCTACCCTTTGCTAGAGTTTATATGAGGTGGATCAAATAATAGCAGCGTGTGAGGCATAGGATTTTTGGATATTTGTGATGGTGCTACTTGAGCTGAAAGTTCTAGAGCTTGACCCCACAATAGAAGAAATCCTGGGCTCCCATGGATTCATTATTTTCTTGAGGAAATTTGGAGGAAGTGATGCTGAATTATCCATGGAGCTCATCTAGTCTTGGGATAGTGATAACATAAATCTTATAGGATTATCTTTCAAAATTACTATAATCTTGATTTTGGAGGTCACTGTATTGGTGAATGATGATGACTTCATACGTCGAGACAAATATTCCATTGTCATGGAATTGGGGCATTTTAGAGACAAGGGAAAGCACTTGATAAAGGAGAATAATGGTATTGTCAAGAAGGATCTCAAGGCACCTTGGAACAAGGTTCTTATCCTTGTTATGTAGTATTTTACTATTGACAAGCCCAACTCATCACTGCACAACTTCCACCTAGTGTTCCTTAACCATTTAAGGGATATTAAATTCATTAATATCTTGAAGTATTATTCTAGGGATATTTAAGCTTAAAATTGAAAAAATGAGGTTTATTTGTACACTTATAACTTGGAAAATTGAGAGGTGAGGAGTAGGAGAGTGATTTTTTGAAGTAGAGCATTGTCGAAACCATCCCATAGTCACCATGAGCTAGCCTATAGACTCAATAAGTGGTGGAGCTAGTACGATACAGGTAAGGGTTGTATTTGCTACTATCCTTTGTTAATTTTGGAAATGTAATTATTTTTGTGTTTGCCAATGAAACACACTAAATATCAGTAAATGAACCTCATTAGTGGTAATATTTATTATTTTGTGCTTTACTTTTTGTTTTTCTACAATTTTGTTTTATTTTTTTGTATTTTTATGAGGTTTTTTTACT
Organism: Wollemia nobilis; assembly: GCA_028583015.1. NCBI lineage: Eukaryota > Viridiplantae > Streptophyta > Pinopsida > Araucariales > Araucariaceae > Wollemia > Wollemia nobilis. The sequence continues at coordinate 2,086,364 of JAQPPZ010001192.1, forward strand.
TGTTTTTGGTGGTCATCCCTAGGTGGGGAGGCCATTTTTTGAGCATTTTGGGGTCCATCCCTAGGGGGGGTGACCATTGGTAGCCACCCCTGGGTAGTATGGCTACCAATTTGGTGGTCATCCCTAGGTGGGATGACCATGATTTTGAAAGAAAAATATACATTTTTTAGGTTGTTTTTTTTTTTTTAAGCTTGCTTGCCCCTACCAGGTGATCAAGAGTTGGTACCAATTTTTGAATCTCTTTCAGATTGCTAGGGACCTACTGATAGAGGATGACTGTAAATGGATTTTTTCCATTGGTTTCAAGCAAGTGATACAGTTAGAGCCAGTTATGGGAGACATATCCTACCTGATGGCTTCGATAGATATGTGGGATCCTCGCACTAAAACCTTCCACTTGCCAGCCAGGGAGATGATAATGATGTTATAGGATGTCTATCATATTTTACATATTTTAATAGATAGGTTTTCAATTATGCATACTCATTGAGATCTTAGAGATGCAATTTTGTAGAGGTATTTCAAAGAGGACTAGTACAAGGCATTACAAGACTTGCCTAACAAAGGTATCCTAGTGGAGCTATGGTATGATGTAGAGGTCTTGACTAGGAGACATGCCTTATTGATGATGCTTATCTCCAACATGTTACTACCAAACTCATCAAGAGCCAGGTTTCCCTAGAAACTTTTGGAGTTGGAATTTTCACTAGTGGAGTGCACCATAGAGAGGATGTTAGTGATGGTGTGGGGCACTACTTTGCTAGCACAACTTTATGATGAGTTGTACGAGATCTATTGTTGTGGGTGGAAAGGATTGGGCTAAATTTATATTGCAAGTGTAGGGATGGCAACACATTTCCATGGATCAACCACGGGGACTACCTTGGATGATGTAGGCATAGCTCATGGATGTGGAGATAGGATATGGTATCCTTTGGTAGCGATACTAGGAGAGGGATTAGAGCCATCCTTATACAAGTATGATTGATCACTATGTAGATTAATTGCATAGCTCAGGGTAGAGGAGGTTACCTAGATACCTTACAAAAATTGTCCAGCATGGCCTGAGGCTGAGGTGTAGCTTCTACAGGTACAGTGAGGGAGATGGTTAGTTTATCAACATAGGATCAAGCGATATTATTTCCCATACACTTGAGTGATGTGGTAGTTTGAGTTATTTCAAGGGTTGCCTAGTGATCCAGTTATGTACCGATATAGTGTGGATGAGAGGATACTTACTTGGCCTATAGTGTAGGTATTTGGAGAGGAGGTAGATCCTACGGAGATCATCTCTGAGTGAGATGATGCTAGGACCACATTAGAGTATGAATCCTAGTGGTTAATGCACCAGTGGTGAGGGAGGGATTGCTAGGATGTGGTACATATGCGATGATAGAGGAGGCTCATGGGAAGGCCCTATATGAGGTTCCAACTGAGGCTCTAGATGAGGAGGAGCTAGACTTAGGTGAGCGACATGATGAGGAGATAGAATTAGGAAAGTGACATGTACATCACCAAATAGATGATGAGTGGATGTATAGCATGTATATGGAGGATCGGCAAGAGGATTATAATGAGGATTATTCTGATGAGCAAGAAGTGTAGGCACAGTTGGTAGCATAAAATTCCACCATTGCTGAGCTACAATGTGATCTGATCAGAGGGAGACATAAGTGAAGGTACTATGTAGAGGAGAGGGATCACATACAGGTATAGGTGTAGACTTATTGATTAGATATTAAGAGGTAGGAAACAGTGATTGAAGGGTAGGTGGTAGATCTAGCTATTTTTTTATCATAGGTTAGAGTAGAGAGCTCAAGCTAGGGGGTATTGAGCAGTGACAAGGTAGCTAGACTATGGAGGGAGGTGACACAACTCTAGACTTTACTGGGTGACTATCAAGCTCATCATCGAGAGGATATATCATATATACAAGACTTGGAGGGTGAGGTAGCACACCTTAGAGGGCACTTACCAGCTTGTCCTTATGCTAGTGGGTCCTAGTAGAGTATGAGGAGTGGTATGGGATAGTTTTCTGCAAGGATAGGGGCTCCTAGTTCCATGAGGAGATCAAATAAGGTAGGAGGGAGTAGATCTAGGAGCTCTCGATGAGTGATGATCAAGGGTGGTGGTGAGAGTCATGGTTTCGGTCCTGCATGATCATGGCTTTTGAGACTCTTTGGTTATTTTTGGATTTTAGGAGCATGAGGTCTGAGGATCCACGTGATTGTAGCCTATGGGTAGTTTTTTTGTACTAATGAATAATAAATAATATTTGACATCCTAGATGCTAGCACCATATACTATACAAAATTTATCAATTCATTTTTAACGTTATCATAAGATTATGTAGTGGACTATGAAAATGTTAACTAACAAGCATGTGATAAAATGGTATGGAATGGAATGAATAGTAAGATGTTATAGAATTTCCTTGAGGTTTTTATGAGACTCAAACACTCTAGTGAACTAGTCAGAAGTTATATATTAACCATGCAAGACTTTTTGGCAAGGTATAAATCTACTAGGATGACCAAGATATTCAATATCCCTATTTGTACATGTGATTTCATTGCTATAATAATGCATAAATTTATCCCAGTACCAAACAAGATTTATGTAGCCCATATGTATTGAATATCACCCTGTAAGTATCATGATCTTGAGTTTTGTATGTAGTTGTATTAGACCATTAGGTAATACAGGCTACCAAAAACTAACTCATCCACAAGCTAAAATTGTTTTGTATAAAAGAAGGTTGCTAATGTGATAGACATATCATCATGCATAAGGATACCACCATTTCTAGGTAGGATTGATGCCACCCAACCTGTAATGAGGATCACCTTATGGTTATCAAATGCTAAGAATTCCAAGGATTCAAGTTCATTACTCCCTTATTTTCTTTTATTTTTGAATTGCTCCAGGGATTTTCTCATTTTTTTTTGGTGAGCGAGGGATTTTTGTAGTGGTGAGAACCAATTTTTATTTTACTTTTTGCTTTTTTTTATGGTAAAAATCACTTTTTATTTTGGGGATTTTTGCTTTTGTATTTGTTGCTCTTTGGATACTTGCCTATATTTTGAGTGGGGTAAGGGATTTTTATTGATTTGGATAGGTAGGAGCTTTTCCTTTTGTCAATTATCAACATTTTTAAACCATGCACATAGGGGGTGAGCAAGGTATACTTTTTGATTAAGGTAACAAGGACCACTTTGTAGGTTTTATCTTTCCTTGTGCACAACTTGGATTTATTAATGTGAGAATGTGTTGGTATTATGATGTATACAAGGTATAATCAAAGCAAGACTCTACCTTCTAAAAATTAGGATAACTTTCTACAAAATATGAAAATAAAACTAGAGACAATTGAGTGATCGAAAACCCTAATGACACCTTACAACAAATGACTAGGTGAAAGGGAACAAACACAAATATGAAAGGTGGGGAATATGGATGAAAATGATAATTGTAATGTAGATGGGTGTTAATAATGATCTTTGACAAAGTTGAGTTTGAAGGATGGCTAATGTATAGACCTGGGGCTAGACATGTATGAGCAATTCTAGAATACAAAATGTAATGAAGGGTATGCTTATTGTAAGTGATTTTTAATGCAGTGATATGAAATATAATACAATTTTTTTGTTTTTTTGTTATTTTAATGATGTTTTTGGATTTTTATTTATTTTATATATATATATATATATATATATATATATATATATATATACATATACATACATACATTTTACCAATTGGCTTAGTGGATGCCATTGGAGATTTTTGGGTGACCAAAGGGTTTATGGGTACCTTTGGGCCTATTTTTTTTTTTGTTTACCATTGTTTGGGGAACCAGGACCAAAACATTTTTGGGTGACCAAAGGGTTTATGGGTACCTTTGGGGATTTTTGGTGACCAAAGGATTTTTACGGGTACCTTTGGGGTTTTTGGGTGACTAAAGGTTTTATGGGTACCTTTGGGGCTTTTTGGGTGACCAAAAGGTTTATGGGTACCTTTGGGGTTTTTTGGGTGACCAAAGGGTTTATGGGTACCTTTGGGGCTTTTTGGGTGGCCAAGGGGTTTACGGGTACCTTTGGGGATTTTTGGGTGACCAAAGGGTTTATGATTACCTTTGGGGCTTTTTGGGTGACCAAAGGGTTTATGGGTACCTTTGGGGATTTTTGGGTGACCAAAGGGTTTATGAGTACCTTTGGGGCTTTTTGGTGACCAAAGGGTTTATAGGTACCTTTGGGGCTTTTGGGTAACCAAAGGATTTATGGGTACCTTTAGGGATTTGTGGGTGACTAAAGGGTTTACAGATACCTTTGGGGTTTTTTGGGTGACCAAAGGGTTTAGGGGTACCTTTGGGGATTTTTAGGTGACCAAAGAGTTGACAGGTATCTTTGGGGCTTTCTAGGTGACCAAATGATTGATGGGCATTTTTGGGGATTTTTTAGTGACCAAAGGGTTTACGGGTACCTTTGGGGATTTTTGAGTGACCAAAGGGTTTACAGGTACCTTTGGGGCTTTTTTTGTGACCAAAGAGTTTGAGTACCTTTGGGGATTTTAGGGTGACCAAAGAGTTTACAGGTACCTTTGGGGATTTTTGGGTCACCAAAGGGTTTATGGGTACCTTTGGGGCTTTTTGGGTGACCAAATGGTTTAGGGGTACCTTTGGGATGTTTTGGGTGACCAAAGGGTTTTATGAGTACCTTTGGGGATTTTTAGGTGACCAAATGGTTTACGGGTACCTTTGGGGATTTTTGGGTGGCCAAAGGGTTTATGGGTACCTTTAGGGCTTTTTGGGTGACCAAAGTGTTTATGGGTACCTTTAGGGATTTTTGGTAGGGTGCAATGCTTTAAGCATGAAAAGGCTATAGGTTAAGGATATTCAAGGGTTTAGGTTCTTCACATCCTTTAATGGAGGCTAGGTGATAAGTACCAGGTCCAATCTAACTAGTGATAATGAATGGACCTAACCAGTTTGTCATAAATTTATCTCATAGATGGAGCATCAAGTTAGAGCTTTTTTATTCTCTTTTAGAACAAGGTTGCAAACCTAAAAGTCTCTAGGATGGACTTTAATGTTATAGGCTCTTTTAAGCCACTTTTGATAAACACGTAGGTGCTTAAGAGCATTAACACGTCATTCATCAAGTAAAGTTAATTGATCAATGTGAGCCTACTATGCGGTGTCATCATCAATGAACTCTTACATGGATATGCGCAACAATGGGATTTCCAACTCTAAGGGCATGATAGCCTCAGCACCATATACTAGTGAAAATGAAGTTACCCCAGTGGGTGTCTAAATACTAGTGTAGTAGACCCAAAGGGCAAGGGGTAATTGAGTATGCCAACCTTTGTGATTATCCTTAATGGTTTTCTTTAAAATGGCAATTATTATTTTTCTTGATACCTCAGCTTACCCATTGTCTTGTGGATAATAGGGCATAGAAAAGTTATGTTGGATGTTATATTTAGTTATTAAAGCTCACACATATTTATTCTTGAAAGGTGAACCATTATATAAAATTATTTTGGATGGAATACCAAAACAACAAACTATATTATATAACATGAACTCTACAATGTGAGGCCCAGTTATAGTGGTAAGGGGAATTACTTCCACTTATTTTTTGCAATATTTGGTGGCCATAAGGATGAACGTGTAATGGACTAAGGGGGTGATATTTTATCGATTAAGTCAAACCCCCATTTCAAAAAATACCAAACCAATTGAATCGATTGTAAGGCCTAAGAAGGTACATGTGTCAAATTAGCATGGTGTTGATACTTTACACACTTCTTAACATAAGCACAACAATCTTGCTCTAAAGTTGACCAATAATAGCCCATGTGAAGAATAAGCTTTACGATGGACATGTCGCTAAAATGGCCACCACATGTACCATCGTGTGCTTGGGCGATTATCCAAACTGACTCTTGAGGTTCTAAGCAACAAAGGAGGATAATATTGTAGCTTAGACGATACAATATGTCTCCAAGTAAGACATATTTTACCACTTTTTTCTTGAATGTATGTTTGACAGCATTCAACAATCCCAAAGGGATGCTACCAAGATTTAGGTAATATTTTAGCTAGATGGACCAATCTTGATTGGAAGAAACCTCAATTGCATGAATTTTTTGATCCTTTTGAAGTTCATCTATTGCAAATTTTGATTGGGAGAGAACTTGTAGATATAGCATTATGCTACTATCAAAATGAGTTTGAGGGAATAAAGTCCCCCAAGTGGTATTCTTTAAGCAATTGTGAATTTGAGAGAACGGTTCATAAGAAGGTTCAATATGAATCATGTGGACTTCTAGCATGGATTGGAGTTCCTCATGCTCAGTTGCAAATTGCGATAGCATTTTGACTTGAATGGTTGTTACATCATCCGAAGGGTTCTATGGGATTAAATACCCCAAGGAGACCATTATGTCTGTAAAAGGGTTAGATGATCGAGGGAGTACCTCAATATTATACCATTCAAATTTTTCTAGAATTTTATCCACAAGGACTTTGTAGGCTTGCAAAATTGGGCATCTACAGTAGAATATTCCTTTGACTTGATTCACTATGAGCAAGGAATCATCAAAAATGTTGAGCTTAGTTATTTTCATGGTGATTGATGTTTGAAGGCCTATGAGAAGATCTTGATACTCAGCATTATTATTGGTGCATACGAAATTGATTTTTAATGAAAGGGATATTGGAGCCCCATGATGTGTAAAAAACATAATTCCCACACCACCCCCTTGCTCACACTTAGATCCGTCAAAAAATAAATTCATGTCAACCTGTGTCCTAGGATCTTCAGGATCTTGTGATTCTAACACTTGAAAGACTATATCATCGGGAAGCTCTATGCTAAGAGGTTGGTTTTCTTAGATAGGAGCCTTTGCGAGTTGATCTATGATGACCTAACCTTTAATTGATTTTTTTCGATGAATTCAAGGTCAAATTATGTCAACAATATAATCCATTTCATCATGCGAGTGTATGATAAGTATAACTCATCATATATTGCAATGGATTCTCTTTTGATACTACATATGTGGTATGATTGAGCATATAATGGCATAGATTTTTAGTGTTAAAAACCACTGCTAAGCATAGCTTCTCAATTTATGCATATTTTATTTTGTAATTGACCAAGGTGCGACAAATATAGTAAGTAGCCTGTTCTTTGTGCAATTCGTTGTTTTGGATCAATATGGTGCCCAATGCAAGCTCAATAGCTGGGATCTATAGATAGAATGACACTCCTAGTTGGGAAGGAGCCATTACTGGTGGTGAATCTAGATATTGTTTAATTTCATCAAAGACATCTTGACACTCATCAACCCAATTAAATGTAACCCTTTGTGTAACAATTTGTTCATAGGTCGGAACTTATTCGATAATTGTACTATGAAGCGTTTGATGGATGCGACCTTTCCTTATAGAATACTTAGTTTCTTGATAGTAGTTGGGGGAGGCATTTCAAGGGATTGCCTCATTTAGAGACTATGAATCCCAAGAGTTTTCTAGATGTGACACCGAAGATGCACTTCTTGGAATTGAGTCTAATGTTGTGTTTGATGAGGCAATTTAGAACTTTGTGTAGTACATCAATGTGCTCATGGTGGAGTAAATATTTGGCCAATAATTCATCTATTTAATCTTCCAATATTTTATGCATGTAGTCATGGAAGATGTAATTCATAGCTTGTTGTTGCACATTTTGAGTCCCTAAGTCAAATTTTTCATTGATGTCACCATTGATGCCACCAGAAGGAGTCATCATTAATTCCAAAGAATTCGGTAGGAAATAAAGGTGACAAAGATGGTCATTTTATACTCAGCAAGAAGGCAGAAGTTTGAGTGAAACAGTGCAAAAGATAGAAGTTAAAAAGGAGTGCTAATATTTATTTTATAAATTATTTAAATTTCAGGATGAATTTAAATTTAATAAATAAATATTAAAAGGAACTTTATCAAAGGTGAAATATTATAATGGTTAGAAGTGCCATGGTGAAAACCCAAATAAAATATTTGTAATTTTTATTACAATATTTTATGTTGCAAAAGTGGGTTTACAAAGTCTAAAAATATTTTAATAAACCCAAAGGTTGGGTTTAAGGTTGAAGACCAAAGCATATTTTAAATAAATCCAAATTTTGGGTTTAAATAAGGTAAATCTTATTTTCGTCGATGTTTAAAAGATAAGGGAAGCGCCGACATTTTTAATATAATGGGAATGCATATTAATACCATGCCAGAGTTAAGTTTTGAATTACCCTTGCTCGATTTGAAAGAGAAGCACATCAAATTTAATGTAGAGCTCGTGATAGTGTTGTACAAATTTTATGGTTTGCATTGACGTCGAAAGGGACAAAAGCAAGTGCATTTATTTTTTGTAAGCCAACAAGGCACTTTGACCTAGTGGCAAGTGGGTTGCAAGCATACATTTTGGTGTGCATGGTGGTTAATGTTTGAATCCTGCAGAAGCTTTTGGTGGATGCGTTGAAAGCACCAATAATAGGCACATACGGTTTGCAAGGCTAAGAAGTATTCTTGAAGCACGTGGTGTTTCTTCCTTCCCAATGAGCTTGTAAGATCATGTGGTGTTTGCACCATGGGCAAGACATTGTGAGGGCTGCGTTGAGAGTTCAAAACTCTGCAAATGCAAAGGTACATTTTTAATGTTTTATTTTTAATAAATGCCTAAGTTGGAGGTATAAGGTATTTGGTGGTTGAAGTCTTTGCATTGTGATAAATGTTGATAGTTGAAAAATATTATTAGGAGGTATAAGAAGAATTCTGGTTTTGTTTTCAAGTCAAGTTTTGTTATTGTGGAATTTTGAAAGGTTAATACTGTGAGTTTTGTGTTATTTCCAATAAAGAGTTTTGTGATTATTGTGAGGATATTGCTTGTTGTTTAAGTAATGTCATCACTTGTACACCATTTATATGCCCATAGAAAAAATAAAATATTATTTATCAAAATTTATATTCTTAAACAAGTAACAAAAAGGTATTCTTATTACTTGTCTTCACCATGCGAGCAAATGAATGGTGTTGTCATTATTTGCATGGCATAGAAAGAAATAAAAAATAATAAAATAACTTTATAATCTTAACCTTATATCATAAAATTGATTAATTGGGATCCAATCTAACCCACACACAACAATGAGCAAGATCTTCACCATGGTCTAGAATAGCATAACAAAGAGACCTAGAAATGGAGAAAGTAGAATGTCCTTTACCATTATATGTAGTAAATGTAGATGCATATCCTCAACCAATAAATTCTATACAATGGGTGACAGTCTGACTAGTGACTTTCAATTCTTGAAGAAAATAGAAATATGATTCTCTACTACAACTTTTTAAACTTGAAACTTACAGTAAGGGAGGGACATCCCCTAAAATTCCAAGATAGAATATTTAAACTCATGAGGGTGATTTGTATATTGCTCGTTCTCATGAACTAGAGACTAGAATTTATTTTCATTAAAGGGCAACAACTACGTATTGTACAAATTGATTTTTTGTATCTATGCTCCTAATGACTATCATATTCGTATAGACCTATGGAAATGGTTACCTATTTTTTTCCTCCCTATATAATGCATCCTTTGAGGTTTCTTTAATGTGATTGAAAATACTAGTGGCAAAAGATAGGGTGGTAGCAAACCCCTTTCTACTACAAAATTTTGCAACTAGTTGTTTTATCACAACCATTTAGGTGTGCATGATCCTATATTTGGTAAAGTATCCTCTCATAGAGATAATTGGTGTACGTGATCCAATTATCATCAATATTCTACTAGGAAGCTTGTTCATCTAGATATTTCATTTTAGTAATTATTTTCTAGATAAATTCTTTATCCACGAGCAGGTTCATGTCCTTTCTCATATAACTCTATTTGATGACCTTCATAGCTTATCTTCTATCAAGAATTATCTATATACCTTTATTTTGTTCCAATTATATTCAAATTAAATATTTTCGACCTTGATAGCCCTACCTGATGCCACCTCGTACATGTCTATAATAGATTTCCTAGACCAACTAGTAATACTGGTTGGACCAAATGTTCTAAAAAAACTATTTTCAATATTGTTTCTTCCCTTAGATGGTATTGGCACTTTGTTTCTAGGAGGAATAATATTAAATATAGCTTCCTTCATAAATACATCTCTCATATTCATTTCATGCTTATGAAAGACCCCACTAACACTATTGCCCAATGTGATCTAGATAATGCGAAAAATTAGGTGAGATTTTATGAGTCTTACCATACTAGAGGGGCACATGTTAGATCTCATCTCAATTATATATCCCATGGTAACAATGGAACTAAAATTTTTTCTAACTACCTCAAGCATACGAATATTTAAAAAATGATTATTGAGTTGGAGGACCCTTCAAGTCATTCTCTTTTCACCTCTAGTGAGATCATGGATATTTTTGTAAACCACTTCTCCTAGATTTTATAGTAGATCCAAGGGATGACATCCAACTTTTCTTGATGGAATATGATCAAGAAAACATTCCCTCCCTAGTTGATCCTATCATTTAGAATCATATTTAATATACTCTCCTTCTATTAATAATATACAAAATTCTCTTTTTTCTATGAATAATGATAAATATCCTAGTTTGTATGGTCTTCCAATGGAATTTTATAAAAAATATGGGATATCCTTTCCTTAGATTTTTGTATACCTATAAGTTGTCTAGAACAAATCCCTCTAATATAATATCAATGTAGGGTTAATAAAACTAATTTCTAAATGTATGAATCAATCAAATATCCAATTAGAGACATATTACCCTCCTCAATGTTTCATACAAGATCATAGCTAAATCTATGGATTTAAAAATAAAATTTGTAGCTCAAGCTATTGTTCACCTAGAACAATCTACTTTTCTTAAAGGTCATCATACACTAGATAATATTATGATGGCTTGAGAAACAATACAATGGGATATCAACTACAGTCAATATTCCTTCTTGGTTAAGTTAGAATCATATGCCTTCTCTCTATGCTATCTTGATGTGGTTTCGGTACAAAATTATATAATAAAATTGGTATGCTCTTTGGTGATGCTTCAAACTCTATTCAGGTTAAAGAATCTCTATTCCCCTCCTCTTTACAATGGTCGATTATATAGGTTTTTCCTCTTGCTCTCTTTTTGTATGTTTTGAATGTCGATGCTCTTGGTTATATTCTTCACATGACATATTTTGCTGGCTTCATTTAGTGTATTAATATTCCTAGGGATAAACATGCTATTAGCTCATATTTTTGCTAATGATTCCCTTATTTTTCTTTAAAATACCCAACAAGAGGTGGAAATGCTTAAAGAGATTGTATAATTATTTTGTGATGTCTTTGGTCTTCATATCAACCACTCTAAAATATAAGTATTATGTACTCCTCCCACACCTATTGGATTTAACTCCTCAAATGAGTGGAAGATCATCCCTCATGGAATAATTATTCATTACTTAGGAATCCCCTTTGGGATTAATATTTATCCTAAATATATGTGGAACTAGGTTATGAAAAGACTTCAAAATAAATTCAATGATTGGCCAACTCAATTTCTTTCCTTAGTAGGAAGAATTGAAGTTGTGAATAAAGTTATGGAAACCTCTCATATTTACTACTTCTCTTACTAGATGGCCTCCAAGGAAACATATAACAAATTAACTTAGGCCATTCATAACTTTTTATGGACTAATTAGGATGGGGATGTGGGAATGAAAACCATATCATGGAAACTTTATACTCAATCGAAGGCTTTCAAAGGTCTGGGTATTATTGATCCTTTTATCTAGAGCAAAAGTTTGACTATAGAATGGGTTTTTAGAGCCAAGACTAGAGAAAAATTGGAAACACTTGTTTTGTTATAGAATCTCCCAAGATACTCACAAAGGTAAATGGAAATAAATCCCATGGTATGATAAGGTTCTTAATGTTACATACTTTATGGTTAAAGGATTTAATCTTCTTACCTGTAATTGGAAAGCTTTGTAATTAGTTTCTCATTTATTAGCTTGAAAGTATGACTCCTTAAGACATGGTCTAAGCATAAGTCTAAAGAATATTTGGTGGAATAAAATTATCCTCCATAATTATAAACCTTTATCTTAGTGCAATGATATTTTAGGACTAGCATTTCTAATGAAAGGTATAAATATATTAAGATATATTTAGGATTTGGGTAGCTACTCAATTCTTACCTAGAACTAGATCCATAATTATTGTTTCCTTCCATCCTGGTTCAAATATTTTTATGGCTTAGTTATGAATTTCATTCCTTGTGAGGTCCTTATAAATTTGGGAATAATTTCCTAAAATATATGGATTGACTGGAGATGGCTTAGTGACCATAGAATTTATTCCATTAAATCTATTTGGATATACAAAAATCTTGTGTGTCCTTTATCATTGGACTCTAATATTAATGTCAAGTGGTAAGTAAAATTTACCAATGCCTAATGGTAGTCTCTTACTACTTAAATTTAGAAATTTTCTGTTCAATCCAAACCTCAGCTTCATTGATGGAGTATTTTGCATAAACAATTTTCAACTTATGAAAGTCTGGCTTTGATTTTACAAATTTTCCCTCAATGCAATTATTTTGATGCTTCAAAAATTCGTTTTACTTTTTTTGGTTTTGTGACATGCCTAAATAGTTTTTGGGTGTCTTCTACACTTGGTTATTCCCCTCTTTCACTAGATCTTGAAAGCTTTATCTGCTTGGTTTTTCCTAGCAAGATCATTGCTCTATGTAGACTCATCCTTTTCAAGAATATTTGGGAGTTTAGATGTAAAAATGTGTTTACCAATTTCACTCCTCCATGTGATCCAATTTTAGTATACTTGACCTTTGGTATTTTGTTACATGTGGGAATCATTCACTTCCATGTCCATGGAGCTTCTAAAACACTATCATATGTTATCTATAGACTTCATCAATTTTTTGTCATGATATAGGATCTTTAGAAGGTCTAACATGAAACTAAAAAGAAGGTAATAAACAACGATGAGCAAATTTATAATTTGATTACTTCTATTTATTCCTTGAATACTTTAGAAGATATAATGGAAGACATGCCCAAAACTTTACCATATGTTAGGCTCTCCCATGAATGAGTGATGATATTTGGAGTGTTGCAACATGATACAACTAGAGTATTTTTGTTGGTATTAGCTTCTATTCTTATGTATCTTCAGTTATGGGTGCTTTAATCCTTATCCACCTCATTTTTTTTTTTTGTTGGTGGACGGTGTTAGAACCATAATATTGTAATGTTTTGGTTAATGACATAATATAATCTTAGCTTTTACTTCAAATAAAATAAAATGAATATGTTGTAATCAATTATATAATCAAATTAGAGCTTTTCAATGATTTTTTTATATATATATATATATATATATATATATATATAATTAAAACACAAAAAGTATGTATCACTATAAAACATGTCATATAAATGAGTTTTGTAATTTACAACATTCCTTTCCATACAATAATAAGTATGCAAACATGATCATTCTCTTGAATGTCAAATATGAATAGTATAACCAAATACAAAAATTGGTATTATAATAAAGTTTTTGTATTTTCACCCAGGTGTTGTAGGTGAGTTGGAGAGGAGAGGGAAATCCTCCAATAGAGGTCCCAGGTTCAAATCTCCACCCTACCAAAAAGTTGAATTGGGTATCCAAAATCCAATTGATAATGTTGGTGTGGGCAAGGTGGGGTGCGACTTCCGGGTGACTTTGACGGTTTAAAACCCCTTGTTCATGGTCTCTCAGACCAAGGCGGTCCCACAAGGGGTTTTTCTCTTAAAAATAAAAAAAAAATTCATATTTTCAAATAAAAAATTAGTAAATATACAAATATTGCACTCATATACTCAAGTATAATCTTATATAAGAAACATACAAGCCTTGTAGACCATGTATAAGGTTTATTTTTTTTTTATAAAACATTACAATCTAAGATCTAGTATAGAAAAAAAAATGCCTTGACATACCCATTTAGATGCCTAGACAATGTGTAGCACACCTTAACAATCAAGTAATGCCTTAAAACATGTGATAGCTCCAAACAAAAAAATATTACAATATTTCCTAATTAATCATGGAAAGAGTGTTCTTTCTAGATGTGTTACACATCAATTTCAACAACCATGTGCACAAAACACTAACTCAATTTGTTCATGTGAAGGAAACTAGTAAATGTACTTGTTTCTATCTAATCAAACTAAAAATATATTCTCACATGCAATAAACCATAGGTAATATCTAGAGTTTTTATTATAAATCCAAATAAATGTACATATTATTCTCAATCATGAACTCACAAAAAATATAAAATCCCAATACACCTCTTCAATTTATTATTTGAATATCTACCTCTTAATAATTACATTATTCACAAAATACATATTTTAAAAAATAAAATAATTCATCCATTACTTTTTATAGGTAATGCATATTCCAAATGTTGGAAATATGAGAAAGATTTGTTGTCATTGATGTCAAAGGAATACTGAGCAAATATCAAAAGAGTGTTAAGAAAATGGTTCATGGTTGATTTTCTAAGAGGCAAGGATATAATATTTAATTTAAATATTATGTGGCTGAAGCATCAAAAGAGAAGCAAGAAGGAGAACAATATTATAATATATGGGCAAAAGAAAAGGGTTGAAAAGATATCTTTTTTTCATGGTGGTTGAAATAAAATAATAAGGTTATTTTTCTAAGGTGATAATGGCAAAAGGTTCCCCTAAAAAAAGGCCTAAGGAAGTGTACATTTTATTTTATTTGGAAAGGCCCAAAGGAAATTTAAATATTTAACTATAATAATTAAATTCACTTTGAATTTAAAATAATTATAATTAAAAAATTGTTTTCGAAATGCAAAGTCTAATATCCTATCTGTCGACATGAAGCTAAATACCTTTGAAAGGTATATTAATAAAACCAAAATCAAAGGCTTAAAATTAGAATTCGAAATCATGCATTATTTGTTGTGCTTGTTGATCGAACATGGAAGGGAAAAGAAACATGTGCAGTTCTAACACCAAGGAGAGGAAGGCATAAGAGGAAACAGTGTCAAAATCATAGAACCATCCGGGTGGCTAGCCCAAATGGTGATTGTCTTGGGCACTAATTTGCAGCATAGGGGAGGTCTCGGGTTTGAGACTCTACTATAGCGAAAGGAGGAAGCTTTTTATTTTTAAAATATTTGGTGGTAGCTTAGAGAATAAGTGCATGAGCACACTTAGGTCCCACATGAGTTCCTAGCTCACACAGTGGTTGAAGCCACGGCTAGGGCGCTAATGGAAGAGCAGCATGGGTTTGATTCCCACCAAGGGCAAAAGGTATTTAATTTTTAGATTCAGTTGTTTGTCCTAAGGTTTGTTTGGCATAATATTTTTAGGAAGGAATAAGGTTTATGAAAAAAAATATATATTGTGATTTTTGTAATTAAAGTGGTGAAAGGAATAATAAGGCTTTAGAGGAATTTAAATATTATTTTAAAAGAAAGTCTTATCGGGTTTAATAGTTGAAAGGAGTAATAAGGCTTTGGGAGAGTTTAAATATTTTAAAATAAAGTCTTATTGGGTTTATTAGTTGAAAGGAGTAATAAGGTGTAATTGAAATCTAATGTTTTTATTGTGAGAGTAATTTGTGAGGAAGTTATTGAATGAAGTGTTGAGAAGGTTTTTTCTTACTAACCCTTAATATTGGCAAAAGAGTAATTGTGATTGAGATAGGTTTTATAAGGTCTATTCTTCATCAAATAAAAGGTATGGGCACATATTCCTTGTGAGTGATTTTTTGATATTGTGAATGCTAAGTTGGAGAGAAAATGGTTTTTTGATAAGAATTGTTGAGTTTGATTGTTAAAGATTTTTCTGAGTGAAATTTGATTATAAAAACCTTGCTTGATAAGCATTTTTGGAAAAATTGAGTGAGCCTTCATATGCATGATTAGGGTTTGTACAAGAAAATGAGTATCATTATTATGTGAAGTTGAGAACTTTATTGAACTAGGATTTGTGTAAGAACATGAGTATCATTGTTATGTGAAGTTGAGAACTATCTTGAACTAGGATTTGTGCAAGATCATGAGTATCATTGTTATGTGAGATTGTTTGATAAGCATTATTGGAAATAATTGATTGAGTGTTCATATGCTTGGACTAGAGTTTGTAAGCAAGGAGTTTTTCATTGAGTGATTGATTCAGTAGAGTTGATTGAGCCTAGTCAAGTGGAAGTGTTGAAGTGATAGTTCTAGTTTTGTGAAACAAATTGTTCTATATTCTAAATTGATTTGAGAAAGAGATTGGAAGTGATTGAGTGTTTTTTAGTGTGAAGCATATTTAGTGTTTAACAATTTTCTATATGTTTCTATGAGTTAAACAATATTTAGTGTGAAACTTTTTTATGTGATTGAAGAGGTTTTCTATGATATATTTGAGTTGTATAAAGCTTTTGTGAAAGCTATTGGACAAGTTCTAGTGAGAACTTGTTGATAAAATTTGAGGTAAGTCTTGTAGAAGACTTGTGGACAGATTGGTGTGAGCTTTTGTGGAATCTTAAAATATAGATTTCAAGATAGAGTTTAAGAGCATATTGGATAAGTCCTTGAGAGGACTTGTGGACAAAATTGAGGCAAGTGTTTAAGAAGACTTGTGAGTAGATTTGATTGATTGATTTATTCAAACCTTGAGTTAAGGTTTGGATCAAATCTACCAGAGTTGATTTGTGATTGAGTCAAGATTTATTTTAAGGCTTGAGGACATATTTGAGGATAGATTTTGGTGTAGATTTGATGACAGGTTTGTGCTAGACCAGAGATAGAGATTGAGCATATTTATGCTAGATCGAAGGACTATTTTTAGTGCAGATTAGAGATAGAGATTGAGAAAATTTATGCTAGACCGAAGGACTATGTTTAGAGCAGATCATAGATAAATATTACGCAAATTTGTGCTAGATAAAAATACTATGTTTAACTTATATTTGAGATAGAGCTAAGAGCAAGCTTTGGAGGTGACCGAGTATAGAGGACAACAGTATCTAGTAGATAGAGGTCCATTAGCTAGGATAGCGAAGATAGGTATTCTGAAGGTAGGAGTCTTCAGTGGATAGATATCCATTAGCCAATGTAGTGGAGGTAGCAGTTCTTCTAGAAGATCACAAACCAGAGCAGAGGAGAAAGGAGTTCTCTTGTGGATAGAGATCCATGAAACAACTAAGGAGATTAGTGTCTCCTATGGATAGAGATACACAAACTTGATTAGGGGATTGGTGTCTCCTTTGGATAGAGGTCCATAAACATTGTAATAGAGAAAGGTTTCCCAAGATATTTGTTGAGAAAATTTTAGTGAAATATTTTCTCTGTGGAGTAGCCCACATTAGGTGAACCACATTAAATTGGTTTCTCTATTATGTGTGGTGATTTATGCATTTATTTGATTACTATTATTGATATTTCCATTGATATATTGCATAATATTGTTGGAAAAGAAAAGTAAAAAGTGATATTATACTATTCATCCCCCCTCTTAGTATAATTTTGTGTTCTTCAATTGTTATTAGAGCGGGTTCCTTTGGAAGAGTTTAACATCTTGAAGGAAACGCTTACAAGAACACAAATGGATTCTAATAGTGGATCCTCAGATAATTCAGAACTAGTATTTTATGTGAGTGATTATATATTCTGAAGTATGAAAATGAAGATTCACCCAATGGCACTTAGAAATGAAATATGGAAAGCAGTTGAAAATGGATACACACCACTAGCTACTCCACCTACAAATAAATATGGTAAGATTCTACATCATTACAATTTAAAAGAAATGAATGCAATTTTTATAGGTTTGCATAGAACAATTTTCATAAAGGTTATGCATTACAAATCAACAAAATAAATTTGGTATAAGTTGCAAAGCATATATGAAGGATATCAAAAGGTCAAAAAGGTAAAGTTGTGAAATCTCAAGGGAAATTTTGAAAACCTAAAAATGAAGGATGAGGAAAATATTAGTGCTTATCTACTTCATGTAGATGAGGTTGTTAACCCCATGCAAGGACTTGGACTTGAAGTTCAATAATCTGATGTTTGTGATAGGATTTTAAGGTCACTCCCAAAAAGGTTTAGTGAAAATATTTCAGCTATAGAGGAATAAAAAGATAGTGATATTTTGACAAGGGATGAATTACATGGCATTCTCATAGCTTTTGAGATGAGAACAAAAGAGGAACCTATTCCCTATAAAGAAGTAGCATTTAAAGCCACTAAGAAGACTAAGGGTAAGAATTCAGATTCAAGTAATGAGTCATCCAGTGATGAAGAAGCAAATTATGGTAGAAGGAACAAGGATCCAAGAAATTTTAAAGGTACAAAATTTGTTAGATGTTTCAATTGTGAAAAGTATGGTCACTATGCATCTAATTGTCAAGAAGCTGGAAATAGCAATGATGAAGAAAAATAGGATCATAAGAATAGGGAATCAAAAAAATACAGGTACCAAAAGAAAAGCAGGGATGGTCAAGGCAAGCAAGGAAATAAGTTCTTTTGAATATATAAGAATAGTTTCTATGTAGATAAAGCAAGTAAGTATTCAAGTAACAATGATGAAAGTTCCTCAGAAAAGGATGAAGTACTATTTTTGGCAAAAGAAAAAGAAGTGGTTAAGAAAAGGTCACCAATAATCCTCAAGTGTTTTAGATGTGGTAATTTTGGTCATATTGAAGATAATTGTACAAGAAGTGGTTTAAGTTTCAGTGATGATGAATATGAAGATACACTTGAAGGACTAGAAGAGAATCTACTTATGGCACTGGAGGATAAGGAGGTGATCCTATAGAAAAAAGGTCAAAAAAGAATGAAGATGTTTTCAAAGGCAAACAAATAGAGGAAGAATCAGAGAATGGAGAAGTTGATCTTGAGGGTGATCTTATTCATGCCCTTGATGCATTAAGAGAGGTGAGAAAGCAAAACTCAAAACTCAAGCTTAAATTTCAAGAATGTGATGAAGATAAAGGATATCTTATAAAGGATCTAAATAATTCAATGGCTAATACAAGGAAATTAAAAGAGAAGTTAAAGGCTAAGGTTTTAGAATGTGAAAAACTAGAGCATGAAGTAGCTTCACTATGGAAGGAAGTAAAAGAGTCTAAGGACAAGTTACATAGGTTTGGAAGAAGCTCAAATAACTTGGATAATATTATCAAGGTACAAAGATCTTCGTCAAACAAAACAAGACTTGGTTTTGAACAAGTACAAAAAGGACAAGGAGAGGAGACAATATCAAGTTCTGAATAAGAAGAAACTTTAGAATAAGAAAGTGTAAGAGAAATTGAGACTTCTGAGGATGAGTCGGACAATAGAAATTTCAACAAGGAAAGGAACAATGCACAAATGAGGAACATATAGAACAGGAAGCAGCATGGGGTAGGAGATACTAACAGACCAATAAGGTCAAGGCAAGGTAGTTTCAATGGATGATGCTTCTCATGTCACAGGTTTAGGTACAATACTACACAGTGCAGGACACATAAAATACAATAATATGGGAATTCATAAATAGGTAACTTTTTCAAGGGTAATGCTACTCTTGTAATCAATTTTATCACAAGGTAATGAATTGCAGGATTCATGACAGGAATAGATATGGCTTCACTAGGAGAAATCCCAAGATATTTGCACCTCCAAGGAATAATAACATTAAGTGTTACAAGTGCAATAATGATGGACATACAACAAAGTGGTGTAGAGCAAAAATTCCAGAGACAAGCAGGAATAGGAATAGTTAGAGGAATAAAAAGGATCAAATGAGGAGGAAAGTGGAAAAATGTAAATATCAATGCATTCTAGGAGTTGAAATACTCCCACCCCAGAATTAACTAGCTCAAGAGGAGGTGGGGGAGTGCCTAAAATAAGAGTTTAATTCTTAGCCCCAAGCCCCAAAGGTGACCCCTTTTCCATTGATGACAAAGGGGGAGATATTTGAGTAAGGGGGAGAGATTTGAGTTAGGAAGAAAGCATTCAGTCAGGGGGAGTAATTTCTCAAGGGGATAAAAATAGAAAGAGGTAAAAGAAATGATAAAAGGTAAATGGGTGACCATCAATGACAAAGGGGGAGATTTTTGGAAATACGAGTAGTATTTGTTGTCATTGATGTCAAAGGAATACTAAGAAAATGTCAAAAGAGTGTTAAGAAAATGGTTCATGGTTGATTTTCTAAGAGGCAAGGATATAATATTTAATTTAAATATTATATGGCTGAAGCATCAAAAGAGAAGCAAGAAGGAGACCAATATTATAATATTTGGGCAAAATAAAAGGTTTGAAAAGATATCTATGTTCCATGGTGGTTGAAAGAAAATAATAAGGTTATTTTACTAAGGTGATAATGGCAAAAGGTGTTGAAAATTTGAGGTATTTTATGCTGTCATTGATGTCACATGGATCATTGATGTCACATGGATCACATTGAGTTTTGGTGGCCAAAGTATTTCATAAATAAGCATTTATGATATTTTGGAAAGCATGAATATATACAGGGTTTTTGTGAAAACCAAGGTAGGTAAAATAAAAGGTTTTATTTAAAACCATGGATGGCAGATTTGAAATGGGTTTTTCTTAAAACCCAGGTTTTCCTTTCGTTTCATCGAAAAAGGTACCCTGAATATGGAGATATTTAATTTTAAATATTTAGTTTAAATTTTAATTATTTAAATTTTAAATTTTAATTTTAAAATTAAAATTAAAGTCATCGTCGACGTCATAAAAACCATGCGCCATCAAAAGGAAATTAATAATTAAAGGTGCCGACGTATGTGAAATTAAATGAAGGTTGCATATATATATGCAAAGGCTTTCGATTCAAAAGTCTAAGCATTGAACGAAGAGAACAAAAAGTGGAAGCCCCGAAATCCTTCGATGTGACAGCGTGGTCCAACGATGAGCTTGGAAAGCGTGGAGTTTTTGGTTGCAACAGGGCATGCGTTCGATTCCCACTGGGTTCAATTTTTGTATAGTGTGGAAGAAGAGCATTTGCACATTTTTGGCATGAGCAAGGACAACGAAATATAGGGAGCATATTTGCTCTCTGTCCTATGTGAGCAAATAGCTCACGTGGTCTTTGGCACAACGGTTGTGGTGTTGAGTGGGCAATGATGAGGGTTTGATTCCCTCTAAGATGTAGGTAAACATTTTATTGAATATTTTTTATTAGTGTCTAATGTTGGAGGAGTAAGGTGATGATAAGAGAATAATGTTTGATTAAATTTTTATTTACTTGGAAGGCGAGATATAAGGGTTGAAATGCACTTTTAGAAAAAGATAATGTTTTCCTATTTTAGAAGTATACCATATTATATATTTTTGGAAAGATTATTTTGAGGGCTATTTGATTAACTTGATTAGATGGAGAAATAAGGTGTATATAAAGATATATTTATGTTTTTGTAAATGGGTTCAAAGTGAAGGTTGTAATGTTCTTTTTCAAAGTGTGTTGAGTGCGGTAGATTTTCAAAGGGGTTTCTTCATCTTCATAAAAGGTATGGGCACATTCTCCTATTGATTGATTATGGTGGTTGATTTCTGAAATATCATTGGAGATAAAAGGATTGATTGTGGTTTCCTTTTTTAAAGTGGTTGGTTGAATGCTTCAACGTTTTCTAGTTTGAGAGTTGTGCTTAAACCTCATTTTATAAGCACAGTTGTTGAAGCCCATTGGTTATGGAAAGAACTTGAAAAGAACATGAGTATCATTTTTATGTGATGAATATTTTATTAGCATTATTGTTGAAGCCCATTGGTTATGCAAATAAATTGAACTTGAGAAGAACATGAGTATCATTGTTATGTGAGATTTGTGGTTGAGCATTTTTGGAAACATTTGAGTTTTTTGATACATGCTTGGACTAGGTTTTTTAAGAAAGATTGTTTCCTTATGGTAGTTGGTTGAGAAGAGTTGTTTAAGCCTAGTCAAGTGATTGTGTGAAGTGGTTTTTCAAGTTCCATGAAAAAAACTATTCTATATTCTGGATTTGAGTTGAGATTGAGATTTGAGGATAGAACATATTGAGTCTCTAACAATTCTCTTTATGCTTCTATGATATTGCCTTGAGTTGAGAAAGATATTGGATTTGAGTTAGAATATATTGAGTCTCTAACAATTCTCTTTATGCTTCTATGAGATTGATTTGTGTTGATATTATTATGGATCATAGTTGTCATCCTTTGAAGAGTGTATTACCATTCATTGTTGAGTTCATATTTGAGCCTTGCCTTCATAGGATTTGTGGATGAGATTTGAGTACTACTTCAGTATGATTGATTGAGCCTTTGATAAGGATTTTGGGATAGATTTATGGACAACTTTGTGGAAAATTTTTGGGATAGATTTGGACAAGTTATGTGTTTGCTTGTTGAGCATATTTAGACAAGTTTTGTGTGAACTTGTTGAGCAGGTTTGGACAAGTTTTGTGTGAGCTTGTTGAGAAAATTTGGACAAGTTTTGTGTGAGCTTGTTGAGCAAATTTAGACAAGTTCTATGTGAGCTTGTTGAGTAGATCAGTGGAGTTCCTAGCTAAGCAGATTAGTGGATTACCTACCTAAGCAGATTAGTGTGTTTCCTAGATGATCAGATCAATGGATTTCCTACTTGAGAAAATCAATGTGTTGCCTAGCTGAGTAGATCAATGGATTGCCTACCTAAGCATATTAGTGTGTTACCTAGCTGACCAGATAAGTGGATTTCTTGCATGAGTAGATCAGTGTGTTACCTAGCTAAGAAAATCAGTGGATTATCCACTTGAGCATATCAGTGTGTTGACTAGCTGAGCAGATTATTGGATTGTCTACCTAAGTAGATCAGTGTATTGACTAGCTTTGAGTAGATCAAAGTAATCATTGTAGTGGATAAGGATCCTTATTTTTGTGTGAAATATTATAAGGATATTATCTCGTGGAGTACCCCACATTAGGGTAACCATGTTAAATCTTGTGTCTCAATTGTGTGTGGTGAATTGTGCTCTTGCTTACTATTGCTATATGAGTTATTACTGCATATTACTATATTTGGTTATTGCAATTAAGGATATTAATTGATATTGGTTTGGAAAGAAAGCAAAAATTGGGTGATATACTATTCACCCCCCCTCTCAGTATAAGCTTGTGTTCTTCAATTGGTATTAGAGTGGGTTCCTTCAAAAAGGCTAATAGCTTGAGGGTAGATTCTACAAGTACACAGATGGCTTCATAGAATGGATCATCTACAAATAAGGCACCACTATTTGATGATAACAATTATTCTTTCTGGAGCATGAGAATGAATAACTATTTTATATCACAAGGATATGAGGTATGGCATATGGTTGAAAAAGAGTATAAGGTTGAAAGTGATCCCGAGGTGGATAATACTATCAGGAAATTGTTTGAGATCAATGCAAGGGCAATAAATTATATTTTGAGTGGGCTACGTGAGATAGATTTTGTAAAGGTCATGGTATGTAATTTAGCTAATGAAATGTGGACCAAGTTACGAAATACTTATGAAGGAGATTCCAAGGTAAAGTTTTCAAAATTACAAACTCATAGAAAAATATTTGAGGAATTGAAAATGGAATATTCTGAATATAATGCAAAGTTTTTACTTTGATTTGATGAGATTACTAACACCATGAGAGGCCTAGTATTTGAGATGAAATAACCATAAGTTACTCAAAATGTTTTGAGATCAATTCCCATGAAGTATTATGCAAAGGTTTCAGCAATAGAAGAAACAATGGATATCAACAAGCTAACAATGGAAGAACTACAAGGAACTCTCACAGCTTATGAGATGAGGGTGATTAAGCATCAGGTTCCAATAAAAGAGATTGCATTCAAGGCTTCAAATAAATAAAAAGGGAAGGTTCCAAAGATAGATATAAATCCAGTTAATTATGAGGAAATTAACTTCATAAAAAAGAATAAGGACTCAAGGAATTTTAGGAATATGAGGAAAGTCAGATGTTACAAGTATGGTGATCTTGGTCACTATGCACACCAGTGTCCACATGAATAAAATAGTGATGATGAAAAACAAGGTCACGAAAGAAAAAAATATGGAAAGCATAAGCATGACAAAGATGACAGATACAAGCAAAACAGGTATGAGAAGAAGAAATTTTTTTCGTAAGATAAAGAAATCTTACTACAATGAATAAGTAAGTGATGTTTCAGTTCATAGCAATGAAAACCAGTCATATGAAGAAGAATGTACGTTCTTTGGAATAAGTGAAGAAAGGCAAGAACACTTATTCCTAGGTATTGAAGTTAAAGAAGAGGATATATCTATTTAAGAAAGACATGAAGAGCTTGCCATAGCCATTGAGCAAGAAAATAGATACAATAAGGGTCTAAGGATACTAAAATGCTTCATATGCAGAGTATTTGGGCATATAGATGATGATTGCACATACTACAACAATTGCAACAAGGAAAGTTCATTTGTTGAAAAAGAAAGCAGTAGTTCCAATAATAGTTCTAGTAGCAGTTCTAGTGATAATTCCAGCAACAGTGATGATGAAGAAGAGGAATCCACAAAACAAGAAAATAAAATCAAGAGATTGGAAAGGAAAATCAAGAGGCTTGAAAATAAGGTGCATGAAAATGAAAAGGTCAAAATTATGCTTAATAAACACATTCAATATTTGGAAAAAATGCTTCAAGAAACAAAATAGCTCGGCGTCACTATTTTTGAGCAATTGAAGGAGAAGAAAGAAAGGTGTAAACAATTAGAAGAAGAAGATCAGAAAAGTTTGGGGACCTACATAAATGAGTTAGCACGATTTCAAAGGAATTCAAAAACTCTGGATAATTTTTGGGATTTACAATTAGATCCATTTATAAAGATAGGGCTTTATTATGAAGAAAGTTCCAAAGTTCCTATGGCTCCAAATATTCAGTTTCGATCTTGTTTTGAGATAGGTGAATCAAGTTAAAAAATAAAAGAAATACTTGAAGAGGAAAGCAAGGAAGAAATTAAGGAAAAGGATTTAGATACTATAAAGAAGGTTCAAGGATGCAATGCACAAGTTGAAAATGATCATAGGGAAAATGGTCAAGAAAGGTATGAGGAACTAAGGCATGAACAAAGGGCTTTTCAAGGACATTGTTTTTCTTGTAATGGATTTGGACACAGGGCTATACACTGCAGCGTCCATGGATTAAAAAAGTTTGATTTTTCTAGAAGAAACTTCAAAGGAATAAGGTATGGTTTTCAAGGACATTGCTTCTTATGCAACAAGATTTTCCATAGAGCTTCTCAGTGCAAAGAAAATGAGCAAAATGGTTTTGCTTTTAGAGCTACACAATTCAGAATTCATGGTCATAATGGTCATGAAAACAGAGCTTCACAATACAGGGTTCAAGAAAGGATTCAGGATTTGGCACCATCCAAAGGCTACAATATCAAGTGTTTTAATTGCAATAACTTTGGACATATTGTAAAATGGTGTAGGACTCAATTCCAAACAGGTTCAAGGCAAGAAGGTCAAACAGGTTCTAGACAAGAATATCAAGTAATTCATCAAGAGAAGAATATCAATAAAACATGAAAGGAAGTTGATAGAGGAAAGAAACAATGTAAGATGGGAGTAAAAGTACTCCCACCCAAAAATTAATCACCTCAAGAGAGAAGGTGGTGAGGGGGCTAAGATTAAGAGTCATATCTTTTAGCCCCATAGGTGTCCCTTTTGCCATTAATGTCAAAGAGGGAGATATTTGAGTTAGGGGGATCAGCCTCCAAAGAGCACATTGAGTTAGGAGGAGCAGCCACCAAAGAGAGTATTGAGTTAGGGGAAGCAGCTTTGATTCTCAGAAATGTTTTTTTTTGTGATGACTATGGTGATTTGCATTAGAGGTGTTGCCATCAATGGAAAAGAGGGAGATTGTTAGAAATTTGAGGTATTTTATGTTGTCATTGATGTCACATGGATCACATTGAGTTTTGGTAGCCAAAGTATTTCATAAATAAGCATTTATGATATTTTGGAAAGCATGAATATATACAGGGTTTTTGTGAAAACCAAGGTATACAAAATAAAAGGTTTTATTTAAAACTATGGATGGCAGATTTGAAATGGTTTTTTTTTTAAACCCAGGTTGGCCTTTTGTTTTGTCAAAAAAGGTTCCCCAGTGATGGAGATATTTAATTTTAAATATTTAGTTTAAATTTAAATTATTTAAAATTTAAATTTAATTTTTAAAATTAAAATTAAATTCATCGCCGATGTCATAAAATCCATGCGCCGTCAAAAGAAAATTAATAATTAAAGGTTTCGACATATGTGAAATTAAAGGAAGGTTGCATATATATGTATATATATATATATATGCAACCTTCCTTTAATTTCACATATGTCGAAACCTTTAATTATTAATTTTCTTTTGACCGCATGGATTTTATGACATCGGCGATGAATTTCAAAATATATATATATATATATATATATATATATATATATATATATATATGCAAAGGCTTTCGATTCAAAATTCTAAGCATCGAACAAAGAGAACAAAAAGTGGAAGCCCCAAAATCCTTCGATGTGACAGCGTGGTCCAACGGTGAGCTTGGGAAGTATGGAGTTTTTGGTTGCGATAGGGCATGCGTTTGATTCCCATCGGGTTCGATTTTTGTAGTGTGGAAGAAGACCATTTGGCACACATTTTTGGCATGAGCAAGGGCACTGAAATATAGGGAGCATCTTTGCTCTCTATCCTATGTGATCAGATAGCTCACGTGGTCTTTAGCACTATGGTTGTTGTGTTGAGTGGGAAGTGACAAGGGTTCGAATCCCTCTAAGAGGCATGTAAACATTTTATTGAATATTTTTTATTATTGCCTAATGTTGGAGGAATAAGGTGATGCTAAGGGAATAATGTTTGATTAAATTTTTATTTACTTGGAAGGCAAGATATAAGGGTTGAAATGCACTTTTATAAAAAGAGAAATTTCTGGTTTTTTCCTCTTTTAGAAATATACCATATTATATATCATTGGAAATCTTATTTCAATGGATATTTTATTAACTTGATTAGATAGAGAAATAAGGTTTATGTAAAGAGATATTTTTATTTTTGTAAAGGGGTTCAAATTGAAGGTTGTTTTGTTCTTTTTCAAAGTGTGTTGAGTGTGGCATATTTTCAAAGGGGTTTCTTCATCTTCATAAAAGGTATGGGCACATTCTCCTATTGATTGATTATGGTGGTTTATTTTTGAAATATCTTTGGAGAGAAAAAGATTGATTGTGGTTTCCTTATCTAAAGTGGTTGGTTGAATGCTTCAAGGTTTTCTAGTTTGATAGTTGTGGTTAAACCTTGTTTTATAAGGATATTTTTTGAAGCCCATTGGTTATGCAAAGAACTTTAAAAGAAAATGAGTATCATTGTTATGTGAAGAATATTTTATTAGCATTATTTTTGAATCCCATTGGTTATGTAAAAAAATTTAACTTGAGAAGAACATGAGTATCATTGTTATGTGAGATTTGTGGTTGAGCATTGTTGGAAATATTTGAGTTGGTTGATACATGCTTGGACTAGGGTTTGTAAGAAAGAGTTGTTCCTTGTGGTAGTTGGTTGAGAAGAGTTGTTTGAGCCTATTCAAGTGATTGTGTGAAGTGGTTGTTCAAGTTCCATGAAACAAACTATTCTATATTCTAGATTTGAGTTGAGATTGATATTTGAGTATAGAACATATTGAGTCTCTAACAATTCTCTTTATGCTTCTATGAGATTTCCTTGAGTTGAGAAAGATATTGGATTTGAGTATAGAACATATTGAGTCTCTAACAATTCTCTTTATGCTTCTATGAGATTTATTTGAGTTGAGATCATTGTGGATCATAGTTGTCATCCTTTGAAGAGTGTATTACCATTCATTGTTGAGTTCATATTTGAGCCTTGCCTTCATAAGATTTGTGGATGATATTTGAGTACTACTTGAGTATGATTGATTGAGACTTTGAGAAGGATTTTGGGATAGATTTTTGGACAACTTTGTAGATAGTTTTTGGGACAAATTTGGAAAAGTTATGTGTGGGCTTGTTGAGCAGATTTGGATAAGTTCTATGTGAACTTGTTGAGCAGGTTTGGACAAGTTTTGTGTGAGCTTGTTGAGCGGATTTGGAAAAGTTTTATGTGAGCTTGTTGAGTAGATTTGGACAAATTCTATGTGAGCTTGTTGAACATCAGTGGAGTGCCTAACTAAGCAATCAATGGATTGCCTACCTGAGCATATCAATGTGTTGCCTAGTTGAGCATATTAGTGGATTGCCTACCTGAGCAGATCAGTTTGTTGCCTAGCTGAGCAGATCAGTGGATTGCCTACCTGAGCAGATCAATGTATTGCCTAGCTAAGCAGATCAGTGGATTTCCTACCTGAGCAGATCAATGTGTTGCCTAGTTGAGCAGATCAGTGGATTGCCTACTTGAGTAGATCAGTGTATTGCCTAGCTTTAAGTAGATCAAATTAATCATTGTATTGGATAATATCCTTATTTTTGTGTGAAATATTATAAGGATATTATCTTGTAGAGTACCCCACATTGGGGGAACCATGTTAGTCTCAATTGTGTGTGGTGACTTGTGCTCTTTCTTACTATTGCTATCTGAGTTATTAATGCACACTGCTATTTTTGGTTATTGCAATTATAGACATTAATTGATATTGGTTTGGAAAGAAAGTAAAAAGTGGATGCTATATTGTTCACCCCCCCTCTCAGTATAAGCTTGTGTTCTTCAAAATGTTCCCCTAAAAAAGACCTAAGGAAGTGTACATTTTATTTTATTTTAAAAGGCCCAAAGGACATTTAAATATTTAATTATAATATTTAAATTCATTTTGAATTTAAATAATTATAATTAAAATATTATTTTCGAAATGAAAAGTCCAATTTTCCTATCCGCCGACGTGAAGGTAAATACCTTTGAAAGGTATATTAATAAAGCCTAAATCAAAGGCTTAAAGTTGTAATTCGAAATTGTGCATTATTTGTTGTGCTTGTCGATCAAACGTGGAAGGGAGAAGAAACATGCATAGTGCTAACACCGAGGAGAGGAAGGCATAAAAGGGAGCGATGCTGAAATCGTAGCACCATCCGGGTGGCTAGCCCAGATGATGATTGGCTTGGGTGCTAAGTTGTAGCATAGGGGAGGTCTCGGGTTTGAGACTCTACGGTAGCAAAAGGAGGAAGCTTTTTGTTTTTAAAAGCTTTGGTGGTAGCTTAGGGAATAAGTGTGCATGGGCACACTTAG
This sequence comes from Wollemia nobilis, assembly GCA_028583015.1. Taxonomy (NCBI): domain Eukaryota; kingdom Viridiplantae; phylum Streptophyta; class Pinopsida; order Araucariales; family Araucariaceae; genus Wollemia; species Wollemia nobilis. The sequence continues at coordinate 2,115,724 of JAQPPZ010001192.1, forward strand.
GTCCCATGTGAGCACCTAGCTCATGCGGTGGTTGAAGTCGCGGCTAGGGTGCTAGTGGAAGCGCAGCGTGGGTTCGATTCCCACCAAGGGCAAAAGGTATTTAATTTTTAAATTCAATTGTTTGTCCTAAGGTTTGTTTGGCATAATATTTTTAGGGAGGTATAAGGTTTATGAAAATAAATTTTATATTGTGATTTCTGTGATTAAAGTGGTGAAAGGAGTAATAAGGCTTTAGAGGAATTTAAATATTATTTTAAAAGAAATTCTTATTGGGTTTAATAGTTGAAAGGAGTAATAAGTCTTTAGGAGAGTTTAATATTATTTTAAAATAAAGTCTTATTGGGTTTATTAGTTGAAAGGAGTAATAAGGTGTAATTGAGATCTAATGTTTTTATTGTGAGAATAATTTGTGAGGAAGTTATTGAATGAAGTTTTGAGAAGGTTTTTGCTAACTAACCCTTAAGATTGGCAAAAGAGTAATTGTGATTGAGATAGGTTTTATAAGGTCAATTCTTCATCAAACAAAAGGTATGGGCACATCTTCCTTGTGAGTGATTGTTGGATATTGTGAATGCTAAGTTGGAGAGAAAAGGGTTGTTTGATAAGCATTGTTGAGTTTGATTGTTAAAGGTTTTTCTGAGTGAAAGTTGATGATAAAAACCTTGTTTGATAAGCATTGTTGGAAACATTGAGTGAGCCTTCATATGCATGATTAGGGTTTGTGCAAGAACATGAGTATCATTGTTATGTGAAGTTGAGAACTATCTTGAACTAGGGTTTGTGCAAGATCATGAGTATCATTGTTATGTGAGATTGTTTGATAAGCATTGTTGGAAATAATTGAGTGAGTGTTCATATGCTTGGACTAGGGTTTGTAAGCAAGGAGTTTTTCATTGAGTGATTGATTGAATGGAGTTGATTGAGCCTAGTCAAGTGGAAGTGTTGAAGTGATAGTTCTAGTTCTATGAAACAAATTGTTCTATATTCTAAATTGATTTGAGAAAGAGATTGGAAGTGATTGAGTGTTTGTGAGTGTGAAGCATATTGAGTCTCTAAAAATTCTCTATATATTTCTGTGAGTTAAACAAGATTCTATGTGAAACTTATTTATGTGATTGAAGAGGTTTTCTATGATAGAGTTGAGTTGTATAAATATTTTGTGAAAGCTATTGGACAAGTTCTAGTGAGGACTTGTTGAGCAGATTTGAGGTAAGTCTTGGAGAAGACTTGTGGACAGATTGATGTGAGATTTTATGGAAGCTTACAATACAGATTTGAAGATAGAGATTGAGAGCATATTGGATAAGTCCTTGAGAGGACTTGTGGATAGAATTGAGGCAAGTATTTGAGAAGACTTGTGAGCAGAGTTGATTGATTGATTTGTTCAAACCTTGAGTTAAGGTTTGGAGAAGATCTAGCAGAGTTGATTTGTGATTGAGTCAAGCTTTGTGTTAAGGCTTGAGGACAGATTTGAGGATAGATTTTGGTGTAGATTTGAGGATAGATTTGTGCCAACCAAGAGATAGAGATTGAGCAGATTTGTGCTAGACCGAAGGACTATGTTTAGTGTAGATCAGAGATAGATATTGAGAAAATTTGTGCTAGACCGAAGGACTATGTTTAGTGCAGATCAGAGATAGAGATTGAGAAAATTTGTGCTAGATCGAAGGACTATGTTTAGTGTAGATTTGAGATAGATCTGAGAGCAAGATTTGGAGGTGATAGAGTATAGAGGATGATAGTCTCTAGTGGATAGAGGTCCATTAGCCAGGGTAGTGAAGATAGGTCTTCTGAGTGAGGGTAGGAGTCTTCAATGGATAGAGATCCATTAGCTAGTGTAGTGGAGGCAACAATTCTTCTAGAAGATCACCAACTAGAGTAGAGGAGAAAGGAGTTCTCCTATGGATAGAGATCCATGAACCAGCTAAGGAGATTGGTGTCTCCTATGGATAGAGATCCATGAACTTGATTAGGGTATTGGTGTCTCCTTTGGACAAAGGTCCATAAACATTGTAATAGGGAAAGGTTTCCCAAGAGATTTGTTGAGAAAATTTTAGTGAAATATTTTCTCCGTGGAGTAGCCCACATTGGGTGAACCACGTTAAATTGGTGTCTCTATTGTGTGTGGTGATTTGTGCATTTCTTTGATTATTATTATTGATATTACCATTGATATATTGCATAATATTATTGGGAAATAAAAGTAAAAAGTGGTCTTATACTATTCACCCCCTCTTAGTATAAGCTTGTGTTCTTCAATTGGTATTAGAGTGGGTTCCTTCGAAAGAGTTTAACAGCTTGAAGGAAAATCTTACAAGAACACAAATGGATTCTAAGAGTGGATCCTCAAATAATTCAGCACCAGTATTTGATGGGAGCGATTATGTATTCTGGAGTATGAGAATGAAGATTCACCTGATGGCACTTGGAAATGAAATATGGGAAGCAATTGAAAATGGATACACACCACCAGCTACTCCACCTACAAATAAATATGGTAAGCTTCTACATCATTACAATTCAAAAGCAATGAATGCAATTTTGAAAGGTTTGCATAGAATAGAGTTCATAAAGGTTATGCATTGCAAATCAACAAAATAAATTTGGGATAAGTTGCAAAGCATATATGAAGGAGATAAAAAGGTCAAAAAGGTAAAGTTGTGAAATCTCAAGGGATAATTTGAAGATCTAAAAATGAAGGATGAGGAAAACATTAGTGCTTATCTACTTCGTGTAGATGAGGTTGTTAACTCCATGCAAGGACTTGGACTTGAAGTTCAAGAATCTGATGTTTGTGATAAGATTTTAAGGTCACTCCCAAAAAGGTTTAGTGAAAATATTTCAGCTATAGAGGAATCAAAATATAGTGATATTTTGACAAGGGATGAATTACTTGGCATTCTTATAGCTTTTGAGATGATAACAAAAGAGGAACCTAATATTCAAAAAGAAGCAGCCTTCAAATCTACTAAGAAGACAAAGGGTAAGAAATCAGATTCAAGCAATGAGTTATCCAGTGATGAAGAAGCAAATTATGGCAGAAGGAACAAGGATCCAAGAAATTTTAAAGATATGAAATTTATTAGATGTTTCAATTGTGGAAAGTATGGTCACTATGCATATGATTATCAAGAAGCTGGAAATAGCAATGATGAAGAAAAATAGGATCATAAGAATAGGGAATCAAAAAAATACAGGTACCAAAAGAAAAGTAGGGATGGTCAAGGCAAGCAAGGAAAGAAGTTCTTCCGAAGATAGAAGAAGAGTTTCTATGTAGATAAAGCAAGTAAGTATTCAAGTAACAGTGATGAAAGTTCCTCAGAAAATGATGAAGTACTATTTTTGGAAAAAGAAAAAGAAGTGGTTAAGAAAAGGTCACCAATAATCCTCAAGTGTTTTAGATGTGGTAATTTTGGTCATCTTGAAGATAGTTGTACAATAAGTGGTTTCAGTTTCAGTGATGATGAATATGAAGATACACTTGAAGGACCAGAAGAGAATCTACTTATGGCATTAGAGGAAGAAGGAGGTGATCCTATAGAAAATAATTCATAAAAGAATGAAGATATTTTCAAAGGTAAACAAATAGAGGAAGAATCAGAGAATGGAGAAGTTGATCTTGAGGGTGAGCTTATTCATGCCCTTGATGCATTAAGGGAGGTAAGAAAGCAAAACTCAAAACTCAAGCTTAAATTTCAAGAATGTGATGAAGAGAAAGGAAATCTTATAGAGGATCTAAATAAGTCAATGGCTAAGACAAGGAGATTCAAAGAGAAGTTAGAAGCTAAGGTTTTAGAATGTGAAAAACTAGAGCATGAAGTAGCTTCACTAAGGAAGGAAGTAAAAGAGTCTAAGGATAAGCTACACAAGTTTGGAAAGAGCTCAAAAATCATAGATAAGATGATCAAGGTACAGAGATGGTCATCAAAAAAAACAGGACTTGGATTTGAACAGGAACAAAAGAAACAAGGAGAGGAGTCAATATCAAGTTCTGAAGAAGAAGAAACTTCAGAAGAAGAAAGTGTAAGAGAGAGTGAGACTTTTGAGGATGAGTTGGACAATAAAAAGTTCAACAAGGAAAGGAACAATGCACAAAAGAGGAATAGATGGAACAGGAACCAACATAGGGTAAAAGAGACTAAGAGACCAATGGGGTCAAGGCAAGGTAATTTCAATGGACGATGCTTCTCATATCATAGGTTTGGGCACAAGGCTACATAGTGCAGGACACATGAAAGACAGGAATATGGGAAATTTAAAAACAGATAACTTTTTCAAGGGTATTGTTACTCTTGTAATCAGTTTGGTCACAAGGCAATGAATTGCAGGGTTCATGACAAGAATAGATATGGCTTCACCAAGAGAAATCCCAAGACATTTGCACCTCCAAGAAATAATAACATTAAGTGTTATAAGTGCAATAATGATGGACATACAACAAAGTGGTGTAGAGCAAAAATTCCAGAGACAAGCAGGAACAGGAATAGTCAGAGGAATCAGAAGGATCAGATGAGGAGGAAAGTGGACAAAGGTAAATATCAATGCATGTTGGGAGTAGAAATACTCCCACCCTAGAATTAACCACCTCAAGAGGAGGTGGGAGGAGGGCTAAGCTAAGAGTTTCATTCTTAGCCCCGAGCCCCAAAGGTGACCCTTTGCCATTGATGACAAAGGGGGAGATATTTGAGTAAGGGGGAGAGATTTGAGTTAGGAAGAAAGCATTTAGTCAGGGGAGCATTTTCTCAAGGGGAGAAGAACAAAAAGAGGTAAAGGAAATGATAAAAGGAAAATGGGTTGCCATCAATGACAAAGGGGGATATTGTTGGAAATATGAGCATAATTTGTTGTCATTGATGTCAAAGGAATACTAAGAAAATGGTAAAATAATGTTAAGCAAATGGTTCATGATTGATTTTCTAAGAGGCAAGGATATAATATTTAATTTAAATATTATATGGCTAAAGCATCAAAAGAGAAGCAAGAAGGATAACAATATTATAATATTTGGGCAAAAGAAAAGGGTTGAAAAGATATCTCTGTTCCATGGTGGTTGAAAGAAAATAATAAGGTTATTTTGCTAAGGTGATAATGGCAAAAGGTTCCCCTAAAAAAAGGCCTAAGGAAGTCTATATTTTATTTTATTTAAAAAGGCCCAAAGGACATTTAAATATTTAATTATAATATTTAAATTCATTTTGAATTTAAATAATTATAATTAAAATATTATTTTCGAAATGCAAAAGTCCAATTTTCCTATCCGCCGATGTGAAGGTAAATACCTTTGAAAGGTATATTAATAAAGCCTAAATCAAAGGCTTAAGGTTGTAATTCGAAATCGTGCATTATTTGTTGTGCTCATCGATCGAACATGAAAGGGAGAAGAAATGTGTGCAGTGCTAACACCGAGGAGAGGAAGGCATAAAAGGGAGTGGTGCTAAATTTGTAGCACCATCCAGGCAGCTAGCCCAGATGATGATTGGCTTGGGCGCTAAGTTGCAGCATAGGGGAGGTCTCGGGTTCGAGACTCTACGACAACGAAAGGAGGAAGCTTTTTATTTTTAAAAGCTTTGGTGGCAGCTTAGGGAATAAGTGTGCGTGGGCACACTTAGGTCCCACGTGAGCACCTAGCTCACACGGTGGTTGAAGCCGTGGCTAGGGTGCTAGTGGAAGCGTAGCGTGGGTTCGATTCCCACCAAGGGCAAAAGGTATTTAATTTTTAAATTCAATTGTTTGTCCTAAGGTTTGTTTGGCATAAGATTTTTAGGGAGGTATAAGGTTTATGAAAATAAATTTTATATTGTGATTTATGTGATTAAAGTGGTGAAAGGAGTAATAAGGCTTTAGAGGAATTTAAATATTATTTTAAAAGAAAGTCTTATTGGGTTTAATAGTTGAAAGGAGTAATAAGGCTTTAGGAGAGTTTAAATATTATTTTAAAATAAAGTCTTATTGGGTTTATTAGTTGAAAGGAGTAATAAGGTGTAATTGAGATCTAATGTTTTTATTGTGAGAATAATTTGTGAGGAAGTTATTGAATGAAGTTTTGAGAAGGTTTTTGCTAACTAACCCTTAAGATTGGCAAAAGAGTAATTGTGATTGAGATAGGTTTTATAAGGTCAATTCTTCATCAAACAAAAGGTATGGGCACATCTTCCTTGTGAGTGATTGTTGGATGTTGTGAATGCTAAGTTGGAGAGAAAAGGGTTGTTTGATAAGCATTGTTGAGTTTGATTGTTAAAGGTTTTTCTGAGTGAAAGTTGATGATAAAAACCTTGTTTGATAAGCATTGTTGGAAACATTGAGTGAGCCTTCATATGCATGATTAGGGTTTGTGCAAGAACATGAGTATCATTGTTATGTGAAGTGAGAACTATATTGAACTAAGGTTTGTGCAAGAACATGAGTATCATTGTTATGTGAAGTTGAGAACTATCTTGAACTAGGGTTTGTGCAAGATCATGAGTATCATTGTTATGTGAGATTGTTTGATAAGCATTGTTGGAAATAATTGAGTGAGTGTTCATATGCTTGGACTAGGGTTTGTAAGCAAGGAGTGTTTCATTGAGTGATTGATTGAGTGGAGTTGATTGAGCCTAGTCAAGTGGAAGTGTTGAAGTGATAGTTCTAGTTCTGTGAAACAAATTGTTCTATATTCTAAATTGATTTGAGAAAGAGATTGGAAGTGATTGAGTGTTTGTGAGTGTGAAGCATATTGAGTCTCTAACAATTCTCTATATGTTTCTATGAGTTAAACAAGATTCTATGTGAAACTTGTTTATGTGATTGAAGAGGTTTTCTGTGATAGAGTTGAGTTGTATAAAGCTTTTGTGAAAGCTATTGGACAAGTTCTAGTGAGGACTTGTTGAGCATATTTGAGGTAAGTCTTGGAGAAGACTTGTGGATAGATTGGTGTGAGCTTTTGTGGAAGCTTACAATATAGATTTGAAGATAGAGATTGAGAGTAGATTGGATAAGTCCTTGAGAGGACTTGTGGATAGAATTGAGGTAAGTCTTTGAGAAGACTTGTGAGCAGAGTTGATTGATTGATTTGTTCAAACCTTGAGTTAAGGTTTGGAGCAGATCTAGCAGAGTTGATTTGTGATTGAGTCAAGCTTTGTGTTAAGGCTTGAGGATAGATTTGAGGATAGAGTTTGGTGCAGATTTGAGGATAGGTTTGTGCTGGATCAGAGATAGATATTGAGCAGATTTGTGCTAGATTGAAGGATTGTATTTAGTGTAGATCAAAGATAGATATTGAGCAGATTTATGCTAGATCGAAGGACTATGTTTAGTGTAGATCAGAGATAGATATTGAGAAAATTTGTGCTAGACTGAAGGATTATGTTTAGTGTAGATTTGAGATAGAGCTGAGAGTAAGCTTTGGAGGTGATAGAGTATAGAGGATGATAGTCTCTAGTGGATAGAGGTCCATTAGCTAGGGTAGTGAAGATAGGTCTTTTGAGTGAGGGTAGGAGTCTTTAGTGGATAGATATCCATTGGCGATGTAGTGGAGGCAATAGTTCTTCTAGAAGATCACCAACTAGAGAAGAGGAGAAAGGAGTTCTCCTGTGGATAGAGATCCATGAACCAACTGAGGATATTGGTGTCTCCTATGGATAGAGATCCATGAAATTGATTAGGGGATTGGTGTCTCCTTTGGATAGAGGTCCATAAACATTGTAATAGGGAAAGGTTTCCCAAGATATTTGTTGAGAAAATTTTAGTGAAATATTTTCTCCGTGGAGTAGCCCACATTGGGTGAACCACATTAAATTGGTGTCTCTATTGTGTGTGGTGATTTGTGCATTACTTTGATTATTGTTGTTGATATTGCCATTGATATATTGCATAATATTGTTTGGAAAAGAAAATTAAAAAGTGGTCTTATACTGTTCACCCCCCCTCTTAGTATAAGCTTGTGTTCTTCACCAAACTATAAATAAAACTCCATTCAAACATTAGTAATATTAAAAATTATAATATTTAAATAAAATTTATATTAATCTTAATCATTTAAATAAAATGTGTAAAATTAGAATAAATATGTTAAGTAATTGTATAATAAATATTAGATGAGTGTGAACCGGGACTGAGTGCAACTGAAAGTGAGTGCAAGCACAAACCGAGAGTGAGTGTAGTTAAAATTGAGTGTGAGCATGAGCTAGGAGTGAGTGTAGTCAAAAGTGATTTTGAGTGTATTAGGGAGTGAGTGTGCTAGTTTGAGTTAATCCAAGAGCTAGTGATATTGAAGCCAAGAGTGAATGCAATTGGAAGTGAGAGCGAGCATGAGCTAGGAGTGAGTGTGAGTGTAGACAAAAGAGAGTATGAGTGCATCCAAAACAAAGTGTAAATGTAACTAAAAGTGAGTGCCAATACAATTGAAAGTGAGTGTGAGTGCATCTAAGAGTGAGTGCAATTGAAAGCAAATGCAAGCACAAACTGGGATTGAGTGCAACCAAAAGTGCACAAGTCGAGAGTGAGTAAAAAGTGTGAGTAGGGAAGTAGAAATGATGTAGGAGCATCCAGTGGCACCTAATGCAGAAGCATCCAGTGGCAGGAGGGCCACTTTTGAAAATTTGACTAAGGAGGGAAGACATCACGATTTCATGACGTGTCACGAAATCACGACAGAAGAAGTAGAAGAAGGCAAGGAGGAAAATCTGTCATGATATCACGATAGAAAAAGTGTCATGATATCGCGACACAAAGTGGAGAGAGGAGCCAGCAGAGAAAACTGTCGCGATATCGCGATAAAAAATGTGTCGCGATATCGCGACACAAGCGAAGAACGAAGCCAGTGGGGAGAAGTTGTCGCGATATCATGACAACAAATGTGTCACGATATCGTGACACAAGTGGAGTAGAGAAGTCAGCAAGGAGAAGCTGTCGCGATATCACAACAGAAAATGTGTCGCGATATCATGACACAAAATGGAGGAAGAAGCCAACAGGGTCAACTGTCATGATTTCATGATAGGTTTCATAGGAGAAGCAAGGATGCCAAGGATGTCGTGATTTTGTGACATGTCATGATTTTGCAACCCAAACAGGAAGGCAAACGCTGTAAGCAAAGATGTCATAATTTTGTGACATGTCACAATTTCGTGACCCGAAGGCAAGATGAAGAGCGAAAGAGGAAGATGTCATGATTTCATGACATGTCATAGTTTCACAACCCACAGAAGAGATAGAAGGTGCATTGGAGAAGATGTCACGATTTTGTGACATGTCACAGTTTCGTGACCCGCCAAGGAGAGAGAAAGCCAGAGGAGGAAGATGTCGCGATTTCGTGACATGTTGCAGTTTCGCGACCAGAAGGCAAAGAAGAAGCCAAGGAAGAAAGATGTGATTTCGTGACATGTCACATTTTCATGACCAGATGGCAAGCGAAGGAGCCAAAGGAGGAAGATGTCGTGATTTCACGACATGTCATGAAATCGCGACCCGATGAAGACGAGAAGGAAAGAGAGCCGAAATGTCACGATTTCATGACCTGAAGGAGAAGAGATGCAAGGAAGGAAGATGTCACGATATCATCACATGTCGTAATTTCGTGACACAAAGAAGAGAAAGTTGGTAGAATGAGAAGATGTCGTGATATCGCGACATGTCGTGATATTGCGACATGTCACGATATCATGACATTTCACGATATGAAGGAGCAAGAGGATGCAAAAAGAGAAGATGTTGCAATTTTGTGACATGTCACGATTTTGTGACAAGGAGAATAGAGAGGAGGCAAAAAGAGAAGATGTCATGATTTCGCGACATGTCACGATTTTGTGACGCGTAGAAGGGAGAGAAGGTGGAACGAGAAGATGTTGCGATTTCATGACATGTCGCAAAATCATGACCCAAAGAGGCAGAAGGAAGCAGGAAGAGAAGATGTCGTGAAATCGTGACATGTCACGATTTCATGACCCAAAGTGGAAAAGAGGAACGAGGAAGAGAAATGTCGCGATAGCACGACATGTCACGATATCGCGATCGAAAAAGAAAAGGAAGGGCAGGATAAGGAAGATGTCGCGATATTGCGACCCTGTTACAGTGCAGCTAGAGGAAGAAGATGATAGAGGTCAGGCGGCGGTTGTAGAGCAGGGACAACACGTGGCACCAAGGTGCAGTAAAAGCGAGAGAGTACCAAGAAGTGCAGGAAATAAAAATGATGGGTCACGCAGAGTAATATGATAGGAAGCGACGGTCAGACGGCGGTGACAGGGGTCATGCGGAGTGGAGCCATGAATCAATTTTTATGCTTCGATTTTCATGAAAGATGTTTCAGAGGGTTGAAGCCTCTATAAAAACCCAGTTTTTGTAATAGACTAGGTGGTGGATTGGAGATTGTACGTAGAGGATAGAGTGAGAGAAAAAAAGAAAAAAAACCAAGCCGAGCGCTGGTTATTGTAAAGCCTACGGGTTATTTTTGTAAAAGAGATTCTAGATTAATGAAGAAAATTTTGATCTGAGCGAGTGCGTTTTCTCTGTCCCCCATCAAGTGGTATCAGAGCTAATTTTCCTGAGTGCACAAGCAGATTCATCGAACGTGAGGCAGTTTATGCCAGGATCTATGGTGAAGAGTTCTGAGAGAGAAGAGTGAGTTAGGGTTCTGAGCGTGTGATAAAATCATCGAAAGTGAGGTGGCTACACCAAAATTGATTAAGCTTGTGAGAAAAGCAAAGAAATGCCTCCATGAAGAAGTCATGGTGGTGAGAGAGATATGGTGCCAGAGGAAGACTTTAAAGCTTTGTAGAGGCAAGTGCAAGCCCTGCAAGAGGAACTGTGTAGAAGGCATGAGGAAAAATAGAAAAGAAGAGATGGAGTGCATCGGAAGTTAAAACCCTTAAAGGCTGTAGACATGGAAGCGTGCAGCAGTGCCAAAATTTGCCTAGGAGGAAGCATAAATTTATTTGGCCAAGAGGCGAACTTCAAGCGGGCTACAGATGAGGAAGCGTCAATAGTGGTAGAATCTGTCTGGAAGAAGGCAGAAGTTATTTTGGCCAGGAGACAAGGTTGGAACAGGCTATAGAGGTAGATGAATGTCTAGAGGTGTTGCAGAAGGCGATGACCAGACAGTGCAGAAGTGAAGATCACTTCTCCACCAACCCTGGGTGTTTGATGCAGGAGCATCTAGTGGCACCTGATGCAGAAGCATCTAGTGGCAGGAGGGCCACTTCTGAAAAGTTGACTAAGGAGGGAAGACGTCACGATTTCGCGACGTGTCACGAAATCGCGATAGAAGAAGTAGAAGAAGGCAAGGAGGAAAATCTGTCATGATATCACGACAAAAAAAGTGTCGCGATATCGCGACACAAAGTGGAGAGAGGAGCCAGCGAAGAAAACTGTTGCGATATCGTGATAGAAAATGTGTTGCGATATCGCGACACAAGCGGAGAACGAAGCCAGCGGGGAGAAGCTGTCGCGATATCATGACAACAAATGTGTCATGATATCGCGACACAAGTGGAGCATAGAAGTCAGCAAGGAGAAGTTGTCGCGATATCGCGACAGAAAATGTGTCACGATATCATGACACAAAATGGAGGAAGAAGCCAACAGGGTCAACTATCACGATTTCACGACAGGTTTCATAGGAGAAGCAAGGATGCCAAGGATGTTGCGATTTCACGACCCAAATAGGAAGGCAGACGCTGCAAGCAAATATGTCATGATTTCATGACATGTCATGATTTCACGGCCCAGAGGCAGGATGAAGAGCGAAAGAGGAAGATGTCACAATTTCACGACATGTCACAGTTTTGTAACCTGTAGAAGAGAGAGAAGGTGCATTGGAGAAGATGTCACGATTTTGTGACATGTCATAGTTTCATGACCCGCCAAGGAGAGAGAAAGCCAGAGTTGGAAGATGTCGCGATTTCACGACATGTCACAGTTTCACGACCAGAAGGCGAAGAAGGAGCCAAGGAAGAAAGATGTCACGATTTTGCGACATGTCGCATTTTCATGACCAGAGGGCGAGCGAAGGAGCCAAAGGAGGAAGATGTCGTGATTTTGTGACATGTCACGAAATCATGACCCGATGAAGAAGAGAAGGCAAGGGAGCCGAAATGTCACGATTTCATGACTTGTCACGATTTCGTGACCCGAAGGAGAAGAAAGGAGGCAAGGAAGGAAGATGTTGCGATATCACGACATGTCACGATTTCACGATGCAAAGAAGAGAAAGTAGGCAGAATGAGAAGATGTCGCGATATCGCGACATGTCATGATTTCGTGACAAGAAGAAGCAAGAGGAGGCGAAAAGAGAAGATGTTGCGATTTCGTGACATGTCGCGATTTCGTGACATGTCACGATTTCGCGACAAGGAGAATAGAGAGGAGGCAAAAAGAGAAGATGGCATGATTTTGCGACATGTCACGATTTTGCGACACATAGAAGGGAGAGAAGGTGGAATGAGAAGATGTCAGATTTCGTGACATGTCACGAAATCGTGACCCAAAGAGGCGAAAGGAAATAGGAAGAAAAGATGTCACGAGATCATGACATGTCATAATTTCACGACCCGAAGTGGAAAAGATAAACGAGGAAGATAAATGTCATGATAGCATGACATGTCACGATATCATGATCGAAAAAGAAAAGGAAAGGAAGTATAAGGAAGATGTCACGATATTGCGACATGTCGCGATATCGTGACCCCTGTTAGTGCAGCTGGAGGAAGAAGACGACAGAGGTCAGGCAACGGTTGCAAAGCAGGGACGACACGTGGCACCAAGGTGCAGTAAAAGCAGGCGAGTACCAAGAAGCACGAGAAACAAAAATGATGGGTCATGCAGAGTAATCTGATAGGAAGCGGCGATCAAACGACGGTGATAGGGGCTGTGCGGAGTGGAGCCATGAATCGGGTTTTGTGCTTCAATTTTTGTGAAAGATGTTTCAGAGGGTCGGGGCCTCTATAAAAACCCAGTTTTTGTAATAGACTAGGTGGTGGATTGGAGATCGCACGTAGAGGATAGAGTGAGAGAAAAAAAAAAAAAAACCAAGCCGAGCGCTGGTTATTGTAAAGCCTGCAGGCTGTTTCTATAAAAGAGATTCCAGATTAATGAAGAAAATTTGGATCTGAGCGAGTGCATTTTCTCCATCCCCCATCAAGAAAGCAGAAAGCAAAGTGTGATCAAGGAACAAGTCCCACTCCTTGTTCTATAGAATTTAAAGGATTTATTTAAATAATATCTAGGTAACATGGAAAGAAAGTCATTTGTGAAATTCATTACTAAAATTATGAATGGCCAAGTTGGAATTATGGATGCCCTAGCTAGCATTAAGAGGAAGAGTGGTTCTAAGACAAACCCATTCTAGGTAGTATATTCTACACGAAAAGTAATTATCAAGGATGAGATGATTGAGCATGATATAATGGTTCTTAAAACTAGGGGATTAATATGTAAGTTTCACAGGTATTGGCCTAGTTTTTTTGAGATTCAAAATTGGATCAAGTGGAAGTGGGGTGTGAATTCAAATTAGTCAATAATATTTCTTCCAAAAGGATTTTTCCTCATTATTTTCTCTAGTTCATAAATAAGAAATAAAATAATGGATGGAGGCTCATGGTTTAGGGGTAAAGATGCATTATATTTAAGACATTGGAGTGAGAATTTTTGTGTGGACACATAAACTATTAAAATGTTTTTAGTATGGATTAGACTTTTGGGACTTCCTTATCAACTCATCAATAAGGAGGCTTTGAAGAATATTGGTAATACTCTAGGTGAATTCATCCAGGAGGGACCAACTACTAAGGAGAGAAGGCATGTTATATACACTTGAATATGTGTTTCCATGGATATTTCTAAATCTTTACCGTAGTCGATTAGATTAAATTTGAATCAAGAGAATGGGATCAACAAGTGGATTATGGAAATATTGCATTTCGATGTCGCAAATGTCATGAAATTGCATACATGGCAAGAGATTACAAAGTTAAAATGGAGGAAGAAATAGAATATTTTGGGCATGAGGGTAGCTTCAATTTGATACAAGGAGACCATATCATAGGAGAAGCTAGGTCAAATCAAGGATTTTCCACTTCTAAGAAAGTGGCTAGAAAAAATCCTCTACATCATCAGATAGCAAAGGCCATTACATTTCACTCAAATAAACCATTAGAAGAAAAATTATATGGGGGATGAGGAAGTACAATTCACAAGTTCAAATATAGAAGGACCTAAAGGTGTGAAGGAGGATGGGAAGGCAAATTTTAAAACAAATGAATATGGGGAGACAAATTTTAAAGCAAATGAGGTGAAGGAAGTCAAGCTTAATCTAGGTAAATCACATTTATTATCGTCAAGTAGCTTAAAATATTCTCCTTACAATAAAAATGAAAGTAGTATGGAGTGTAACATTTGCACTTTAGGATATCAAGAGTAGTATAGTAAAGAAAATATTATGGAGAATATCCAAGGATATTTAGGGTTTTCAGGTCAACATAAGAAACTAATGACTTTGGAGGATCATCTATGCAGTTTAAATTTTTTAGGGCAACATAAATAAGAAAATTCTAATGAGACTATTTCGTGCACTTTCGACTCTTTAAGGCAACATAAATCTTTAGTCTCATTTTGAATAATATAAACAAAATAGAAGATATTGATGGATATGAGAGTGTTTGTGGGAATAGAATAAGGAGAGGAAGGTCATCAAAGGAGGAAAAAAGAGAAAAAGAAACTCAAAAGGATATTGATCTAGGAAGCCAAATAAAAATATCACAGGTGTTAACAAGAAGTAGGGTTAAGCCCACTAATAAAAATAAAAAATGTTGATGATGAAAATGATATCATAAAAAATTAGGGGTATGAATAAAACCCCTAAAAAATAAGTTATTAAGAAATTAATAGGTTTTTATAGACTTGAGTTTATTTTAATACAAGAAACAAAATTAAGCAGTGAGGAATGTAAGGAGGATTTTAAGAAGATTTTGAAGATACATTATTGTTTAGTAGTTTCTTCTATAGAAGCTTCAGGTGGTATTGCAATAATATGGGACAAATGCAAATTGGATGGACAACTACTAAAAGCAAAAATTAATTGAGTTGCTATATTATTTTGTAGGAAAGAGGAAAAAATCAAAGTTGGAGTTATACATGTATATGCTCCAACAAGGTTATAAATGTATATGATCCAACTATAGTTACTCCTCGTGAAATATGTCATAAGGATCTTAGCATATTATTATCAAAAACAATAATGACTCATTGTGTTCTATGGATTCTTGGGGGTGATTTTAATATTATTCTATCTCCTTTGGAAAAGAAGAGTGGCATTCTCATGGCATTCTCTTGGGGGTCATTTTAATAATTTTCATCATCTATTACTAGAGGCAATATCTTGGTAGTGTGAGCATATTTATAGAGAAAAAATTTGGGTAGCAGATAAATTAGCAAATTATGGTGTTGATTTTTATCTCGATGAAATTTAAATTTTAAAAAACAATTGGTCAAGTAAGATTTTATCTTTTAATCAAAATGGTGTCAAGGAGTTGATTGTGGAAACATAGCACTTTTGAGGAAGTTGAAAAATATATTTAAAAGAAAAAAATAAAATAAAATAAAATATAATAAAAATATATGTTATAGCAATTATAATATTTTCATATTTTGATGGAAATAACCCCAATAAAAACCATATATAATTTATTAAAAAAAACTATCATAAATGTTTTTTTTCTAAACTACTTATTTTCAAAATATATTCAAAAGAACCAGTATAAGTACAACAATATAACTTTATAGATAATTAATAATTAACATTGTGATAAATCTATAAACTAAAAAGAATGGATTAAAAAAATTATTATTTAATATTTATAATTAAAAATAAGTTTGTGCCAAATACCAAATAAATATGTATGACAGTACGTAATGCTACTCAATGAAAATTAACAATATAACTTTATAGATAATTAATAATTAACATTGTGATAAATCTATAAACTAAAAAGAATGGATTAAAAAAATTATTATTTAATATTTATAATTAAAAATAAGTGTGTGCCAAATACCAAATAAATATGTATGAAAGTATGTAATGCTGCTCAATGAAAATTAATGAAACATAGATAAATATATAAAGTAAATGTAAAAAGTCCATGCTTTAAAAAAAATATCTATATATAACATTAAAAATATATTGAAGATACGCTTCTACTACTATTAATGATCATATATGAAAACATGTGATGTCATTTAATGAATAAAGCATGTGTATATTTACTTTTAAAAATAAAGCATGTGTATATTTACCTTTTAAAATGTGAAAAGTTAGTTACATTCTATTTAGATATACATTTATGTGAAAAGTTAGTTACATTCTATTTAGATATACATTTATGAAAGGAAAATAATATTAATGAGTTCTTATAAATAATAGTATAACAAAGTGCAGGTATAATTAAATATATAAGACATAAATTTTATCTTAAAATATAAATAATTTTTTTAATTATATAATTGGAAAAAGGTTAAGATAATTCCATAGGTTCACATTTTTACTTGAGTAGTGTATAAAGGAAAAGATAACACCTTACATTCTATTTAGATACATATTTTTCAAGCCAAATGATTTAAATATTTCTAAATACCTTATTAATCTTTATTAAAGAAAATTAAATTTATAAATATAAATTTTTATGTCATAAATGGTATAAATAATTTTTATATTTTAATGTTTTATTTATAATATAACGCCAAATAAATTAATTTTATATATTTGTATCCTATTAAGAATATAAGAAAGTAGGGATAAAATTAAATGTATAAGATATTAAATTTAAGTTATAAATGATATTTTTTTTTTTTTTTTTAATACACATATTTAAACTTTGGACTTCTCAACAAGAATCCAAAGCACATAAATAATTTTTATATTATATAAATTTAAAAAAATTATATCATTGATATTTCATTTGGGTTATTTGAGTTCAAATCACAAGGAGAGGCTTCCAGTGAGTATGATCGTAGTTGTTCCACTTGTACATCTTATTACTTCAAAAAAAAATTAAATATTTTATTTATAATATAAATAAACTGTTAATCAGTTAGTGTGGTTGACCAACACTCCTATGTAACAAAAAAAAATTAATTAATTAATTTTATAACTGAAAAATAGTTATATTATTATTTTAATTGTGGTTATAACATTGTAAACTTAAACATGTTGTCAATAAATTTTATAATAAAAATAAAAAAGCATCATAATGAACCAATTAAAAATAAATAGAATCAATGTTAATCTATGAGTGAGGGCTTACTTCTCTGTACCTATGACCTTATGGGCAAAGGATTTAACAAGTGATAGGGCTCATTAACCACTCATTTTGCATTATAATATTTTTCATATAATATTAATATAAAACACAACCTATTGAATAAAAAATACATCTAAATTAATATAAAAATTAAAGCAATATTAAAAATTATATCTAAAAGAAAACATTTATAAACATGAATTAAAATTGACTAAAAAACCTACATTTTAGTGCAAATGATTTATTTTTATTTTTCACCTTTACCCAATAAACATTAACACTAACAATCTTGTTAAAAGGGTTAGGTGGATTGGTAGTTGTTTGTTCGCCCAATAAACATTAACACTAACAATCTTGTTAAAAGGGTTAGGTGGATTGGTAGTTGCTCGTTTGACCATGCACTTATCAATAAGAGATTTAGGTTCAAACCTTGGGGGTGCCAATTTGCCAAGGTAGTAGTCTACTCTAAATATTCTAAGTGTGTGCATGACAATGGTACGAATTCCAAGCCACTGGTGGTCCTCCTCATGCCAGGTCAACAAAAACAAGGTGGAATAGGTTTGGTGGAAGCAGTATTTGTAGTTTGAACCCTTCACTTGATAGATACTAAAAATAGTGTAGTTTAAACCCTGCACTTGGCAGTTACTAAAAATAATGTAATAGTGTGATTGTAACCAACTCTCCTGTATGTTAAATAAATAAATAAATAACATTAACACTAACATTCTTGTTAAAAGGTTGAAGTTTTTCCCATTTATTAGCCTAGAGCTAGTCAATATGAATATAAGTAAATAATTTGAAGACTCCATGGTGTGATACAAAAAACTGAACAAAGGGTAAACATGTAAAGTAATTTTAAACATGTTTAATATTATTTATTTAGCATAAAATTATTTAACTATATTTTGGTTGATTGTGTATAATAAAAACTTTATAGAATTTAAACTTTAAATTTTTATTTAAATTTTTCTCCATTCAAAATTTTAAAATTTTATTTTAAACAAATTTTTTGTTGGATAATAAGGGGTTGTACTTGAGTCTTCCACATTCGATAAATTATATATATTTTCTTTAGGATTTGGGAGTTTACAAATAGATGCACTTCTCATCTCAGTTGAGATGCTATAGCTAGAAACCTACATCACTTTACATAAAATGTTTGAATTCTTGATTTTTATTTTTTGGATCTTTTCAAATTTTTGTATGAATACGATTAATCCAAAATTTAATATATTTTTTAACATTTTTCTATAGCAGCCTTCACAATGCCAAAAATTCACCTCTACTATCTATGTCTTGCATCTTAGTAAAGTAATATTTCCAAAATATCGCACTATCATAGTCCTCTTTACTAAATTTGGATTGCTAGTTTTCTTCATAAAACACAAGTGCAACCACAAAAATTATAATAAATAGTCTAAATAAAAATACATTATTGTTACAAAATGAAGTAGATATTACCAGTGGAAAACATTAAAGTAAATAATCATTAATTGATTTAGATTTTTGTCACCTTCAACTAAAATTTCTACTTCCTCTAACCATGGAAAGGAGAATTTAACTTCGCAATATTCAATCAAAACCACTCTATTGGCTAGCTTATCTGCACATTTGTTTCCTTCCCTTAAAATATGTATAAACATGATTTCTTCAAACTCTTTAGCAAGATCTTGAATTTCCACAATTATCTTTTGTATGTTCAATGGAGCCTTTGCTTTCCTCAAAATTGCATCTATTACTATAAGAGAATCACCTTCCATCCATAGTCTATTCCATTCCATTTGTTTACATATTTTTAACCCTTTTAAAGTTACCCAATCTTCAACTTCATTATTTGTCTTAAATCTGGTATTAAAAACATAATGAGATAAAATCTCTTCCCTATTATTTTTTATTATTCCTCCTCCTCCTATTGGTCTTGGATTTCCTTTAGATGCTCTATCAAAAGTTAATTTAACCCACTCCACATCTGGTGGTTTCCACTTTATATTCTTTACCTTATTTTTGCTTCTCTTGTACCCAACATCATAATTCCATTTAATGACTTGACTCCATCTATCAAGGTTCTTTGCTTACAAATTAGGAACTGTGTGAGTTGATAGGATTGGTTTAGAATCCTTTATGGCTAAACATATATTATTTTTCATTACCTCTAAACTACTTTCCTTTCATTTATATATTCTTATATTCCTTTATAGCCATAGAGTCCAAATTATTGTATCTTTCGATATATTCAATATTGTATGTAAAGCCTCACTTTTATGAGTGTTTTGGCATTGTTTTAATCAATATTAAATTTTTCTATTCATCACCATGTATTTACCAAACATATTAAGAATCCATTTCCATAGATTCCATACTATTGAGCAATGTCCCAAGAGATGGTCTATAATCTCCTCCTTATTACAGAAAACATGTTGAGAGGGGCCATGAAAACCCATTTTCATAAGGTTATCTCAGGATAAAATTCTTCTATGACCTACTAGCCAAACAAACATTTTGACTTTAGGAATTCTTGGGCTATCCCAAATATCTCTCCATATTCTAGTGATATTATTATTTTTTTGGTGTTGAAAATTATATCCACTTCTTATTGTGTATTCTCCTAAGCTATTCAAATCCTAAATCAATTTATCCTTGGCTCTCCTCGGAATAATCACAATAATTATCTTTCTACTCAATTGCCTCTTAGCATAAATGTCTTGTATACTTGTAAAACAATCTTCTTTCCATTTGTATCTTCCTTCTCGATCCTTGTACAAAATGTTTGAAACCCTATCACCATATTTTTCTTGAAGCAATCTCATCTTAGAATTTCAAAATTAGATCTAAATTAAGTGTTTTTTTATCACACAAATTTCCATCCAAATATATATTTTTTCTCTAGTTCCCAACACCTATCTTAAACCTTTAATCATAATTTCAATGGATTTTTTAAACCATTCCAAAGAGCATAACTATTTGGTATAGAAAATGCAATAAATATTAAACTTGGGTCATTGGGATCAACATACTTAGAAGAATTCTTACCCGTTGTATTTGAATCTCTTTGTACAATCTCTAAATAAATTTTCCCCTAAGAGCTAAATTTGCATCTGTAAGAACTCTTAAACCAAGACCTCCCCTAGTTTTATCATTACACAACTTGGTCCATTTCACCAAAGGAAATTTATTTTTATCATGTAAACCTGGCCATAAAAGGGATCACATAATATAGAATAAACTTTTTTAAATTGATTTTGGCATAGAATACAATGACATATAATATGTTGGAATTGATTGTAATACTGACTGCACTCTTCCTGCTAACAATAACCATCTACATTTCCAAGCTGAAAGTTTATTCTAAACTTTACTAATAACTGGATTCCATAAATCTATCCGCATTCTCCCCTCAAATAAAGGTATACCTAAATAATTTGTTGGAAAATATGCCTCCTCCATTGGAAGCAACCTGTAAATTCTTATTTTGATATTAGCATGAGTGTTAAGGAAGTAAATTTTGGATTTAGTCTTATTAACTATTTTCCTTGAAGCTCTTTTGCACTCTTCTTAAAAGTTATTCAAAGCTCTGACCTCATTTATCCTCACCCTTCCAAAAGGGTTGTATCATCTACAAATTATTGATGACTAATGTTATCGATGTTATTACTAACCTTAAGTCCACTTATAAGCCCATATTTGTACACCTTCTTTAAGTTCCTACTCAAAACTTCTACCATAATAATGAAAAAATAAGGAGATAGAGGATCTCCTTATCTAATGCCTCTCTTGGCTTTAAAAGATTCTATCACTAACCCATTGACCAACATTGAATAAAAATTGTAGAGACACAAGCTTTAATCCATCTAACTCATTTCTTCCCAAAACCAAACTTACTCTAAAATTGCAAAAAAAAATCCCATTTAACCCTATCATAGGTTTTATTCATATAAAGTTTTAATATCATTGTTTTCTCTTTCCTTGAAGTTGTTGAATGTATAACTTCATGAGCTACTATGATCCCATCCAGAATTTGTATCCCTTTCACAAATCTTCCTTGCTCTTTTGAAATGATTTTGCCTAACAATGGCCTTAATCTATTCGCCATCGCGTTGGAAATAATATTATATGCTAGATTACATAGGCTTATGAGTCTAAAAGAATCAAAAAATTCAACATCCTTATTTTTTTGAAATTAGGGTAAGATATGTTGCATTTATTTTATAAGATTTGTATTTTTTTACCCTAGACTATTCTACTACCACTAATAAATAATCCTTCACTATATCCCATTTATGTGAGTAAAAAGCTGCAGAGAGCCCATCTGGACCTGGGGATTTATCTTTATTAAAAGATAAAAGAGCTAAATGAACTTCCTCTAGAGTAATAGGCTCCATCAATTTCCTATTGTCTTCATTCATTATAACTAAAGGAACATCTTGAAGAAGTTTATCATTAAAAATTGCAGTCTCCTCTGAATCTAGAATATTCTGATAAAATGGTTTTGCCTCTTTTCTAATTTCACTCTGATCTTCAATCCAAACCCCTTCTATAAATCTAATTCTACTAATTCTAGAAGTTGATCTTTATACTATAGTATAATACATCCTATGAAAAACTTTGTATTTTTATCACCTTCTTTTAAAGTCTGTCTTGATTTTGATCTCTAGAATTTATCTTACTAAAAAGATTATGATATTCACTAAGCAACTCCCTTTCCTCTAAGCTTGGATTATTATCATCACCTCTTTGGAATTTTGAATGTTTATCTTTTAGTTCTTTTTTCCTAAAAATGTTTCCAAAGGTGTTCTTGTTTCATTCTTTTAATTTATATGTCATAGCTTTAATTTGGTTTGGAAGAGCATACAACCTACCATTACCTAAATAATTCCATGTTTGAGCAATCATATCAACAAAATGAGAATGACCCACATCTGCTCGTATTTAAAATATGATCTTTTTTTAATTCACTTACCATCATTTTAACTCTTATTGACTAGTCATTTGAACCAATTCTTGTTAAGGTATTAATTTTAGCACAAGTTCCTTCATCTAGCCAATGATTTGAGAGAATGCTAATTTTTGGACTCTTCCATTGACCTCAAACAAAATATATATATAAAAAAATATATACAAATGTTAAAAAGATGAAGGGATAGTGCAAGGTTCAAACTGTGGCGTGGAATGTGTTAATAAGAGATCATGTCTAAAATAAAAATGCTCAATCCTAAACATTAGTGATAAAAATTTCTCACACTATCCAAATTCAAAAAAAATAATAAAATTAAATAATTTTATTTTTTTTAATATTAGATATCACCAAAACATACTATCAAAATACAGGAAACGCTTCACACAAAATAGAACCGTGAAGCACCTCTTACTTGTTCAGTCAAAGTACCTAGTCAAACTCTTTCAAGGGTTGTAACACGCCTTCGAAAATAGCTACGTCAGGCTCAATCCCTAATGCGTGCCGACCTAAATCACTCGCCATCTTCACAAAACCGCCGGTTCCTGCAATGAGATCGACCACGGTGTCCCCGTACTTGCTGAACGCCAAGACAAGAAATCGCCAAATATTGGTGGACCTTTGAGCTCCACCCCTCCACGGTTTCCCATCTGCCATGCGTACCCAATTCTTCTTGTCCACATTGTCTGTCAGCAGATCTCTGGACAAAGAGCACTCGTCATGGCACATTTCTCCTGCTTGAATATGGTAAGGTTTTGGTCTCCGCACCCCACCTCGGTGGAACACAGATGCCAGAAGACAGTAAACCTGCATCACCATGCATAGTAAATGGTCAAAACAATTGGAACAATAATACGATATAACACTTTTTTTTTTTTTTTTAAGTATAAATCAGGTGAGATGAGATAATCTTGATAGAAGAGTTTTTTTTAAATAAAAATAAATGATATGAGATAATTTTGATAGAAGAGGATATTGAGTATGATGTATAATTTTATTTTTGGATTCAAATTGAAATTTGAAGAGTTTAAAAGTCTTCCTAAACTTATAACTTTCCCCCTTCTAACGGAAAGAACCTCTTAGAAACATTTAAGGGAGAGAGTATGGCTTTTCCCAGAAGAAGAATTTAGAAGCATTTAAGGAAGAGTATGGTGTATAATTTTGCCTCTAATAAATTTATAATTAAATTTATTGAAATTTTAAAAATTTTAAAATTTAATGTAAGGTGAAAAT
This sequence comes from Wollemia nobilis, assembly GCA_028583015.1. Lineage (NCBI taxonomy): Eukaryota > Viridiplantae > Streptophyta > Pinopsida > Araucariales > Araucariaceae > Wollemia > Wollemia nobilis. The sequence continues at coordinate 2,139,172 of JAQPPZ010001192.1, forward strand.
ATATTAATGTCATTGACTGGTATATATATACGTATAGTTGTAAAAACATTATATATAGTTAAATTGCATTTTTTTTTATTTAGATTTATACATTAATTGTAACCTTCATGAAAAAAATCATATAAAATGTAAAATCAATGACTTGGATATTAATAAATTATAAGTTTTAATCTAATAATTGAAGTATTAGAATATATAGGTGTTTAATGGGCTTAATCCAATCTCTTATTTATATTGGACCATTTATTTATGCAAAAAATAAGCATTCTATAATTGCCTGTCTTACCAATTTTCAACCCAATGATCTAGGTATTGGAATATGTAGTTTTATAAATAAAGAATGTGAAATTGCATATATGAATATTAAATCCCCATGAGTGTGGTCTACCAACAAGGATGCCACTTGAATTATTGGTGATGTGACCCAGGTTCAATTCCTATGGTGGATGTGTATACTAAGTATTACTCAAAGAATATATATATATATATATATATATATATATATATATATATATTCACAAAAAATATAAATTATATGATTTAGTACTAAGACTTGTATTGGTATAAATTATACAATTGAAATTATCAAGGTTCAAACCTCACTTACTATGAAGGGACTAGAACCCCTTTTACAAACCTGTATAAACTCATTAAAAAAAAATTACACAAAATTATAACCTTTCTTTACTTAAATTTAATCAAATAAATTATATATAAAAACATATATTTATAAATTTAATTCAATCTTAGATAATTACATACAAAATTATGCATTCTATAATTCCATTCCTAATTATGCTTTCTATAATTCCATTCCTTTCTTTACCAAAATTCATTTCAATAACTTAATTACCAAAATTCATTTCAATAACTTAAATATTAAAATATATAATTACATAAAATTTACACATTATATAATTTAAACTCTTATCTTACCTATCATGTCTAGTTGCAGTTATTTTGAATTTCAAGCAGAGAGAAGACCTATCTATTCTACAGTTCCATTCCTAAGTATGCTTTCTATAATTCTATTCCTTTCTTTACCAAAATTTATTTCAATAACTTAAATATTAAAATATATAATTATATAAAATTACACATTATATAATTTAAACCCTTGTCTTTCATTTCAATAAAAAAAATATTAAAATTTATAATTACAAAAAAATTACACATTATATAATTTAAATTCTTTATCTTACCTATCAAGTCTAGTTGCAGTTATTTTGAATTTCAAGCAGCCGTTATTTAATTGAGAAGACCTATTTGTTAAAATTGGTTAAACACTTTATTTATTTAAATTATAAATTTAAATCATAAAATTTAATTAAATTAAAACAAAAATTTAAATATTTGTTATTATTATTATTATTTTTAAACCTAGGCTAAAGCCTACCTAATACAGACTAGGCCTTGCTCACCTTGTCCTTGGGTTGCCGAAGATGGCGGTAGATTGGTTTTGTAGACACCAATGTAAAAGTCCTGGATCTCTCAAGACCGGCATTGGAGGCGGCATCCTCCACTTCCCTCCTCTGCTCAACCGTGTGAATGCACACAACCCATCCATTATCACATAAGATTGTGCCTGCCATCAGCATTCCATCTTCTATGAGGGTTGGACTGAGTGTGTTCCATGACGGAACAACTTCATCATCCACACCATATACAGAAATTGCAGAAGGCAAGTTGAAGAGCACCATCTGCACGGCGCCTTCTTCTGCAGGCGCGCCATTGATGGTCTCGTCTCCCCATGCGTGTTCTCTGATAAACTCACCAACACTGCGGTGAAGGCCGTCTCTTCCTCCGTTGGAATGGTTTGAAACGATGGAGGCCCTTAAAATTTCGGGACTTCCCACCATGAATTCCATCTCACCCGGAGGGCATTTGAGACGACAGAATGGAAGGGCACTTTTCTGATTATTTTTATTTCCTTCTCCCTCTTCATCTGAGGAATACCCATTCCTGCTGAATTTCAGCACAGACCCGTTGCTTGAAGATAAATATGGAGTGAGGTTAGATCTGCTCCGTGGTTTCTGTGGTTTTTTCATTTCTAATTGCGGTTGCTTCTCTCGAAGCAGGCAAGCAGGGTTTGCGTCTTCGTCTCTCTCGCTGTCTTCGGAATCAGAACCATGAGGTAGATGATGTTGCATCTGAGGTTGCTCCTCCTCTCTTGAAATAGTCATTCCTTAAAATTTAAAAAAAAAATGGTATTTTTAAAACTTAAAGACTGATATCAAATCATTGAAAAAATTCTATATCTACTTTATAATAAATTTAAAAGAGTAATCATAATAATTTAGATCAAACATCTCTACATAGAAAGCAAACACAAGGTTGAAAGCAAGGAGGAGCCTTTTATTTATGCTTTGATTCCATGGTACATCTCTGTTAAACGGCAAAGAGCATGCCCAATTTTTTCCTTTCCTCACATTCCACTGGACTCCTTGGAGAGTCAAAGAATATGGTTCTTTGGAATATATATGTGGTTATTTGGATTAAATATGGAGGATGCTTATCAGAAATTATATTCTTTGCTTTTCAAAGTTTCAATAATTAATATAAGCATTAGTATCAAATTATTCAATATAATCTTATCAAACTTTAAATCTTGTAGATGAAATACATTTAGTGTAAAAACAAATATACAACCAAACGAAAACAGAACTCCAAATTCAAATTATAATAAAAAGAGCCCAACTATACTTATATCTTACTTTAAAAAAACTTTTCTTACAAATTTTCATTCCAAATAAAAAATCTATTTTGCATACCTGTTTTATGCTTCGGCTAAATTTCTCAAAAAGAAACACCTATTCTGCATACCTATCTCCAGTCTTATGCTTCTCTCTTCTTCAATCACAATTTTTCTTTCCTTCCAACCTATAATCTCAAATTTAAAGAGGTTTACTGTTAAAAAATTCGATGATTAAGATAGCTATTTAAAACAAGTTCATTGCCCATAGTAACCTATGGGAACGGGAACGAGAAACAAACGGTGTGTTAAATTACTACCCATTGTTTTTATTATTAAATAAATTTAACCTTATACTATGGTAAAGATAAACCAACGGACGGTGTGTTAAATAAAAATATTGCCGATTGTTTTTAGTATTAAATAAATTTAACATTTTTAATTTCAAGATTTAAGGTAGCTGTTTGAAGTAATATCAATGCTATTGCTAACCTATCGGAATAAATAACATCCGCATGTTATTACTAGCCTATGGGAATGAATAACATGTGCATGTTTAGATATTGTTTAAAAGAATTTTTATAAATTTTATTTTATTGGATAAAGACGAAGTTGATGAGATTCTAAATTTTAAAAGAAATTAAATCGAGGCTATCCATGGATAAGTACTTACCCGCTACCAACCAACCTATCCTTTTTGAATATATAGCCTACTATTTTTATTTAATATTTTTAAATAAATTACTTAAATATTGTAAGTATTTTTAAATTTATTTCTTTTACATATGGAACATCTATTGTCCTTAGCTCTTTTGGTGAAGAGAGGACCTTCGAACTTTTGAGGAATAAAACCATAAAACCAGAGCAACTCAGCCCACCACTATCGTTACCAACTAGTAAATCCTTTTGTGGGCAATTAAAATGTTAGAGTAAAGCTTGGGTTTTATGTTTTAAAATTGGATCTTTTGGACGAAAACCCAAGAACTTGCCACTATGGCATCCCATGAACAAGCACTCCCTTACTACCAACCAACCTATTTCTTTCGAATTTATGACCAACTATTTTTATTATACCTAAGGAACATGGTTCAACAAAAAATTATAGTAATTAATATTTATATATAAATTATATAAATAGTATAAGTATTTTAAAATTTCTATAATCCTTAGCTCTCTTGGTAAAGACTAAATCTTTAACCCTTCGAGGAATCAAACCAGAGTAGCCCACCACTATCATTAACAACTAGAAATTAAAATGTTAAGATAAATCTCAGGATTTATGTTTTGAAATTGAATCTCTTGGGTGAAAACCCAAGGACTTACCACTTTGGTACCCATTCTAAAACCTAAAATGGTAGGGGTCTCCTCATACCAAGGTTTGAAATTGGGTTTCTTATAATAAAACCTAATAACTTATTACTATGGTATCCCTTTTATGACTAGAAAAATGTTAGGGTAAAGAGTGGTTTTTATGAGAGGTTCATGTCTTCTCATATCATATGAGGGTTTGAACTTAGGTCTCTTCAATGAAAACCCAAAAATATACCACTACAATATTCCTTATGGGATCAAATTTTAGGGTAAGACATAGGTTTTTGAAAGGGTTTTGGGTCCCCTTGTACTAGGGTTTGAACTTGGGTTTTTTGGATGAAAACCCAAAGATATATCACTATGGTATCCTTCACGAGATAAATGTTAGGGTAAAGTGTTTTTTATGAAGGGTCCTAGTCCTCTCATAATGATGTTTAAACTTGGCCTCTTAGTTACCAAGTTCAAGTTTGTGTTCAATTTTTCGAAAGAAATTTGACATATTTAAAAGTTCAGAATAAAATTTACCATATAAAATTTGACATATTATAAATGGGACTTGAAACAAACATTAATAATTCCCTTATCGATCATATATTTTTAATCTTTTACATTAAATTTTATGTTATTAATAGTTATTATTAATTATGCCCGATAGGCATCCTACAATGGCAGCCAAGAAGGTCAGCCATGCCATAAAAAATATTAATATTTTATTAAAAAATCTAACATTAAGAAAATTATCTGCAGACATTAAGGATTACAGTGGATTTAAAATATTTAAACTATTTAAACTAAAATGGTGCCCAAAATTTCTAATATTATTTGCTTATATTGGGGGTGTGATATCTCCATATTGATAACTCTCGACATTTACAGATATATATATATATTTTATATATCTAAGCTAGTAATTATGTTATTAATAATATTGTATATTATTGTGTTAATAACACTATATGTTACCATGTACCATGACGGTGGAAGTCCTGGGAGCCTTTGTAGATAGTTTGAACCCTACCAGTTGTCTTTGATAGTTACTAAAAATCGTGATTGTAACCATTGCTTCTATATATCAAAAAAATAATAATAATACTATATAATTGATAAATATAATAATCATAATATAATATCAAACATAAAATAATTTCAATCTCATATAACTAAACCATTAAAATGATTTTATAAAAAGTAGCTAAAGCCAAAAATTTTGCATAACCTGTAAAATATTTTTATTAAAACTATAAAGAAAAGACCACTACATATTCAAAAATAAAGTTACATATATTAACTCCTTTATTTATTATTTATTTATTTAAATAAATAAATATATATATATATATATATATATATATATATATATATATATATAAATACCAGCTTAAACATATAATTAGGAATATATCGAAGGTCACTTTAGTTTCGCTAAAAAAACCCAAACTTTACCTTTGCAATATCGTGATAGGCAACCCTAAACTAAAGCCAACTTCCTTCCAAATTCAACCTCGTTCCCTATATATGATTTCTTTTTTTATTTTTCACTTTTCCCCAAAGCCCCTCTAATTTGTATACTTTACCATGCCTTCTAAAGTTGAACTAGAGAACATACCACCCTATTTTTGAGTGTCACCCCTCCAATAAAATTATTAATAACATCATTTTATTATTATTTGTTTTTTTTAGAGTAATACTTCTTATACACATGGTGTAACAACCCCCAATTGTCACTACACATCCAATATATTTTTTTAAGCTCATATTTGTCCACATTTCGATAAGTTAAAGTTATAATAATGATCTAAGACAAGATCTTCCCATCAAAAAGTAAGTAGTCCAAATCGCAATAGATTAATTAAATAGAAGCACCAACTTCTACAATTCATTTTAAGCCAATTGCAAGTAAGAGCACCAACTCCTACAACACCATCTCACCATTCCTCAGTGGTAGATGGATAATAACATACAATGCCTATGTCCCCTTCATATAATTACCATATGGCAAGGGACATCACAATGGTTAAACCAACCAATTAGGAGAACGTTCCTCACCAAAGGACTATTTTTTTTCATTTCTCCGTACTATCAATAAAGATTAATCTATTGCTACTTGTGGATACTTACATACAATATGGGTTAACTGTCTTAAGCATCATTATAAAAATTACTTATTATCAAGGTGTCGATAATTTTGGTGGTGGTGGGTCTTAATCCATGAGTTTTGAGTCTTTGGTTTGCTTCCATGGTTGTGTAGATTACTCATAAATTTCCCTCTACACTACTAAACTCATAAGAGATGGTTCTTATGATCAACCAATGATCACTATACATACATTACTATAACTTGAAATAAGAAAATACACAAGTAACCTGGACTTACAAATATGATCGTTAGCTTTCATCTATAATTGCTAACAAGATTATTACAAGATACTTTCATTTGATCATTTTTTCAAATTCATACAAATTCTACTATCTAATTGAGATGATTACATCATTTTAAAGACTTCCTTACTAATATACAAAAGCAAGTAAGGGAAATACATCAAATATTACATAACTTGGCTTTATCATTTCAGCCCTTCAAGATTACAATGAAAATGTCTCAAAACTAGCATAAGTAGAATGAATAGCAAAAGAGTCTTCAACAATGGTTGTTCGGTTCTTCTTTGGTTTTCTTGCATCTTCATGATGTGAGAGAGATGAGTTTGTAGAGATCATGAAAACTCGAATGCAATGTATGCTAATGCATCACAAGCAACCCATGCTTTTCTTAATTAAATGCATACATGCACCACAAATATGCCATATGCATAATTCATGTTAAAGAACATCAATAGCAGCAAAGCAACCATCTTTAACTCTATGCATAGCAAGGATTTATATACAATTCAAATCATCATTTATTTGGTTCATCTCCAAACATAGGGAAGAGTCCCATATCCTTCTAGTGGTTATCTCCAAATACAATTTTTTTTTTTGATTGGTTGAAAGGGTGTTGAAAGGTCCCCGAACCTTGTACAAGAGGTTTTTACATGTTTTCCAAGCCGAACGAGGAGGCCCAAGAGCTAAAGACCAAAGAGAAAGCAAAACACCACACGAGGGAAGGTGTCGCAATATCGCGACCAGTTACGTTTTCACGGCCCACAACATAGGGAAAAAGCAAGGAGGAAAATGTCGCGATGTCGCGACATGTTGCACCGATGTAGCCAAAGGAGGAAAAGATGTCACGAAATCACGACAATAAGCAGCATCGCAGCCGAAGAAGAGAAAGTGTCACGATATCACGACATGTTGCAAGGTTGCTGCTAGAAGAGAAGAAGTGTCGCGATATCACAACAAGTTGCAAGGTTGGTGCAGAAGAGAAGAAGTGTCACGAAATCGTGACATGATGCATCATCGAGGCCGAAGAGGAAAAGTGTCGCGATATCGCGACATGTTGCAAAATCTCAGCCGAAGGGAAAAAGTGTCGTGATATCACGACATGTTGCAAAATCGCGACCGGAGAGAAAAAGTGTCACGATATCGCGACATGTTGCAAAATCACGGCCAAAGAGAAAAAGTGTCACGATATCGCGACATGATGCAGAATCGCGATCGAAGAGAAAAAGTGTCGTGATATCACGACATGTTGCAACATTGCGGTCGAGGAGAAAAAGTGTCGCGAAATCATGACATGTTGCAACATTGCGGCCGAAGAGAAAAAGTGTCACGATATCGCGACATACTGCATCATCGAGGCCGAAGAGGAAAAGTGTCACGATATCGCGACATGTTGCAAAATCTCGGTCGAAGGGAAAAAGTGTCGTGATATCGCGACATGTTGCAAAATCGCGGTCGGAGAGAAAAGGTGTCGCGATATCGCGACAAGTTGCAAAAACGCGGTCGAAGAGAAAAGGTGTCGCGATATCGTGACATGATGCAGAATCACGGTCGAAGAGAAAAAGTGTCACGATATCACAACATGTTGCAACATCGTGGTCAAAGAGAAAAGGTGTTGCGATATCGCGACATGTTGCAAAATCACGACCGAAGAGAAAAAGTGTCGCGATATCGTGACATGTTGCAAAATCGTGACCGGAGAGAAAAAGTGTCGCGAAATCGCGACATGCTGCATCATCGCGGCTGAAGAGGAAAAGTGTCATGATATCGCGACATGTTGCAAAATCTTGGCTAGAGAGGAAAAGTGTCACGATATCGCGACAAGTTGCAAAATCGCGGCCGGAGAGAAAAAGTGTCACGATATCGCGACATGTTGCAAAATCGCGGTCGGAGAGAAAAAGTGTCACGATATCGTGACATGTTGCAAAATCACGGCTGGAGAGAAAAAGTGTCGCGATATCGCGACATGTTGCAAAAACACGGTCGAAGAGAAAAAGTGTCACGATATCGCGACATGTTGCAAAATTGCGGTCGGAGAGAAAAGGTGTCGCAATATCGCGACATGTTGCAACATTGCGATTGAAGAGAAAATGTGTCGCGATATCACAACATGATGTATCATCGCGGCCGAAGAGAAAAAGTGTCGCGATATGGTGACCAGTTTCATGAGCATACCAAACCAATCCCCTGCCAACATCTCACATTGTGTAGACATTGCCACTTATAGAATCGTTCCTTAGGCCAATGGGGAAGGAGTCTCTCCATACTTGAATGTCAGATTCGCTAACTCCCTTGTTAGCAAGCTAGTATGTAGCTTTGTTTCCTTCCCGGTATTGATGCTTAATGACTAATTCTAGGTAATTGCCAATTAGAGCCTTGCATTCTTGGAAAATCAAAACAAGGGCCTAGGGAGGCATAGCAGTCCCATTGAGCCAGTTGATGCAGTGCAACGAGTCTCCTTCGATGATAAGTTTGTTGATGGTCAAACCTTCCAAGAGAATCAAACTTTGGAGCAGAGCCCGTGCCTCTGCCATATTGTTGGATTGAATTCCCAGGTTCTGGGCAAAGGCCAAAATTATTTCTCCTCTGTGGTTTCTGAGAATTCCTCCTCCACCAGCCGCTCCTAGGTTTCCTTTGGCTGCACCATCGAAATTGAGCTTGTGCCACCTAGTAGGTGGTGAGACCCACTTGATGACAGACCTACCAACAGAAGTACAAGGCATGGCAGAGAAGTTAGAAAGATTGAAGAGTTTGGTTAGTTCTGATTCAAGGCCAGGAGGGGGATTTGGAAGACGAAACAAGATAGGCATTCTCCGCAGCAAGGGCCAAGATTTTTGCAATGATAATCTTCTTATTAGTGGCTTGATATTTGAAAATTTTGGCATTTCTCTCTAGCCATATCTACCACAGGAAAAGGTGGAGGCAAGCTTGCCACATGAATTTAAGTTGGTTGCTCTTGAAAGGCCGGGGCCATTACTTAAAAAGGAGGGGAATGGAATGAGGGAGGGATGTGGAAATGTCGAAGGTGTTAAGAACCTGGTTGAGAACTGCTAGAGAGAAGGGACATTCCAAAAAAACATGTGAAGTTGACTCACAGGCGTTTTTGCATAGGATGCACCAATTGGGAATGAGTAACCCTCTGATTATCAAGTTGTCAGTGGTGAGGATTCTGTTTTGGATGGCCAACCAGCAAAAGAATTTGACCTTGGGAATGATCTTGGGAACCCAAACCTGATTTGATAAGTCCCGACCATCAGTGGGAGTTTCTTGACTGTAGTAAGCTGATTTAACAGTGAAATTTCTAGAATCTTCAAGGTTCTAGACCATGGAATCATCTTTGTGTGAGCTGGGGATGATGCAAGTCCTCAACAAGTTTTGTAACCGCCTGAGCGCCTCGGTGATATGCCTTGGCCCGTTAAGAGCTAGGTGTTTCCATTCAGGTCTTGTGGTACCTAGGTTAATGAAGTGACACACCTTATCTCCAAAGGTGGCTTCGATAGCCGTCTTGAGCACTGCAAAATGCGGATCTTGGTTGATAGGTTTATCATAGATCCACAGGTCGTCCCAGAAATGAATGGTCGTTCCAGTTCCTAGACACCACCTTAAGCCTTCCATGATGATCTTCCTTGTTTTGGTAACGTCATTCCAGAAATGGGATCTGATAGGAAGGTTGTGCTCTTCAAGAAAGGAAACCTGATGGAGGTACTTAGCTTTGATGATGTCAATCCAAGTGACTTTTTCATTGATGGTAAGTCTCCAAGACTGCTTGGCAATGAGGGCCATGTTCATCCACTTGATGTCTCTGAATCCGAGTCCTCCATCCTTTTTCTTGGAACAGACCCTATCCCAGGAAACAAGTGAGAATTTATTCTTGTTTTCGTTTCCCACCCAAAGGAATCTACATTGAATTTGTTCAATTCTTTGGCAGATGGTAGCTGGAGATTTGAAGATAGATAAGAAAAAAACCGGAATACTTTGCAGACAAGCTTGGACCAGAGTGGCTTTGGCTGCCTAACTGAGCATTGAGCTTTTCCAACCTACAAGTTTCTTGTTGAGGCGATCTAAAATAGGGTTCCACATAGCCGAGACAAATATGCCGTGGAAAAGCGGTAATCCAAGATAAGTAGTTGGAAGGCTCCCAATGTTGCACCCAAGGATCTTAGCAATCCTATTTTGCCTATGAGTGGGAATATTGAGAAAGTATAGCTTACTTTTGTGGTAGTTGACTTTATGGCCAGCCGCCTCTTCGTAAGAATCAAGAATGTTCTTAATGATTTTTGCTTCGGGAATGGAAGCATGAGAGGATAGAATAGTATCATCCACAAACTGTTGATGGGATATGGCATTGGTTGTTAAGGCTGGTTTGATCCCGGAGACAAGACCACTGTTGCAGGTAGTTGTAAGGGTTCTTCCAAGGGCTTCGGCCAAAATGATGAAGAGAAAGGGGGACAGAGGGTCCCCTTGACGGATGCCTTTGAAACTTTGGAAGAAACCTACGGGTGAGCCATTGATAAGAACAGAGAACCAAGTAGTCGAGATACATTCACAAACCATCTTGATCCATTCTTTATGAAACCCAAACTTCTCTAGGACCTCGAACAGGAATTTCCAGGAAACCCGATCGAAAGCCTTGTTCATGTCAAGCTTAAGGAACATGCTGGGTTTTTTATTTTTTGATGCCGAGTGGGCCAATTCGTGGACGGTTATCACTCCATCTAAAATGAATCTGCCTTTGACCGAGCTTCCTTGGCACTGATCGATGATGGAGGGAAGGATGTCTTTCAACCTATTTGCCATAACTTTGGTGATAAGTTTGTAGATGACACTGCAGAGACTAATCGGTCTGAAATCAGAGAGAGAAGCACGATCGTTGGACTTGGGTATTAAAACAATGAAAGTGGAATTGGCCTCTCTCGACATCTTTTTGGCTCTCTGGAAGAACTTAACCATAGCAACGACATCTTGGCCCACAATATCCCAAAAGTGTTGAAAGAACCGGGGTGGGAAGCCATCAGGTCCAGGGGCCTTATCAGGTTCCATTGCGAATAGAGCTTCTTTGACCTCCTCTTCAGTGAAGCATTGAAGCAATTTCCCATTATCATTGTTAGACACCAACTTTGGGATGTTCTAAAGCAGAGAACTTGTGGTGCGGGGATGGCAGTCAAAGCTTGGTCCTAAGATTTCCTAGAAGTGGCACACAGCTTCCTGTATGATTGCTTGGATGTCAGAGACAATGGATCCATCAGCCTTGGTCAACTCAAAGATTTTATTTGAGCCTCTGTGATGCATGGTGGAAGCATGGAAAAAATTCGTGTTGGTGTCTCCTTCTTTGAGCCAGAGGTTTCTGGATTTTTGTCTCCAGTAGGTCTCTTCCTTAGCCAAGGCATTGTGAAAATTTGAGAGGAGGCTTTTTTCTTCAAGGAAAGTTTTGACCCTCAAATCTCCTCCCTGAATCAGATTTTCCACCCTTTTTAGCTCATCCATCAAAAGCTTTTTCTCGATAAAGAGGTTGTCGAAAACATCCCTGTTCCAGCATTTTAGCTTGAGTTTGACCATTTTCAGTTTGAGGAACAGATTTGTGAGAGGGTTAGGACAAAGGTCTTGCTGCCACCATTGTTGAATACACCGACCTAAATCTGAATGAGTGAGCCACATCTTTTCAAACCTGAAAGGGGTTTTGAAAATTTGTTGAGGACAGGAACAATCCAGAATTAAGGGATTGTGATCGGAGCCAATTTTTGGGTGGCTATGAAGCCTGGCATCGCCAAAAATAGGAATGAGTTCTTTGGATAAGAGAAATTTTTCAAGCCAGATTTGGATGTGATGGATACCCGCTCGTTTGTTGCTCCATGTGTAGTTGGACCCTTGGAGTGGCATGTCCATTAGCTCATTGTGGTTGACAAAATCGTTGAAGTCTTCTATGCAGCTGTCGGTGATTGGATTGCCTCCTTGCTTATCAAACAGGTGAAGGGGGCATTGAAATCACCACAAAGCATCCATGGAAAGTCAACAAAGTTGTGCATTGCAAAAATGTTATCCCATAGTAGTCTTCTATTGATAGGACTGTTAGGTCCATAAACATTGGTGGCGATCCATTGGAAGTTAGTGACTTTATTGGTAAACAAAATGTTGATGGTTCTGTCTGAGACTGAAAGAACCCTCACTTCAATGGTTTTCAGATCCCATAAACATAGGAGACCCCCAGATGCCCCTGTGGAGGGACAAAAGGCAAAATTGTTGTTTTCCCAGGTTAGCTTGCAAACTTGAGTGCTGCTATTCTCGTCTAGTTTGGAATCTTGAAGGAACATGATATTTGGTTTTAGATTTTTTCTTACTGATTTAATAGTTCTCTGTTTTGTAGTTCCATTGAGGCCTCTGACATTCCAGGAGACGAATTTCATCAAGATGATTTGGATTTTGCTTTGCGGCCTCTGCCTCTCCCTTGAGACGGAGTAAGTTTGGGTCTAACTTCATCCTCATCTTGGTGGGTTGTTATGGGGTGTTCAAAAATGGGGCCCAAGGTGGTAGGTACTGATCCATCAGCCATTTCGATCTCAGCTGCTTTGTAAAGCTTGTCTGCATTTTTCGGTCGTCCCCTTCTCTATTCTTTGTTGACGTCTGCTTTGGGTGCAGGAATGGGAGATTTCAGCGGGCTGGAGGTTTGGAGGATGTCGGTGGAGTCAGTCCCAGGGGCAGGTCGGTGGGGGGATGAACAGCGGGGAGACTAGCACAGGGCAACAGACTCAGGGGAAAGGGAAATGGTACGGCTCTGAGTCGGGGGAGGGGTGGGAAGGGAAGAGGAAGATGTGAGGGACCAGAATCGGTGGGTGAGTTTGGAAAGGTCATTGCAGACTTTCCTTTGGACAACGAAGACTGAATCAAAGTGGGTGTGGACGAGACAGTTAGATCTATGGGTAGGTCATCTGAGATGTCCTCTCTAATATGAATATTATTTAAGGGAGCAAAATGATTAGATCGAGAAGGTAGAGCACTTACATTTTTGGGTTTGGCATGATTTGAAGCAGAGGTTTTAGGAGGGCCTGCAGATCGGCCATGACCTCGGCTAGATGCATTTTTCTGGGTGGTCTGGATCTGAGTATCCATATTTTGACCTGAATCACTGGGGATTTCTTTCGGCTCCAAATACAAATTTACTACATATAATACAAAATATAAAACCTCATTTTGTTCATTTAGTTATCCAGCTACATATTTCTAATATTTGCTCAAAATAACATATGATTTCCATGTTTTACAAAGCATTCTATTTTAATATAGCAGTGTGATAGTAACATTTATAAAGAAGAGTTTACATCTACATTACTTAACAAGCTCCCAAAACATATTATACATTGCCCTCAACTGAAAAACAACTTATTAGTTTACCCATTATCATTTTATATTTCTACCTTTGAAGTCTTTAGTTCAAACCCTTTTCAAAACCAGCCCTCAACTAAAAAACAACTTATTAGTTTACCCATTATCATCTTATATTTCTACCTTTGAAGTCTTTAGTTCAAACCCTTTTCAAAAACCAGTTAAAAGACACAGATAAGTGAGTCACTTTATAACCAAAGTTTTAGCTACCATAACAAAGCATCTAAAAGTGGTACTTTGACTTTAATTTATTCAAAATGCAACTACACAGCACAATAAATAGCTTACTCTATTCTATTATATCAACAATGATCAATGATCGAGCCATAGCTCGAATGTCATCTAACTCAAACATTAGAATATCATTTCTACAACACGACGATAACTAATCGAAGCACTGCCAGGTCTCAGGTCTAATAATAATAAACTTAAGGACTACGCAGATTCCAAAGGACATCTATAAAGGGGATTATGAAGGAAATAAATAAAAATTCCGAACCGCGTCACTTCGGGAGTAACGGTTCGCGAAAATAAATCGTGTCAAAAAAATGCTTTGGCAAATTTCAAACTTTGGAAAATTTCCAGCGACGAGCTTCGGGAGAAAAATAAACTTCGCAAATTTATAAGCTTCGGGAGGAGGTTCGGAGAAAAATCTCCGGAAGTATACACTTTGGGGGAAATATTGCCGAAGTAAATCTACTTCGGAGAAAATACTCCCGAAGTAGATACTTCGGGGAAAAAGCTGCCGAAGTAGAACTACTTCGGGGAAAATCTTGGCGAAGCAACTGCTTCGCACAGTTTTCTTCCGAAGTGACTACTTCAGACGGGAAAGCTACAAACTTCGACAGCCCGCAGCAACTTCGACGAAATGGCTGCTGGATTTCACTTCGGTGAAACAAAGTGCCGTAATGTGCTTCGACACAAACAAATAAACCCGACTCCTTTCTGGATCGAACGGGTATTTTGCCACTTCGGGGAAAACCCTAGCTGAGGAAAAATCTGCAGATAAAACGATACACAGAGACCCAAATGTGCAGAATAAATATTTTATATATTAGCTATAATGTCGGTTTACAAAGGCTTCCTTCTAAAGCGATTACAAATTTCTGCCAGATAAAATATCTGCAGGATAAGCACGGATTTTATCTTGGAGACTGCTGCTCCACTTTTCGGCAGATGGCGGCTCCTGCTTCTGCCCTTCTGCTTTTCTGCTGGTCGAAACCCTAGCTCTGCGGCTGTTCTAGGCACTCTGCTGCTCTGCTCATTCCGCTATCCTCTGACTTCTCCAACTCTTCTTCTCTCTACATCTTTGAATGACAAAATGGCCCAGTATTTATAGGCAAGGGATGAGGACAAAAGACGGGAGAGTTTCACCGACCGACTGACAAGAATTAAATGCAGAAGTATGGTTCCTGTCCAATTGTTGAGCAACCCCAACTACTTACACGCTTGGACAATTAATGCCCCGATTTGCGCGCCTGATTTTTGCTTCGGCTGATTTCCGCTTCGGAGGGCAAAGGTTTGCAACTTCGCAGCGAAGCATTTTCTGAGGGCAGTTTGTTTATGCTTCGCGGCGAAGTGTATTTCGGGGGTGAGTTAATTTCCGAAACCGTTTTATTTTTGCTTCGCGGCGAAGGGGTTTCCGAAGGCGCCTAAGCGCTTGCGGGCGTGGTTGGTTTAATAATTCTAACAGATTATACCCATTACTGCAAACCTAAAATGGGTTAAGAGGATTCCATCCAACGGCTCCTATGAAAAGAATACTACCAAGTGATGGTTGTCTACCTGAGGATGACAGGGAAAACTTGGAGAGTATTCCGAACACCAGATAGCATGACTCAAAATCATAACACGTAGACATGTTGTACTGACGACAACGTATTATTTACATTAAATGTTATTTGGTATATAGGTTTCTCTATATTCATGGTGGTAGCTTGGCGAGACGACTGGATATGGACGTTCTCGCGACAGTGAACCAAGTGCAGCTCTCCGCTTGGTATGATGAGAGAAGTGTAGCGGTTTTGGAGTAGAATATAGTTCTTTGGAATAGATATGTGGTTATTTGGATTAAATGTGGAGGATGCTTATCAGAAATTATATTCTTTACTTTTCAAAGTTTCAATAATTAATATAACATTTAGTATAAAATTATTTAATATAATCTTATCGAACTTTAAATCTTGAAGATGAAATATATTTACTGTGAAAACAAAAATACAACCAAATGAAAACAAAACTCCAAATTCAAATTATAATAAAAGAGCCCAACTATACTTATATCTTAAGTAAAAAAACTTTTCTAACAAATTTTCATTCCAAATAAAAAGATATATTTTGCATACCTGTTTTATGCTTTGGCTTCTAAATTTCTCAAAAAGAAACGCCTATTCTGCATACCTATATCCAGTCTTATGCTTCTCTTCTGCAATAATTTTTCTTTCCTTCAACCTATAATCTCAAATTGAAATAGGTTTACTATTAAAAAATTCGATGTTTAAGATAGCTATTTAAAACAAGTTCATTGCCCATAGTAACCTATGGGAACGGGAACGAGAAACCAATGGTGTGTTCATATACTGCCCATTGTTTTTATTATTAAATAAATTTAACATTATACTATGGAAAAGATAAACCAACGGACGATGTAGTAAAATATTGCCGATTGTTTTTAGTATTAAATAAATTTAACATTTTTAATTTCAAGGTTTAAGGTAGCTGTTTGAACTAATATCAAATGCTATTGCTAACCTATGGGAATAGATAACATCCGCATGTTATTACTGGCCTGGGGCTTAATATTTTTTTAAATTTTTTTTTATAAACTTTAGTTTATTGGATAAAGATGAAGTTAATGAAATTTTAACAGTTTGAAAGAAATTGAATCAAGACAACCTACGGACAAACACTCTCAACCAACCTATCTCTTTCGAAATTATCGCCCACTATTTTTATTATACCTAAAGAACATGTTTCAACAAAAATTATAATAGTTAATATTTTTAATTAAATAATATAAATATTATAAGTATTTTTAAATTTATTTCTTTTGCATATGGAACCTCTACAATCCTTAGCTCTCTTGGAAAAGACAGGATTTTTGCCTTATGAGTAATCAAACCAGAGTAGCACCTCTACAATCCTTAGCTCTCTTGGAAAAGACAGGATTTTTGCCTTATGAGTAATCAAACCAGAGTAGCCCACCATTATTGGCAAATCCCTTTGTGAGAAATTAAAATTTTAAGGTAAAATTTGGGTTCAAAATGTTAGGATAAAGCTTGGGTTTTGTGTTTTGAAATTCGATCTCTTGGATGAAAACCTAAGGACTTACCACTATGGTATCTCATGGGTAAGCACTTCCCTGCTACCAACCAACCTATCCCTTTCGAATATATGGCCCACTATTTTTATTATACCTAAGGAGCATGGTTCAATTTTTTTTTTAATAGTTAATATTTTTATATAAATTATATTATTTCTTTTAATAATTCTTAGCTCTCTTGGTAAAGAGAGGACCTTTGATCCTTTGAGTAAGTGGACTAAAGTAACTGACCACTATCAATACCAACTAGCAAATTTCTTTGTGAGCAATTAAAATGTTAGGGTAAAGTAATTATTTTTTTCTTTGGGCTTTGTTGTTCTTTAGGAGGTCCAAGGTTCAAACTATAGTGTGGGTGGGTGTGTGAGGGACTGGGTGTATGGTGGTTGAGGGGGTGGTTGTGTGTTAAATTCCTTATTTATAAGCATAGCTCTCGGGTGTACAAGGGGTCATGGTTGGGAGAAGACAACTCAACCCAAAGGGGTTTCTTACACTAACCAAAAAAAATATTAAGGTAAAGTTTGGGTTTTATGTTTTGAAATTGGATCTCTTGGATGAAAACCCAAGGACTTACTACTATGGTCTCCCTTCTAATACTTAAAATGGTAGGGTAAAGCATGATTTTTTACTAGGGGTTCTCGTCTCCTCATACCAAGGTTTGAACTTAGGTCTCTTGCAATAAAACTCAAGAACTTACCACTATGGTATCCCTTTCATGATTAAAAAATGTTAGAGTAAAGAGTGGGTTTTTATGAGAGGTCCATGTCCCTTCATATCATATCAAGGTTTGAACTTGGGTCTCTTGAATAAAAACCCAAAAACATACCACTACAATATCCCTTATGGAATAAAATTTTAGGGTAAGGCATAGGTTTTTGAAATGGGTTTGGGTCCCCTTGTACAAGGGTTTGAACTTGGGTTTCTTGGATGAAAATCCAAATACTTATCACTATGGTATCCTTCATCATATAAATGTTAGGGTAAAGTGTGGTGTTTTATGAAGGGTCTTGTTCCCCTTATAATTGGGTTTAAACTTGGTTTCCTAGATGAAAACCTAAGGACTTACCACCATGGTATCCATCACAAGTTAAATTTTTTAGTTAAAAATACAGGTTTTTATTATGATGGGTCTCGATCCCCTCATATCAAGGTATGGACTTGGATCCCTTGAATATATATATATATATATATATATATATATATATATATATATATATATCATATATATATATAAAAAAAAAAAATAAAAGGGATGAGCAGGCTCACCCCAACCATGACCCCTCCTAAAGTCGAGAGTTATGCTTATCAATAGGTAATTTAACACACAACCACCCCCTCACACACTTGCCCACACTATGGTTTGAATCTTGGACCTCTCGAAGAAAATCCAAAGCTTGAACTATTGTGTTGTCCCCCTTAGGACCCCTTGAGTAAGTGTGAGCTAGGAGCAAGTGTGAGGAAATGTGAGTAGGAAGTATGAAGTAAAAAATAAAGTGTGAACAAGGAACAAGTGTCATTTCATATTCCAGATCTTAGAAGAAACTTTAAAGGATTCATGTGAATAAAATATAGGTAACATAGTAAAAAAGTTATTTTTACAAGTCCTTACTGAAAAAATGATTATCAAGGATGAGATGATTGAGCATGATATAATGGTTCTTAAAACTAGAGGGTTAATATGTAATTTCCATGGATGCTAACTAGGTTTTTACAAGATTTAAAATTGGATCAAGTAGAATTTGAGATTGAATTCAAATTACTCCATGACTTTTATTCCAAAATGATTTTTCCTCATTATTTTCTCCTGTTAAAAATAAAAGATAAATTAATGGATGGAGGCCCTTGGTTTAGGGGTAAATATGCATTATATTTAAAACCTTGGAGTGAGAATTTTTCTATAGATATAGAGACTATTAAAAGGATTTCAATATGGGTTAGGCTTTTTGGACTTCTTTATCATCTCATTAATAAATAGGTTTTCAAGAATATTGGTAATACTCTAGGTGAATTCATCTAGAAGGGACCAATGACTAAGGAGAGAGGTATGCTATATACACTTGAAAATGTGTTGTCTTAGATATTTCAAAATCTTTATTGTAGTTCAATAGAACTAAATATGAATCAATAGAATGGGATCAACAAGTGGATTATGAAAAATCTTTATTGTAGTTAAATAGAACTAAATATGAATCAAGAGAATGGGATCAACAAGTGGATTATAAAAATATTGCATTCTGATGTCACAAATATCATGAAAATGGATAGATGGCAAGAGACTACAAAGTGAAAATGATGGAGAAGGAGATGGAAATTTGTGGACATGAGGGAAAATTTAATATGAAACAAGGAGATAATATCATAGGAGAAGCTATGTCAAATCAAGGATTTTTCACTCCTTATAAAGTGGTAAGAAAAATCCCTCTACATAATTAGATGACAAATTCTATTACAATTCACTTGAATCAACCATTAGAAGAAGAAAATGACATGAAGGGTTAGGAAGTACAATGCAAAAGTTAAAATATAGACAGAGCTAAAGGTGCAAAGGAAGAAGAGAAGAAAAATTTTAAAGTAAAGGAAGATAGGGAGGTGAATTTTAAAGCAAATAAGGTGAAGTAGGTCAAGTTAAATCCAAGTAAATTATCTTTAATTTTCTCAACTAGCATAAAATATTCTCTTTACAATAAAAATGAAAGTAGTACAAAGTGTGTTCATTGCACTTTGGGGTTTCAAGACTAGTAAAATAAAAAAAATCATATAGAGGATATCCAAGGAAATTTAGGGTTTCTAGACCAAAGTAATGACTATGGAGGATCATTTGTGCATTTTAGGATTTTTAGGGTAACATAAAGAAGAAAATGTTAATGAGGTTATTCCTTGCACTTTAAATTCTTTAGGATGATATAAATATTTAGAAGATAAGTCTCATTATGAACAATATTAAAAAATATAAGAGATTGATGAAGATGATAGTGTTGGTTGGGGTTGGAAAAGGAGAGGAAGGCCATCAAAAATGGAACAAAGAGAAAAATAAACTCAAAAGGATATTGATATGTGAAGCCAAATAAAAATATCACAAGTGTTAACAAGAAGTGAGGCTAAGCCCACTAATAAAAATAAAAAGTGTTGATGATGAAAATGATATTATGGAATATTAGGGGTATGAATAAGACCCAAAAAATAAGAGTTATTAAATAATTAATAGGTTGTTATAGTCCCAAGCTTATTTTAATACAAGAGATAAAATTTAGTGAGGAATGTAAGGATGCTTTTAAGAAGATTTGAAAGATGGGTGATTGTCTAGTAATTTCTTCTACATAAGCTTCAAGTGGTATTGCAATAATATGAGATAAATGCAAATGGGATGGAAAATTATTAGAAGCAAAAATTAATTGGGTTGTTGGATTATTTTATAGGAAATAGGAAAACATCAAAGTTGGGGTTATAAATGTGTATGCTCCAACTATAGTTACTCCTCATGAAAGATGTCGAAAGGACCTTAGCATATTTTTATCAAATACAATGATGATTCATTATGATCTATGGATTCTTGCAGGTGATTTTAACATTGTTCTATATTCTTTGGAAAATAAAGGTGCTATTCTAGGATGGTCTAAATCAATGTAATAGTTTGCTTCATTTGTCAATTCAAATAATCTTTGGGATGTTACTCCTTCAATATTTCAATATACATGGGATAATATATGCATTGGGTAAACTCATATAATAGAAAAAATGGATAGATTCTTGTTATTCAATAAATGGTTACAAATAAAGTATACAATCTTTTCATATATTTTATTATGAGTAGGATTAGATCACAAACCCATTCTTCTAATTTTTTATTTACTTAATAATGACACCCAAATCAAGGTGTGATGTTACTCCATGACTTAGGGTTTAGGAAGGTGGTCATGGAAGGGGACTCCTTGAGTCTTATCAACTTGCTCAAGTCGAAAAAGCCTCCAAATTGGTGTCTTTTTAATATATATTTTGAAACAAGAAGAATTCTTCAACTTATGGAGGAAGTACATATCACACACATTTGGAGAGAAGGTAATAAAGTAGTATATTTCCTAGCTAATGAGGGTGTTTCTTACATGGGAATATCTGATTAGAGATCTAGTTACCCTGAAAAAATGAATGTCATTCTCAAGATTGAAAGATCCTAACCTTTTTGGGGTGGGCCCAAGAGTTCAGGTTCTAATTTTCTTGATATACTTAGCTAGACACTCTTCCTAAATGTCCTATGGCACTTTGACCAAGTGTCCGCATGGCTTGGTGCACTGGCATCCTTTTTTTAGTGGTCCCTCATATTTCAAAAGGCTCACTTTTCATATTGCGATTCAAGTAGCTTCTTACCTAGCAGGGGGCATCTCTTATGGCTAAGCGGGACTAGGATCTCATGTATTTGAGGAGAATACAAGTTATAATGTAACCTCTTCTTAGATTATGGCCCCTGTTGGATCCATATTGGTTTTTTTAGTCACCCTTTCTCAAGGAGGATTGATCTTTGCATCCTTTCTTGTAGTGGGAGTTGTCCCCTTGTGGATCTATCATCATTTTTCATGATGGTAGTTATCCTAGAATCTCTTACCTAGGTGCTTAGGCATCATTGTCATCTGCTCCCATTCCTTTTTAATATTACATTCAGTCAACCATCGGACCTGTGTGGTGCTTCCTTTGCTTTTGTCTTGTGGGGGATCTGAGTGCTATTAGAAGAGGTCTATGACAATGGGGATATTGAAGAGCTCAAATTTGAGACCTATGTATCTTAAGCTCTGATTAGAACTAAATTTTTTGAATGCAAATGATGAGGTAATTGCTATACTGAATAATGGAGGGTTTCTTGATTGTATTAGGAAATTCCATGGACATAATATCCTACTTTATAGATGGGTGGAATTATCAAGGTGTGAGGGCTCAGTTAGGGTGGGGAATCTAGATTTTATTATTAATAAAGAGCTCATTGCTAAAGTTACAAGTATCCCTCTAGATGGGCACTATCATAATAGATATGGACATTCCCTGCTAATGGAATTAGGCTATTTTTTGGATGAAGAGGAATTCTTGCCGAAAGAGCATAATGGTTTTAGGGCTAAGGCCCTCCAGCCTCTATGGGATTGAGTAATCCTAGTTATTATGGACTATTTCACTTTGGATCCCTCACAAGAAGTTTTTAGGAGTTTCCACGTAATGCTTCTCAATAATTTGAGGAGAAAGAGATGAATGAATGTCCCTACATTCATGTTCCAATCCTTGAATAAATCAATGTCAAACGTTAGGAATGGTAGGGGTCTGAACCTGTTGCACCAGGGCCTAGTCCTATTGATCATGGAATATGTTGCCCTAAAAGAGGGATTTAGATAGCAAAAATATTTAAGTTCATAGAGACAAACCCTTTGCTATCTTCATATTTACCATTATCGAAGAATACCTTTACCTCTTTTGTTGTTTTCAATAATTTGGAGTTCTTCCTAGGCCTTCTTATGCACTGTTCTAGAAATTTTAGGGAGATCTCTATCTCCTCTAAGGGTATGAGAGGACGTAAGTTATGTTGGATAAAAAAATTAGGATCCACCTTCCCAGTCTATGTCCATGTTGAGAGCCCTACGAACTCATCCAGAGGATCTGATGGTAGTAATAATTTAGAGGGGATCTTGGTGACATCAAAAGGGGTGAGGGGAAGTCAGAAGAGATGATCTAGAAGATTATCAAAGATAATAACTCTAAAGGAGGATTCAAATTTTAAGTTAGTCGACTCTACTCTGATAGCCCTACCTGAGGTGACACAATAGACTTGGTCTAAATGTGTGGTAGCTTTTGACTTGGACAGGGAGGAGTCACTCCGCAATTTGTTGCAATCGATCAAAATTATTGATGACAAATAGAAGTCCATTCTGGTCACCCTCAATATTATTGTTGAATTCATGGAGGATGTGAATCAACTCTTGGGCTACTTTATGGAGTTCATTTCCTCGAGGATGAATGCTTTGGTTAATTCTAAAATGTTTCCATTAGTCATCCTAGATTGAGGATTGGTTTTTGGTTGTCATTGGATTGTTATCTCAACATTTTATTTATGCCCTATCAGTAGGTTTTGTTCTATTTGATTCATCTAGTGATCTCTGTTAGGATTTCAACCCCTTTTTTGGTCCCCTATGGGATTTGTTGTATATAGTTGTGGGTTCCTCTCAAAATCCTCACTACGTAATTAATAAAAATAAAAATGAACACCCAAATCCACTTCACTTCTAGTCTATGTGGCTCCAATACCCCATTTTTTCCCAAATGGTTATGTTATGGGATAGATGAATCAAAAGTTGAAGGATCATGTATGTATAGGTTTTTTCAAAATATTAAAAAGTTAAAAGGGGCACTCAAAGATTTAGAATTCCAAATATTTTGGTAACATTTTTAAAGAAAAGAAAGAAATAGAACCCAAGCTCAAAAATTTAAAAGAATAGTACAAATTAATGAAATGGATTAGGATTATTATATGAAATAGAATTAATTAATTTATTATTATCATAATACATTGAAAAAGGAGTCATATTGGTTTCAAAAATCTAAATAGAAATAGCTCAAGGGATATAGAAATATTTTATCTCTAGACTGAAGAAATAATGGGGACAAAGTGAAAGCTTTATGAAGAGGATATCTATAGAGGAGTTCCATGAAGTAATTTTATCTTTCCATCCCAACAAGGCACGCCAATGGATTTCTTGCAATTTTCTTTGAAAATTTTTTGGGATTTATTGAAGAGTGATATGTTAGTTATGGTTGAAGAGCTTCCAAGAAAGGAAGCCTATAATAAGAGATATCAAATATACTTTTATTACGTTGGTTCCCAAGAAAGGCAAGACAAAATATTTTGATAATTTTCATCTAATAAGCCTTTGTAATGTGATTTATATGATCTTTTAAAAAATTATGACAAAAAGGTTGAAGGACATTCTAGGTTGTGTTATCTCAAATAAAGTTTTGTTCATGGTAAACAAATTCTTGATAGTATAATTACTGAACAAGATGTCATTCGTTATCTTAATTCCATGAAAAACCCAGGTATACTTATGAAATTGGATATAAAAAAACCATATAATAAGGGTTCTTAGAATTTTCTACATGCTATTATTAGAAAGTTTGGCTTTGATTATAGTTTGTGGGAATGGATTACATGTTGTTATAGCAATGCAAATTTTCTATATTTATCAATGGTTCTCCTACTAATTACTTCAAGTTATCTTATGAACTTCATCAAGGTGATCTACTACATCCTTATCTATTTATTATTCTTGTAGAAGCATTAGGAAGAGTTTTATCAAATAAAAAATCATTGGTATTCAAGTTGTAAAAAATGATCCCTCTAAATTTCATCTTCAATTTGTTGATGATACTTTTCTTTGGCCTATCCCTTAATCAATGAGGTCAAGGAGTTTAATTCAACATTATCATGCTATGAGAATGCTACTAAATAGTTTGTTAATACTAAAAAATCCAGGATGTTTTTGATTAATACTACCCTAAAGTTACAAGTATTAGGCATGAGCTTAAAAATATTGAGCTTTATGAAGAAATGGGAGCTCAACTTCGTGCTCGACTTCACTGGCTAAAAATTGGTGATATGGTTTCAAAAGAATTTTTACAATAAATAAAGTCCTTAGAAAATACATTCAATTCAATTCTATTCAGGATGCAGGGGTTCGTTGGAATTCGCTTCCTATATTATTAAAGTTTTTGTCAAGCATTATTAGAAAGTTTTTGCTTCTTAGGAGTTAACTCCTGAATGACATGCTGCAATTCAAGCTTGTTGTATAATTGTTCTTGAGAAGCTTTTAGCTCTTCAAAAGGAAGCTTGTGAGCATCCTTTGTCATTGGATGATCTTGCTAAAGCCCTATCCAGGATGGCCAATGATAAAGCTCCAGGATTAGATGGATTTCCTTATGAATTTTATAAGGAGTATTGGGACATGGTTGACCCAGATTTACTGTATTTTTATCAAGAAGTAATGGTTGTTGGCTCTTTAGGTTCTATAATTAATAAGGGCAGTATTAAATTCATCCCTAAGTAGGGGTATCCAGAAGTGCTCACCAACTGGAGGCCTATTACTTTACTCAATTTGAGTTACAAAATTATTTCAAAGGCTTTGACCTTATGCCTTAGACCTATGTTGCCATTTATTATTCATCCTGAGCAAATTGTGTTTGTGCAGAGCATATATATTATATATAATGTAATTTTTGTTTGGGAGGGCATGGAATGGGCTAGAGCCACTAAACAAAATACTCTTTTCATGAAAATTTATTTTTAGAAAGCCTATGATAGGATTGAATGGAATTTCATCCCTACCATTCTTCAAGCTCTTGGTTTTGGGCCACATTTCTTGAGCTCGATTAGTATACTTTTTGTGGATGCTTCAGTTGTGCTTACTTTGAATAATTGTCAATTTGAATCAATTGGATTATTCAGATCTATCAGACAGTGTTTTCCTTTGGCTCCTTCTCCTTTCATATTAGAAGTTGAAGCTTTTGGATACCTTCTTGCTAACCAAGTGAGTCAAGATAATATTAGGGTATTTCTTTACCTGGAGAATCTTCTCAACTTATAAATGGATATTTTGTAGATGATTCTTTTTTTACTCTTCATGAGGATGAACACTCTATCAAACAAGCTCTATATTATCTGGATATTTTTTGCAATGCATCAGGATCTAGCATTCAATTGAGGAAGACATCATGCTATAGGCAATCCTATTTGGACCTTCCAAGCTGGTTTGAAAGATTCCAGTGGCATTGGATCCAACCAGGGAATATGTTTAAATTCCTTGGCATCCCATTTTCTTTCTAGAGTTCCCCTACTATCTTGTGGAATTATATTTTACAAAAAGTAGAGAAAAAAAATTGCTTTTGGATCACCAAAAAACTTACTCTAGCTAGTAATTTTCAGGTGTGTTCCAAAATTATTGCTTCTACTCATGTGTACTATTCATCTTGTTGGGTCCCTTATCAAGCCTGCTATAAAAAGTTGGAAAATATTTTAAGGGATTTTATTTGGGCTAACTCATCACATAAACAAGGGTTTCATAGAGTTTCTTGGGAAATATGTTGTCTTCCCAAAAAATCAGGAGGTATGGGATTGCATGATTGTCAAATATAAGGTTTTGCTTTATTTGCTAAATGGGTTCTTAGATCCTTAAGTGGTTCTAAAGCTTGGAAAGTTATCATTTGGAACTGCATCTCGACTGGTTTGCCTCTTGGTAGGAAGGCTTGGAAAGGTATGAATTTTTAATCCCTCCTCGTTGCTCCTATCCCAGTTAAAAATTCAAGGCTCTTTTATCATTAAGAGCATATGGAGGGCTTGGGAGAAAATTAAGCCCTGGTTGAGGTGGCTAGGGGATAGACATAGGAAATATGCTTCTATTTCTACTTATAATGTTTTGTGGTCACCTTTTATTACTCTTCAAGGTTCCCCTCTTGCTTCTGTGCAATGGATTCATGCTCAGTGGTTCTTAAAGAAATGGATTTCAATAGTAGCAGACATTTTTTTGAGACATTCCAGGGATTGGATACCATGGGATTATTTCATAATATTGTTTGGTTTGTGGACAGATGATAAGATTACTTATGACACTATTTTGGATTGTATCCCCTTTTCCCTTTGGCCCATGATCTGTAGATATTCTCAAAAGCCTTGGTGGTCTAATTGGGTATGGTTTAAGAAAACCCCACTTCTTACTTACAAACCTAAGTTAGGGTATGCTTGGCTTACTCCCAATGTTCCTATGGTTCAAAGACTCAATGCCTGGTGGGATATTCTTTCCACTCAAACTTGTTGGAGTCTAATATTTAAAATGGCTTAGGAAGGATATATTGAACCCAAATAGGCTTTCTTTTCTTGAAGCCTCTTATCTTATGGTCTTCCTCTTAGACAAATATTAAACTACCTTGGAATAGATAATCCTTCCTATAATTTTTGTAGTGCTCAAAAGGACCCACTTTATATTTTTTGGTAATGCAGGAAAGCTCAAATATCCTGGGATTGGCTTGAGACCTTCTTTCGGCCTCATATGGCCAGTTAATTCACTTGGCATCATGTTTTTCTTGGTGACCCACTAGATTTTTCCTTGCCCTTGTTGGAAGTGTGGAACATTATTCACATCAGTGTGCTCTTTCATATTTCGAAAACTTGTAACAAAATTATCTTTTCTCAGCAGCATAGTTCATATGAATTTTCAATTGCTGATGAGTGCACAGTTTACTCTAATTTTTGGCTCCATATTTTAGTTCAAGTGGAGAAATTTCATATAGAGGTGGATCATATTTGTGCTCTTATGTAGCACTAGGATAATGTCCCATGTATGGTCATCCGAGTGCCTTCTATATAGCCTTCTCGATATTGTATCTAATGGTATTGATGGTTTTGGTACAAGTGATAATGTTGGCACACCTAGGGAGGATGGGTGGCTCATTTCCATTCCTTATAATATTGATTGTTAGCATATGGTAGGTTATGTACATTCACCTTGTGAGCATACCTCCATGATTGACATGATTTAATGCATTTTTTTTGGTGTTGTGGTTGGTGATAGGTTTAATCATGGTTTTATTGTTTTGATTAACACTACCTAACTCCACCTGAGTTAGTGTGACTACATATTAGGGTGTGTCTATCCACCTGAATAACACAAGCTTATATTGAGAGGGGGGTGAACAGTATAAGACCACTTTTTACTTTTTCTTCCAATTCAATATTATGTTGTGTAAAGATAGCAATATCAATAGTAGTAATCAAAGCAATGCACATAAACTATATACAATAGAGACACCACAATTTACGTGGTTCACCCAATGTGGGCTACTCCATGGAGAAAATAGTTTAGTAAAACTTTCTCAATCAATATCTTTGGGAATCACTCCCAATTACAAAGTTTATGGATCTCTGTCCAAAGGAGATGATAATCCCTTAATCTCAAGTTCATGGATATCTTCCATAGGAGAACTCTTTCCCCTTCTACTTTGGCTATGTGATCTTCTAGAAGACTATGTTTCTCTGTTGCACTGACTGGTGGACCTCTCTCCACTTGAAGACTCCTCACTCAGATCTATCTTCAAATATGTTGGCTATTGGATCTCTATCCACTAAGACTCTGTCTTTTGTACTCTGTCACCTCCAAATATCTGTCAATAGGCTCACTAAGAACATGCTCAATAGGCTCACACAGAACCTGCTTAACAAGCTCACACATAACTTATCAAATGCTAAATAACAAGCTCACATAGAACTTGTTCAAATCTGCTCTAGCAAGCTCACCAAGAACTTGCCCAAATCTGCTCTAGCAAGCTCACCAATAACTTACCCAAATATGCTCTAGCAAGCTCACCAAGAACTTTCCCAAATCTGCTCTAGCAAATCTGTCTCAACACTATCCTCAAATCTATCCCAAAGGCCTTCGTAAAGGCTCAATCAATCATTCTCAAGTAGTACTCAAAATGAACTCAACAATGAGTGGCAATCTCAACTCAAATTAACTTCATAGAAGCATAAAGAGAATTGTTAGAGACTCAATATGTTCTAATCTCACTCTCAACCCAAATCAATCTCAACTCAACTCAACTCAAATCAATCTCAAATCAACTCAAGTCAATCTCATAGAAGCATAAAGAGAATTGTTAGAGACTCAATATGTTCTAATCTCACTCTCAACTCAAATCAATATCAACTCAACTCAACTCAAATCAATATCAACTCAACTCAATTCAATCTCATATAAGCATAAAGAGAATTGTTAGAGACTCAATATGTTCTAATCTCACTCTCAAATCAAATCAACCTCAACTCAATTCAAGTCTTATAGAACCATACAAAGAATTGTTAGAGACTCAATATATTCTAACATCAATCTCAACTCAACATAGAATGATGGAATAGTTTGTTTTATAGAACTTGAAAAATCATTTCAGACATCACTTGAATAGGCTCAATCAACTCAACTCAACCAATAATCACAATTGACAACTCTCTCTCACACAATCTTAGTCCAAGTATGTATCAACCAACTCAAATGTTTCCAAATTCTCAACCACAAATCTCACATAATAATGATACTCATGTTCTTTTCTAACTCAAGTTCTTTTACAACCAATGGGCTTCAACAACTATGCTTATAAAACAAGGTTTAAACTCAACTCTCAAATCAGAAAAACCTTGAAGCATTCAACCAACCACTTTTGAAAAGGAAACCACAAACAATCATTTTCCCTCCAATGATATTTTAGAAATCAACCACCATAAACAATCAATAGGATAATGTGCCCATACCTTTTATGAAGATGAAAAAACCTCTTTGTAAATTTGCCACAATCACAAAATTATTTTTCCAATCTTCACAAGGTTTAGTAGATCACAAAATAATCAACATTACTCCACTTTTCAATAATCATCACCTTTGAGACAAGGTTACCAAAAAAACTTGATTAGGCAGGAAAACGAGCTCTGGCAATTTTCTCCTCTAAACCAGGGTTTCTGCATCCTCAAATATTCTCTAGTTTTTGATGACTTGTTGAAGTGCCTTTAGGGTACAGGGGATCTAAAGATCCGAGTGGTGCCCTAGGAGGGTCCAATGGGGACTTCTCCGGCTCCTTACTCAGGAAACACCAGCTCTTACGCTGATCTTTTTAAAGGCGATTCTTCCTCGAAGACTACTAAAGCATAAAATATGGCATACAAGAAGATCTTCACGGCTGCTAGGAATCGACCATCAGCTCATCGGGTGAATGGTTGTCTGCCGCAGGCCGAATCTAGGCCAAAAATCATCATTGAGCCCAGCATGGTTGAAGAATCAGTTCTCTACAGAGTGAACCATGACCTAATCTGCAAGTTCATGGGCATTCACCCCTCCCTGAACTTCCTGCATTCATGGATTCATCAAAACTAGGAACCCCATAGTGAGTACTCATTGTGGTTTATTAGTAATGGTTATTTTATTGTCATCTTTTTAGCTCTGGCCGATAGAAATAAGGCTTTCGAGTCGAAAAAGAAGAACCATGGCCCGGTAGGGCTTTTTGTTCAACCATGGCGGGTGGGCTTCGACCCTCATGTTGAACCTACTGTTGTACCAATGTGGATTAGATTATATGCCCTTCCTATGGAGTTCTAGGGTGAGCAGGTATTGGCCATGATTGGCAATACGATTGGTAGACATATTGGTGTTGCCAGAGACACTATTGAAGGGAGCATGGTAGTGTACGCTCAAATCTGTGTTGAGATGGATCTCAGCCAGCCTCTGTCGGTTGAGTTGGATATTGAACTGGCAGGTCTTACCTAGATCCAATAGCTAGACTATGAGGCCCTACCCTTCAGATGTCGGGTTTGCCATAAGCATGGGCATCTAGCCCATTTCTGTCCTATTAATATGAATGCCAAAATGGAGGTCCCTTTAGGTTCACCAAACCTACCTAAGGAGGATAAGGCTACTCCTAATACAGATCCTAATAGCTCTGGTCAGGGCCAAAATGCTCTGAGAGAGGGTTTTGAACAACCTAAAAGAAGAAGACAGACAAAGAAAAAGGAGGGAAAGGAGGAATCTAATCTCAGGCCTGCCAATAGGTATGAGATTTTTAAGTCATTGGTTGATGAAGAGGATCACTCTATGGAGGTCTTGGAGGGTTTCAAGGAAACTTCTAATATTCTTGGGCAACTCCCCCTTTCACCTTCTCCTGTCATACAACAGATAGCTGATCCCTATGAAGTATCATAGCCAGTGTCTTCTGGTGCCTTAGTAGTCCATAATCCGGAGCAGTCAGTATCTCAGGATGTCCACATGGGGATAGCAAAGAAGAACAGGGAAAGGCCATCTTTGGGGATAACCCAGCTTGAAAAAAGACCAAAAAATAGCAATTCTCAGGGAGCAGGTCGAAGATCCAATAAGGAGCTGCTAGCAGCCCAAGGAGACAAATTGATCATGGGAGGATCGATGAGGACAATTGATTCTTATTGCTCCCAGGGTAACCCATGATTATACAATCTTGGAATGTGAGGGGTTTAAACAGTAGGACCCATCAATCTGCTGTTCAAAGGTTATTAGAAAATAGCAATACTGATTTCTTGCTTTTACAAGAGACTAAGATGTCCTTGGATCTTATGTCTAAAATAGTCAACAGAATCTGGAAGGGTGCTGGTCACATGGATGTGGCTACCCAAGGTGCCTCAGGGGGGATTGTTACTCTATGGAACTCTCTGGAATGGTCTGCAATAGATCACCTTGCCTGGAGGGGTGTTCTCACTTCTCTTTTTAGGAATAATGTCTCGGCGAAAGTCGTTCTAATCACTAACTTTTATGGATCTCAATCCCTTGAGGGCCAGAGGCGACAGTGGAAGGTTGTGCATGATATGAGAGCATCTAGGGAAGATCTAGACTGGATTGTAGCGGGGGACTTTAATGCTAAATTATCTTCTAGAGACCAGGAAGGGGGAACACCTCTTTTGGATCCAGGGGACCGTTTCATGATTGCTCAAGTCCAGGCTTTACACCTAGTGGACATCAAATGTCCTGGAAATAACTTCACTTGGACTAATAAAAGGAGGGAGCCACATAGTAGGAAGGTGAAACTAGACCGCTTTCTACTTTCAGAAGAGACGTTTGTAAAATGGAACATTAATTTTTAGATTTTAGCAGGCCCTATTTCTGATCACTGTCCTATTCTGTTGGAAGGTGGGGCGGGGAGGGGACACCATCACAAACCTTTCAGATTTGAGAATTTTTGGCTACAGAAAGAACTTCGGGAGAAAATCTCACAATGGTGGGAAGAAGGCCGCCCAGCTTATGGAAGAGCAATGTTCAGAATTCACAAACAACTTCAATATGTCAAAACTCAGTTGAAATATTGGAGGCGTTCTAATAAATCTGACTTCCAGACCCAAAGAGCTCCATTGGTGGCCTGCTGGGATGAGGTCCAAAAATAGTTCAGAGAAGGAGTTATTACAGACCAACTCAAGGTTGAGGATGATGCCTTGCATAGAGCGATGGAGGACATTGACAACCAGGAGGAGACCTATTGGAGGCAGAGAGCAAGAACTACCTGGTTAGTGGAAGGGGACCGAAATACAAAATTCTTTCATCGGACTACTTGTGCCCGAAGACAGATGAACAAGATGGAGGCCCTTCAAGATGATAATGGTCATTCCTTTGACACTCTTCCAGCTATACACTCCCATGCTATGGATTATTTCTCAAAGCTTTTTAAGGAAAGTGCGGTTCAAGATGCTGAGGCCCAAAATGAAGTTATTTCTATCATTCCTGCTCTCATTTCTAAGGATGAAAATTAGGCCCTCCTCAAACCCATTGATAGAGATGAACTGACAGCTATGGTCTTTGGAATGAGTACTGGTAAAACTCCAGGTCCTGATGGTTTCCCCATTGAGTTTTTTTAGGCCTTCTGGGATTTCTTAGAGGAAGATGTTAGAGCTATGGTTGAAGAATCCAGAGAAAATAAGAGAATGCTTAAATCTTTAAACCACACTTTCATTACCTTGATTCCAAAAGGGGAGGAGGGGAGCCATATTTCAGATTATAGGCCTATTGCCTTATGTAATGTGTTGTATAAAATAATCACCAAGGTAATGGTTGAGCGACTAAAACCCCTTCTTCACAGCATTATCTCCTCTGAGCAAGGGGGTTTTGTTGAGGGTCGAAATATTCTGTATGGGGTGGTTCTGGCTCAGGAAGCTATTCATTCAATGCACACTTCTAGGAATAAAGGGATGTTCATAAAACTAGACATGTCCAAGGCTTATGACAGGGTTGAATGGAGTTTCCTAGCCAAAATGATGGTTGCCTTTGGTTTCTCTTAGGATTGGATTGAGTGGGTCATGAGCTGTGTCTCTTCCCCGACCTACTCTGTTCTAATTAAGGGCCTTCCTTCATAGCCTTTTGGAGCCTCTCGGGGTCTCTGCCAGGGGGATCCTTGTTCTCCTTATCTATTTCTAATTATGGCTGAAGGTCTTGGTAGACTTTTCTTGAGGAGAAGATAGCAAGGTAGATTATTGGGTGTTAGGGTGGGGGACAAAGTTTTATCGCATCTGCAGTTTGTGGATGACACTGGTCTGATGGGAGTTGCCAGCCTCAGGGAAGCAAGATCGATTAGGGATACTCTTAATGTATATCTCAGGGCTACTCAACAGGTCATTAATGACAAGAAATCCAAAGTGGTCTTTTTCAATCTGGAGCACAGGCTTCAGAACAAAATTTTAGAAATCCTGGGATTTACTAGGACTGCTCTCCCTGTGGTTTACTTGGGGATTCCCTTGCACTTCAAGAAGCTAAAACTTGACACTTGGAGGCACTTGCTTGAGGGTATCAAGGAAAGAATTAATCACTGGTCTCACAAGTGGTTAAGCTATGGTGGCAGAGTAACTTTCTTACAGTCAGTCATTCAAGCCATGCCTATCTACAAATTCTCTATTTTGGCTACCCCGCTTACAATCTGGAAAGAATTGGACAGGATGGCTAGAAATTTTTTGTGGGAAGGACCAAAGGGAGAGAGAAAGTGGGCCTTAGTGAGCTGGGATAAAGTTACCCAGCCCAAGGTAAAATGTGGGCTGGGACTGAGAGGATCCAGGTTAAATAATAAAGCCTTGGCTGGAAAGTTGTACTGGAGGTGGATTTCCCAGCCAACTTCCTTATTCAGTAGAATTCTCACTAGTAAATACTTGGGCCATGTCAACCCCAATGAGGTGGGTGGCTTCTCTTTGGAGGGTTCTGGATCCTTAGTTTGGTAGGCTCTCAAGCTTGGATCTCAGGTTATTAAAGACCAACTATTTTGGAAAGTGGGGAGGGGGGAGAAGGCCCGGTTCTGGAAAGATTCATGGGATCAGTTTCCACCCATCATGGTTGAATTCCCCGAGTTACTCCCAATAAAAGCTACCATAGAATCCAAGGTTTGGGTCCAAATTGAAAGTTATTTCAATACTACTCAGCTGGGGGGGTATAAGTTTAAGAATTTTAAGAAGTTGGAGGAGTGGCCAATTTCAATCCCTCCGGAGCTGGCACCCATCTTGACCAAAATCTTGAAAGAAAGGTTTCTCACTGGGAGAGACGAGGAGGATGAATTAGCTTGGGGCTATGGGAGCCTTGGCATTTATACTGTTAAATACGGATATGATAACATCCTCCCTGAGCCTCCCCCCCTTGCTTATCCGGTTGAGGACTGGAGACAGATTTGGCAATCCAAGGGCTGGCCGAAAGTGAACTTTTTTGCCTGGCAGGTTATGCACAATGGAATTCTCACTTTCGACAATCTCAGGTGTAGAGGTATCATCGGTCCATATCAATGTGTTCTATGCCATAAGAATGAGGAAACAGTTGATCACCTGATGTTTGAATGCCCCTTCACGTGCCAGATCTGGAAGCACTGGTTCTCTCACTATAAAATCTAGCTTAATGGTGATTTGAATCGAATTAAAATTCTGGAAAGATGGAATAGGGGTATATTTAAATCTAAAGCTCTTCGAATCAGTTGGGAGCTTGGCTTAAACTTCATTTGGTGGCAAGTGTGGTTGGAGAGAAATGCTAAAATTTTTTGAGAAACGTTTTCCACACTTGATGGTGTTTGGCAGGTCATCTGGAGCAAATTCACTGAAACAGTTGTCATCCATGCAAATGAGGAAACTCAGGTTGATTCGAGGCCAATGGATGAGGGAGTTGAAATGTAAGAGGAACAGGTCAGAGCTAGCTGGAAACCTCCTCCCGATGGTTGGATTAAAATCAATACTGATGGAGCTGCTAAGGGCAATCCGGGAAGTGCTAGCATTGGTGTGGTCTACCAGAATCATGAGGGCACTATGCTCTATTGGGAACTACAAGTATTGGGCAGAACCACAAATAACAAAGCTAAAGCCATTGCTATCAAAGCTGCTTCTATTTGGGCAGTTAATCAGGGCCACAGGAGGATAATTCTGGAATCTGACTCTCAAATACTGGTTGGAGCTCTTGACTGCATGAGGAAATTTGCTTTGAAAGCATGGAGGTTGAGGATTCTGGTCTCTCAAATCAAGGAACTATGGAGAGAATTAGATGACGTGATCCCTGTTTATGTGAGTAGAAATCTAAATAAAGCGGTTGATTTCCTTGCGAAGATGGGTGCTGAGAAAGAGGTAGGGGTGCAGCTGCACAGTGACATGCCTCTGGAGGATGAAGTGATTAGGCAGGGTCTGGAATGATCCTTGAGACAATGAACAAATAAAATGCTAAGGGTGGTTTTTGTCGCAATATCGTGACCTATTGCGTCGTTGCGGCCTTTGGAGGCAAGCTGTCGTGATTTCGTGACATGTTGTGCTGTCGCGGCTGTTGGAGAGAAGCTGTAGCGATTTCATGACCTGGTGCATCGTTGCTGCATTTGGAGAGAAGCTATAGCAATTTTGTGACATGTTGCACCGTCGCAGCCTTTGGAGGGAAGCTGTCACGATTTCATGACCTGTTGCACCGTCGGGGCCTGTGGCTGGAAGTTGTAGCAATTTCGTGACACTTTTGGAGAATGGGTGCCAAGGGGGAAAATCGTCATGATATCGCGACACTTTTGGAGAATAGGCACCAAGGGGAAAAGTCGTCGCGATATCGTGACACTTTTGCAGATTGGGCGCAAAGGGGAAAAATCGTCGCGATATCATGACATTTTTGGAGAGCTGGCACCAAGGGGAAAAACCGTCATGATATCGCGACACTTTTGAAGGTTGGGCGCCAAGGAGAAAACTCATCATGATATCACGACACTTTTGCAGATTGGGCGCCAAGGGGAAAAATCATCGCGATATCGCGACATTTTTGGAGAGCTGGCACTAAGGGGAAAAATCGTCGTGATATCGCGACACTTTTGAAGGTTGGGCACCAAGGAGAAAACTCGTCATGATATCACGACAATTTTGATGAATGGGCGCCAAGGGGAAAACTCATCGCAATTTCATGACAGTTTTGGGGAATAGGCGCCATGGGGAAAAATCATCGTGGTATCACGACACCTTTGATGAATGGGCGCTAAGGGGAGAACTCGTCGTGATATCGTGACACTTGTGCAGTTTGGGCACCAAGGGGAAAACTCGTCGTGATTTCGTGATACTTTGGGAGAATTGGTGCCATGGGGAAAAATCGTCGCGATTTCATGACACTTTTGATGCACTGGCGCCAAGGGGAAAACTCGTCATGATATCGCGACACTTCTGGTGACCAGGAGCCATTTGGAAATATCGTCATGATTTCACGACACTTTTGGTGATTGGGCACCAGGGGGTTGTGCCGTCACAATTTCGTGAGACTTTTGGTGTTTAGGTGCCTTGGGGCTTGGCTGTCGCGATTTCGTGACTTGCCGCAATTTTGCAACATGTCACGATTTTGCGACTTGTTGCTTTGGCGCGGCCTCGGTTGGGTTGTTGTCGCGATATTGCGACATGTCACGATTTCGTGACATGTCGCGTTTTTGCGCCTTGTTGTAATCTTGCTTCTTTGCTCTTGGCTAGGATGTGTTTACTCCCTTTTGTAATTGATCTCTATTTTAATACAAGTTTTTTTCAATTTTTTCAAAAAAATAATCGTCACCAAGGCCTTTAATTGCACACCTTCCTTATCTCTCCTAAAACCACTTGTACCATAAAATAAAATAAATCAAAACATTGCATAACCTTTTCACTCCCAAAACCACTTATACCATAAAATAAAATAAATCAAAACATTGCATAACCTTTTCACTCCCAAAACCACTTATACCATAAAATAAAATAAATCACAATATTGCATACCTTGTCACCTCATGAAAGAATTAATCCTCTTGAAAAATAACAAGGCAAACTTCACTTTTGAAACCCCTTTGCAAAATCAGAAATATCTCTTTATACACACCTTATTTCTCCTTCTAAATAAGTTAGTAAAATAGCCCTCAAAATAAGCTTTTCGACGATATATAATATGCCCACTTTCCAAAATAAAATGAAACCTCTACATATATATATATATGCCAACCTCCATTAATTGCACATAGGTCAGCCCTCCATTAATTTAAACTTTAATATCTTCATCACTGGAGGTCCTTTTTTGATGAAACAAAATTCCACCTTGGATTTTAAGAAAAGCCCTTTCCACATAATCCTACCATGGTTTTAAATAAAACCTTTTATTTTGCCTTCCTTGGTTTTCATAAAAACCCTATATTTATCCATGCTCTCCAAAATATCATAGATGATTATCTATGAAGTGTTTTTGCCACCAAAACTCAATGTGACATCAATGACAACATAAAATAACTTAAATTTCCAACAATATTCCCCTTTGTCATTGATGGCAACACCTCTAATGCAAATCACTACAATCATTATAAAATCCATCTCTAAGAATCAAAGTTGCTCCCTCTGACTCAATACTCTTTATGGAGGCTGCTCCCCCTAACTCAATGCCTGCTCCTCCTAACTCAATGCTCTCTCCCTTACTCAAATATCTCTCCCTTTGACATCAATGGCAAAAGGGACACCTATGGGGCTAAAATGTATGACTCTTAAGCTTAGCCCCCTCACCCTCTTCTCACTTGAGGTGATTAATTTTGGGGTGGGATTACTTTTACTCCAGTTGTTCTCTAAACCACTCAAGCGCTTCTCTTGGTAATGGTTTTTTAAATATGTCTACAATATGATCCTTTGTAGGAACATATTCCAATATTACTTTTTGCTCTGTAACCTGTTCTCTTAAAAAATGATACTTGATTGGAATGTGCTTTGTTCTAGCATGCATTACTAGATTATTCAAGATACTTATAGCACTAGTATTATCACATAGAATAGGAATGGTATGATCATGTTCTATGCTAAAATATTTAAGAGTCTGTTTCATCCATAATACCTGTGAACAACATGCCACTACTGTAATATATTTTGCCTCTATTGTGGAAAGTGTTATTGATGGTTGTTTCTTACTTAGCTAAGAAACCAGGCAATCACAAAGAAAGAATGCTCCTCCACTTGTACTTTTTCTATCATCAATATCTCCTGCCCAATCTGCACCTATGTAGGCTGTGAGAGTAAACTTACTGCTTCTAGGATACCATAGACCATACTCCATTGTTCCTTTGAGACATCTGAGTATTCTTTTCACTGTTGTCACATGTGTTTCTTTTGGAACTGCTTGAAATCTTCCCACTAAACCAATTGCCTATATTATATCTGGTCGTGTGGCTATAAAATATAATAGGCTACCAATCATAGATCTATATAGAGTTTTATTTACATCAGGAGATTCATCATCTTTGCTTAATTTACATCCTATGATCATTGGAGTACTAACTGGCTTACTATCTTCCATTTTGAATTTCTTCAACATCTCCTTTATATACTTTGTTTGTGAAAGAAATATCCCTTTTTCTAGTTGTGAAATCTGTAATTCGAGGAAAAAGGTTAATTCACCAAGCATAGACATTTCAAACTCATTAGTCATGTTTCTTGCAAAATCTTGACACATTTTATCATTGCTACCCCCAAAAATAAAATCATCCACGTACACTTCCAATCATCAAATAATTTCCCTTATTTTTAATATACATATTGCTATAAAATTTTCCCTTTTTAAAACCTTGATCTCGAAGATATTTATCCAGTCTTGAATACCATGCTCTAGGGGCTTGCTTTAAGCCATAGAGAGCCTTTTTCAATTTACACACATAGTCTAGCTTATTTGCTTGATTAAATCCATTAGGTTGTTCAATGTAAACTTCTTCTTCCAAATGACCATTTAGAAAAGCTAATTTGACATCCATCTGATATACTTTAAAATTCCTATAGCTTGAAAGTGCCAAAAACATTCGTATAGCTTCCAATATTGCAATTGGTGTAAAGGTCTCATCAAAATCAATTCCTTCTACTTGTGCATATCCTTTACACACCAATATTACCTTGTTTCTGATGACTTGACCATATTCATTTAGCTTGTTCCTGTAGACCCATTTAGTACCAATTACATTTTTTACTTTTGGTCTTGGAACTAATTCCCAAGTCTTACCTTTTTCAATCTAATCTAGTTCTTCCTTCATTTCCTTAATCCAACATTCATCATTTTCTACCTCTCTAAAATCCTTTGGTTCTATCTTGGATAATAGTGAAACATCTACTTGTTCTATTGAGCCTATTATTCCTCTTCTTGTCTGTATTACCTCAGGATTGCCAATGATCAAGTCCTATGGATGTTTTTTCTGAATATATCTTGATGTAGTTTTGGAAGGTATATTCTGCAAGTCTTCTTCATCTGAATCTTCACCCATTTATTCCTAACAAATTTCTTCTTCTTCAAGAATATCTTCCTGAGGTGGCTCATTTATTCATGTTCTTTCATCAACTCTGAAATTTATACTTTCCACCATGGTATGTGTTCTTTTATTGTAGCATCTGTAGGCCTTAATTTTTGTAGAGTATCCAAGAAAAATACCTTCATCACATCTAGGATCAAATTTTGCCAAGTCCTTATCTTCTCTTTTGATGTAACACTTACTTCCAAAAATTCTAAAGTAGTTTACCATGGGAGGTCTTCCTTTCCAAAACTCATATGGAGTCTTATGTTGCTTTGTTCTAACTTGATCTCTATCCATAACATAGATTGTTGTATTGATTGCTTCCTTCCAAAATCCAACTAAAATTTTTTATTCATTTAGCATTGCCCTGACCATATTCTCAAGAGTTCTATTCTTTCTTTCTACTATTCCATTTTGCTGAGGAGTCCTAGATGCTGAATATTCTTTTCTGATTCCATGTTCTACATAAAACTCAATGAATTATGTAGATATGAATTCCCCTCCTCTATATGATCGCAAAAACTTTATCTTCTTTCCTGTTTCATTTTCTACCATTTATTTTAATACTTTGAAATGCTCAAATGCCTCTAATTTTTCTTTCAGAAAAATAACCCAAGTCATTCTAGAATAATCATCTATGAACAACATGAAGTAACTTTCACCTTGTAGACATTTAGTTCTCATGGGCCCACATAAATCAGTATGAATAAATTCTAATACCTTGGAAGAGGAATATTCTTTTACCTTGAAGCTTGATCTTGTCTGCTTTCCATACTGAAACTGTGCACAAATTGTATTTGAAGGTCTTTTTATCTTTGGTAGATATTTGACAATTTATTTGTTGCTTATCCTTACTATGTTATCAAAATTCAAGTGACACGACCTTTTATGCCATAGCCAACTCTCTTCTTGTTGAGATAAAATATATTTTTCCCTTTTTATTTCACTGAACATGTAGAGATTGTTATTTGTTCTTTCTACAGTTGCAACAAGCTTTCCTGATTTTGCATCCTATAGAGGAAAAAGTAACTGTGTACCCTCAATCACAAAGCTAACTTACACTTAGTAGGTTGTGTTTTAGACCCTCAACATAGAGTACACCTTGTGTAGTTCTCTTTTCATCATCCAAACTTAAAGTTCCTCTCCCTTTGCTTTTAGTTGAAGCATTATCACCAAATCTCACAGATCCGTTGTTGTTACCTTTTAAGGAAATGAACTTATTCTTATATACAGTCATATGACTAGTGCACCCACTGTTAATATACCATTTTTCCATATTGTAACCCAGTAGAATCTACCCTCAAGCTGTTAGTCTTTCTGAAGGAACCCACTTGAATACCAATTAAAGAACACAAGCTTATACTGAGAAGGGGGGTGAACATTATAAGACCACTTTTTACTTTTTCTTATAATTCAATATTATGTTGTGTAAATATAGCAATATCAATAGTAGTAATTAAAGCAATACATAGAAACCATACACAATAGACACACCACAATTTACATGGTTCACCCAATGTGGGCTACTCCATGGAGAAAATATTTTACTAAAACTTTCTCAATCAATCTCTTTGGGAATCACTCCCAATTACAAATTTTATGGATCTTTGTCTAAAGGAGATGTTGATACCCTAATCTCAAGCTCGTGGATCTCTTCCATAGGAGAACTCTTTCCCATTTTGCTCTAGCTATGTGATATTCTAGAAGACTCTTTCTCTCTGTTGCACTGACTGGTGGACATCTCTCCACTTGAATACTCCTCACTCAGATCTATCTTCAACTATGTTAGCTGCTATATCTCTATCCACTGAGACTTTGTCCTCTATACTCTATCACCTCCAAAGATTTTTCAATGGGCTCACTAAGAACCTGCTTAATAGGCTCACATAGAACCTGCTTAACAAGCTCACATAGAACTTGTCAAATGCTGAATAAAAAACTCACATAGAACTTGTCCAAATTTGCCCTAGCAAGATCACCAAGAACTTGCCCAAATCTGCTCTAGCAAGCTCACCAAGAACTTTCCCAAATCTGCTCTAGCAAATCTGTCTCAACACTATGCTAAAATCTATCCCAAAGGTTTTATCAAAGGCTCAATCAATCATTCTCAAGTAGCACTCAAAATGAACTCAACAATGAGTGGTAATCTCAACACAAATTAACTTCATAGAAGCATAAAGAGAATTGTTAAATATGTTCTAATCTCACTCTCAACCCAAATCAATCTCAACTCAACTCAACTCAAATCAATCTCAACTCAACTCAAGTCAATCTCATAGAAGCATAAAGAGAATTGTTAGAGACTCAATATGTTCTAATCTCACTCTCAACTCAAATAAATCTCAACTCAAATCAATATCAACTCAACTCAATTCAATCTCATATAAGCATAAAGAGAATTGCTAGAGACTCAATATGTTCTAATATCACTCTCAACTCAAATCAACCTCAACTCAATTCAAGTCTTATAGAACCATACAGATAATTGTTAGAGACTCAATATGTTCTAACATCAATCTCAACTCAAC
This sequence comes from Wollemia nobilis, assembly GCA_028583015.1. NCBI lineage: Eukaryota > Viridiplantae > Streptophyta > Pinopsida > Araucariales > Araucariaceae > Wollemia > Wollemia nobilis. The sequence goes on from JAQPPZ010001192.1 coordinate 2,181,089, forward strand.
ATAGAATGATGGAATAGTTTTTTTTATATAAATTGAACAATCACTTCAATATCTTCATCACCGGAGGTCCTTTTTCGATGAAACAAAATTCCACCTTGGATTTTAAGAAAAGCCCTTTCCACATAAGCCTACCATGGTTTTAAATAAAACCTTTTATTTTACCTACCTTGGTTTTCATAAAACCCTGTATATATCCATGCTCTCCAATATATCATAGATGATTATTTCTGAAGTGCTTTTGCCACCAAAACTCAATGTGACATCAATGATCCATGTGACATCAATGACAACATAAAGTAACTTAAATTTCCAACACCACCTATTTTTTTAGTTGTAAAGACTTGTATTTTTAAATTAATTAAAATTTAGGCCTTTACATTAAAAAAAAATTAATACTACCCTATATTTACAACAAATTATTGTGAATATTATAGGGTTTAAAATTGAATAGTTTTCATCAACCTACTTGGGTATTCCTTTATCTCATAGAAGAAATAAAAATAATATTTAGATATGTATTTTGGATATAATGGAAGCTTGTTTGGAAGTTTGGAAAGGTAAGTTATTAACCATGAAATAAATCTACAACTCATAAAGACTACATTGCTACCCATCCCTAATTATATGATGTCACTTTCAAGAATATGACAAACAAATTGAAGGGAATTCTAGGTTGTGTTATCTCAAATTATTTCAAACAATTTGAAAAATACTTTGAAATGCATTCTACGTTGTGTTATCTCAGAGGAACAAGATGGTTTTGTTCATGGTAAATGAATCCTTGATGGTATAATTATTGCACAAGAGGTCAATCATTCTCTTCATTCCATGAAAAAATTAGGTATGCTTATGGAATTAGATATGAAGAAAACATATGATAGGGTTTCTTGGAATTTTCTACATGTCATTCTCAAAAGGTTTGGCTTTGATTATAGTTGGTGTGAATGGATTAAAAGTTGTTATAGCATTATAAAATTTTCTATTTTGATCAACGATTCTCCTACTAGTTACTTCAAGTCATCTTGTGGACTTCATGAACGTGATCCACCATATATTTATCTATTTATTATTATTTTATAAAAATTAGGGAAAACTCTCTCAAATGCAATAATGGAAGGAAAAATCAAAATTATTCAAGTTGAAAGAATGGTTTCTCTAAATCTCATCTCTAATTTGTTGATGATACTTTCCTTTTGGACCATCCCTTAGTTAAATAGGTCAAGGAGTTTAAATAAATATTATCATGCTATGATAAGGCTACTATATAGTTGATTAATATTACAAAATCCAATATTTTTCACTAATACTACCCTATATTTACAATAAATTATTGTGAATATTTTGGGGTTTAAAATTGAATTATTTTCACCAACCTGCTTGGGTATTCCTTTATATCATAATATAAATTAAAAGGATCTTTAGATATCTTTTTTGGATAGAATGAAATCTTGTTTGGCAAGTTAGAAAGGTAATATCTTAACCATGGAAAGAAGGATACAATTCATAAAGACTACACTTCAATACATCCCTATTTATATGATGTCACTTTCAAGATTCCAGTAGGTATAACATCATAAATTGATAAATCAAAGAGACTTTCTATGGAAATATTGTGAGGAATATTTTAGGTTTATTTTTTGTAAGTGGTATAGGGTTTGCGAAGGAAAGCATATTGGAGAAGCAAGATTGTAGAATTGTAGACTTATAAATATGGCATTAGGGATAAATATTGGGTGGAGATTCAGAGATCAAGGAAAGAATTGAGAAAAAATATTACTTCAAAACTATATAGGTACTCTTCATGTAATAAAATTATTTAGGAAAAGAACCCTACCCAAAGGATCATCAACATGGAATTTCATATCATATAGTTTTGAATTGATAATTAAACATATTAGATGGTCAATCAATGAGGAGATTTATGTAATTTTTTATCTAATGCTTGGTTGAAGCTATATCCTCTTATCTTTGACTCAAAATGGTAACCATATGCTCAAGCATACCTAGCATGTAAAGGTCCAAAGAAAAAAGACTATATTAATATGAGCAACAAATATAGATCATGGATCTTTTTTAGTAACCTGGTTGAAGGTGAGAAACTCAAAGAAATTGCAAATGAACTTCAAAATATTCTTTGAGAGTTTTATTTGTTTATTTTTACATGAAAGGATGAGTTGGTTTGAAATTTATCAAAGGATAGTGGATACTCAATAAATTTGGGATATGAGAATTTAGAGCAATCGAAATTTCCTTCTCCCAAATATTTTTCTTGGAAGAATATTTGGTCATTAGAGGATCTCTCTAAGACCTCAACATTCCTTTGGTTATTAGATCAAATTAAGATCCTTATAGGATAGAGTTTGCAAAGAAGAGAATACTATGGACCTTTTAGATGTGCCTTGTGTGAGAAGGATTTAGAAACATCAAATAATTTACTTCTTCACTGTCCCCTTGCTCACACCATTTGGGCTTAATTTTTTAAAATATGAAATTATATTGGGTAGTTCCATAAAGATTGAAAGGGTTGATGAAATTTTGGATTAATTATTTCAAAACCAAAGCATTATGTATTATTTTTTTTATTACTATTATACCAGATGAATCGGTAATGCATTACAATTTTCTACTCCTCTTCTTGGGTTTGAATCTTGCTCCTTTTTGCCACTATAATCTCTAGTTGCATCGTGTAAACATTTTATGTAGCTGGCTACACTGATGTGACACACACACCAATAATAAGGGGATCGATAAATTGGAACCCTAGTCTTTGTGCTCCTACATAAGTATTTTGAACATTTAACGAAGCCCTCAAACCCAAAGCATTATGTATTCTATGGAGGATTTGACTTGCTATTATTTGTTGAAATTTATGGCTTGAAAGGAATAATAGAAATTTTTAAAATAAATCTCAAAATCATGTCCAAATTTGGAACCGTAATATTACCTCTCTTGTAGAATGTCTACAAATATGGTGCTCATCATGGGAATTATCAAGTGTAGAAAATGAGGTGCTAAAAACTTGGTTACAATATTTGAACATACATGGAAGAGTCATATGTGACAATGGAATTAAAAAAAGGATCTACTTTAATCTAGGATAAAGTAGAAATGTTCAAAAATTGGGTTTATCAAAATTAATTTTGATGGTGCTCTAAAAGGAAATCCTCACTTAGTGAGAATCATATGGAACTTAAACTAACAACTATCATATGGAACTTAAACTAAAAACTATGCAAATGCTAGTACACTTCTTACAGGGATAAAAATTACAACAAAAAATGATGAAAATATATTTCAATTGAGGACTCAGAAATTATCATTAATGCTATTAACAAAATTGGATGTCAATATTGGATAAAAAATAATATTACTGGTTATTTTCATCAATTATTACTAGAGGTAATATTTTGGAAGTGTGGGCATATTTATAGAGGAGGAATTAGGGTAGCGAATAATTTAGTTGGTCGTGGTGTTGATATTTATCTTGGTGAAATTCAAATTTTAAAAGATAATTGGCCAATTGAAATTTTATCAAATAATCAAAATGATGTCAAGGAAATGATTGTGGAAACATAACACTATGAGGAAGTTGAAGAATATATTTAATAGAAAAAGATGATTTTTTTTTATGAAAAAACATGTTGGATATAGTTTAATCGATATAAAAATAAATGTAATATTTTGATATTTTGATAGGAATGGCCCCAATGGAAGCCACATATAAATTTTTCTCTCTATATATAAACTGTAAAAATTACTTAAAATTTTCATCCACTAAAATTATGTGTAGCATATATTAGAATTTATAATTTCAACATAAATCTCATCAAATGGTTTTTATAATTTAGCTATATCTATATCTATATCTATATCTATATTAGAAGATAACCAAACCTATCCTATCTAAAGGCCTTAGATGGTGCATGGGTGATGGCAAACAAATTTGGTTTTGGAAGACCTATGACTATCATATAATCCACTCATCGATGATCCCAATCTTCACATCCTCAAACCCATCACTAATAGGTCCATTGGCAGCATGGTGTGTAATTTTATCTCCTACAATACCTCTTGGAAAATACTTCCCACTTCAGATGCTAATATTGAGCATATGGCGACTACCCGATCCATTTCCATCCTGCTTAGATCATTATCCATTCCTAGCATCCTTACCCAGGACTCTCTTCTATGGAAAACTAATGACCATAGCCTATTCACTATCAAATCAGCCTATTTCTTCCAAGAAGAGGCTCAACAAAATTGGTTTACTGCCAACCTTATTTGGCTTCGACACCTCATCCCAAAAATTGCTTTCTTTTTCTGTTTGGTTGCCCAAAACAAAATTCTCACTATTGATAACCTCTCCAATCATGGATTGATCATTCCTAACCATTGCTACTTGTGTCATTCTACTTGAGAATTAGCTCACACCTCTTCATCGAATGCCCTTTCTCCCATAGTGTGTTATCCTCACTCTTTTTTTAGTTCAATATTTCTTGGGCTCTTTTCAGCATTATCCTAGACTTTTGCTTCCAATGGCCTAATATCTTTAAGAACTTGCACCTCAAATCTTTGTGGTCCTTCTGTCTCCCATAGTTCATGTGGTAGACTTGGCTTGAAAGGAACAACAAAGCCTTTAATGATTCTTTGAGATTCTTTGTCTCTGTGTCTTCCAAAATTTTGTCAATGGCCATAAATAACGCTAGTCTTGTCCCTTCCACTAAAGGCCATGGCCAAGGCATTGAAACCAGACTAATTTCCTCCTTGAACCCCCTCGTTTGTCCTTCTCATCCTGGTTTTTCTAAATTTGATAGATCCAATGTTATCTACACTCCCCCTCCTCCTGTATGGTTTAAACTCAATTTTTATGGAGCCACAAAGGGTAACCTTGACAATGCTAGCTCTTGGGGAATTCTCAGGGATGACCACAACAAAATTATCCTTATGATCATTGAATACATTGGCATACAATCCACCAACATTGCTAAAGCTAGAGATTTATTGCAAGGAGTATCTATGATGGAAGGTCTCCACATCTGAAACCTCATCATTGAAGGAGACTCACTAAATATTGAAAACTATATTAATGGCTCTCAACCACATACGTGGTCAATTACCAATCTTATCAATAAGTCAAATATCCTTATTGGTATGTTTGAAAACATCATCATACAACATGCTTTTAGAGAAGAAAATGGTGTTGTCGATATTATGGAAAATATTGGTTTGGCCCAGGATGGTTTATGTGTCTGGGTTGACAACTTCTCCCAAGGGTTCATTGATTTTTGTAACCGAAATGAATCATCCAATAAAAATTAGCTTCTAGAGCCTCTACAAAAATCCTAATCACCTTCTTAGACTCTAATCTAAAACCAACACCCTCATGAGTTTGAATTTGGATTTTATCCTCAAGTGGGCTACCAAGTTAGATCCTCGGTGGTATCGTGGTATGAATTGGTCAACTTTAAAAATAGTTCCCAAGCGGCTCACCAATTTGGATCCTAAGTGGCACTATGGTTCGAGTGTGTTGACTTTGGAGGTAGTCCTTAAGTGGGTTGTCAATCTGGATTCTAGGTGGCATCATTGTCTAAGTTGGTCAACTTTACAAATAGTTCCCAAGTGGCTCGTTATGTGAGATTTTAAGTGGCACTATGTTCCAAGTGTGTTAACTTCAGAGGTAGTCTTTGAGAGGGTAGTCAAGCTGAATTTTATGTGGCATTATGGTCTGAGCAATTTGAATTTGGAGGTAACCCTCAAGTTATTTGCCAATCTATATTCTAGATGGCTTTTGATTTTGTCTCACTCCATCCTTTAGATGTCCCAGACTCTTGTGAGTCTACTATGTTAGCTCCCAAGTGATGAGGTATCTCCTCCTTATTGGAGGATCTTCCTTGTTTGATGATCCATTTTGACTTATTAAGTGTTGATGCTCTTTTCAATATTTCTATGCCTTGAAATCAAGAGTGGTAAAGACCCTAGTTTTATCATCATCCTTATCCATGTTCCTATACTCTTAGTTTCAAGTTGTGGTGTATCAAGGCCCCGAGTGGCATGTCCCATCCTTCTCTACGTTGGATTGTTATTGGCTCATTATTTCTTAACTTTGAGTTGGTACGTATGACTAAGTAATCTAGAATTGATATGAACCAACAATAGCTCTCCATCATTGATGTTTCTCGATATGACAATATGTATAGTTGTATCACCTCTGGTGTTTCATATTCCCTCACCATTTTAAATATGCACGACCAGTGATATCTTCAACACCCAACCTTGTTAGTGTCTACCCTTTGCTAGAGTGTCTATGAGGTGGATCAAAGAATATCAGTGTGTAAGGCATAGGATTTTTGGAGGTTTGTGATGGTGCTGCTTGAGCTAAAAGTTCTAGAGCTTGACCCCATAATAGAAGAAATATTGGGCTCCCATGGATTCCTTCCTTTCTTGAGGAAATTTGGAGGTAGTGATGCTAAATTTTCCATGGAGCTCATCTAGTATTGGGATAGTGATAACATAAATATCATAGGATTATCTTTCAAAATTACTATAATCTTGATTTTGGAGGTCACTGGATTGGTGAATGATGACTTCATACGTCAAGACAAATATTCCATTGCCATGGAATTGGGGCATTTTAGAGACAAGGGAAAGCACTTGATAAAGGAGAATAATGGTATTGTTAGGAAGGATATCAAGACACCTTGGAACAAGGTTCTTATCCTTGTTATGCAGTATTTTACTATCAACAAGCCCAACTCATCATTGCACAACTTCCACCTAGTGTTCCTTAACCATTTAAGGGACATTAAATTCATTAATATCTCGAAGTATTATTCTAGGGATATTTAAGCTTAAAATTGGCAAAATGAAGTTTATTTGCACACTTATAACTTGGTAAATTAAGAGGTGAGGTGTAGGAGAGTGATTTTATGAAGTAGAGAACTGTTGAAACCATCCCATAGTCACCATGAGCCAGCCTATAGACTCGATAAGTGGTGGAGCCAGTACAAGACGGGTAAGGGCTGTATTTGTTACTATCCTTTTTTAATTTTGGAAATGTAATTATTTTTGTGTTTGCCAATGAAACACACTAAATATCAATAAATGAACCTCATTAGTGGTAATATTTATTATTTTGTGCTTTACTTTTTGTTTTTCTACAATTTTGTTTTTTTTTTTGTGTTTTTATGAGGTTTTTTTACTTATTTTTGGTGGTCGTCCCTAGGTGGGGAGGCTATTTTTTGAGCATTTTGAGGGCCATCCCTAGGTGGGGTGACCATTGGTAGCCACCCCTGGGTAGGATGGCTACCAATTTTATGGTCATCCCTGGGTGGGATGGCCATGATTTTGAAAGAAAAATATACATTTTTTAGGTTGTATTTTATTTTTTAAGCTTGCTTGCCCCTGCTAGGTGATCAAGAGTTGGTATCAATTTTTGAATCTCTTTCAGATTTCTAGGGACCCACTCATAAAGTATGACTAGGAATGGCTTGGTTTCATTGGTCTCAAGTAAGTAATATAGTTAGAGCCAGTTATGGGAGATAGGGCCTACCTGATGGCTTTGATAGATATGTGGGATCCTCGCACTAAAACCTTCCACTTGCCAACCAGGGAGATGATAGTGATGTTAGAGGATGTATATCATATTTTACATATTTTAATATATGGTTGTTCGATTATATCTACTCATCGAGGTCTTAGAGACACGATTTTGTAGAGGTATTTCAAAGAGGACTGGCACAAGGCATTACGAGACTTACCTAACAAAGGTATCCTAGTGGAGCTATGGTATGATGCAGAGGTATTGACTAGGAGACATACCTTGTTGATGATGCTTATCTCCAACATGTTGCTTCCAGACTCATCAAGAGCCAGGTTACTCTGGAACCTTTTGGAGTTGGCATTTTCACTGGTGGAGTGCACCATAGAGAGGTTGTTAGTGATGGTGTGGGGCACTACTTTACTAGCACAACTTTATGATGAGTTGTACGAGATCTATTATTGTGGGTGGAAAGGATTGGGATGTAACTTTCTATTGCAAGTGTAGGGATGACAGCACATTGCCATGGATTGACCATAGAGACTACCTTGGATGATACAAAAATAGATCATGGATGTGGAGATAGGATATGGTATCCTTTGGTAGCAGGACCAGGAGAGGGATCAGATACATCCTTATACAAGTATGATTGATAACTATGTATATTAATTTGCATAGCTCAGGGTAGATGAGGTTACCTAGAGACCTTACAGATGTTGTCCATCATGGCTTGCGGCTAAGGTGTAGCTTCTACAGGTACAGTGAGGGATATGGTTAGTTGATCAACACAGGATAAAGCGAGAGTATTTCCCATATGCTCGAGTGATGTAGTAGTTTGGGTTATTTCAAGGGTTGCCTAACAATCCAATGATCTACTGATGTCGTGTGGACGATAGGATACTTACTTGGCATGTAGTGTATGTAGTTGAAGAGGAGGCAGATCCTACGGAGATCATCTCTAAGTGAGATGATGCTGGGACCACATTAGAGTATGACTCCTAGTGGGCGATGCACCAATGGAGATGGAGGGATTTCTAGGAGGTGGTACATATGTAGTGATAGAGGAGGATTACAGAGAGGCCCTGGATGAGGTTCCAACTAAGGCTCTAGATGAGGAGGAGCTAGACTTAGGTGAGTGACATGATGAGGAGATAGACCTAGGGAAGTGACATGTGCATCACCAAATAGATGATGAGTGGATGTATAGCATGGATATGGAGGATCAGCAAGAGGATTATGATGAGGATGATTTTGATGAGCAAGGAGTGTAGGCACAGTTGGGAGCACAAAATGCCACCATTGCTGAGATATAAGGTGATCTGATCATAGGGAGACATAAGTGGAGGGACTACGTAGAGGAGAGGGCTCACCTATAGGCATAGGTGTATACTTCTTGATTAGATATTAAGAGGTAGGCAATAGTGATTGAGGGGCAGGCGATAGATCTAGCTACTTTTTTATCATAGGTTAGAGCAGGGAGCTCGAGCTAGGGGGTATTGAGCAGTGATAAGGTAGCTAGACTATGGAGGGAGGTGACACAACTCTAGACTTTACTAGGTGACTATCAAGATCATCATCTAGAGGAGCTATCATACATACAAGACTTTGAGGATGAGGTAGCGCACCTTAGAGGGCACTTACCAGTTTGTCCTTCTACTAGTGGGCCCTAGTAGAGTAGGAGGAGTGGTATGGGATAGTCATCTACAAGGATGGGGGCTCCTAGTTCCATGAGGAGATCAAATAAGGTAGGGGGGAATAGATCTAGGAGCTCTCTATGAGCGATGATCGAGGGTGGTGGTGAGAGTCATGGTCTCGGTCCTGCATGACCATGGCTTTTGAGACTCTATGGTTATTTTTGGATTTTAGGAGTGTGAGGTTTGAGGATCCATGTGATTGTAGCCTATGGGTAGTTTTTTTTACTAATGAATAATAAATACTATGGGTAGCCTATGGGTGTGACATCCTATATTCTAGCACCATATACTATACAAAATTTATCAATTCATTTTTAGCGTTATCATAAGATTATGTATTGGACTGTGAAAATGTTAACTAACAAACATGTGATAAAATGGTATGGAATGGAATGAATAGTAAGATGTTACAAAATGTCCTTGAGGCTTTTATGAGACTCAAACACTCTAGTGAACTAGTCAGAAGTTATATATTAACCATGCAAGACTTTTTGGCAAGGTATAAATCTACTAGGATGACCAAGATATTCAATATCCCTATGTGTGCATGTGAGTTCATTGCTATAATAATGCATAAATTTACCCCAGTACCAAACAAGATTTATGTAGCCCATTTATATTGAATATCACCCTATGAGTATCATGATCTTGAGTTTTGTATGTAGTTGGATTAGACCATTAGGTAATATAGGATAACAAAAACTAACACATCCACAAGCTAACATTATTCTGTATAAAAGAAGGTTGCTAATGTGATAGACATATCATCATGCGTAAGGATAGCACCATTTCTAGGTAGGATTGATGCCACCCAACCTGTAATGAGGATCACCTCATGGTTATCAAATACTTAGAATTCCAAGGATTCAAGTTCAGTATTAACTTCTTTTATTTTATTTTTGAATTGCTCCAGGGATTTGCTCATTTTTTTTTTGTGAGTGAGGGATTTTGGTAGTGGTGAGAACCAATTTTAATTTTACTTTTTGCTTTTTTTGTGGTAAAAATCACTTTTTATTTTGGGGATTTTTGCTTTTGTATTTGTTTCTCTTTGGGTACTTACCTAGATTTTACGTGGGGTAAGGGATTTTTATTTATTTGGATAGGAAGGAGCTTTTCATTTTGTCAATTCTTAACATTTTTAAACCATGCACATAGGGGGGTGAGCAAGGTAAATTTTTTTATTAAGGTAACAATGACCACTTTGTAGGTTTTATCTTTACTTGTGCAAAATTTGGATTTATTAATGTGAGAATGTGTTGGGTTTATGATGTATACAAGGTATAATCAAAGCAAGAATCTACCTTCTAAAAATTAGGATAGCTTTCTACAAAATATGAAAATAAAACTAGAGACGATTGAGTGATCGAAAACCCTAATGACACCTTATAACAAATGACTAGGTGAAAGGGAACAAACACAAATATGAAAGGTGAGGAATGTGGATGAAAATGATAATTGTAATGTAGATGGGTGTTAATAATGATCTTTGACAAAGTTGATTTTGAAGGATGACTAATGTATAGACCTTGTGCTAGACATGTATGAGCAATTCTAGAATGCAAAATGCAATGATGGGTATGCTTACTGTAAGTGATTGTATAATGCAGTGATATGAAATATAATACAATTTTTTTTATTTTTCTTATTTTAATAATGTTTTTGGATTTTGATTAATATATATATATAGATAGATATATACATACATTTGACCAATGGGCTTAGTGGATGCCATTGGAGCTTTTTGGGTGACCCAAGGGTTTATGGGTACCTTTGGGGCTTTTTGGGTGACCAAAGGGTTTACGGGTACCTTTGGGGATTTTTGGTGACCAAAGGGTTTACGGGTACCTTTGGGGTTTTTGGGTGACTAAAGGGTTTACAGGTACCTTTGGGGCTTTTTGGGTGACCAAAGGGTTTACGGGTACCTTTGGGAATTTTAGGTGACCAAAGGGTTTAAGGGTACCTTTGGGGCTTTTTGGGTGGCCAAAGGGTTTACGGGTACCTTTGGGGCTTTTTGGGTGACCAAAGGGTTTATGGGTACCTTTAGGGCTTTTTGGGTGACCAAAGGGTTTATGGGTACCTTTGGGGATTTTTGGGTGACCAAAGGGTTTATGAGTACCTTTGGGGATTTTTGGTGACCAAAGGGTTTATAGGTACCTTTGGGGCTTTTGGGTGACCAAAGGGTTTATGGGTACCTTTAGGGATTTTTGGGTGACCAAAGGGTTTACAGGTACCTTTGGGGCTTTTTGGGTGACCAAAGGGTTTATGGGTACCTTTGGGGATTTTTGGGTGACCAAAGGGTTAACAAGTATCTTTGGGGCTTTCTAGGTAACCAAAGGGTTGATGGGTATTTTTGGGGCTTTTTCGGTGACCAAAGGGTTTATAGGTACCTTTGGGGCTTTTTGAGTGACCAAAGGGTTTATGTGTATCTTTGGGGCTTTTTGTGTGACCAAAGAGTTTGAGTACCTTTGGGGATTTTAGGGCGTCCAAAGGGTTTATAGGTACCTTTGGGGCGTTTTGGGTGACCAAAGGGTTTATGGGTACCTTTGGGGATTTTTGGGTGACCAAAGGGTTTAGGGGTACCTTTGGGATGTTTTGGGTGACCAAAGGGTTTTATGAGTACCTTTGGGGATTTTTGGGTGACCAAATGGTTTACAGGTACCTTTGGGGCTTTTTGGGTGGCCAAAGGGTTTATGGGTACCTTTAGGACTTTTTGGGTGACCAAAGTTTTTATGGGTACCTTTGGGGATTTTTGGTAGGGTGCAATGATTTAAGCATGAAAATGCTATAGGTGAAGGATATTCAAGGGTTTAAGTTCTTCACATCCTTTAATGGAGGCTAGGTTATAAGTACCAAGTCCAATCTAACTAGTGATAATGAAAGGACCTAACCAGTTTGTCATAAATTTATCTCATAGATGGAGCATCAAGTTAGAGTTTTTTTTTATCTCTTTTAGAACAAGGTTGCAAAACTGAAAGTCTCTAGGATGGACTTTCATTTTAAAGTCTCTTTTAAGCCACTTTTTATAAACACATGGGTGCTCAAGAGCATTAAATACATCATTCATCAAGTAAAGTTAATTGATCCAGGCGAGCCTACTATGCAGTGTCATCATCAATGAACTCTTGCATGGATATGCACAACAATGGGATTTCTAACTCTAATGGAATGATAGCCTCAGTACCATATACTAGTGAAAATGAAGTTACCCCAGTGGGTGCTTGAATACTAGTGCAGTAGACCCAAAGGGCAAGGGGCAATTGAGTATGCCAACCTTTGTGATTATCCTTGATGGTTTTCTTTAAAATGGCAATTATTGTTTTGTTTGATACCTCAGCTTACCCATTGGCTTGTGGATAATAGGGCATATAAAAGTTGTGTTGGATGTTATATTTAGTTGTTAAAGCTCACACATATTTATTCTTGAAAGGTGGCCCATTATCTAAAATTATTTTGGATGGAATACCAAAACAACAAATGATATTATGTAACATGAACTCTACAATGCAAGGCCCAGTTGTAGTGGTAAGGGGAATTACTTCCACTTATTTTGTGAAATATTCGGTGGCCATAAGGATGAACGTGTAACGGACTAAGGGGTGAGATTTTCCTGATTAAGTCAAACCCCCATTGCAAAAAATACCAAACCAATTGAATCTAATGTAAGTCCTAAGAAGGTACGTGTGTCAAATTAGCATGGTTTTGATACTTTACACACTTATTAACATAAGCACAAAAATTTTGCTCTAAATTTGACCAATAATAGCCCATGGGAAGAATAATCTTTGCGATGGACATACTGCTGAAATGACCACCACATGTACCATCGTGTGCTTGGGCAATAATCCAAATTGACTCTTGAGGTTCTAAGCAACAAAGGAGGATAATATTGTAGCTTAGACGATAAAATATGTCTCCAAGTAAGACATATTTACCACTTTTTTCTTAAATGTATGTTTGGCAGCATTCAACAATCCCAAAGGGATGCTACCAAGCTTTAGGATATATTTTAGCTAGATGGACCAATATGGATTGGAAGAAACATCAATTGCATGAATTTCTTGATCCTTTTGAATTTCATCTATTGCGAATGTTGATTGGCAGAGAACTTGTAGATATAGCATTATGCTACTATCAAAAGGAGTTTGAGGGAATAAAGTCCCCCAAGTGGTATTATTTAAGCAATTGTGAATTTGAGAGAACCATTCATGAGAAGGTTCAATCTAAATCATGTGGACTTCTGGCATGGATTGGAGTTCCTCATGCTTAGTTGCAAATTGTGATATCATATTGACTTGAATGGTTGTTACATCATCCGAAGGGTTCTACGGGATTAAATACACCAAGGAGGCCATTGAGTCTATAAAACTGTTAGATGATCAAGGGAGTGCGTCAATATTATACCATTCAAATTTTTCTAGAAGTTTATCCACAAGGGCTTTGCAGGCTTGCAATATTGGGCATCTACATTGGAATATTCCTTCAACTTGATTCACTATGAGCAAGGAATCATCGAAAATGTTAAGATTAGTTATTTTCATGGTGATTGATGTTTGAAGGCCTATGAGAAGATATTTATACTCGACATTATTATTGGTGCATAGGAAATTGAGTTTGAATGAAAGGGGTATTGGAGCCCCATGACATGTAAAAAACACATTTCCCACACCACCCCCTTGCTCACACTTAGAGCCATCAAAAAATAGATTCATGTCAACCTGTGTCTCATGATCTTCAGGATCTTATGATTCTAACACTTGAAAGACTCCATCATCGAGAAGCTCTATGCTAAGAGGTTGGTCATCTTGGAGAGGAGCCTTTGTGATTTGATCGATGATGACCTGACCTTTAATTGATTTTTTTTCGATGAATTCAAGGTCAAATTATGTCAACAATATAATCCATTTCATCATGCGAGTGTATGATAAGTACGACTCATCATATATTGCAATGGATTCTATTTTGATACTACATATGTGGTATGATTGAGCATATAATGACATAGATTTTTAGTGGTAAAAACCACTGCTAAGCATAGCTTCTCAATTTATGCATATTTTATTTTGTAACTAACCAAGGTGCGACAAATATAGTAAGTAGCATGTTCTTTGTGCAATTTGTTGTTTTGGGTCAATATGGTGCCCAATGTAAGCTCAATACTTGATATGTATAGATAGAATGAAAATCCTGGTCGGGAAGGAGCCAATACTAGTGGTGAAGCAAGATATTATTTAATTTCATCAAAGACAGCTTTACACTCATCATACCAATTAAATGTAACCCCTTTGTGTAACAATTTGTTCATAGTTCGGCACTTATTCAACAATTGTACTATGAAGCGCTTGATGGATGTGACCTTTCCTTATAGACTACTTAGTTGCTTGATAGTAGTGGGGGGAGGAATTTCAAGGATTGCCTCATTTAGAGACTATGAATCCCAAGAGTTTTCTAGATGTGACACCGAAGATGCACTTCTTGGGATTGAGTCTAATGCTGTGTTCGATGAGGCGATTGAGAACTTTGTGTAGTACATCAATGTGCTCATGGTGGAGTAAATATTTGGCCAATAAGTCATCTATGTAATCTTCCAATATTTTATGCATGTAGTCATGGAAGATGTAATTCATAGCTTGTTGTTGAACATTTTGAGTCCCTAAGTCAAAGTTGTCATAGATGTCACCATTGATGCCACCAAAAGGATTCATCATTAATTCCAAAGAATTCAGTAGGAAATAAAGGCGACAAAGATGGTCATTTGATATTCAGCAAGAAGGCAGAAGTTTGAGTGAAACAGTGCAAAAGACAGAAGTTAAAAAGGAGTAATAATATTTATTTTATAAATTATTTAAATTTAGGATGATTTTAAATTTTATAAATAAATATTAAAAGAAAATTTATCAAAGGTGAAATATTATAATGGTTAGAAGTGCCATGGTGAAAACCCAAATAAAATATTTGTAATTTTTATTACAATATTTTATGTTGCAAAAATGGGTTTACAAAGTCTAAAAATATTTTAATAAACCCAAAGGTTGGGTTGAATGTTGAATACCAAAGAATATTTTAAATAAATCAAAATTTTGGGTTTAAACAAGGTAAAGCTTATTTCCACCGATGTCTAAAATACAAGGGAAGCATTGACATTTTTAATATAATGGGAATGCATATTAATACCATGCCAAAGTTAAGTTTCGAATTACCCTTGCTCGATTTGAAAGAGAAGAACATCAAATTTAATGCAGATCTCATGATAGTGTTGTGCAAATTTTGTGGTTTTACTTGACGTCGAAAGGGACAAAAGCAAGCGCATTTATTGTTTGGAAGCCAACAAGGAACTTTGACCTAGTGGAAAGTGGACTGCAAGCGTACGTTTTGGTGTGCATGGTGGTTAGTTTTTGAATCCCATCAAAGCTTTTGGTGGATGCATTGAAGGTGCCAATCATAGGCACATACGTTTTGCAAGGCTAGGAAGGAGTATTGAAGCACGTGGTGCTTCTTCCTTCCCAACGAGCTTGTAAGCTCGTGTGGTGTTTGCACCGTGGGCAAGACATTGTGAGGGTTGTGTTGAGAGTTCGAAACTCTCCAAAGGCAAAGGTACATTTTTAATGTTTTATTTTTATTAATGCCTAAGTTGGAGGTATAAGGTATTTGGTGGTTGAAGTCTTTGCATTGTGATAAAGGTTGATAGTTGAGAAATATTATTAGGAGGTATAAGGAGAATTCTGGTTTTATTTTCAAGTCAAGTTTTGTTATTGTGGAATTTTGAAAGGTTAAGACTTTGTGAGTTGTGTGTTATTTCCAATAAAGGGTTTTGTGATTATTGTGAGGATATTGCTTGTTGTTTAAGTAAGGTCATCACTTGTATACCATTTATACGCCCATACAAAAAATAAAATATTATTTATCAAAATTTATATTCTTAAACAAGTAACAAAAAGGTATTCTTATTACTTGTCTTCACAATGCGAGCAAATGAATGGTGTTGTCATTATTTGCATTCCATAGAAAGAAATAAAAAATAATAAAATAACTTTATAATCTTAACCTTATATCATAAAATAGATTCATTGGGAGCCAATCTAACCCACACACAACAATGAGCAAGATCTTCACCATGGTCTAGAATAGCATAACAAAGAGACCTAGAAATGGAGAAAGTAGAATGTCCTTTACCATTATATGTAGTAAAGGTAGATGCATATCCTCAACCAATAAATTCCATATAATGGGTGGCAGTCTAACTAGTGACTTTCAATTCTTGAAGAAAATAGAAATATGATTCTCTACTACAACTTTTTAAACTTGAAACTTACGGTAAGGGAGGGATATCCCCTAACATTCCAAGATAGAATATTTAAACTCATGAGGGTGATTTGTATATTGCTCGTTCTCATGAATTAGAGACTAGAATTTATTTTCATTAAAGGGCAACAACTACGTATTGTACAAATTGATTTTGTGTATCTATGCTCCTAATGACTATCCTAGTCATATAGACCTATGGAAATGGTTACCTATTTTTGTCCCCCCTATATAATGGATCCTTGGAGGTTCCTTTAATGTGATTGAAAATATTGGTGGCAAAAGATAGGGTGGTAGCAAACCCCTTTCTACTAAAAAATTTTGCAACTAGTTGTTTTATCACAACAATTTAGGTGTGCATGATCTTATATTTGGTAAAGTATCCTCTCATAGAGATAATTGGTTTACATGATCCAATTGTCATCAATATTCTACTAGGAAGCTTGTTCATCTAGATATTTTATTTTAGTAATTATTTTTTAGATAAATTCTTCATCCATGAGCAGGTTCATGTCCTTTCTCATATAACTCTATTTGATGACCTTCATATCTTATCTTCTATCTAGAATTATCTGTATACCTTTATTTTGTTTTAATTATATTCAAATTAAGTTTTCGACCTTGATAGCCCTACCTGCTACCACCTCGTACATGTCTATAATAGATTTCCTAGACCAACTAATAATACTGGTTGGACCAAATGTTCTGAAACAACTATTTTTAATATTGTTTCTTCCCTTATATGGTATTGGCACTTTGTTTCTAGGAGGAATAATATTCAAGATAGCTTCCTTCATAAATACATCTCTCATCTTCATTACATGCTTATGAAAGACCCCACTAACACTATTGCTCAATGTGATCTAGATAATGCTAAAAATTAGGTGATATTTTATGAGTCTTACCATACTAGAGGGACACATGTTAGATCTCATCTCAATTATATCTCCCATGGTGACAATGGAACTAAATTTTTTTCTAACTACCTCAAGCATACGAATATTTAAAAAATAATTATTGAGTTGGAGGACCCTTCAAGTCATTCTCTTTTCACCTCTAGTGAGATCATGAATATTTTTTTAAACCACTTCTCTTAGCTTTTATAGTAGATCCAAGGGATGACATCCAAAATTTATTAATGGAATATGATCAAGAAAACATTCCCTCCCTAGTTGATCCTATAATTTAGAATCAATTTAATCTACTCTCCTTCTATTAATAATATATATATAATTCTCTTTTTTCTATGAATAATGATAAATATCCTAGTTTGTATGGTCTTCCAATGGAATTTTATAAAAAATATAGGATATCCTTTCCTTAGATTTTTATATACCTAGAAGTTGTCTAGAATAAATCCCTCTAATATAATATCAATGTAGGGTTAATCAAACTAATTTCTAAATGTATGAATCAACCAAATATCCAATTAGAGACATATTACCCTCCTCAATGTTTCATACAATATCATAGCTAAATCTATGGATTTAAAAATAAAAATTGTAGGTCAAGCTATTGTTCAACTTGAA
Source organism: Wollemia nobilis (assembly GCA_028583015.1). Lineage (NCBI taxonomy): Eukaryota > Viridiplantae > Streptophyta > Pinopsida > Araucariales > Araucariaceae > Wollemia > Wollemia nobilis. Next base: position 2,199,148 of record JAQPPZ010001192.1, read on the forward strand.
CATTCTACTTTTCCTAAAGGTCATAATACACTAGATAATATTATGATGGCTTGAGAAAAAATGCAATGGGATATCAACTCCAATCAATATTCCTTCTTGGTTAAGTTAGAATCATATGCCTTATCTCTATGCTATCTTGATGTGGTTTTGGTCCAAAATTATATAATAAAATTGGTATGCTCTTTGGTGATGCTTCAAACTCTATTTAGGTTAATGAATCTCTATTCCCCTCCTATTTACAATGGTCGATTATATAGTTTTTTCCTCTTGCTATCTTTTTTTATATTTTGAATGGCGATGCTCTTGGTTATCTTCTTCATATGACACATTTTGTTGGCTTCATTTAGTGTATTAATCTTCCTAGGGATAAACATGCTCTTAGCTCATATTTTTGCTAATGATTCCCTTATTTATCTTTAAAATACCCAACAAGAGGTGGAAATGGTTAAAGAGATTGTATAATTATTTTGTGATGTCTTTGTTCTTCATATCAACCACTTTAAAATATAAGTAGTATGTACTCCTCCCACACCTATTGGATTTAACTTCTCAAATGAGTGGAATATCATCCCTCATGGAATAATTATTCATTACTTAGGAATCCCCTTTGGGATTAATATTTCTCCTAAAGATATGTATAACTAGGTTATGAAAAGACTTCAAAATAAATTCAATGATTGGCCAACTCAATTTCTTTCCTTAGTAGGAAGAATTGAAGTTGTGAATAAAGTTATGGAAACCTCTCATGTTTACTACTTCTCTTGCTAGATGGCCTCCAAGGAAGCATATACCAAATTAACTTAGGACATTCATAAATTTTTATGTACTAATTAGGATGGGGAGGTGGGAATGAAAACCATCTCATGAAAACTTTATACTCAACCGAAGGCTTTCATAGGTCTGGGTATTATTGATCCTTTTTCCTAGAGCAAAATTTTAACTATAGAATGGGTTATTAGAGCCAGGACTAGAAAAAAATTAGAAATGCTTGTTTTGTTATAGAATCTCCCAAGATACTCACAAAGGTAAATGGAACGAAACCCCATGGGATGATAAGGTCCTTAATTTTCCATACTTTATGGTTAAAGTATTTAATCTTCTTACCTGTAACTAGAAATTTTTGCAATTATTTTCTCATTTATTAGCTTAAAAGTACCACTCCTTAAGACATGGTCTAAGCATAAGTCTAAAGAATATTTGGTGGAATAAAATTATCCTCCATAATTATAAACCTTTATCTTAGTGCAATAATATTTGAGGACTAACATTTCTAATGAAAGGTATAAATATATTAAGATATATTTAGGATTGGGGTAGCTACTCAATTCTTACCTAGAACTAGATCCATAATTGTTGTTTCCTTCCATCCTGGTTCAAATATTTTTATGGCTTAGTTATGAATTTCATTCCTTGTGAGGTCCTTATAAATTTTGGAACAATTTCCTAAAATATATATATTGACTAGAGATGGCTTAGTGACCATATAATTTCTTCCATTAAATCTATTTGGATATACAAAAATCATGTGTGTCCTTTATCATTGGACTCTAATATTAATGTCAAGTGGCAAGTAAAATTTACCAATGCCCAATGGTAGTATCTTACTAATTAAATTTAAAAAAATTCTGTTAAATCCAAACCTCAGCTTCATGGATGGAGGATTTTGCATAAACAATTTTCAACTTATGAAAGTTTGGCTTTGATTTTACAAATTTTCCCTCAATGCAATTTTTTTAATGCTTCAAAAATTTATTTTACTTGTTTTGGTTTTGTGATATGGCTAAATAGTTTTGGGGTGTCTTCTACACTTGGTTATTCCCCTCTTTCACTAGATCTTAAAAGCTTTATCCGCTTGGTTTTTCTAGAAATATCATTTCTCTATGTAGACTCATCCTTTTCAAGCATATTTGGGAGTTTAGATGTAAAAAGGTTTTTACCAATTTCACTCCTCCATGTGATCCAATTTTAGTAGACTTGACCTTTGGTATTTTGTTACATGTGGGAATCATTCACTTCCATGTCCATGGAGCTTCTAAAACACTAGGAGATGTTATCTATAGACTTCATCAACTTTATGTCATAATATAGGATCTTTAGAAGGTCTAACATGAAACTAAAAAAAATGTAATAAACAACGATGAGCAAGTTTAGAATTTGATTACTTCTATTTATTACTTTAATAATTTAGAAGATATAATGGAAGGCATGCCCATAACTTTACCATATGTTAGGCTCTCCCATGAATTATTGATGATATTTGGAGTGTTGCAACATGATGCAACTATAGTATTTTTGTTGGTATTAGCTTCTTTTCTTATGTATCTTCAATTATGGGTGATTTAATCCTTATCCACCTCATTTTTATTTTTTTGTTGGTGGATGGTGTTAGAACCATAATATTGTAATTTTTTGGTTAATGGCATAATATAATATTAGATTTTACTTCAAATAAAATAAAATGAATATGTTGTAATCAATTATATAATCAAAGTAGAGTTTTTCAATGAATATATATATATATATATATATATATATATATATATATATATATATATATATATATAAATATATTTAAACCAAAAAAAGTATGTATCACTATAAAACATGTCATCTAAATGAGTTTTGTACTTTACAAAATTCCTTTCCATACAATAATAAGTATGCAAACATGATCATTCTCTTGAATGTCAAATATAAATAGTATAACCAAATACAAAAATTGGTATTATAATAAAGTTTTCATATTTTCAAATAAAAAATTAGGAAATGTACAAATATTACACTCATATACTCAAGTCTAATCTTATATAAGAAACATACAAGCATTGTAGACCTTGTATAAGGTTTAATTTTTTTTTTTTAAACATTACAATCTAAGATCTAGTATAGAAAAAAAATGCCTTGATATACCCATTTAGATGCCTAGACAATGTGTAGCACACCCTAACAATCAAGTAATGCCTTAAAACATGTGATAGCTCCAAACAAAAAAATATTACAATATTTCCTAATTAAGCATGGAAAGAGTGTTCTTTCTAGATGTGTTACACATCAATTTCAACAACCATATGCACCAAACACTAACTCAATTTGTTCATGTGAAGGAAACTAGTAAATATACTTGTTTCTATCTAATCAAAATATATTCTCACATGCAATAAACCATAGGTAATATCTAGAGTTTTTATTATAAATCCAAAGAAATGTACATATTATTCTCAATCATGAACTCACCAAAAATATAAAATCCCAATACACCTCTTCAATTTATTATTGGAAAATATAAAAAAATAAACATAAATCCAAAAATCAAATATCTACCTCTTAATCATTACATTATTCACAAAATACATATTTTAATAAATAAAATAATTCATCCATTACTTTTTATAGGTAATGCATATTCCAAATGTTGGAAATATGAGCAGGATTTGTTGTCATTGATGTCAAAGGAATACTAAGAAAATATCAAAAGAGTACTAAGAAAATAGTTCATGGTTAATTTTCTAAGAGGCAAGGATATAATATTTAATTTAAATATTATATGGCTGAAGCATCAAAAGAGAAGCAAGAAGGAGAACAATATTATCATATTTGGGCAAAAGAAAAGGGTTGAAAAGATATCTTTATTTCATGGTGGTTGAAAGAAAATAATAAGGTTATTTTGCTAAGGTGATAATGGCAAAAGGTTTCCCTAAAAAAAGGCCTAAGGAAGTGTACATTTTATTTTATTTGAAAAGGCCCAAAGGAAATTTAAATATTTAATTATAATATTTAAATTCACTTTGAATTTAAAATAATTATAATTAAAATATTATTTTCGAAATGCAAAATCTAATTTCCTATCTATCAACATGAAGGTAAATACCTTTGAAAGGTATATTAATAAATCCAAAATCAAAGGCTTAAAATTAGAATTTGAAATCATGCATTATTTGTTGTGTTCGTTGATCAAACGTGGAAGGAAGAAGAAACATGCACAGTGCTAACACCAAGGAGAGGAAGGCATAAAAGGGAACAGTGTCAAAATCATAGAACCATCCAGGTGGCTAGCCTAAATGGTGATTGTCTTGGGCGTTAAGTTGCAGCATAGGGGAGGTCTCAGGTTTGAGACTCTACGGTAGCGAAAGGAGGAAGCTTTTTATTTTTAAAATATTTGGTGGAAGCTTAGACAATAAGTGTGCGTGAGCACACTTAGGTCCCACATGAGTGCCTAGCTCACGTGGCGGTTGAAGCCACGGCTAGGGCGCTAGTGGAAGTGCAACGTGGGTTCGATTCCCACAAAGGGCAAAAGGTATTTAATTTTTAAATTCAATTGTTTGTCCTAAGGTTTTTTTGGCATAATATTTTTATGGAGGAATAAGGTTTATGAAAAAAATATATATATTGTGATTAAAATGGTGAAAGGAGCAATAAGGCTTTAGAGGAATTTAAATATTATTTTAAAATAATGTCTTATCAGGTTTAATAGTTGAAAGGAGTAATAAGGCTTTAGGAGAGTTTAAATATTTTAAAATAAAGTCCTATTGGGTTTATTAGTTGAAAGGAGTAATAAGGTGTAATTGAAATCTAATGTTTTTATTGTGAGAATAATTTGTGAGGAAGTTATTGAATGAAGTGTTGAGAAGGTTTTTTCTAACTAACCCTTAATATTGGCAAAAGAGTAATTGTGATTGAGAAAGGTTTTATAAGGCCTATTATTCATCAAACAAAAGGTATGGGCACATATTCCTTGTGAGTTATTTTTGGATATTGTGAATGCTAAGTTGGAGAGAAAAGGGTTGTTTGATAAGAATTGTTGAGTTTGATTGTTAAATATTTTTCTGAGTTAAAGTTGATTATAAAAACCTTGTTTGATAAGCATTTTTGGAAACATTGAGTGAGCCTTCATATGCATGATTAGGGTTTGTACAAGAACATTAGTATCATTTTTATGTGAATTTGATAACTATATTGAACTAGGATTTGTGTAAGAACATGAGTATCATTTTTATGTGAAGTTGAGAACTATCTTGAACTAGGATTTGTGCAAGATCATGAGTATCATTGTTATGTGATATTGTTTGATAAGCATTATTGGAAATAATTGATTGAGTTTTCATATGCTTGGACTAAATTTTGTAAGCAAGGATTGTTTCATTGAGTGATTGATTTAGTAGAGTTTATTGAGCCTAGTCAAGTGGAAGTGTTGAAGTGATAGCTCTAGTTTTGTGAAACAAATTGTTCGATATTCTAAATTGATTTGAGAAAGAGATTGGAAGTGATTGAGTGTTTTTGAGTGTGAAGCATTTAGTGTTTAACAATTCTCTATATGTTTCTATGAGTTAAACAAGATTCGGTGTGAAACTTGTTTATGTGATTGAAGAGGTTTTCTATGATAGATTTGAGTTGTATAAAGCTTTTGTGAAAGCTATTGGACAAGTTCTAGTGAGAACTTGTTGATAAAATTTGAGGTAAGTCTTGGAGAAGACTTGTGGACAGATTGGTGTGAGCTTTTGTGGAATCTTACAATACAAATTTCAATATAGAGTTTGAGATCATATTGGATAAGTCCTTGAGAGGACTTGTGGACAAAATTGAAGCAAGTGTTTAAGAATACTTGTGAGTAGAGTTGATTTATTGATTTGTTCAAACCTTGAGTTAAGGTTTGGAGCAGATCTACCATAGTTGATTTGTGATTGAGTCAAGATTTATTTTAAGGCTTGAGGACATTTTTGAGGATAGATTTTGGTGTAGATTTGAGGACAAGTTTGTGCCAGACCAGAGATAGATATAGAGTAGATTTATGCTAGATCGAAGGACTATTTTTAGTGTAGATCAGAGATAGATATTTATCAAATTTATGCTAGACTGAAAGACTATGTTTAGAGCGGATTAGAGATAAATATTGAACAAATTTGTGCTAGATCAAAATATTATGTTTAGTGTAGATTTGAGATAGATCTAAGAGCAAGCATTGGAGGTGACAGAGTATAGAGGACAACAGTCTCCAATGGATAAAGGTCCATTAGCCAGGATAGTGAATATAGGTATTTTGAGTGAGGGTAGGAGTTTTCAATGGATAGATATCCATTAGCCCATGTAGCTGAGGTAGCAGTTCTTCTAGAAGATCAAAAACCAGAGCAGAGGAGAAAGGAGTTATCTTGTGGATAGATATCCACAAAACAGTTGAGGATATTAGTGTCTCCTATGGATAGAGATCCATGAACTTGATTAGGGGATTGGTGTCTCCTTTGGATAGTGGTCCATAAACATTGTAATAGAGAAAGGTTTCCCAAGATATTTGTTGAGAAAATTTTAGTGAAAAAATTTCTCTGTGGAGTAGCCCACATTAGGTGAACCACATTAAATTCATGTCTTTACTATGTGTGGTGATTTGTGCATTGCTTTGGTTACTATTTTTGATATTGCCATTGATATATTGCATAATATTGTTGGGAAATAAAAGTAAAAAGTGATCTTATACTATTCATCCCTCCTCTTAGTATAAATTTGTGTTCTTCAATTTTTATCAGAGAGGGTTCCTTTGGAAGATTTTAACAGCTTGAAGGAAAAGCTTACAAGAACACAAATGGATTCTAAGAGTGGATCCTCAGATAATTCAGCACTAGTATTTTATGGGAGTGATTATGTATCCTGAAGTATAAGAATGAAGATTCACCTGATGGCACTTGGAAATGAAATATGGGAAGCAGTTGAAAATGGATACACACCACTAGCTACTACAACTACAAATAAATATGGTAAGATTCTACATCATTACAATTCAAAATAAATGAATGCAATTTTTATAGGTTTGCATAGAACAAATTTCATAAAGGTTATGCATTACAAATCAACAAAAGAAATTTGGTATAAGTTGCAAAGCATATATGAAGGAGATCAAAAGGTCAAAAAGGTAAAGTTGTGAAATCTCAAGGGACAATTTGAAAACCTAAAAATGAAGGATGAGGAAAACATTAGTTTTTATCTACTTCATGTAGATGAGGTTGTTAACTCCATGCAAGGAAATGGACTTGAATTTCAAGAATATGATGTTTGTGATAGGATTTTAAGGTCACTCCCAAAAAGGTTTAGTGAAAATATTTCAGCTATAGAGGAATCAAAAGATAGTGATATTTTGACAAGGGATGAATTACATGGCATTCTCATAGATTTTGAGATGATAACAAAAGAGGAACCTATTCTCTAGAAAGAAGTAGCATTTAAAGTCACTAATAAGACTAAGGGTAAGAAGTTAGATTCAAGTAATGAGTCATCCAGTGATGAAGAAGCAAATTATGGTAGAAGGAACAAGGATCCAAGAAAATTTAAAGGTAAAAAATTTGTTAGATATTTCAAATGTGAAAAGTATGGTCACTATGCATCTGATTGTCAAGAAGCTGGAAATAGCAATGATGAAGAAAAATAGGATCATAAGAACATGGAATCAAAAAAATACAGGTACCAAAAGAAAAGTAGGGATGGTCAAGGCAAGAAAGGAAATAAGTTCTTTTGAATATAGAAGAATAGTTTCTATGCAGATAAAGCAAGTAAGTATTCAAGTAAAAGTGATGAAAGTTCCTTAAAAAATGATGAAGTACTATTTTTGGCAAAAGAAAAAGAAGTGGTTAAGAAAAGGTCACCAATAATCCTCAAGTGTTTTAGATGTGGTAATTTTGGTCATATTGAAGATAGTTGTACAAGAAGTGGTTTCAGTTTTAGTGATGATGAATATGAAGATACACTTGAAGGACCAAAAGAGAATCTACTTATGGCACTAGAGGATAAGGAGGTGATCCTATAGAAAAAAGGTCAAAAAAGAATGAATATGTTTTCAAAGGCAAACACATAGAGGAAGAATCAGATAATGGAGAAGTTGATCTTGAGGGTGAGATTATTCATGCCCTTGATGCATTAAGGGATGTAAGAAAGCAAAACTCAAAGCTCAAGCTTAAATTTCAAGAATGTGATGAAGATAAAGGATATCTTATAGAGGATCTAAATAAGTCAATGGCTAAGACAAGGAAATTCAAAGAGAAGTTAAAGTTTAAGGTTTTAGAATGTGAAAAACTAGAGCATAAAGTAGCTTCACTACGGAAGGAAGTAAAAGAGTCTAAGGACAAGTTACACAAGTTTGTAAGAAGCTCAAATAACTTGGATAAGATTATCAAGGTACAAATATCTTCGTCAAACAAAATAGGACTTGGTTTTGAACAAGTACAAAAATGACAAGGAGAGGAGCCAATCTTAAGTTTTGAAGAAGAATAAACTTCAGAAGAAGAAAGTGTAAGAGAGAGTGAGACTTCTGAGGATGAGTTGGACAATATAAATTTCAACAAAAAAAGGAACAATGCACAAATGAGGAACATATAGAACAAGAAGCAGCACAGGATAGAAGAGACTAAGAGACCAATAAGGTAAAGGCAAGGCAGTTTCAATGGATGATGCTTCTCATATCATAGGTTTAGGCACAATACTACACAGTGCAGGACACATAAAAGACAAGAATATGGGAATTCAAAAATAGGTAACTTTTTCAAGGGTAATGCTACTCTTGTAATCAATTTTATCACAAGGTAATGAATTACAGGATTCATGACAGGAATAGATATGGCTTCACTAGGAGAAATCCCAAGATATTTGCACCTCCGAGGAATAATAATGTAAAGTGTTACAAGTGCAATAATGATGGACATACAACAAAGTGGTGTAGAGCAGAAATTCCAGAGATAAGCAAGAACAAGAATAGTCAGAGGAATCAAAAGGATCAAATGAGGAGAAAAGTGGATAAAGGTAAAGATCATTGCATGTTGGGAGTTGAAATACTCCCACCCCATAATTAACCAGCTCAAGAGGAGGTGGAGGAGGGACTCAGCTAAGAGTTTCATTCTTAGCCCCGAGCCCCAAAGGTGACCCCTTTTCCATTGATGACAAAGGGGGAGACATTTGAGTAAGGGGAAGATATTTGAGTTAGGAAGAAAGCATTCAGTCAGGGGGAGTAGTTTCTCAAGGGGAGCAAAATAGAAAGAGGTAAAAGAAATGATAAAAGGTAAATGGGTTACCATCAATGACAAAGGGGGAGATTGTTGGAAATATGAGCAAGATTTGTTGTCATTGATGTCAAAGGAATACTAAGCAAATGTCAAAATAGTGTTAATAAAATGGTTCATGGTTGATTTTCTAAGAGGCAAGGATATAATATTTAATTTAAATATTATATGGCTAAAGCATCAAAAGAGAAGCAAGAAGGAGACCAATATTACAATATTTGGGCAAAAGAAAAGGGTTGAAAAGATATCTTTGTTCCATGGTGGTTGAAAGAAAATAATAAGGTTATTTTGCTAAAGTGATAATGGAAAAAGGTGTTGAAAATTTGAGGTATTTTATGTTGTTATTGATGTCACATGGATCATTGATATCACATGGATCACATTGAGTTTTGGTGGCCAAAGTATTTCATAAATAAGCATTTATGATATTTTGGTAAGCATGAATATATATACATGGTTTTTGTGAAAACCAAGGTAGGTAAAATAAAGGGTTTTATTTAAAACCATGGATGGCAGATTTGAAATGGGTTTTTCTTAAAACCTAGGTTGGCCTTTTGTTTTGTCGAAAAAGGTACCCCAGAGATGGAGATATTTTATTTTAAATATTTAGTTTAAATTTTAATTTTAAAATTAAAATTAAATTCATCGTCGACGTCATAAAAACCATGTGCCATCAAAAGGAAATTAATAATTAAATGTGCCGACGTATGTGAAATTAAAGCAATGTTGCATATATATATGCAAAGGCTTTCAATTCAAAAGTTTAAGCATTGAACGAAGAGAACAAAAAGTAGAAGCCCCAGAATCCTTCGTTGTGACAGCATGGTCCAACGACGAGCTTGGGAAGCATGGAGTTTTTGGTTGCGATAGGGCATGCGTTCGATTCCCACTAGGTTCAATTTTTGTAGAGTGTGGAAGAAGAGCATTTGGTGCACATTTTTGTCATGAACAAGGGAAACAAAATATAGGGAGCATCTTTGCTCTCTGTCCTATGTGAGCAGATAGCTCACATGGTCTTTGGTACCATGGTTGTGGTGTTCAGTGGGCAATGATGAAGGTTTGATTCCCTCTAAGATACAAGTAAACATTTTATTGAATATTTTTTATTATTGCCTAATGTTGGAGGAATAAAGTGATGATAAGGGAATAATGTTTGATTAAATTTTTATTTACTTGGAAGGCAAGATATAAGGGTTGAAACGTACTTTAGGAAAAAAAGAAATTTACAGTGTTTTCCTCTTTTAGAAGTATACCATATTATATATTTTTGGAAAGCTTATTTTGAAGGCTATTTGATTAACTTGATTAGATGGAGAAATGAGGTGTATGTAAAGAGATATTTATGTTTTTGTAAAGGGGTTCAAAGTGAATGTTGTTTTGTTCTTTTTCAATGTGTGTTGAGTGTGGCATATTTTCAAAGGGGTTTATTCATCTTCATAAAAGGTATGGGCACATTCTCCTATTGATTGATTATGGTGGTTTATTTTTGAAATATCATTAGAGAGAAAATGATTAATTGTGGTTTCCTTTTCGAAAGTGGTTGGTTGAATGCTTCAAGGTTTTTTAGTTTGATAGTTGTTGTTAAACCTTGTTTTATAAGCATAGTTGTTGAAGCCCATTGGTTATGCAAATAACTTGAAAATAACATGAGTACCATTGTTATATGAAGAATATTTTATTAGCATTGTTGTTGAAGCCCATTGGTTATGCAAAGAACTTGAACTTGGGAAGATCATAAGTATCAGTGTTATGTGAGATTTGTGGTTGAGCATTGTTGGAAACATTTGAGTTTGTTGATACATGCTTGGACTAGGGTTTTTAAGAAAGAGTTTTTCCTTGTGGTAGTTGGTTGAGAAGAGTTGTTTGAGCCTATTCAAGTGATTGTGTGAAGTGGTTTTTCAAGTTCTATGAAACAAAATATTCTATATTCTGCATTTGAGTTGAGATTGATATTTGAGGATAGAACATATTGAGTCTCTAAAAATTCTCTTTATGCTTCTATGATATTTCTTTGAGTTGAAAAAGATATCGGATTTAAGTATAGAACATATTGAGTCTCTAACAATTCTATTTATGTTCTATGATATTTATTTGTGTTGATATCATTGTGAATGATAGTTGTCATCATTTGAAGAGTGTATTACCATTCTTTATTGAGTTCATATTTGAGCCTTGCCGTCATAAGATTTGTGGATGATATTTGAGTACTACTTGAGTATGATTGATTGAGCCTTTGAGAAGGCTTTTGGGATAGATTTATGGACAACTTTATGGACAATTTTTGGGACAAATTTGGACAAGTTCTGTGTGGTCTTGTTGAGCAGATTTTGACAAGTTCTATGTGAACTTTTTGAGCAGGTTTTGATAATTTTTTTGTGAGATTGTTGAGCAGATTTGGACAAGTTCTGTGTGAGTTTGTTGAGCAGGTTTAGACAAGTTATGTGTGATATTGTTGAGTAGATCAGTGGAGTGCCTAGTTGAGTAGATCAATGGATTGCCTACCTGAGTAGATTAGTTTGTTGCCTAGCTAAGCAGATCAGTGGATTACCTACCTAAGTAGATCGGTGTGTTGCCTAGCTATGGAGACCAGTGGATTGCCTACCTGAGCAGATCAATGTGTTGCCTAGCTAAGCAGATAAGTGGATTGCCTACTTGAGTAAATCAATGTGTTGCCTAGCTGAGCAGATCAGTGGATTGCCTACCTAAGCATATTAGTGTGTTTCCTAGCTAAGCAGATTAGTGGATTGCCTACCTGAGTAGATCAGTGTATTGCCTAGTTTTGAGCAGATCAAAGTAATCATTGTATTGGATAGGGATCCACATTAGGGTAACCATGTTAAATCTTGTGTCTCAATTGTGTGTGGTGACTTATGCTTTTACTTACTATTTCTATTTGATTTATTAATGCACACTACTATATTTGATTATTGTAATTAAGGATATTAATTGATATTGGTTTGGAAAGAAATTAAAAAGTGGGCACTATACTGTTCACCCACCCTCTCAGTATAAGCTTGTGTTATTAAATTGTTATCAAAGTGGGTTCCTTCAGAAATTCTAATAGCTTGAGGGTAGATTCTACAAGTACACAGATGGCTTCACAGAATGGATCATCTACAAATAAGGTTCCATTATTTTACGATAACAATTATGCTTTCTAGAGCATGAGAATGAGGAAATACTTGATATCACAAGGATATGAGGTATGGAAGATGGTTGAAAAAGAGTATAAGCTTGAAGGTGATCCCAAGGCAAATAAGACTATCAGGAAATTGGTTGAGATCAATGCAAGGGCAATAAATTGTATTTTGAGTGGGCTACGTGAGACAGATTTTGCAAAGGTCATGGTATGTAATTCAACTAATGAAATGTGGACCAAGTTGTGGAATACTTATGAAGGATATTCCAAGGTAAAATTGTCAAAACTACAAACTCATAGAAAAATATTTGAGGAATTAAAAATGGAATATTCTGAAGATATTGCAAATTTTTTACTTTGATTTGATGAGATTACTAACACCATGAGATGCCTAGGATTTGATATGAAATAATCATAAGTTACTCAAAACGTTTTGAGATCACTTCCCATGAAGTATGATGCAAAGGTTTCAGCAATAGAAGAAACAATGGATATCAACAAGCTAACAATGGAAGAACTACAAGGAACTCTCATAGCTTATGAGATGAGGGTGAGTAAGCATCAGGTTTCAATAAAATATATTGCATTCAAGGCTTCAAAGAAATAAAAAGGGAAGGTTCAAAAGATAAATAGAAATCCAGTTAATGATGAGGAAACTAACTTCATAAAAAGGAATAAGGACTCAAGGAATTTCAGGGATATGAGGAAATTCAGATGCTACAAGTGTGCTGATATTGGTTACTATGCACACCAGTGTCCACATGAAGAAAATAGTGATGATGAAAAACAGGGTCATGAAATAAAAGAAGTTGGAAAGCATAATCATGACAAAGATGATAGATACAAGCAAAACAGGTATGAGAAAAAGAAATTTTTTTGTAAGATAAATAAATCTTACTACATTGAAGAAGTAAGTGATAGTTCAGTTCATAGCAATGAAAATCATTTAGATGAAGAAGAATGTACATTATTTGGAATAAGTGAAGAAATGCCAGAACACCTATTCCTAGATATTGAAGTTAAAGAAGAGGATATATCTATTGAAGAAAAACATGAAGAGCTTGTCATAGCCATTGAGCAAGAAAATAGATACAATAAGGGTCTAAGGATACTAAAATGCTTCATATGCAGAGATTTTGGGCATATAGATGATGATTGCACCTACTACAACAATTGCAACAAGGAAATTTCATTTGTTGAAAAAGAAAGCAACAGTTCCAGTAATAGTTCTAGCAGCAGTTCTAGTGATAATTCCAGCAACAGTGATGATGAAGAAGAGGAATCCACAAAACAAGAAAATAAAATTAGGATATTTGAAAGGAAAATCAAGAGGCTTGAAAATAAGGTGCATGAAAATGAAAAGGTCAAAATGATGCTTAATCAACACATTAAATATTTGTAAAAAGAGCTTCAAGAAATGAAATATCTTGGCATCACTATTTCTGAGAAATTGAAGGAGAAGAAAGAAAGGTGTAAACAGTTAGAAGAAGAAGATCAAAAAATTTTGGGGACCTACATAAATGAGTTAGCACGATTTCAATGGAATTCAAAAACTCTGGATAATTTTTGGGATTTACAATGAGATATATTTATAAAGATAGGGCTTTGTTATGAAGAAAGTTCCAAAGTTCCTATGGCTCCAAATATTCATTTTGGATCTTGTTTTGAGATAGGTGAATCAAGTTTAAAAATAAAAGAAATACTTGAAGAGGAAAGCAAGGAAATGGATTTAGATACTACAAATAAGGTTCAAGGATGCAATGTACAAGTTGAAAATGATCATAGGTAAAATGGTCAAGAAATGTATGAGGAACTAAGGCATGAACAAAGGGCTTTTCAAGGACATTGTTTTTCTTGTAATGGATTTGGACACAGGGCTATACACTACAGGGTCCATGGATCAAAGAAGTTTTATTTTTCTAGAAGAAACTTCAAAGGAAGAAGGTATGGTTTTTAGGGACATTGCTTCTTATGCAATAGGATTGGCCATAGAGCTTCTTAGTGCAAATAAAATGAGAAAAATGGTTTTGGTTTTAGAGCTACACAATTCAGAAGTCATGGTCATAATGGTCATGAAAACAGAGCTTCACAATATAGGGTTCAAGAAAGGAATGGATATGGAAATTATTTCAAGAAAGAATTTAGGATTTGGGCACCATCCAAAGGCTACAATATCAAGTGTTTTAATTGCAATAACTTTGGACATATTGCAAAATGGTGTAGGACTCAATTCCAAATAGGTTCAAGGCAAGAAGGTCAAACATGTTCTAGACAAGAATATCAAGTAATTCATTAATAGAAGGATATCAATAAAACATGGAAGGAAGTTGATAGAGGAAAGAAATAATGTAATATGGGAGTAAAAGTACTCCCACCCCAAAATTAATCATCTCAAGAGAGAAGGTGGTGAGGGGGCTAAGCTTAAGAGTCATATCTTTTAGCCCCATAGATGTCCCTTTTGCCATTGATGTCAAAGGGGGAGATATTTGATTTAGGGGGAGCAGACTCCAAAGAGCGCATTAAGTTAGGGGGAGCAGCCTCCAAAGAGAGTATTGAGTCAGGGGGAGCAATTTTGATTCTCATAAAAAAAAAAAATTTGCGGTGACTGTGGTGATTTGCATTAGAGGTGTTGCCATCAATGACAAAGGGGGATATTGTTAGAAATTTGAGGTATTTTATGTTGTCATTTATGTCACATGGATCATTGATGTCACATGGATCACATTGAGTTTTGGTGGCCAAAGTATTTCATAAATAAGCATTTATGATATTTTGGAAAGCATGAATATATACAGGGTTTTTGTGAAAACCAAGGCAGATAAAATAAAAGGTTTTATTTAAAACCATGGATGGCAAATTTGAAATGGGTTTTTCTTAAAATTCAGGTTGGCTTTTCGTTTCATCGAAAAAGTTTCCCCGGTGATGGAGATATTTAATTTTAAATATTTATTTTAAATTTTAGTTATTTAAAATTAAAATTTAATTTTAAAAATTAAAATTAAAGTCATCGTCGACGTCATAAAAACCATGCACCATAAAAATGAAATTAATAATTAAATGTTCTGATGTATGTGAAATTAAAGGAAGGTTGCATATATATATATATATATGCAAAGGCTTTCGATTCAAAAGTTGAATGAAGAGAACAAAAAGTAGAAGCCCTAAAATCCTTCGATGTGACAGCGTGGTCCAACGGTGAGCTTGGGAAGCATGCAGTTTTTGGTTATGCCAGGGCATGCGTTCGATTCCCACTAGGTTTGATTTTCATAGAGTGTGGAAGAAGAGCATTTGACGCATGTTTTTGGCATGAGCAAGGGCAATGAAATATAGGGAGCATCTTTGCTCTCTGTCCTATGTGAGCAGATAGCTCATGTGGTCTTTGGCACCGTGGTTGTTGTGTTGAGTGGGCAGTGACAAGGGTTTGAATCCCTCTAAGAGGCATGTAAACGTTTTGTTGAATATTTTTTATTATTGCCTAATGTTGGAGGTATAAGGTGATGCTAAGGGAATAATGTTTGATTAAATTTTTATTTACTTGGAAGGCAAGATATAAGGGTCGAAATGCACTTTTAGAAAAAAAGAATTTTTTGGTGTTTTCCTCTTTTAAAAGTATACCATATTATATATCGTTGGAAAGCTTATTTCGAGGGATATTTTATTAACTTGATTAGATGGAGAAATAAGGTGTATGTAAAGAGATATTTATGTTTTTGTAAAGGGGTTCAAAGTGAAGGTTGTTTTGTTATTTTTCAAAGTGTGTTGAGTGTGGCATATTTTCAAAGGGGTTTCTTCATATTCATAAAAGGTATGGGCACATTCTCCTATTGATTGATTATGGTGGTTGATTTCTGAAATATCCTTGGAGAGAAAAGGATTGATTGTGGTTTCCTTTTTGAAAGTGGTTTGTTGAATTCTTCAAGGTTTTCTAGTTTGAGAGTTGTGGTTAAACCTTGTTTTATAAGCATAGTTGTTGAAGCCCATTGGTTATGTAAAGAACTTGGAAAGAATTTGTGTATCATTATTATGTGAAGAATATTTTATTAGCATTGTTGTTGAAGCCCATTGGTTATTCAAATAATTTGAACTTGAGAAGAACATGAGTATCATTGTTATGTGAGATTTGTGGTTGAGCATTGTTGGAAACATTTAAGTTGGTTGATACATGCTTGGACTAGGGTTTGTAAGAAAGAGTTGTTCCTTGTGGTAGTTGGTTGAGAAGATTTGTTTGAGCCTAGTCAAGTGATTGTGTGAAGTGGTTGTTCAAGTTCCATGAAAAAAACTATTCTATATTATGGATTTGAGTTGATATTGATATTTGAGGATTGAACATATTGAGCCTCTAACAATTATCTTTATGCTTATATGAGATTGCCTTGAGTTGAGAAAGATATTGGATTTGAGTATAGAACATACTGAGTCTCTAAAAATTCTCTTTATGCTTCTATGAGATTGATTTGAGTTGAGATTATTGTGGATCATAGTTGTCATCCTTTGAAGAGTGTATTACCATACATTGTTGAGTTCATCTTTGACCCTTGCCTTCATAATATTTGTGGATGAGATTTGAGTACTACTTGAGTATGATTGATTGAGCCTTTGAGAAGGCTTTTGGGATAGATTTTTGGATAACTTTGTGGATAATTTTTGGGATAGATTTGGACAAGTTTTGTGTGAGCTTGTTGAGCATATTTGGACAAGTTCTATGTGAACTTGTTGAGCAGGTTTGGACAAGTTCTGTGTAAGCTTGTTGAGTATATTTGGACAAGTTTTGTGTGAGCTTGTTGAGCAGATTTGGACAAGTTCTATGTGAGCTTGTTGAGCAGATCAGTGGAGTGCCTAGCTGAGCAAATAAATGGATTGCCTACCTGAGCAGATCAGTGTGTTGCCTAGCTGAGTAGATCAGTGGATTGCCTACCTGAGTAGATCAATGTGTTGCCTAGCTAAGCAGATCAGTAGATTGCCTACCTGAGCATATTAGTGTGTTGCCTAGCTGAGCAGATCAGTGGATTTCCTACCTGAGTAGATCAGTGTATTTCCTAGCTTTGAGCATATCAAAGTAATCATTGTATTGGATAATATACTTATTTTTGTGTGAAATATTATAAGGAGATTATCTTGTGGAGTACCCCACATTGGGGGAACCATGTTAAATTTTGTGTCTCAATTGTGTGTTGTGACTTGTGCTCTTGCTTGCTATTGCTACCTAAGTTATTAATGCACACTGCTATATTTGGTTATTGCAATTAAGGACATTAATTTATATTGGTTTGGAAAGAAAGTAAAAAGTGGGCGCTATACTATTCACCCCCCCTCTCAGTATAAGCTTGTGTTCTTCAAAAGGTTCCCCTAAAAAAGGCCTAAGGAAGTGTACATTTTATTTTATTTGGAAAGGCTCAAAGGACATTTAAATATTTAATTATAATATTTAAATTCACTTTGAATGTAAAATAATTATGATTAAAATATTATTTTCTAAATGCAAAGTCTAATTTCTTATCCGTCGACGTGAAGGTAAATACCTTTGAAAGGAATATTAATAAAGCCTAAATCAAATCCTTAAAGTTGGAATTCAAAATCATGCATTATTTTTTGTGCTTGTCGATCGAACATGGAATGGAGAAGAAACGTGCATAGTGCTAAAGTCGAGGAGAGGAAAGCATAAAAGGGAGTGATGCTAAAATCGTAGCACCATCCAGGCGGCTAGCCCAGATGACGATTGGCTTGGATGCTAAGTTGCAACATAGGGGAGGTCTCGGATTTGAGATTCTATGTCAACAAAAGTAGGAAGCTTTTTATTTTTAAAAGATTTGGTGGTAGCTTAGGGAATAAGTGTGAATGAGCACACATACATCCCATGTGAACATATAGCTCATGCGGTGGTTGAAGTCGCGACTAGGGTGCTAGTGGAAGCGCAACGTGGATTTGATTCCCACCAAGGGCAAAAGGTATTTAATTTTTAAATTCAATTATTTTTCCTAAGGTTTGTTTGGCATACGATTTTTATGGAGGCATAAGGTTTATGAAAATATATATATATTATGATTTATGTGATTAAAGTGTTGAAAGTAGTATAAGGCTTTAGAGGAATTTAAATATTATTTTAAAAAAAATTCTTATCGAGTTTAATAGTTGAAAGGAGTAATAAGGCTTTAGGAGAGTTTAATTATTTTAAAATAAAGTCTTATTGGGTTTATTAGTTGAAATGAGTAATAAGGTGCAATTAAGATCGAATTTTTTTATTGTTAGAATAATTTGTGAGGAAGTTATTGAATGAAGTGTTGAGAAGGTTTTTGCTAACTAACCCTTAAGATAGGCAAAAGAGTAATTGTGATTGAGATAGATTTTATAAGGCCAATTCTTCTTCAAAAAAAAGGTATGGGCACATATTCCTTGTGAGTGATTTTTGGATATTGTGAATGCTAAGTTGGAGAGAAAAGGGTTGTTTGATAAGCATTGTTGATTTTGATTGTTAAAGGTTTTTCTGAGTGAAAGTTGATTATAAAAACCTTGTTTGATATACATTTTTGGAAACATTGAGTGAGCCTTCATATGCATGATTAGGGTTTATACAAGAAAATGAGTATCATTGTTATGTGAAGTTGAGAACTATCTTGAACTAGGGTTTGTGCAAGAACATGAGTATCATTGTTATGTGAAATTGAGAACTATCTTGAACTAGGATTTGTGCAAGATCATGAATATCATTGTTATGTGAGATTGTTTGATAAGCATTGTTGGAAATAATTGAGTGAGTTTTCATATGCTTAGACTAGGGTTTGTAAGAAATGAGTTTTTCATTGAGTGATTGATTGAGTGGAGTTGATTGAGACTAGTCAAGTGGAAGTGTTGAAGTGATAGTTCTATTTCTATGAAACAAATTGTTCTATATTCTAAATTTATTTGAGAAAGATATTGGAAGTGATTGAGTGTTTTTGAGTGTGAATCATATTGAGTCTCTAACAATTCTCTATATGTTTCTATGAGTTAAACAAGATTCTGTGTGAAACTTATTTATGTGATTGAAGAGGTTTTCTGTAATAGAGTTGAGTTGTATAAAGCTTTTGTGAAAGCTATTGGAGAAGTTCTAGTGAGAACTTGTTGAGTATATTTGAGGTAAGTCTTGGAGAAGACTTGTGGACAAATTAGTGTGAGCTTTTGTGGAAGCTTACAATATATATTTGAAGATAGAGTTTGAGAGCAGATTGGATAAGTCTTTGAGAGGAATTGTGGATAGAATTGAGGCAAGTATTTGAGAAGACTTTTGAGGAGAGTTGATTGATTTATTTGTTCAAACCTTGATTCAACATTTGGAGTAAATCTAGCAAAGTTTATTTGTAATTGATTCAATATTTGTGTTAAGGCTTGAGGACAAATTTGAGGATAGAGTTTGGTTCATATTTGAGGACAGGTTTGTGCCAACCCATAGATATATATTGAGTAGATTTGTGATAGATCGAAGGACTATGTTTAGTGTAGATCAGAGATAGATACTGAGAAAATTTGTGCTAGACCTAAGGACTATGTTTAGTTTAGATCAGAGACAAAGAATGAGTAAATTTATGCTAGAACTGAAGGACTATGTTTAGTGCAGATTTGAGATAGATCTAAGAGCAAGATTTGGAGGTGACAAAGTATAGAGGACAATAGTCTCCAGTGGATAAAGGTACATTATCCAGTGTAGTGAAGATAGGTCTTCGAAGTAAGGGTAGGAGTATTTATGGATATAGATCCATTAGCCAGTGTAGTTGAGGTAGTATTTCTTCTAGAAGATCACCAACCAAAGTAGAGGAGAAAGGAGTTCTCCTGTGGATAGATATCCATGAACCAGCTAAGGAGATTTGTGTCTCTTGTGGATATAGATCCATGAACTTGATTAGGGTATTAGTGTCTCCTTTATATAGTGGTCTATAAATATTGTAATATGGAAAATTTTCTAAAGATATTTGTTGAGAAAATTTTAGTGAAAGATTTTCTTCGTGGAGTAGCCCACATTGGGTGAACCACATTAAATTGGTGTATCTATTGTGTGTGGTGATTTGTGCATTTATTTGATTATATTTTTTTATATTACCATTGATATATTGCATAATATTATTGGGAAATAAAATTAAAAAGTGGTCTTATACTATTCACCCCCCTCATAGTATAAGTTTGTGTTCTTCAATTGGTATTAGAGTGGGTTCCTTCGGAAGAGTTTAATAGCTTGAAGGAAAATCTTACAAGAACATAAATTTATTCTAAGAGTGGATCCTTAGATAATTTAGCACCATTATTTGATTGGAGTGATTATGTATTGTGGAGTATGAGAATGAAGATTCACCTGATGGCATTTGAAATTAAAATATGGGAAGCAGTTGAAAATGGATACACACCACCAGCTACTCCACCTATAGATAAATATGGTAAGCTTCTACATCATTACAATTCAAAAGCAATGAATGCAATTTTAAAATATTTGCATAGAACAAAGTTCATAAAGGTTATGCATTGTAAATCAGCAAAATAAATTTGGGATAAGTTGCAAAGCATATATGAAGGAGATAAAAAGGTCAAAAAGGTAAAGTTATGAAATCTCAAGGGATAATTTGAAGATCTAAAAATTAAGGATAAGGAAAACATTAGTGCTTATCTAATTCATGTAGATGAGATTGTTAACTCCATGCAAGGACTTGGAATTGAAGTTCAATAATCTGATGTTTGTGACAAAATTTAAGGGTTACTCCCAAAAAGGTTTAGTGAAAATATTTCAGCTATAGAGGAATCAAAATATAGTGATATTTTGACAAGGGATGAATTACATGGCATTCTCATAGCTTTTGAGATGATAACAAAAGAGGAACATATCCCCAGAAAGAAGCATCATTTAAATTCACTAAGAAGACTAATGGTAAAAATTCAGATTCAAGAAATGAGTCATCCAATGATGAAGAAGCAAATTATGGCAGAAGGAACAAGGATCCAAGAAATTTTAAAGGTATGGAATTTATTAGATGCTTCAATTGTGGAAAGAATGGTCACTATGCATCTAATTTTCAAGAAGCTGGAAATATCAATGATGAAGAAAAATAGGATCATAAGAACAGGGAATCAAAAAATATAGGTACCAAAAGAAAAGTAGGGATGGTCAAGGAAAGCATGGAAAGAAGTTCTTCCGAAGATAGAATAATAGTTTCTATGCAGATAAAGCAAGTAAGTATTCAAGTAACAGTGATGAAATTTCCTCGAAAAATGATGAAGTATTATTTTTGGAAAATGAAAAAGAAGTGGTTAAGAAAAAGTCACCAATAATCTTCAAGTGTTTTAGATGTGGTAATTTTGGTCATCTTGAAGATAGTTGTACAAGAAGTGGTTTCAGTTTCAGTGATGATGAATATGAAGATACACTTGAAGGACCATAAGAAAATCTACTTATGGCACTAGAGGAAGAAGGAGGTGATCCTATAGAAAATAATTCAGAAAAGAATGAAGATATTTTCAAAGGTAAACAAATAGAGGAAGAATCATAGAATGGAGAAGTTGATCTTGAGGGTGAGCTTATTCATTCCCTTGATGCATTAAGGGAGGTAAGAAAGCAAAACTCAAAACTCAAGATTAAATTTCAATAATGTGATGAAGATAAAGGAAATATTATAGATGATCTAAATAAATCAATGGCTAAGACAAGGAAATTCAAAGAGAAGTTAGAGGCTAAGGTTTTAGAATATGAAAAAAAAGAGCATGAAGTAACTTCACTAATGAAGGAAATAAAAGAGTCTAAGGATAAGTTACATAGGTTTCAAATAAGCTCAAAGAACTTAGATAAGATTATCAAGGTACAAATATCTTCGTCAAACAAAATAGGACTTTGTTTTGAATAGGTACAAAAATGACAAGGAGAGGAGTCAATATCAAGTTCTGAAAAAGAAGAAACTTCAGAAGAAGAAAGTGTAAGAGAGAGTGAGACTTTTGAGGATGAATTGGACAACAAAAAGTTCAACAAGGAAAGGAACAATGCACAAATGAGGAATAGATGGAATAGGAAGCAACACTAGGTAGAAGAGACTAAGATACCAATGATGCCAAGGCTAGTGCTACTCTTGTAATCAGTTTGGTTACAAGGCAATGAATTATAGGGTTCATGATAGGAATAGATATGGCTTCACTAGGAGAAATCCCAAGACATTTGCACCTCCAAGGAATAATAACATTAAGTGTTATAAGTGCAATAATGATGGACATACAACAAAGTGGTGTAGAGCATAAATTCCAAATACAAGTAGGAATAGGAATAGTCAGAGGAATTAGAAGGATCAAATGAGGAGGAAAGTGGACAAAGGTAAAGATCAGTGCATGTTGGTAGTTGAAATACTCCCACCCTAGAATTAACCACCTCAAGAGGAGGTAGAGGAGGGGCTAAGATAAGAGTTTCATTCTTAGCCCTAAGCCCCAAAGGTGAACCTTTGCCATTGATTACAAAGGGGGAGATATTTGAGTAAGGGGGAGATATTTGAGTAAGGGGGAGAGATTTGAGTTAGGAAGAAAGCATTCAGTCAGGGGAGCAGTTTCTCAAGGGGAGAAAAACAGAAAGAGGTAAAATAAATGATAAAATATAAATGGGTTGCCATCAATAACAAAGGGGATATTGTTGGAAATATGAGCAGGATTTTTTCTTATTGATGTCAAAGGAATACTAAAAAAATGTCAAAATAGTGTTAACCAAATGGTTCATGGTTGATTTTCTAAGAGGTAATGATATAATATTTAATTTAAATATTATATGGCTAAAGCATCAAAAGAGAAGCAAGAAGGAGAACAATATGATAATATTTGGGTAAAATAAAAGGGTTGAAAACATATCTTTGTTCCATGGTGGTTGAAAGAAAATAATAAGGTTATTTTGCTAAGGTGATAATGGCAAAAGGTTCCCCTAAAAAAAGGCCTAAGGAAGTGTACATTTTATTTTATTTGGAAAGGCCCAAAGGACATTTAAATATTTAATTATAATATTTAAATTCACTTTGAATTTAAAATAATTATAATTAAAATATTATTTTCAAAATGCAAAGTCTAATTTCCTATCCGTTAATGTGAAGGTAGATACCTTTGAAAGGTATATTAATAAATCCTAAATCAAAGGCTTAAAGTTGGAATTCAAAATCATGCATTATTTTTTGTACTCATCGATCGAATGCAGAAGGGAGAAGAAATGTGTGCAATGCTAACACTGAGGATAGGAAGTCAAAAAAGGAAGCGATGCCAAAATTGTAGCACCATCCGAGTAGCTAGCCCAAATGATGATTGGCTCGAGCGCTAAGTTACAGCATAAGGGAGATCTCGGGTTCGAGACTCTACGATAGCAAAAGGAGGAAGCTTTTTATTTTTAAAAGCTTTGGTGGTAGCTTAGGGAATAAGTGTGCGTGGGTACACTTAGGTCCCACGTGAGTGCCTAGCTAACACGGTGGTTGAAGTCACGGCTAGGGTGCTAGTGGAAGCGTAGCGTAGGTTCGATTCCGATGAAGGGAAAAAAGGTATTTAATTTTTAAATTCAATTGTTTGTCCTAAGTTTTGTTTGGCATAATATTTTAAGGGAGGTATAAGGTTGATGAAAATAAATTTTATATTGTGATTTATGTGATTAAAGTGGTGAAAGGAGTAATAAGGCTTTAGAAGAATTTAAATATTATTTTAAAATAAAATCTTATTGGGTTTAATAGTTGAAAGGAGTAATAAGGCTTTAGGAGAGTTTAAATATTTTAAAATAAAGTCTTATTGGTTTTATTAGTTGAAAGGAGTAATAAGGTGTAACTGAGATCTAATGTTTTTATTGTGAGAATAATTTGTGAGGAAGTTATTGAATGAAGTGTTGAGAAGGTTTTTTCTAACTAACCCTTAAGATTGGCAAAAGAGTAATTGTGATTGATATAGGTTTTATAAGGCCAATTCTTCATAAAAAAAAAGGTATGAGCACATATTCCTTGTGATTGATTGTTGGATATTTTGAAAGCTAAGTTGGATATAAAAGGGTTATTTGATAAGAATTGTTGAGTTTGATTGTTAAATATTTTTCTGAGTGAAATTTGATTATAAAAACCTTGTTTGATAGGCATTTTTGGAAACATTGAGTGAGCCTCCATATGCATGATTAGGGTTTGCACAAGAACATTAGTATCATTTTTATGTGAATTTGAGAACTATATTGAACTAGGATTTGTGTAAGAACATGAGTATCATTGTTATGTGAAGTTGAGAACTATCTTGAACTAGGATTTGTGCAAGATCATGAGTATAATTGTTATGTGATATTGTTAGATAAGAATTATTGGAAATAATTGATTGAGTTTTCATATGCTTGGACTAGATTTTGTAAGAAAGGAGTTTTTCATTGAGTGATTGATTTAGTAGAGTTGATTGAGCCTAGTCAAGTGGAAGTGTTGAAGTGATAGTTCTAGTTTTGTGAAACAAATTGTTCTATATTCTAAATTGATTTGAGAAAGATATTGGAAGTGATTGAGTGTTTTTTAGTGTGAAGCATATTTAGTGTTTAACAATTCTCTATATGTTTCTATGAGTTAAACAAGATTCGGTGTGAAACTTGTTTATGTGATTGAAGAGGTTTTATGTGATAGAGTTGAGTTATATAAAGCTTTTGTAAAAGCTATTGGATAAGTTCTAGTAAGAACTTTTTGAGCAGGTTTGAGATAAGTCTTGGAGAAGACTTATGGATAGATTAGTGTGAGCTTTTGTGGAAGCATACAATACATATTTGAAAATAGAATTTGAGAGCAGATTGGATAAGTCCTTGAGAGGACTTGTGGACAGAATTGAGATAAGTCTTTGAGAAGACTTGTGAGCAGAGTTGATTTTTTTTATTTTTTCAAACATTGAGTTAAATTTTGGAGCAGATCTAGCAGAATTGATTTATGATTGATTCAAGCTTTGTGTTAAGGTTTGAGGATATATTTAAGGATAGATTTTGGTGCAAATTTTAGGATAGGTTTGTACTAGATTAGAGATAGAGATTAAGAATATTTGTGCTAGATTTAAGGACTGCGTTTAGTGCAGATCAAAGATAGATATTAAGAAGATTTATGATAGATTGGAGGACTGTGTTTAGTGTAGATCAAAGACAAATATTGAATAAATTTGTGCTAGACCGAAGGACTGTGTTTAGTGCAGATTTGAGACAGAGCTAAGAGCAAGCTTTGGAGGTTATAGAGTATAGAGGACAATAGTCTCTAGTGGATAGAGGTCCATTAGCTAGGACAGTGAAGATAGGTCTTATGAGTGAGGATGGGAGTCTTCAGTGGATAAATATCCATTGGGAGGCAACAATTCTTCTAGAATATCACCAACTAGAGAAGCAGAGAAATGAGTTCTCCTGTGGATAGAGATCCATGAACCAGCTGAGGAGATTGGTGTCTCCTGTGGATAGATATCCATGAACTTGATTAGGTGATTGGTGTCTCCTTTGTATAGTGGTCCATAAACATTGTAATAGGGAAAGGTTTCCCAAGATATTTGTTGAGAAAATTTTAGTGAAATATTTTCTACGTGCAGTAGCCCACATTGGGTGAACCAAGTTAAATTGGTGTCTCTATTGTGTGTGGTAATTTTTGCATTACTTTGATTACTATTGCTGATATTGCCATTGATATATTGTATAATATTTTTGGGAAAGAAAAGTAAAAAGTGGTCTTATACTGTTCACCCCCCCTCTCAGTATAAGCTTGTGTTCTTCACCAAACTATAAATAAAACTCCATACAAACATTAGTAATCTTAAAAATGATAATATTTAAATAAAATTTATATTAATCTTAATCATTTAAATAAAATGTGTAAAATTTGAATAAATATGTTAAGTAATTGTATAATAAATATTAGACGAGTGTGAATCGGGACTGAGTGCAGCTGAAAGTGAGTGCAAGCATGAACTGAGAGTGAGTGTACATAAAAGTGAGTGTGAGCATGAGCTAGGAGTGAGTGTAGTCAAAAGTGAGTGTGAGTGTATCATGGAGTGAGTGTGAGTGTATCCAATAGCTAGTTCGAGTGCATCTGAGAGCTAGTGAGAGTGAAGCCAAGAGTAAATGCAATTGGAAGTGAGTGTGAGCATGAGCTAGGAGTGAGTATGAGTGTATACAAAATAGAGTGTGAGTGCATCTAGAAGAAAGTGTAAATGCAACTAAAAGCGAGTGCAAATACAATTGAAAGTGGGTGTGACTGTAGCTGAGAGTGAGTGCAACTAAAAGCAATTGCAAGCACAAACTGGGATTGAGTGCAACCAAAAGTGTACAAGTCGAGAATGAGTAAAAAGTGTGAGTAGAGAATTAGAAAGCAGAAAGCAAAGTGTGATCAAGGAACAAGTCCCACTCCTTGTTCTATATAATTTAAAGGAATTATTTAAATAATATCTAGGTAACATGGAAAGAAAGTCATTTGTGAAAGTCATTACTAAAAATATGAATGGCCAAGTTGGAAGTATGGATGCCCTAGCTAGCATTAATAGGAAGAGTGGATCTAAGACAAACCCATTCTAGGTAGTATATTCTACACAAAAAGTAATTATTAAGTATGAGATGATTGAGCATGATATAATGGTTCTTAAAACCAGGGGATTAATATGTAAGTTTCACGGGTATTGGCCTAGTTTTTCTGAGATTCAAAATTGGATCGAGTGGAAGTGGGGTGTGAATTCAAATTAGTCAATAATATTTCTTCCAAAAGGATTTTTCCTCATTATTTTCTCTAATTCATAAATAAGAAATAAAATAATGGATGGAGGCTCATGGTTTAGGGGTAAATATGCATTATATTTAAGATATTGGAGTGAGAATTTTTGTGTGGACACATAAACTATTAAAATGCTTTCAATATGGATTAGACTTTTGGTACTTCCTTATCAACTCATCAATAAGGAGGTTTTGAAGAATATTGGTAATACTCTAGGTGAATTCATCTAGAAGGGACCAACTACTAAGGAGATAAGGCATGTTGTATACACTTGAATATGTGTTGCCATGGATATTTATAAACCTTTACCGTAGTCGATTAGGATTAAATTTGAATCAAGAGAATGGGATCAACAAGTGGATTATGAAAATATTGCATTTTGATGTTGCAAATGTCATGAAATTGGGTACATGGCAAGATATTGCAAAGTTAAAATGGAGGAAGAAATAGGATTTTTTGGGCATGAGGGTAGCTTCAATTTGATACAAGGAGACCATATCATAGGAGAAGCTAGGTCAAATCAAGGATTTTCCACTCCTAAGAAAGTGGCTAGAAAAAATCCTCTACATCATCATATGGCAAAGGCCATTACATTTCACTCGAATAAACCATTAGAAGAAAAAATGATATGGGGGATGAGGAAGTACAATTCACAAGTTCAAATATAGAAGGACCTAAAGGTGTGAAGGAGGATGGGAAGGCAAATTTTAAAACAAAGGAATATGGGGAGACAAATTTTAAAGCAAATGAGGTGAAGGAAGTCAAGATTAATCTAGGTAAATCACCTTTATTATTTTCAAGTAGCTTAAAATCTTCTCCTTACAATAAAAATGAAAGTAGTATGGAGTGTAACATTTGCACTTTAGGATATCAATAGTAGTATAGTAAAGAAAATCTTATGGAGGATATCCAAGTAAATTTGGGGTTTTCATATCAACATAAGAAACTAATGACTTTGGAGTATTATCTATGCAGTTTAAAATTTATAGGGCAACATAAAGAAGAAAATTCTAATGAGATTATTTCGTGCACTTTCGACTCTTTAAGGCAACATAGATCTTTAGAATATAAGTCTCATTTTGAACAATATAAACAAAATAGAAGAGATTGATGGATATGAGAGTGTTTGTGGGAATAGAAGAAGGAGAGGAAGACCATCAAAGGAGGAAAAAAGAGAAAAAGAAACTCAAAAGGATATTGATCTAGGAAGCCAAATAAAAATATCGCAGGTGTTATCAAGAAGTGGGGTTAAGCCCACTAATAAAAATAAAAAGTGTTGATGATGAAAATGATATCACATAACATTAGGGGTATGAATAAAACCCCTAAAAAAGAAGTTATTAAGAAATTAATAGGTTTTTATAGACCTGAGTTTATTTTAATACAAGAAACAAAATTAAGCAATGAGGAACGTAAGGAGGCTTTTAAGAAGATTTTGAAGATACATTATTGTTTAGTAGTTTCTTCTATAGAAGCTTTAGGTGGTATTGCAATAATATGGGACAAATGCAAATGGGATGTACAACTACTAAAAGCAAAAAGTAATTGAGTTGCTACATTATTTTGTAGGAAAAAGGAAAAAATCAAAGTTGGAGTTATACATGTATATGCTCCAACAAGGTTATAAATGTATATGCTTCAACTATAGTTACTCCTCGTGAAAGATGCCAGAAGGATATTAGCATATTATTATCAAAAATAATAATGATCATTGTGTTCTATGGATTCTTGGGGGTGATTTTAATACTATTCTATCTCATTTGGAAGAGAAGAGTGGCATTCTCTTGGGGTTATTCTCTTGGGGGTGATTTTAATAATGTTCATCATCAATTACTAGAGGTAATCTCTTGGTAGTGTGAGCATATTTATAGAGAAAAATGTTGGGTAGCAGATAAATTAGCAAATTATGGTGTTGATCTTTATCTCAGTTAAATTCAAATTTTAAAAAAGCAACTAGCCAAGTGAGATTTTATGTGTTAATCAAAATAATGTCAAGGAATTGATTGTGGAAACATAGCACTTTGAGGAAGTTGAAAAATATATTTAAAAAGAAAAAAGAAATAAAAAATAAAATAGAATAAAAAGATATGTTATAGCAATTATAATATTTTCATATTTTAATGGAAATAGCACCAATAAAAACCACATATAATCTATTAAAAAAAACTATCATAAATGTTTTTTTTTTAAACTACTTATTTTCAAAATATATTCACCGTTCTACCAAATGAAAGAACCATATAAGTACAACAATGTAACTTTCTAGATAATTAATAATTAGCATTGTGATAAATCTATAAACTAAAAAGAATGGATTAAAAGTTTATTATTTAATATTTATAATTAAAGATAAGTTTGTGCCAAATACCAAATAAATATGTATGAAAGTATGTAATGCTACTCAATGAAAATTAATGAAACATAGATAAATATATAAAGTAAATGTAAAAAGTCCATGCTTTAAAAAATATATATATATAACATTAAAAATATATTGAAGATACGCTTGATCATATATGAAAACATGTGATGTCATTTAATGAATAAAGCAGGTGTATATTTACCTTTTAAAATGTGAAAAGTTAGTTACATTCTATTTAGATATACATTTATGAAAGGAGAATAATATTAATGAGTCCTTATAGATCCTAATAATTGTATACCAAAGTCCAGGTATAATTAAAATATATAAGACATAAATTTTATCTTAAAATATAAATAATTTTTTTAATTATATAATTTGAAAAAGTTAAGATAACTCTATAGGTTCACATTTTTACTTGAGTAGTGTATAAAGGAAAAGATAACACCATACATTCTATTTAGATATAGATTTTTCAAATTGAAAGAAAGTCAAATGATTTAAATTTCTAAACACCTTATTAATCCCTACTAATATTATAATAAAATGTAGAGAAAATTAAATTTATAAATATAAATTTTTATCTCATAAATAGTATAAATATTTTTTATATTTTAATGCTTTATTTATAATATAACACCAAATAGATTAATTTTATATATTTGTATCCTAATATAAGAAAGTATGGATAAAATTAAATTGTATAAGATATTAAATTTAGGTTATAAATGATATTTTTTATTTTATTTTTTTAATACACATAATACATATCTAAACCACGGTTTAAACTTTGGATCTCTCAAAAAGAAGCCAAAGCACATAAATAAAGTTTTTATTATATAAATTTAAAAAAAATATATCATTAATATTTCATTTGGGTTACTTGAGTTCAAATCACAAGGAGGAGGCTTCCAGGGAGTGTGATCATAGTTGTGCCACAAGTTGTACATCTTATTACTTCAAAAATATATATATATTTTTTTTATTTATAATATAAATAAATTGTTAATCAGATACTTAAAAATAGTGTGGTTGTGACCAACTTTTCTATGTAACAAAAAAAAAAATTGATTTTATAACTGAAAATTAATTATATTATTATTATTTTAAGTGTGGTTATGACATTGTAAACTTAAACATGTTGTCAATAAATTTTATAATCAATAAATTTTATAATAAAAATAAAAAAGCATCAGAATGAACCAATTAAAAATAAAGAGAATCAATGTTAATATATGAGTGAGGGCTTACTTCTCTGTACCTATGACCTTATGGGCAAAGGATTTAACAAGTGATAGGGCTCATTATCCACTCATTTTGCATATAATATTTTTCATATAACATGAATATAAAACACAACCTATTGAATAAAAAATACATCTAAATTAATGTAAAAAGTAAAGAAATATTTAAAAATTATATCTAAAATAAAACATTTATAAACATGAATTACAACTAAAAAACCTACATTTTAGTGCAAATGATTTATTTTTATTTTTCACCTTTACCCAATAAACATTAACACTAACAATCTTGTTAAAAGGGTTAGGTGGACTGGTAGTTGCTTGTTTGCCCAATAAACATTAACACTAACAATCTTGTTAAAAGGGTTAGGTGGATTGGTAGTTGCTTGTTTAATTTCTCTTACTAAAAATATTATGATATTCACTAAGCAACTCCCTTTTCTCTAAGCTTGGATTATTATCATCACCTCTTTGGAATTTTGAATGTTTATCTTTTAGTTCTTTTTTCCTAAAAATGTTTCCAAAGGTGTTCTTGTTCCATTCTTTTAATTCATATGACATAGCTTTAATTTGGTTTGGAAGAGCATACAACCCACCAATACCTAAAGAATTCCATGTTTGAGCAATCATATCAACAAAATCAGGATGGCCACATTTGCTCGTATTTAAAATATGATCTTTTTTTAATTCACTTACCACCATTTTAACTCTTATTGACCACTCATTTGAACCAATTCTTGTTAAGGTATTAATTTTAGCACAAGTTCCTTCATCTAGCCAATGATTTGAAAGAATGCATTTGTCTAATTTTTGGACTCTCCTATTGACCTCAAACAAAATATATATACAAACAAAATAGATACAAATGTTAAAAAGATGAAGGGATAGTGCAAGGTTCAAACTGTGGCGTGGCGTGTGTTAATGAGAGGTCATGGCTGGGATGAAAATGCCTGTGTTAATCCCTTATTGATAAACTTACTCTTGACCTTATGAAAGGTTATGTCTAAAATGAAAATGCTCAATCCTAAACATTAGTGAGAAAAAATTTTAACACTATCCAAATCCAAAATAATAATAAAATTAAATAATTTTATTTTTTTTAATATTAAATATCACCAAAACATACTATCAAAATACAGGAAACTCTTCACACAAAATAGAACCGTGAAGCACCTCTTACTTGTTCAGTCAAAGTACCTAGTCAAACTCTTTCAAGGGTTGTAACACGCCTTCGAAAATAGCTACGTCAGGCTCAATCCCTAATGCATGCCGACCTAAATCACTCGCCATCTTCACAAAACCGCCAGTTCCTGCAATGAGATCGACCACGGTGTCCCCATACTTGCTGAACGCCAAGACAAGAAATCGCCAAATATTGGTGGACCTTTGAGCTCCACCCCTCCACGGTTTCCCATCTGCCATGCGTACCCAATTCTTCTTGTCCACATTGTCTGTCAGCAGATCTCTGGACAAAGAGCACTCGTCATGGCACATTTCTCCTGCTTGAATATGGTAAGGTTTTGGTCTCCGCACCCCACCTCGGTGGAACACAGATGCCAGAAGACAGTAAACCTACATCACCATGCATAGTAAATGGTCAAAACAATTGGAACAATAATGCGATATAACACTGTTTTTTTTTTTAAATAAGTATAAATCAGGTGAGATGAGATAATCAGAAGAGTTTTTTTTTAATAAAAACAAATGATATGAGATAATTTTGATAGAAGATGATAGAGTATGATGTATAATTTTATTTGTAGATTCAAATTGAAATTTGAAATTTAGAGTTTAAAAGTCTTCCTAAACTTATGACTTTCCCCCTTCTAACGAAAAGAACCTCTAAGAAACATTTAAGGGAGAGAGTATGGCTTTTCCCAGAAGAAGAATTTAGAAGCATTTAAGGAAGGGAGTATGTGTATAATTTTACCTCTAATAAATTTATAATTAAATTTTTTTGAAATTTTAAAAAGGTAAAAATTTAATTCAAGGTGAAAATATATTAATGTTTATTCCATGGTAAAGTGCAATGACGGGTATATAAACTTATAATTATTTGAATTTATAATGTATAGTTGTAAAAACATTATATATAATTAAATTGTAATTTTTTAATTTAGATTTATACATTAATTGTAACTTTCATGAAAAAAATCATATAAAATGTAAAATCAATGACTTAGATATTAATAAATTATAAGTTTTAATCTAATAATTGAACTATTAGAATATATAGGTGTTTAATGGGCTTAATCCAATCTCTTATTTATATTGGACCATTTATTTATGCAAAAAAATAAGCATTCTATAACTGCCAGTCTTACCAATTTTCAACCCAATGATCTAGGTATTGGAATGCGTAGTTTTATAAATAAAGAATGTGAAATTGCATATATGAATATTAAATCCCCATGAGTGTGGTCTACCAACAAAGATGTCACTTAAATTTGATCAAATAAATTATATATAAAAACATATATTTATAAAGTTGATTCAATCTTAAATAATTACATACAAAATACAAAATTGTGCATTCTATAGTTCCATTCATAATTATGCTTTCTATAATTCCATTCCTTTCTTTACCAAAATTCATTTCAATGACTTAAATATTAAAATATATAATTACATAAAATTTACACATTATATAATTTAAACCCTTATCTTACCTATCATGTCTAGTTGCAGTTATTTTGAATTTCAAGCAGTCGTTATTTAATTGAGAAGACCTATATGTTCTATAGTTCCATTCCTAATTATGCTTTCTATAATTCTATTCTTTTTTACCAGAATTTATTTCAATAATTTAAATATTAAAATATATAATTATATAAAATTAAACATTATATAATTTAAATCCTTATCTTTCATTTCAATGACTTAAATATTAAAATGTATAATTACATAAAATTGCACATTATATAATTTAAACCTTTATCTTACCTATCATGTCTAGTTGCAGTTATTTTGAATTTCTTACCTATCATGTCTAGTTGCAGTTATTTTGAATTTCTTACCTATCATGTCTAGTTGCAGTTATTTTGAATTTCAAGCAGCCGTTATTTAATTGAGAAGACCTATCTGTTAAAATTGGTTAAACACTTTATTTATTTAAATTATAAATTTTAATCATTAAATTTAATTAAATTAAAACTAAAATTTAAATATTTGTTATTATTATTATTATTATTAAACCTAAGCTAAAGCCTACCAGACTAGGTCTTGCTCACCTTTTCCTTGGGTTGCCGAAGATGGCGGTAGATTGGTTTTGTAGACACCAATGTAAAAGTCCTGGATCTCTCAAGACCGGCATTGGAGGCGGCATCCTCCACTTCCCTCCTCTGCTCAACCGTGTGAATGCACACAACCCATCCATTATCACATAAGATTGTGCCTGCTATCAGCATTCCATCTTCTATGAGGGTTGGACTGAGTGTGTTCCATGACGGAACAATTTCATCATCCACACCATATACAGAAATTGCAGAAGGCAAGTTGAAGAGCACCATCTGCACGGCGCCTTCTTCTGCAGGCGCCCCATTGATGGTCTCGTCTCCCCATGCGTGTTCTCTGATAAACTCACCAACACTGCGGTGAAGGCCGTCTCTTCCTCCGTTGGAATGGTTTGAAGCGATGGAGGCCCTTAAACTTTCGGGGCTTCCCACCATGAATTTCATCTCACCCGGAGGGCATTTGGGACGACAGAATGGAAGGGCACTTTTCTGATTATTTTTATTTCCTTCTCCCTCTTCATCTGAGGAATACCCATTCCTGCTGAATTTCAGCACAGACCCGTTGCTTGAAGATAAAGATGGAGTGAGGTTCGATCTGCGCCGTGGTTTCTGTGGTTTTTTCATTTCTAATTGCGGTTGCTTCTCTGGAACCAGGCAAGTAGGGTTTGTGTCTTCGTCTCTCTCGCTGCCTTTGGAATCAGAGCCATGAGGTAGATGATGTTGCACCTGAGGTTGCTCCTCCTCTCTTGAAATAGTCATTCCTTAAAATTCCAAAAGAAAAAATGGCATTTTTAAAATTTAAAGACTGATATCAAATTTATTGAAAAAAATATATATCTAATTTTTAATAAATTAAAAAAAAAAAAAAAAACAAATTAGCTTAAGATCAAACATTTCTACATAGAAAGCAAGGAGAAGCCTTTTTAATTTATGCTTTGATTCCATGGTATCTCTGTTAAACGGCAAAGAGCATGCCCAAGTTTTTTCCTTTCCTCACATTCCACTAGACCCTTGCAGAGTCAAGAATATGGTTCTTTGGAATAGATATGTGGTTATTTGGATCAGATATGGAGGATGTTTATCAGAAATTATATTCTTCACATGGATTATTTTGCTTTTCAAAAGTTACAATAATTAATATAACATTTGTATAAAATTATTCAAATAGCATATAATCTTATCAAAATTTAAATCATTATTTAGAAGATGAAATATAATCAAGTTCAAATTTTAATAAAATAGCCCCTATTATGTTCCAAGAATACTTCATAACTTACATCAAAAAAAATCTTTATTACACATTTTCATTCCAAATAAAAAATCTATTTTGCATACCTGTTTTATGCTTTGGCTTCTAAAGTTCTCAAAACGCCTATTCTGCATACCTATCTCCAGTCTGATGCTTCTCTCTTCTTCAATAACAAGTTTTCTTTCCTTCCACCCTATAATCTCAAATTTAAAGAGGTTTACTATTAAAAAAAAATTAGATGTTTAAGATAGATATTTAAAACAAGTTCATTGCTAATCTAGGTGTTGTAGGTGAGTTGGAGAGGAGAGGGCAATCCTCCAAGGGAGGTCCCAGGTTCAAATCTGCACCCTACCAAAAAGCTGAATTGAGTATTCAAAATCCAATTGATAATGTTGGTGCGGGCAGGGGATGCGATCCCTGGATGAATTTGATGGTGTAGAAGTCTCTCAGACCAAGACGACCCCCTACTAAGGGTTTTTCGCTTTTAAAAAAAACAAGTTCATTGCCCATAGTAACCTATGGGACGAGAACGAGAAACCAACGGTGTGTTAAAATACTGCCCATTGTTTTTATTATTAAATAAATTTAACCTTATATGGAAAAGATAACCAACGGACGGTGTGTTATAATTTTGCCGATTGCTTCTAGCATTAAATAAATTTAACTTTTTTAGTTTAGGTTTAAGGTAGCTGTTTGAAGTAATATCAACGCTATTGCTAACCTGTGGGAATAAATAACATCCGCATGTTATTACTAGCCTATGGGAATGAATAACATGAGCATGTTAACGTATTGCTGAATTTTTTTTTAATAAATTTAGTTTATTGAATAAAGGTGAAGTTAATAATATTTTAACTGGTGGTTCATAGACAAGTATTCCTCTTTACCAACCAATCTATTTTTTTGGCCCAGTATTTTTATTATACCCAAGGAACAGGGTTCAACAAAAATTATAATAGTCAATATTTTTAATTTTTTTTTTTTTTTTTCTTTGCATATGGAATTTTTATAATCCTTAGTTCTCTTGGTAAAGATAGGACCTTCTACCTTTTAAGGAATTAAATCAGAGTAGCCCACCCAATTGGAAAATTCCTTTGTGGCCAATTAAAATTAAAATGTTAGGGTAAAGCTTGAGTTTTGTGTTTTGAAATTGGATCTCTTGAATGAAAACCTAAGGACTTACCACTATGATATTTTCTACCGACAAGCACTCCCTTGCTACCAACCAACTTATCCCTTTAGAATTTATGGTCCACTATTTTTATTATACTAACAAAGGTTCAACAAAAATTATAATAGTAAATATTTTTATATAAATATTAATTAAAATATATATATATATATATATATATATATATATATATATATATTTTTTTTTTTTTTTTAATTATTATGGAACCTTTATAACCCTTAGCTCTCGTTCCATCCGGAATCGAATCTGAGACCCTTTCAGTAATCGAATCAGAGTAGCCTACACCTATCATTACCAACTAGCAAATCCATTTGTAGCAATTAAAATGTTAGGGTAAAGTTTTGGGTTTTATGTTTTGAAATTAGATCTCTTAAATAAAAACAAGGACTTACCACTATGGTATACCTTCTAAGACTTAAAATAGTAAAATAAAGCATAAAGTTTTACTAAAAATCTTAATCTCCTCATATCAAATTTATTATATATATAGTTCTTAATAAATTAAAAAAAAAAAACATTAGCTTAAGATCAAACATCTCTACATAGAAAGCAAACACAAGGTTGAAAGAAAAGGAGCCTTTTTATTTATGCTTTGATTCCATGTTATATCTCTGTTAAACGGCAAAGAGCATGCCCAATTTATTCCTTTCCTCACATTCCACTGGACCCTTGCAGAGTCAAGAATATGGTTCTTTGGAATAGATATGTGGTTATTTGGATTAAATATGGAGGATGTTTATCAGAAATTATATTCTTCACATGGTTCTTTCGCTTTTCAAGGTTACAATAATTAATATAACATCTAGTATAAAATTATTCAAATAGCATATAATCTTATCAAATTTTATATCTTTCGCTTTAGAAGATGAAATATATTTACTGTGTAAATGAAAACAAAACCGCTCTCATTAAAAAAATCCAAAAAAAACTTTATTACAGATTTTCATTCCAAATAAAAAGATCTATTTTGCATACCTGTTTTATGCTTCGGCTTCTAAATTTCTCAAAAAGAAACGCCTATTCTGCATACCTATCTCCAGTCTTATGCTTCTCTTCTTCAATCACGATTTTTCTTTCCTTCCAACCTATAATCTCAAATTTAAAGAGGCTTACTATTAAAAAATTCGATGTTTAAGATAGCTATTTAAACAAGTTCATTGCGCATAGTAACCTATGGGAACGCGAACGAGAAACGAACGGTGTGTTAAAATACTGCCCATTGTTTTTATTATTAAATAAATTTAACCTTATACTATGGAAAAGATAAACCAACGGACGGTGTGTTAAATTTAACATTTTTAATTTCAAGGTATAAGGTAGCTGTTTGAAGTAATATCAATGGTATTGCTAACCTATGGGAATAAATAACATTCGCTTGTATTACTAGCCTACGGGAATGAATAACATGTTGCTCCAATTTTTTCTTTTAAAAAGTTATGAACTCTATTTTACTGGATAAAGACGAAGTTAATGAGATTTCGAATTTTTACAAGAAATTAAATCGATGCTATCAACTAATCTATCCCTTTCGAATTTATGGTCCACTATTTTTATACCTAAGGAATATGGTTCAACAAAAATTATAATAATTAATATTTTTAAATATTATAAACATTTTTTATTTTTTATTTATTTATTTATTTTTATTTTTTTTGCATATGGAACCTCTACAATCCTTAGTCTTTTGGTAAAGACACGACCTTTGACCTTTTGAGGAATTAAACCAAAGTAGCCCACCACTATCATTACCAACTGGTAAATCCTTTTGTAGACATTTAAAAGTTAAAATGTAAGGGTAAAGCTGAGGTTTTATGTTTTGAAACTAGATTTTTTTGGATGAAAACCTAAAGACTTGCCACTATGGCATCCCCATGGACAAGCACTCCTCTACTACCAACCTACCTAGCCCTTTCGAATTTATGGCCTACTATTTTTATTATACTTAGGGAACATGATTCAACAAAAATTATAATAGTTAATATGTTTATATAAATTGTATAAATATTATAAGTATTTTTTAATTTATTTCTTTTGCATATGGAACCTCTATAATCCTTAGCTCTCTTGGTAAAGTCAGGACCTTCGACCCTTTAAGGTGTCAAACCAGAGTAACCCACCACTATCATTACCATCTAGCAAATCCTTTTGTGGGCAATTAAAATGTTAGGGTAAAGCTTGGGTTTTATGTTTTGAAATTGGATCTCTTGGATGAAAATCCAAGGACTTACCACTATGGTATTCCTTCTAAAACCTAAAATGGTAGGTTAAAGCATGAGTATTTACTAGGGGTCTTGGTCTCCTCATACCAAGGTATGAACTTGGGTCACTTACAATAAATCCCATGAACTTACCACTATGGTATCCCTTTCATGACTAAAAAAAATTAGGATAAAGAGTGGGTTTTTATGAGAGGTCCATGTCCCCTCATGTCATATTAGGGTTTGAAATTGGGTCTCTTGAATGAAAACTCAAAAACATACCACTACAATATCCCTTATGAGACAAAATTTTAAGGTAAGGCATAGGTTTTTGAAAGGGGTTTGGGTCCCCTTGTACTAGGGTTTCAACTTGAGTTTCATGGATGAAAACCCAAAGACATATCACTATAGTATCCTTTAGGAGATCAATGTTAGGGTAAAGTATGGTTTTTTATGAAGGGTCTTAGTCCTCTCATAATGGGGTGTAAATTTGGCCTCCTAGATGAAAACCTAAGGACTTACCACCATGGTATCCCTCACAAGTTAAAATTTTTAGTTTAAAATGTAGGTTTTTATTAGGGATTTTGGTCCCTTTGTACCAATATTTTAACTTTGGCCTCTTGGATGAAAACCCAAGGACTTACCACTATGGTATCCCTCATGGGTTAAAATTTTGAGTTAAAATTATAGGTTTTTATGAGGGGTCTTGATCCCCTCATATCGGGGTTTGGACTTGGATCCCTTGAATGAATATATATTTTTTGGATTTGGTTATTGTTGGAAACCCCCTATGACCAACGTACAGGGCTGAGCAGTCTCCTCCCAACCATGATCCCTCCTAAAGTTGAGAGCTATACTTATCAATAGGGAATTTAACACAAATACACCACACACCCACCTCCTCACACACTTTTCCCACGTCGTGGTTTGAACTTTGGACCTCCTGAAGAAGAGCCAAACCCCAAACTATTGTGATGCACCCCCAAGTGCAAAATTTTTAATTTTTTTTTGTGAACACACACCCTCTCCCTCACACACTCATCCATGCCGGTAATTTTACATAATTTTTGGTAATGTTATATAAAGTATGAACAAGGAACAAGTTCCACATGTTCCATATCTTAGAAGAAACTTTAAAGTATTAATGTAAATAAAATATAGGTAACATGGCAAAAAAGTTATTTTTACAAGTCCTTACTAAAAAAGTGATTATCAAGGATGAGATGATTGAGCATGGTATAATGGTTCTTAAAATTAGAGGGTTAATATGTAAGTTTCATGGATACTGGATAGGTTTTTATGAGATTCAAAAATTGGATCAAGAAGAAGTTGAGATTTTTTTTTGGTAAATTAGATTATATTAATTCAAAAAGGGCATTTGAAAGGTGCCCTGTCGCCTTTTACATCAAGGAACCAAGAGGAACACAACAGAGAAAAAATGAATCCCTTCAAACAGACCAAAAACCTTTAGAACTGAAAGGCAAAAAATAGAAAGGCTAAAAGCCATTACAATCCTTCGATACAGAGGAACAAAAAGGAACACCACCAAAAAAGGAACATAGAAGATCAAGCTGGAGCAAAACAACTACGCGCCCACAGACCAAAGGAAGAGCACTGCGTCTACGAACAAAACCCGCAATAAGCAAAAGACACCATCAAGGAAGGGCGTCATTTTGCAGTAAATTATGAACATAAATTTTTAGAACATTGTCCTTTACCTCCTCCTTCGGGTTTTCTTTTTCCTTTGAAGTTTCCTTCATATTTTCTAGGCATGCATCTTTAGCAATTTTTACTACCTCGTCTTTATTAATGCCCCCTTTGACATCGAAATGGGGTCCAGTAGTAGAAACCATGGAGGAACCATTAAAACTCTCACAGAAGAAGAAGAGGTTGAGATTATGCCTCTATTCCTTAAGGCTAGCAATGGCTTTACCAATGGCGATGTAAGCAGACTCCAGATGGATGATGGATGCATTAGTAGCATGGATAACTAATTTATGAAGGAACTTATCAACAAGATCAGGTGAAATAGACTAAGCTTTAGGAGGTTTTCCTGAGATGGATGGAAGGGTTTCAGTTACTTCCTTAAGCTTCAGTCGTTGAGAGCTTCTTACAGGGGTTGTTTCAACTTTGATTTTCTTCCTAGTAGCAGAGTGAGGCTTGTCATTTTTTATTTTTCACTTGGGATTAGAAGGTTGGGGGCTAGGAGTAGAGGATGAATTATCTTCTTCAGACTCAGGATTGGGAATGTTGCCATTGGGAAAATGAAGGAGGAGATAATGGTAAAGGACTTTGAAGAGCCCTTGATGATAGGGAAGGACATCCTCCTTTTTGTGGGTGGTTGTAATGGTGTAGTCGATGGACCAAAAAATTGTAGCAGGAATGTTCATGGCTTTGGCTTCATGGAAATGATTCACATAGGCAAGGTGAATACAACACAATTGAGAATCTGGATTATCGCAGGAAAGATATTGCATTACAGGAACAAGAATTTGTTGCAAAGGAGGGGAGAAGTGTTCACGATATAGACCTTTATTGTAGTTCTTATAAATCTTAGAGTTCTTCTCAAAAAATATCAACTCAGCCTCCCAGTTGTGTTTGTTGCACCAAATAACCTTGCCCTCCAAGGGTTGGTCTGTCAGGCCCACCAGCAACTCAAAGGAGATGTGAAATTGGACACCATGCATTATGACAAAACCCTTATCCCAGGAATCTGCAAAGGCCTTTGTTATGTTGTCATCCACCCGAGTAAAAAACTTAAAGAATTCAATCAGAGCATTTTTTGTTTTGTCAATCCACAAATCATGAACCAGAGGATTGAGCTTGAGCACAGCAGGCTCAATGTAAATGGGTTTGCGCTCTTTCATGTTGACAAAAAGGGAAAATGACAAAGGAAGGTTAAGGAAAAGGAATAGACAAAATGAGACTAGAGAGGGAGCAATCACCAGGAAGATGAACAAGGCATGCATAGGCTCAAATAAAAGGATGGTGTTGCCTTGAGAACATCTGCTTTGGGACCATGAAAGCATTAGCACAAAAGGAAAGAAATCTTTGGCAAGCAGGGATTGGCTAGGTCAGAGGTTTGGTTTGCAAATAAATATTAATTTATAAGTCTAGCCAATCATTTAACGACACTCTAAAATGACTATTTGGCAAATCGGGGTGCATGAAAGGCTTAACCACCAAGATATCCAAACACGGGACCCCGAAAGGCTTGGGATGATTTCCAAATTGAATTTTAGGAGGAGCCTTCGATCAAGAAGGTTGAATATGATTCTCAAAAAATTAATATTACTCATATCAAAGTACACGGGATTAGAATAATTACAACTCATGTGAATATTTGCCTTGGGGTAATGATATTTTTAAGTTTTTGTGCCAACACAAAGGAAGGAGATCCTTGGAAGTTAGATTGCCAGCACTATGTGATTATTTATCTAAAATTAGGATGAAGCATCCACATAGATTCAAACCTAAAGGAGTTTTGAAAAGCTTTGGATTTTTGGTATCAAGGAGAATAGGACTATGATCAGAACCAATTTTAAGTAAGGATTGAAGATTTGCATCCCCCCAAATGTTGGTGGCTTCATGAGAAAAAAGAACTCTATCAAGTTTAACCTGAATTAATTGGGTACCACATCTTCTGTTTGACCAAGTAAACTGGTTTCCTTTGAGATTGACATCCATGAGATTTTGGTCACTTATGAATTGTTGGAAGTCCTCCATACTTCTGGAATAAGAACCAACTCCTCCTTTCTTGTCAGAAGGAAAAAGGGGAGTATTGAAGTCACCAATGAGAATCCAAGGAAGATTTGCAAAGGCCCTTCGAACATTAGCAAGATTGTTCCATAAACGGGCCCTACCAGTGATGGAATTTGGAGTGTAAATGTTGGTAAGAACCCAATGAAAATTGTTGTCTTTGTCAAAAAATAGAATGCTCATCATCTCATCACAGGAATGAATAATTTTTCCTTCAACTATGTTATGATTCCAAAGACATAGGAGACCATCAAAAGCTCCATTAGCTTTGCAAGCAAGATAGTCACAATATTTCCATATGTGATTACTAATCTGTTTCTCAAAAGCATCTCTGATTTTGGTTTCTTGGATAACAAAAATTGTGGGTCTTATTTCTTTCCTTAATGATATACCCAACGTTTGTTTGGCTAAACCATTAAGGCCTATCACATTCCATGAGAGGATCTTCATTTAGAAGATTTTGTGGCTTTCTTGCCTCCCTTTCCAGATGGTTGGGGAGGTTTGGTACACTTTGGGTCTTCCTTAGAAATAATGCTTGTGGGAAAAAGCATTTTTTGGACACCATTAGCAATATCTTCATCAGTTCCTTATTTCTAGTGATCAGAATTAGAGGGTCTACCTTTTGTTTTTCCCTACCACAATCTATAGGAGATTTCTTATGACTCCTGGTGATTTTAGGATTGAACTTTTGTACAAAAGGGTTAGAAGGTTCCAAGAAGGAAGCAGAAATAGAAATATTATCAACCAGAGGCTGGTTTGGATTGAAAGCTTTTGAAAAGGAGCTTTTAGCATGAAAAGGTTCATAGTCAGACTGGCCCTCCAACAAATGGGAAGGACTATTAGGAGTAGATTTGAATTGAGGATTAGGATTTTCAACTGTATCTGTCATATGATCATCCTCAGGATTTAAATCACCAAGAATTTGGAATTTATTAGGCAGAGCAAAAAGACTCACCTCATTGGCCTTTGCATCTAGAGAAGAAATATGGTCCCTTTTCTCTCCTAGTAGATTGACGAGAGAGAATTTGCCCACAATATATTTTTTTCTTTGATATTTAACCGGCCTGAATACAGCTCCTTTGGAAGGATGAAATCTTCTATAATATTTTCTGAGCGGAGTCAAAACATCCTTTCCTTTGTCACGATTGGGACCAGGCATAGCTTCAGTAGGGGAAGCTTGTTTGTTGAATAGAGAACATTGACCATGCAAATAGACTTGAATATGACAATGAATACAAAAAGGAGGCTTATTTTTGTATTCAATGGCCTGCTTGAAAAGGCAAGACCCGCACTCCAGCTCCACAAAAGTTGGTAAAGTAGAAGTAAGGTTAGCTTGGATGCATAGGCGGGCAGCATGCATTATCGACCTTGAAAGAGTGACCTTGTCAATAAGAAGGAGGTATCCAATTGTGGAAGCAATAGATTTGAAAATAGGTTCCCGCAAAATATGCCAAGGGAGATTTGGAAGCTTGACCCAAATAGGAGAAAAATTTATACTTTGGGTTTTAGGGTCAAAATCAGACGACCATTTCCTCAGGAAAATGCTTTTAGTGCCAAGGAACCAAGGTCCTCCAAAAAGGATAAAGTCAGTGTCTTCTTTTGCGGTAAGCCTTATACCAAAAAACCCTTTGGATAGGCTGATAATATGGAGGGAACCTTTAACCTTCCATCTTGGGGTAGCCCTTCACCTAATGATGTCAAGGCTAGGGTTGTCGCCCACAACTTTACTAACAAGGGAAATAGATTCCTTAGCAATGAATTGTTTAGCAATACTAGCAGGGATTTTGACTTTGTTACCCACAACCTCAAAAGGAGGGTTGGAGGTATCCAAGGAGGAAGATAGGAAACCTAAAAT
The DNA here is from genome assembly GCA_028583015.1 of Wollemia nobilis. NCBI lineage: Eukaryota > Viridiplantae > Streptophyta > Pinopsida > Araucariales > Araucariaceae > Wollemia > Wollemia nobilis. Next base: position 2,243,119 of record JAQPPZ010001192.1, read on the forward strand.
TTTGGCAAAGGAATACTTGGATACCCCGTCAACCCAGCTAGGAGGAACGTCGTCATCCTAATGAGAGGCAACACACTTAGAGGTAGGAGAAGGCCCGCAATTGAGGGAAGGAAGTGGAATTACAGAGTCCTTAATCCCAGAGGAGGCAACATAACTAACTCCTAGAGCAAAAATTCCTGACAGAGGGCTCGAGAAAGAAACATGAGCAGGCTTTTCCAATGCATGAGAAAATTTGACCATAGGCTCAGTGGAAGGAGGATTGAGAATAACACCAGTAGAGGCATCAGTAGCAGCAGCATCCTTTCTTCCAAAAAGTTGAATTTGGTTGTTCTTGCCTTCAAAATTTTGAATTTCAAAGGACTTAAAACTAGAGATAATAGTCATTTTGAATTAAAAAATGAGGATCACAACCCTTTAAAGCAAAGAGGCAATTCCAATAAGAATTTGAGATTGAATTCTAATTACTCCATGACTTTCTTTCAAAATGATTTTTCCTCATTATTTTCTCTAGTTCAAAAATAAGAGATAAAATAATGGATGGAGGCCCTTTGTTTAGGGGTAAATATGCATTATATTTAAGACCTTGGAGTGAGAATTTTTCTATAGAGATAGAGAATATTAAAATAATTTCGGTATGGGTTAGGCTTTTTGGACTTCCTTATCATCTCATCAATAAAGAGGTTTTGAAGAATATTGGAAATACTGTAGGTGAATTCATCTAGGAGGGACGAATGACTAAGGAGAGATACATGCTATATACACTAGAAAATGTGTTTTCATGGATATTTCGAAGTCTTTACTATAGTTCATTAGAATTAAATATGAATCAAGGAAATGGGATCAACAAGTGGATTATTAAAATATTGCATTTCGATGTCACAAATATCATGAAATTGAACAGATGGCAAGATACTATAAAGTGAAAATGATGGATAAAGATATGGAAGTTTTTAGACATAAGGGCAACTTCAATATGAAAAAAAGAGATGATATCATAGGAGAAGCTACATCAAAATAAGGATTTTTCACTCCTGAGAAAGTGGTAAGAAAAATTCCTCTACATAATTAGATGACAAAGTCTATTACAATTCACTCAAATCAACCATTAGAAGAAAAAAATGATATGAGGGGTGAGGAAGTACAATGCAGAAGTTCAAATATAGGAGCTAAAGGTGCAAAGGAAGAAGAGAAGAAAATTTTTATTGAAAGGAATATAGAGAGGTGAATTTTAAAGCAAGGTGAAGGAGGTCAAGCCAAGTAAATCATATTTATTTTTCTCAAGTAGCAAAAAATCTTCTCCTTAAAATAAAAATAAAATTTGTACAAAGTGTGTTCATTGCACTTTGGGGTTTCAAGACTAGTACAATAAAAAAAAACATATAGACGATATCCAAGGAAATATAGGGTTTATAGACCAGCACAAGAAAGTAATGACAATGGAGGATCATTTGTGCACTTTAGGATTTTTAGGGAAACATAAAGAAAAAATGCTAATGAGGCTATTCTTTGCACTTTAAATCCTTTGGGACGATATAAAATTTTAGAAGATAAGTCTCATTATAAACAATATGAAAAAATAGAAGATATTGATGAATATTATAGTGTTGGTTGGAGTTGGAAAAGGAGTGGAAGGCCATAAAATCAGGAATAAAGAGAAAAAGCAACTCAAAAGGATATTGATATGGGAATCCAAATAAAAATATCACAAGTGTTAACAAGAAGTGATGCTAAGCCCACTAATAAAATAAATGATATTATGGAAAATTACGGCTATTAATAAGAACAAAAAAAGATATTTATTAAATAATTAATAGGTTTTTATAGTCCTAAGAGATAAAATTTAGTGAGGAATGTAAGGATGATTTTAAGAAGTTTTGAAATATGGGTGATTGTCTAGTAGTTTCTTCCACAGAAGCTTCAAGTGGTATTGCAATAATATGAGATAAATAATGTAGCATAGGGGTGGAGTATTCCCATCGAGGAGGTGTATTCTAAGGATGAGGATAATCAAAATACCAATCCCAACTTGGTTTCCAAGTCATACAGCCATACAGTCCTCACAACTATCAGTTGACACTCAATGATCGACTTGTACGATTATCAATTACACACACTGTACGATCCAAAATCATACAGTGACCTAGATTGTACGATCTTGCAATCATAAAAATTGATAGAATCAGTTTTGGAAGCTGTTGTACATAGTTTTGTAACTATTCAAGTCGATGTCCTCAAACTGCCAAATCGGGTAAGTTTCCTCTAATATCATGTTTTACCAAATCGGGTAAGTTTTCTCTGTACGATTTGTACGGTTTATGGTGTATGATATACATGAACTGAAGGTACAACCAAGGGTTAAATTAGTTGCTCTAACACCTCAATCTCTCTCTACTCAGTTTGGTAATGCTTTAATATGCCAGTCAATCCATTCTCCATAACATGCAATTCATCTGGATCAGGCTTGGGAGAGATTCCTAACAACTAATTACGCCCAAAAATCATACAACACAGTCCAAGACATCTTCCAAGATGCATCTATTCTACCAGATCCTTCCTCATCTTCCACCAGTGGTAGATTCAATCAACAAGTTGCAACAATGCATAAAACTAAGTTAAACAATAAACAAAAAACACACATGCATCCATATTCCAATATATATCATCAATCATCATTGCCAGGATCATACACAATGTGTAATGATGCGGTTTGATTCTATTATAGCATAAGTTTCATTACAATAAGGTTATTCTATCAATATCTTGCAATAACTCAGATATATGTCAGCTATTACAACCAACAAGTACTCTATTCTACCTCCTAGCAACCAGACCTACAAATTTGAAAATGGGGCCTTATATAACATTGCCCGGGCTATTCCAAAGTGGTTCCTGAGACAATTCATTACTTACAACTACCCATGTACAACTGAATACATTAATTTGACCTTTTACTAAGTCTAACACCTTAATTAGCAAATCTATGCGCCATTTCACCTTGAAATTACATTTCCCTTGCATTTGGATGCATTTCAGTGCACCTTGTATGATTTGCCACTGCCTTGTATGATTTGCCATTCCAGTTGTATGGTTTTGCCCTTTACTGTACGGTTTGCTCCTACCTGTATGATTTACAAAACTTGAGAAAATTGTCACCTATGCCAAAACTATCAAAATTGAGCAAATCCTTTTTGATCACTTCTTCTTCTGGGAGGTGGATTTGCTGCCTACATCTACCCTTCCCTTTACTTTGGTCGGTGTCCTCACCACTCGTTTTTGTTCTTCCACTGTGCCTCGTAATCTGCCACTACAGCCTGTAAGTCCTTAACTTGTGACTTATACATTTCTCGTTCATTCTTCAACTTGGTTGCGTAGCTTCCCATTTCTACTGCTTTCACTCCGTGGAAGTTAGCCTTTTCCTCGGTAGTTTTTAGGAACTCCATCATCTGTTGTTCATGTTCTGAGGCACTCTTTTTCAACTTCTCCTTCCAGTGAGCTTTTGCTCGAGCTGCCACCTGAAGTTCTTCATTCTTTTTAGTAATGGTCTGCAGGTGGTGATTGATATCAGCCTCCATAGCTCGAACATGGTCTTATTTAATCTTCAACTGAGCTTGCTTTTCTAGGACCATCTCATTCAAATTTTTACTATCCTTTGTCAGCTCCTCTATCTTCTTGGCTTGTGTTGCCATTTGCTCACTCTTTTCAGCCAACTGAGTTGTCATCTGCTCTTCCTTTGCTTTGAGTTGTGCCTCCAACTCCTTAATTCTATCCTCTATCATCTGTGAGATCTATCACTTTTCCTCTTCAAGCGTGTTAATTCTAGCTTCAGACTCAGTTCTGAGGCCTGAAAGATCATCCTCCAATTTCTTTATTTTCTCTTCTACCACAATTCTACTTTTTTGTAGTTCTTCTTCCATTGCGGCCAATTCCTTTTGAGTGGCTATAGTTTCCTCCTTCTAAGCCTCCTTGAGCTCATGGATTTATTCCAATCCTATGCTCAACCACTCTATCTAGTGTGTTAGGAAGTTAAACTTCCTCAAGGTGATAGCCAATCCCGTCGTAACCCTCTTGTACTCCAACTTTGTCGTATTTGCGGGACAGGTCGGGTGATTGACTCTATCCAAGTACATCCTTGGATCTTTCCTGTAATTTGTGACCACCCCTTCTGGCAAGTCTTCTCTTCCTAACATTGTTGTTACCTCTTCCCTGGGTAACCTCCATGGATGTTGTGCATGAATGTCTCCTTATACGCTTTGCACTGCTCACCCATTTTGTTATCTTCTCCAATTCGAGAGACACTTGTTCTTCCCACAACTTCAATTCTCCCACATGGCCAATGCAAAATTCCAATATGGCACTATTAATCACATGGCCTAACTGAGAAAAGAAGTGTTCCACCTTATCCTCTATTCCACGTGCCTCCTCCTCAGTTGTAATTCTGGTGAACCGAGGTACTTCCAGTAGATAACTGGATTGCATCCCTCATCGTTCTTCCTCTGTAGGAGTTCATTATTCTTCCTCCTCCATATGGTGGCTAGAGCTTCCTCCAAGCTCCCGAAGTGCTCTCACTATATCGATCTTCTCCCGAGGTGGAGACTGTTTTACAATTTTCTCCTCCTCACTATCTTCAATATTTACAATCTCCTCTTGAGATTGTTGTTGCTCAACTTGTTCTTGAGCCTTCTCTGATTCAGCCAAGCCCACCTGTTGCTCTTTAGTATTCTCCTGGGCTACTTCTTGCTCAATGCTGCCCACTTGTTGTTCCTCTATCACTTCTTCTTGTTGAACTTGTCTAGGTGTTCATTGTTGTGACCTGTTCAACAACAAGTTCTTCTTTTTCTTGTGATGCCTCTGTATTCTCTAGTGCATCTCTCTTACTTGAGCTTCCTGTTACAAACTTGTAACGAGGCTTCTTCTTGGGCTCTTCCTCCATGGTATTTATTCTTACTTTCGCTTCTTCCTGGGTAGTGGCTATTCCATCTTGCCCTACCTCGAATCCTTTAAAAAATTTAGAAGCATTCATCTTCTCAAAATGTTGGAAGATTTATGGAGATTGCACTATTCTCTCCACCTTTATCCAATACAACTCATCCAGTTTCATCACTTTCGAGTTCGACTATTCTTTTTCCTATACTTCTAGAACTAGTTTGCTTGCCCTTCTTTCCCACTACCTTCTCATCATTATTTGTATGGGGCTTCCTTGCCTCTTCTCCCTTTCTTGAACGAGTGGCTTCTCTTGCTACCATTGCCTAGGTGCTTGTTATTCTAGCTTCAGTTCCAACCATCTAGGCCTTTTTCTCCTATGGTGTACATCAACATCTTCCTTCGGAGTAGTATCTTCTTGAGCTCCACTGATATGTCACTCACTCCTCGTTCAAGGTCTCTCTAGGGTCACTTTTGATATTGGCACTAACTTCACCCACCTCAATATCATTGGTTGTCCTCCCTTGATTTCTCGAGGTTGCGTCAATCCTGGAAATTGGATTCCCACTTCTGTGACCACATTTAATAACAATCCAATAGCATGGAAAGTCATTCCAAAGTTCTTCGGCCTCTTCGTCAGTGCCTCGTGCATTCTTCTTTCTAGAAAGGTACCCCAATCATACTGAATTCCCTTGGTGATACCTTCTGCATATTGTGCCATCCACATTGGCATTTATGTGGCCCTTATATCTCCTGAAAGTCGAGCCATGACTGTATTCATTGCACATGGCCAATGTTCCCCTTTCAACTAGCTCTATTTAATTCCATGTGTTCCTGCACCTGAGATCTTTGCCTTAGTCAATGATTTGATAGTGGTAAGGGTAGTGACGAGGTGATATGCCTCTATTGGATCTACCAATATTTTTACTACCTCCATGCCATATTTTAGTAAGCCAAATGTCTTTCAAAATATCTCTACCAAAATATCCACCTTCACTGACCTCTTGCCCACATTGACATAGGCAGTTCGGGTCGTAGGGTTATACGCCTGAACTATCTGTAATAGATAGTTATGGAAGAAGGTTTTGTGGAATGGTGGAACTTGTGCAATTACTACCACACCAGCATCCTCGAACGTCTTCCTCCAAGGATGATTCTTATTCTTCTCATCATTCCACCACTTCCTGCATGCATCCGCTCCATGTTGTACAAATGCAATCTTTGTGATTTCAACCTGGCCTTCTTCCTGTCCACTGCTCAGATGCTCCTCCTAATCTGGCAGGTGAATTTCACTCCTCAATTCCCTCCGTGAGGTTCTTTCTTGTGCCATTCTCTCCTCTCGATGTCTGAGTGGCATCCTTCTCAGATTAGCCCGCCAATGTCTCTGTCCCCTCCATGACCTATATCCTCCTCTCCTCCAAGGATGATTACCATACCAATCATGGGACTAAGACTACCACCCTTGGTGTTGCCATGGGTATACTTCTCTCTTATGTAGTGGACCTAGTGATCTCTCCACCCTATTGGCTACAATCCACCTTAACCAGCATCCAAATTCTTTCATTGAGATCATTCCTCCAACATCTCATCGATTAGCTTATCTCCACTCCTTCACTATTTTTACAATCAAAAGTATACCAAAAATCATACGACTTACTATAAAATCATACAATGTATAGTTCTTGTACCCTTGTATGGTTTTACCCTCACCAACCACTTCCTAGATCGTACACTTTTCTCCTTTCCCTATAGTTCGATTTCCAGTTCGTCCATCTTCAAACTACCATGACTCCTCCAAATCATACAACTACAACCTAAAATCATACAACATGATAGTACTCTATACGATGTCTCTTTCTGACTACCTTCCCCTTTGGAATTCGTACACTTCCATACAATTTCGTACGATTACTTGAAAACTGCCAAAAATGGCCTAAAAATCCTTCCAACTACACTATTTTTCTTGGAAATCGTACATGCTGCCCACAAAATCATACAGTACGACTTTTCAACTCCTAGGTTATGAAAAATTTGAAATTTTGATCTCCTTTGTTGAATATTTCACCGACCCATTTGCCGGATTGCCCCGATCTACCGTTTTAGTGCTTTTCGAGAGCAATTCCTCCACTCTTCCAACCCTGGCGTAATTTATTTCAAACTGACATTCCTAGCTATATTTTTATGGTTGTACGGACTTCTCTTATCTCCTCACACATTTCTCAGCTTGCTTTTTATCATATTTCACCAATTTTAAGGTTTAATTCTTCAATATCTTACAATTTCCACCATTTGTCTTCAATATTTCACTTCCCCAGACTCCCAACAACAATTTTTCACTTATGCATCCATACTTTGATGTATTCTACTATACTTTGTTGCTATTTCTAGCTGAATTTCGAATTTCCCCTTTTCATGGAGTAAAACCCTAGTTTTCTTCTTTCGATTCCTCTCCTGGGTTGAATCTTTGAAAATGAAAAGAACTCCCTAGTGCTAATTAAAGATGGGTCCTTAAAAATTCAGAGTGTTAGTGAATATTTGCTGCCCATATGGTCTTCTCCATTCAATTGCATGCTTTCCACCTTCGTCCTCCGAAAAAATTTGAATTCACTTGTACGATTTAATGAAATTGCTAATTTTGTCTTCTATTTAAAGCATTTCGAAACCCTAACTAAACCCTAATTCAATTAACCTTAAATTGTGCCACTTTGCACATTTTCCCTCCATCTTGCATGGATGATTGACAACTCAAAAGGTTTTTAAATTTTCATCTTTTTCCCCCGCTTTTTCCTCCAACCGCTGCTTTCTCCCATGCATGCCGCATTAAATGGGTAGTTGGAAATCATACAACATGCTTGAAATCATACAGTGTACGATCCAAATCATACAACATGTCATTTTGTACGATTTCCCATGTTTCTATGTCAATTTTTCTTTGTACGATCCATAATTTGTACGATTTCATCCTCAATTTTACTTTGTACGATCTTTATACTTAGAGAATTTTTCAAATTTTCTCTCTCTAAAGAGGTCGTCGTTTTCGGTTTTCAACCACTTCCTTCTTAATTGCATCCCGAGGGATTTTCACAACTAAGGCACATTTTTTTCAATTTTTCTTTTTCTTTTTATTTTTTTCAATCCTAATCTATTTATACTTACCTTCTTGGCAATCGTACAATGACATTCACTTGTACGATCCCATCAAATTCTTCTCTTGGGGCTTCAACTACAATGTTTGGAGTGGTTGTGTCACCTATCGATATTTGTTCCCTAGGCCGATTCCTCTCCACTTGTGATGTTACCGAATCCTCTAGCCTTCTTCTTCCATGTGTACAATTTGGAATTGTACAATTGCAAGTTGGAGTATCTTCACCTGGTGTCCTTTCCTCTTGTTGCACAGGTGATTGATCCCTTGGTAGTGGTGTCCTTACCACTCTACTATCATTCGAGAGACTTCTCCACCTATCTCCTCAGATCAATTCTAGCTCCAGACTTGGTGATCAGGTTCTCAGTTGCCCTTGATTTCTTTCATCTACAAACTATACTCTTCCCCTACCAATAAGGCCTCTTCCACGTGAGTGTCTCCCCCATCCTATTCCTCTTGGTATTGGGTTTCTCTGCATGAATGGTGATTCCTCCCTTCTCTAGAGTAATCCTCTACCACCCCTCCCTCATTGAGGTGGTTGTCCCCATGGATGTTGCCTTGCAAGATTTGGTAGGATTCCCCTCAATCCTAGTAATCCTCACAGATTCCTTGTCCAGTTCAGACAAGCTAAGGGTGTATCTCCTGACCATCTAGGAGTAGGGGGTCAAAATCTTCCTCACCCTCTTCCTCCTCTAATTGTAACATCACCTCATATTTATCCATTTTGTAGTTGAATACCTCCCCCCTTCCTGGCTAAAGTCTTAGGGGTCTTTCTCTATTTCTTCCTCCCATTGTTCGAGTATCAGGAGTTATCTCTACCAACTCAATGTTGGCTAGTGGACTCCGATTAGGTGACAACTATCACAAGGTTCTGATTCTCATGTCAGCATGTACCAAGCGACATCTCCATATTCTTTCCTCAAAGGATCTCTAGGGAGATGAAGATGCCAATACTTCTCTATATGCATCAGAGAAGTCTGTCTCAGAGCTAGAGTCGGTCCGACCCTCTTCCCTCTATTCTACCCAATCGGTTGGAAAATTCATCACTCTCTCCAATATTTGTACTTCCCTTATTTGTCTTCTTAGTTGTTGATGAGCTATTGTATAAGCTTGTGTATCAATATAGGGTCTATCCCTTTGAGTTCTCCCTAATTGCCTTTGTCTTGATGCACTAGTTGGAGGGTCATGATCTCTCTGAGGATTATGAGGATTCTCTGGCTCATCCTCATTACTACTATCTATACTAGGCTCACTTACTAACCATGACATTCCTTCATCACTAGAATCAGTCATGTCCAATAATATATTGCCTTGTGATTCGGGCGATGTGGTGGCCTCCTCTATGTCTCGCCAAAGTACTCCCGCATCTTCATTTATCATTGGTTGCTCACTTGGTGGGGGTGGTGAACTTGTGCTTGCACCTTCATTTCCTCCACTATTTCTTGGAGTTAATCCCTCAGCCTCCTCAGGTTCTCTTTCAATCTCTTGTAGTCTAACTGCTCTCTATTCATCCAATCTTCGTATGGTACCATCCAACTCCTAGATGAGTTGTTCCCTCAACCTCGCATTGTGACTCCGCAATGTTTGATACTCTTCTTGTAATTATTGAGTTTGCATTCTCATTCTCTACTGTAATAGCCCTACCTAAGCCAATGGAGAAAGTCCAACTAATTCCTCATCTAAGGTTTCATCCCTATCATCCTCTAGAATTTCCATTTCGAACGTGTCCACTCTATCTTCATTGCGCACTGTTAACCTTATCCTTCATCGTCCTTTAGTCTATTGAGGTAGTTCCCTGTGCTCTACTCATGGGTACCTCATGTTCATAGTTCTAGGTAATAGTGCTATCTCCTGATAGCCTCTTGGGTCTAGAGAAACCCACTCCTCTTCTTCTCGTCTGGTCCCATCAGCCATTCTGATGTGTACTCACATCCTTCTTCTTTCATCGGGTCGAGGTGCCAACTCTTGTTGTTCAACTATTGGTTGTGTCTCCTCCCCTTCTACAAATAAGTGTGCAAGTCCCATATCAGGTTCTTCTTGTGATGGACCTGGCTCATGGTGAGCCTCATCTTGAGCTTTCGCTCATCTTCATCATTCAATTTCTTCTGAAGCAATGAATAAGCATTGTACCTTGTAAGGCTTCAACTTTGAGCCATTTACAGTATTGGGTACCTCTATCCCATTCAAGTTCTATAGCTTGACTACTCCATTACTCATTACTTCCACTACTTTATAAGGACCAAGCCATAACATCTTCAGCTTACCTGGCTTGATTTCCCTCTTTCCATTAAACTTTAGAACTAAGTCACCCGGACTAAGTTCCAACTTCCTCAAATGTTTGTCATGCCATGCCTTCCATATTTTTTGAGCTATCTCAATCGCCCATTGTGCCATGACTCTTCGTTCATCTAACTTAATCAGTGTCATTAGTCATTCTTCCAAACTTTCTTGATCCCCCAAGCGATGCTCTATCGTGACTCTCAAACTTGGTATCAAGAATTTGACTGGCACCACTGCTTCCTATCCATACATTAGTTGGAAAGGTGTGTGTTCCGTTGTAGGTTTAAAATTTGTTCTGTATACCCACAAAATGGATGGTAGCCTTTCCTCCTAGTCTGCTCCCTCTATTCCATAGGTTTTATATAGAGTAGATACTAAGACTTTATTTGTCGCTTTCGCCTGCCCATTCGCTCTAGGGTAGTACGGACTAGAAAATGAGTGTAAAATCTTGAACTCTATTGTCAGCGTCTTGATAATATCATTAAAAAAGTGTCCCCCTCGGTCACTTGTTATTTGTAGTAGAATACCAAACCTTGTGATTACCTGTTCATACAAGAATCTTGTTGTACTTTTAGCCAAATTATCAGGTAACGCTCTTGCTTCCACCCATTTTGTCAGGTATTCTATTGCTACTACAATGTATCTACACTTCCATCTCTGAGATGTCTTCAATGGTCCTACGAAGTCCAATCCCCACCATTCAAACAACTCTTGTGGTTGTGATGGGTGTAAGGGCATAAAGTCCCTCTTGACCGACTTTCCTGCTCTTTGGCAAGTATCGCATGCTTTCACATGCTCCTTTGCATCATTATACAGTGTGGGCCACCATAGCCCAGCTAGAAATACTTTTCTAGTGGTCGCATCTAGTCCCATATGTCCTCCTGCTAAGCCTGCATGGGCTTCTTTCAATGCCACCTTGACTTCTTCATCCATTACACATCTTCACAAGATACCATCACTTCCCATTTTATATAGTAATCCTACTATTATCTAGAAAGGTGCTGACTTCATTATTACTTTCTTCTTTTCGGTTGTCATCATCTCTTGTGGCAACTCTCCTATGGATAGATATTGGCCAACCAACTTGTACCATGATGGAACAACGTTGATGGCGAATAATTGTGCATCTAGAAATTCATCAGGAACCCCTATTCCTGTAGGCTCCCCTGATCGTATCCGAGACAACTGGTCTACAATCACATGCTTCTTACCAGGTCTCACCACTACTCAGAATACGAACTCCTGAAGGGTGACGAGCCACCTGTTGACTCATCCTTGAATCACTGGTTTGTTTATCAAGTACAACAATGCTTGGTGATCAACATAGAAAGCAAAGGGATTCACCAGTAGGTAATACCTAAACTTTTGAACTGCATATACCATTCCCAAAGCTTCCCTTTCTATTGTACTATAGTTTCTCTCTAGCCTTGACAAAAGGTGACTAGCAAAGAAAATAGGTTGATCTAGCCTAAACTATCCTTCTTGTGCTAAAGCACATCCAATTGCAAAATTTGAAGCATCAACATGGACATGGAATTCCTTATCCCAATTAGGGAACACCAAAATCAGACTACTCACCAGCTTAGCCTTTAGCTCCTCGAAGGCTCCTTGGTGCTCCTCTGTCCATCTGAAAGGAATATTCTTTTTCATCAAAGAATCTAATGGGTAGGATACATGTGCATAATTCCTGATAAACCTTTGGTAGTATCCTGTCGAACCAAGGAAGGTCTTAAGTGAACTCACATCAAATGGTTCTTCCATGTGTAATATCACACGGATCTTATCAGGGTCTATCTTCAATCCTTCGCTGCACACAATGTGTCCTAACAATTTCCCATATGGCACCATCAGAAAATATTTCCCTGGATTTAATGATATTTGTGCATTTTTGCACCTACTCATACATTCACTAAGGGTAGGAAGATGCTCCTTGATCTTCCCATAGATGGACCAATCATCCAAAAATGCTTTAAAGTTCCCCATTGCTAGCTGATCGAATATATATAGTATGATGCACTGAAATGTAGTTGGGGCGTTACAGAGTCTGAATGGCATTTGGTTGTATGCATAGATGCCATTCTCCATAATAAATATGGTCTTCAGCTTATCCTCCTCGACTATACTGATTTGATTGTATCCTGAGAACCCATCCAAAAATGAATAGATCTCATGTCCTGCGACTTCTTCCAAGATAGAATCTATGAAGGGAATGGGGAAGGGATCCTTAATAGTTACAACATTTAGACTCCTAAAGTCTACGCATCTTTTCTATATCTGCATTCACTAATGCAACATACTTTGGATTCATTCTATATGGTCTCCTCCTTACTGGTTGAGCACCAGGAATTAGTGTAATCTTATGGACACATAGTTCTAGTGGGACTCCTTTCAGGTCCTTATATGTCCATGCGAAGACATCCTTATATTCCAAGAATATCTTAAAAGTTATCGCCTTCAATACAAGATTCCAATCATCATCGTAGTGAATCAACCTAGGTTCTTCCTCTATTCCTAGATTGATGTCCACTATCCGAGGTCCTTCATATTTGATATTTTTTGGTTCACTCATAGCTTTCTCTACGTTCTCGGGGTGTGTCGGCCTTGTATCAATCTCTGCATCTCCTACTGTATACTCTGCAAAGCTTTTCGGAAATGTCCATTTCTCTTCTACTTCTTTCTTAGGTTCCTAGCTAACCTTCAATTTGTCTTGTGTTTCCTTGATCTCCTCTAACTCAATACAGAGGTAGTTGGGCTGAAACATTTTGTACTCCTCCATTTTCCAATGAAGGAGTCTGCTATCAGATCTAGCTTCATCTTCACTACATTCATCTAGGTACAACATTCCTTCTCCATCAGGTTCATGCCCTTCATCTCCTGAGGAATTTTTTGATTCATCTGTCATAGCTACATCCTCGCTAACTCTTTGATTAGCTAGATTAATCATATATTTATGTTGTCCCTTCCTAAAAGTGATCTGATTCTTTCCCCAATTATGATTGACTTTGGCTACTCGTAGCCAACCTCTCCCTAAAAGAGCATCATATGCAAGTTTTTGCATTGTAATCACAATGAAATCCAAGACAAATTCTTGTTCAACTATCATTACTTGTTGTGTCATTAGGACTCCCTTTATTTTGATACCATTCTGGTCAGCACCATATAACCAGAAGCTCGATGCCCATAGGGATGGAGCGCCTAATTCTAGCCATGTTTTTTTAGGTAGCACATTGACGTTGGATCCTCCATCCATAATAACTTGTGTCAATTTGTGCCCTAAGATCTCCATATGAACTAATGCAGGTTTCTTTCCCACATCAATCATTAATACGGTTGGATCCATAAATTGATATTTTCGCTCCTTCTCCTGAATTGGTTGGCTCTGCACTTCCATCACCTTCTATGGTTGCAATTCTTCCACCATTACCTTTTGCAATGTTGGAATAGCTTCTAACAGGTTAGATACTTTAATTTCCACTATGGTATCCAAAACTTGTGCTGCCAGATTTTGCACAACTATCTCCTGATATGATGGTTTTCTAAGTTCCTTGTCAGTTGTTGACTCTTCTCGCTTAGTCTTCTCAACTTCCTCTTGCAATATTTTCTTTGCTACTTGCCAACGTTGCTTTTCCTTTGTTGGCTCTGGATACTTATCCTTCTTAGCCTGATTCCTCATCATGGCTAAAACTTCTTGGGTTGCCTCCTTAACTTGAGGAACCTCTATGTCCAAATAACTAACGTTCTATGGGTTACTTGAACTTGCCTACTTTGGACAATTCTCTTCTTTGTGGTTCCTCGGACCACACCATCTACACATATGTGTAGTGCTTGCTTGTGGTGTTTCTTGCCTCTGAGGTGCAGGATAATTTTTTGCAAAATGCCCCCATTCCTGGAAATTGCGACATTGTATGATCGGTCTTCCTTCCGAGTCATACTGCAAATGACTTTGTCCTCCTTGTCGATTACCTTGATTTGGCCTTCCACCTCGTCTGTTATTTCTATAACCACCACTCATTGCTTGTTGCATGCTTCCTTGGGTCTTCGATTTCTCTTCCTGCTCTTGGATTGACAATACTTGTGGTCATACTCTTGCATTATATGGACATAGCATTACCTCATGCCCCATCACATTACAAATGTGGCAATAGTCATTCCTCGGACACTTCACATTTGTATGTCCCTCCATTTTGCATTTTGTGCACCATATGTCATTTCTATCCGGTTTGATCTTTTGTTCTTTTATCAACTTATCAAACTCCTTGCGAAATGATGCTACTGTCCTCTGTATAGTATCATCTTCTTCACTATCTAAATCATTCGACTTGGGATGAGATAAAATTCCTATATACGTTTATTTTGATTCACTCTCAAAATTCTTTGCGTGCTTGAGTGCTTCTTCATATGTTTTCGATGGTACTGCCTTCATATTTTTCTTATACTTTGGGAGTAATCCATCTACAAACCACCGCTTTACTAGAACATCTACCAGAGGCATCTGCATCTTATCGACTAATTGCTTTAGTCTACGGTTATAGGACTTCACATCTTCATCAGATTTTTGCTTTGTCATGCAAAGTTCTATCACAATGTCTCCATCATCCTTTAAAGGTCAAAATTCTTCAATGAACTTCTCCTTTATCTGATTCCAAGTCTAAAAATCTATGGTATTTTCTCTCTTCAAATACCAATCAATCGCCAATCCTCTCAAAGTAGTAGGAAATAGAATTACCCAATACTTTGGTCTATCTACACCATTTTCTCTCCAAATGGTTATGCAAGTCCCTATATGCCATGTGGGGTCTTCCTTACCCTCACCTAAAAATGGTGGACATCTCTATTTGGCTGCCCTATTAGCCATCTTAGGAGAGTCGTCACTCTCACTTGAGGTATCTCATGGAATCTCTGACTGATTCCTCCTTGGGGGTGTCTTACTCCCATTGTCATCAGAAGTGTCAATTCGAGGTATCTTATTTTGTCCCACCACTCGATGACCAAACTCTCATGCATCTTCACTTAGCGACCTCCTTCGCTGATGTGAGGGAGATGGTCTTGGTCTTTCCTCCTGAGACCTCGCATCCTGTTGCTCTAGTGCCTGACTCCCATCCTCTGCACTCTCTTGCAACCCTTCTACCACTTTCTTAGGTGTCACCATCCACTCTCCATCATCTTGCACTTTTCCTATGTCAACCCTTGCCTCCATGCTTGGCGGTTCTACTTCCTCATCTTCCATCTCTATCAACAATACCTCAAAGTCTCCTTCCTCAGATGTCCAAACTTGCTCTATCTCTGGTTCGTGAGTACTATGGTCTGAGTTACTTGTGTTTTCTCTCTGAGAAATCCTTGTGCTCCTTCTTACTAGAATGTTCTCTCTTAGTTCCCATCTCCCACGGTTTCATGCACTGGTATCCATCATTCACCTCCAACTTGTAGTATTCACACTTCATCAATTTGACCCATTTTAACAAAATTGCCAGGTTTGATAAGGCAACGATGCCAAATGTAGCACAAGGGTGGAGTATTCCCATTGGGGAGGTGTATTCTAAGGATGAGGATAATCAAAATACCAATCCCAACTTGGTTTCCAAGTCGTACAATCGTACAATCCTCACAACTATCAGTTGACACTCAATGATCAGCTTGTACGGTTATCAATTACACACACTGTACGATCCAAAATCATACAGTGACCTAGATTGTATGATATTGCAATCAGAAAAACTGATAGAATTGGTTTTGGAAGCTGTCGTACACATTTTTGTAACTATTCAAGTCGATGTCCTCAAACTGCCAAATCGGGTAAGTTGATCTCTATGGTGCAATTTACCAAATTGGGTAAGTTTTCTTTGTATGATTTGTACGGTTTTTGGTGTACGATATGTATGAACTGAAGGTACATCCAAGGGTTAAATTAGTTGCTCTAATACCTCAATCTCTCTCTACTCAATTTGGTAATGCTTTAATATGCCAGTCAATCCATTCTCCATAACATGCAATTCATCTGAATCAGGCTTGGGAGAGATTCCTAACAACTAATTACGCCCAAAAATTGTACAACATAGTCCAAGATATCTTCCAAGATGCATCTATTCTTCCATATCCTTCCTCATCTTCCACTAGTGTCAGATTCAATCAACAAGTTGCAACAATGCATAAAACTAAGTTAAACAATAAACAGAAAACACACATACATCCAGATTCCAATATATATCATCAATCATCATTTCTAGGATCATACACTATGTGTAATGATGTAGTTCAATTCCATTATAGCATAAGTGTCATTACAATAAGGTTATTCTATCAATATCTTGCAATAACTCAGATATATGTCAGCTATTACAACCAACAAGTACTCTATTCTACCTCCTAGCAACCAGACCTACAATTTTGAAAATGGGGCCTTATATAACATTGCCCAGGCCATTCCAAAGTGGTTCCTGAGACAATTCATTACTTACAACTACCCATGTACAATTGAATACATTAATTTGACCTTTTACTAAGTCTAACACCTTAATTAGCAAATCTATGCGCCATTTCACCTTGAAATTACATTTCCCTTGCATTTGGATGCATTTCAGTGCACCTTGTATGATTTGCCACTGCCTTGTACGATTTTCCATTCTATTTGTATGGTTTTTCCCTTTACTGTATGGTTTGCTCCTACCTGTATGATTTACAAAACTTGAGCAAACTGTCACTTATGCCAAAACTGTCAAAATTGAGCAAATCCTTTTTGATCACTTCTTCTTCTGGGAGGTGGATTTTCTACCTAAAAATACAAATGGGATGAGAAATTATTAGAAGAAAAAATTAATTGGGTTCTTGTATAAGAAAGATGAAAACGTTAAATTTAGGATTATGAATGTATATTCTCCAACTATAGTTACTCCTCACGAAAGAAGTCGAAATGACCTTAGCATATTTTTGTCAAATACAAAGATGATTCATTGTGATCGATGGATTCTTGCAGGTGATTTTAATATTGTTCTATCTCCTTTGGAAAAGAAAGGTGGTATTCTAGGATGGTCTAAATCAATGTAATATTTTGCTTCATTTATCAATTTAAATGACCTTTGGGATATTATTCCAATTTTTCAATATACGTGGGATAATATATGCATTGGGTAAACTCATATAATAGAAATATTGGATATATTCTTGTTATCTAATAAATGATTACAAATAAAGTATACAATCTCTTCAGATATTTTATTATGAGTAGGATTAGATCACAAACCCATTATTTTGATTTTTTATTCCTAATTGAAGAACACAAGCTTATACTGAGAGGGGGGTGAACAGTATAAGATCACTTTTTACTTTTCTTTTCCAGATAGTTTTAATCAATATAATCAATGGTAATATCAATAACAATAACCAAAGTAATGCACAAATCATTACACACAATAGAGACACCAATTTAACGTGGTTCACCCAATGTGGGCTACTCCACGAAGAAAATATCTTACTATTATTTTCTCAATAAATCTCTTGGGAATCCTTTCTCTATTATAATATTTATGGACATCTATACAAAGGAGATACAAAACCCCTAAATCAAGTTTATGGATATCTATCCATAGGAGAACTCCTTCTCCTCTACTTTGGTTGGTGATCCTCTAGAAGACTACTACCTCCACTACACTAGCTTGTGGATCTCTCTCAACTGAAGACTTTTGTCTCCACTTAGAAGACATGTCCTCACTACCCTAGCTAATGGATCTTTATACATTGCAGACTACTATCCTCTCTACTCTGTCACCTCCAAATTTCTATCTCAAATCTACACTAAACATAGTCCTTCGGTCTAACATAAATCTGTCCTCGATATCTATCTTCAATCCTTAACTCAATACTTGTCTCAACTCTGCTAGATTTTCCCTAAACCTTAACTCAAGGTTTGAACAAATAAATCAACTCTACTCTCAAGTCTTCTCAAAGACTTATCTCAAATCTACCTTGTAAGCTTCCTCAAAAGCTCACACTAATTTGTCCGTAAGTCCTCTCTATAACTTGCTCAAATCTACTCTACAAGTCCTCTCTAGAACTTGCTCAATATACTCAAAAAGTCCACACAGAACTTGCTTAATTATTCTCAACAAGTCCACTTAGAACTTGCTCAAATATGCTCAACAATTACACACCGAAGTTGCTCAAATATGCTCAATAAGTCCACATAAAACTTGCTCAAATCTGCTCAACAAGTCCACTCAGAACTTGCTCAAATCTACTCAACAAGTTGACCCAAAACTTTCTCAAATCTACTCAACAAGTCCACAGAGAACTTGCTCAAATTTTCTCAACAAGTCCACACAGAACTTGTTCAAATCTACTCAACAAGTCCACTCAGAACTTGCTCAATTCTGCTCAACAAGTCCACACAAAACTTGCTCAAATCTGCTCAACAAGTCCACACATAACTTGCTCAAATCTCATAGAAACATAAAGAGAATTTTTAGAGACTCAATATGTTCTACACTCAATTCTTAATCACTTTCTCAATTCAAATCAGAAAATAGAATAGTTTTTTTTATGGAACTTGAACAATCACTTCACACATCCACTTGACTAGGCTCAATCAACTCTACTCAACCAATCACTCAATAAAACACCCATTACTCACAAACCCTAGTCCAATTATATAAAAACCAACTCAAAATATTTCTAAAAATGCTCAACAAAAAATATCACATAACAATGATACTCATGTTCTTTTCAAACCCTAGTTCAAGTTCTTTGCACAACAACTCACTTCAACAACAATGATTATAAAACAATATTTGCAGCAACTCTTTATTCTACAAAAACCTTTAAGCATTTAACTCAACACACTCAATAGGAAACCCTAATCAAGTCCTTTTTACTCTATGCTTATTTTCCAAAAAACTAATCAATCAACTCAACTATGGAAGAATGTGCTCATACCTTTTTATTGAAGATGAAAGGATCTCATAAATATGTCACAACTACAAACACTTATATGCCAAGCTCAAAGAGGATAGAAGATAAATATTTCTCACTATATAATATAAATACTCAATTACACCTTATCACTCCACCTTTCAAAAACAACCATCAACATACATAAAATATTTATCCAATAACACCTTATAAGCTCCCAACTAACATAAATTCAACATCCACCAAAATAACTCAAAACCTCTTTAATCAATTTTAATGGCAAGAAGAACTTTGGGATAAATAAAATCCTCTTTCTTTAAAAATCTCAATAGCATAAATCACTTCTTAATAAAACGATCTTTCAAAAACCTTTTAACTCCAAATAGCACAAATCAATTTCCAATACAATAATTCTTCACAACCTCTTATAACTCCAAATAGCACAAATCATTTATCGATAAAATAATTTTTCACAAACCCTTATAACTCCAAACACAAATGAATTAAAAATAATTCTTCACAAACCCTTATAACTCCAAATGACCCCTTAATAAAAAACTTTAGGCAATATAAAATTTAATCAAAAATTACCTTTGCCACTAGTGGGATTTGAACCCACAATCTCTGCCTCCACAAGCGCTCTAGCCATGGACCTTACCACCACGTGTGCTAGAAAAATGCTTAATATTCTACGAGCACCTCATGCTCATTCTACTACACCTGGCACTCAAACCAAACATGAACAAAAACTTTCTCTTGGTGCTCAAGTCGACCACGTCAATCGTCCACACAAATCGATCATGGACTCCTTCCACTCCAACGCTATCACACAACACACTGAACCATTGGACCACCATGTCCAATGTGGGTCACACCATGTGCTTACACCTTTTGTCTTATGTCTACGCTAATAAGACAAATAAACTCTTTGTATTCTTCCTCAACGTTCACCGATTTGCACGAATTCCTTTACCTTGGTCACATAAAAAAATAATTCTAAGAGGGATACTTTTGAATGCCTCTTGGCATCTTATTTATACATGATTTCACCTTATGCCTTAGACATCGGTGCTCCATTTTATTTGATGACGTCGACGCATTTCGAAACCTTTTATAATTTATAAATTATTTAAATTCTAAGGAATTTAAATTTTATAAATTATATTTATAAACTTTAACTTTAAGGAGATTAAAGCCTTCCTTGGGTTTAAAGTTAAACCTTTATTTTATAAATTATTCTGCCACCGTGGGTCTTTAAAATCTTAACTTCCATATTAATGTGTGAGAATACTTTTATATCCTCATAATGATTTTAATAAAACCATTTAATATTCCACCATGAGTTTACCATAAACCCTCATAAAACATTATTTTGCCAATTTTTTCTTCAACTCTTCGCATTGTTCCTGGTGCTATTGATGGTGTGCTCCATGGTATTAATGACGTCTTCATATGTTTACTTTGGCATCAATGACAACTTTTCACCTTGACATCAATGACAACTAAATGAGCTCAAAATGTCCAACAATCTCCCCCTTTGTCATTGATGGCAACCCAAGTTCTTTCTACTGAAAACTTGACCTTTCCTTTGTTCTACTCTCCCTGGGACATTTCTCCTCCTAGCTCAATGCTCTCTTAAATATCAAACCTCTCCCCCTTACTTAAATATCTCTACCATTTGACATTAATGGCAAAGGGTCACCTTTGGGGCCTAGGGCTAAGAATGAGCCTCTTAGCTTAGACCCTCCCCCACCTTCTCTTGAGGTGGTTAATTTTGGGGTGGGAGTAGTTCTACTCCCAGAAAGCACTATTCTTTACCTTTATCTTCTTTTCTTATTATCTAAATTTTTTGAGTCCTCTGACTGTTTCTTTCCATGTTCATGTTCCTATCCATGTCTACATTACTATTCCTATTCATGTTCCTATTTATATCCATGTTCATGTTCCTATTCCTATTCTTGTTTACATCCATGTTCCTGTTACCGTTCTTGTTCCCATTCATATTCATGTTCCTGTTCCTCTTCCTGTTCATACCTATTTCTAGAATGTCTGCTCTACACCACTTTTCTGTGTGATCATCATTATTGCACTTATAAAACTTAATTTTATTATTCCTTGGAGGTGCAAATGTATTAGAATTTCTCCTAGTGAAGCCATATCATCTTATGTCATGAACCCTGTAATTCATTGCCTTGTGACCAAACTTATTACATGATTAGCAATACCCATGAAAAAGTTGTATGTTACCATATTCATGTCTTTCATGTATCCTACACTGTGAAGCCATGTGCCCAAACCTATGATATAAAAAATATCTTCCACTGAGGAAACCTTGCCTAGACCCCATTGATATCTTAGTCTCTTCTACCCATTTTCTGTTCTATTTGTTCCTTACTTATGCATCGTTCCTTTCCTCATTGAAATTTCTATTTTTCAACTTATCTTTAGAAGTCTCACTCTCTCTTTTACTTACTTCTTTTGACACTTCTTATTTTCTGGTGTTTGAGCTTGACTCTCCTTTTCCTACTTTCTTTTTCCCTTGTTCTTCTTTATAACTAAGTCCTATTTTGGTGACTGATGACTTTTATGCATTGATAATTCTGTCCAAAGTATTTGGATTCTCCTAAACCTTGTGAAACTTGTCCTTAGAGCCTTTTACTTCCATCCTTAGTGAAACTATCTCATGCTCTAATCTTTCACATTCTAGATCTTTTGTATTTAATTTTTTGGCCATACCTTCTTCAATTTTTATTGACTCTTCAAACTTGATTTTGAAGTTGGTGAGTTCCTATAGAAAATTTTCTTTTACTTTCTCATCTTCTTGAGCTTGAACCTTTAATCTTGAGTTCTCCATTTTTAATTTTTCAATAGTAACCATAAGTCTTTCACATTCTATCTCTTTTACCTTTGACTGTTCAACCATACCTTTTTCAACTTTCCTTGCCTCTTCAATTTTATCTTTCAATTCATAGAGATATTGTAGAAGCTTTGTCTTACACTTCTCATCTTCTTGTATTTGACCCTTCAATTCTACATTCTCTCTTTTCAATTCAATAATTTCCTTAATAGTGGCTACTTTTTTTTCTTTTTCTGAATCTTCCTCTTCTTTATTTCTTTGATCTTCTATAGGAGCATCTTCTTTTTATTCTATTATTGAAAGTAGAATTTCTTATTCATACCTATTTTGATTATCCCTGTTATCCTTTCTTGAACCAACCTCTAGGATTTCATTTCCAAAAATATCATCTTCATCTTCATCGCTACTAAACCCATTGCAATAACTTGCATCATGATCGAGTTGACCACAAAAAAAACATTCTTCACCTTCTTGTGGACAATAAGCTGCATGGTGACCTTGAAGAACACACACTTATACTAAGAGTGGGTGAACAATATAAGACCACTTTTTACTTTTTCTCTCAAACTAATATATGCAATGTAAAGATAACAATATTAATAGTAGTAATCAAAGCAATGTACACAACACCACACACAATAGAGACACCATGATTTACGTGGTTCACCCAATGTAGGCTACACAGAGAAAATATTTTATTAAAACTTTCTCAGTTAATCTCTTGGGAATCCTTTCCCTATTACAATTTTTATGGACCTCTATCTAAAGGATATGAATCCCCTAAATCTAGTTTATGGATATTTATCCATAGGATAACTCCTTCCCCTCTAATCTGGATGGTGATCCTCTAAAAGACTACTACCTCCACTGCATGGGCTTGTAAATCTATCTCCACTAAAGACTCTTGTCCCCACTCAGAAGACCTATCCTCACTACCCTGGCTAATGGATCTCTATCCACTGGAGACTACTATCCTCTCTTCTCTGTCACCTCCAAATATTTGTATCAATTATGTACTAAACACATTCTAGTCGGTCTAGCATAACTCTTCTCAACTCTTGTACTAAACATAGTCCAGTTGGTCTAGCACAAGTCCACTCAAATATGCACTAAACATAGTTCATTCAATCTAGCACAAATTTTCTCAACAAGTCCACTCAGAACCTGCTCAAATCTGCTCAATAGGTCCACTCAAAACCTGCTCAAATCTTCTCAATAGGTCCACTTAGAACCTGCTCAAATCTGCTCAATAGGTCCACTCAGAACCTACTCAAATCTGCTCAACAAGATCACACCAAAATTGTCCAAATCTGCTCAATAAGTCCTCTCTAGGACTTAACCAAATCTATATTATAAGCTTCCACAAAAGCTCACACAAAATCAGTCCACAAGTCTTCTCAAATACTTGCCTCAAATCAGCTTAACAAGTCCACACAAAACTTGTCCAATCTCATAGAAACATAGAGAGAATTGTTAGAGACTCAATATGTTCTATACTCAATGCTCAATCACTTTCTTAACTCAAATCAATCTCATAGAAGCATAAAGAGAATTGTTAAAGACTCAATATGTTCTATACTCAAAACTCAATCACTTTCTCAACTCAATCTCATAGAAGCATAAAGAGAATTGTTAGAGACTCAATATGTTCTATTCTAAAAACTCAATCACTTTATCAACTCAACTTCATAGAAACATAAAGAGAATTTTTAGAGACAATATATTTTGTATTCACACAACTCGATATCTTTCACAACTCAAATTAGAATATAGAATAGTTTATTTTATGGAACTTGAACAATCACTTCATTCATCCACTTGACTAGGCCCAATAAACTCTACTCAACCAATCACTCAAGAAACAACTCTTGCTCACAAACCCTAGTACAAACATGTATCATCCAACTCAAAATATTTCCAACAATGCTCAACAACAAATCTCACATAACAATGATACTCATGATCTTTTCTAACTCAAGTTCAAGTTATTTGCACAATCCAATGATTTCAACAATAATGCTAATAAAATAAGGTTTTAATCACAACACTTAATTCCAGAAAAACCTTGAAGCATTAACTCAACACTTTCAAAAAGGAAACCCTAATCAAATCCTTTTCACTCCAAACTTAATTTTCAAGAAATCCAATCAACCAACACAACCAAAGAAGAATTTTCTCATACCTTTTTTCTTGACAAGGAGTTGATCTCACAGATTTGCCACACTCACAATTTCTTCTTTTCCAATATCAACAAGGGTTAGAGGGTAATAATTTCTTAAAAAAAATACAATGTAAAATAATACCAAAAGAACACCTTATCACTCCAACTCAAATAATATTCAAATACCTTCACTATAATTTTTTTTAACACAAACCTTTTATTAAAAATCAAACAACACTCAAAAATTCTTAACCCTTCAATATTTTCAATATAATATTTTAAGACTTTATCAAGAATATTAAATACCAAAGATTCCTTATTACTCCAAGTAATACCTTCAACTACCAATGATATTCACCAAACACTCTTTAAACAATTTCACAAGGAAATCTTATACCTCCAAACACCTTGTATTGAAACCTTAGGCAATAAAATTAATTAAAAATATTTTACCTTGGCCACCGATGGGTTTTGACCCCGTTACCTCTACCTCCATAAGAAACCTGTCGTGGGCTCCACGATTACGTGCTCTATGAGCACATTTAAGATCCAAAAGACTCTTTATCCTCCTTAGCTTTTGCACTCAATGAAAATGTATGAAAAATATTTCCCTTTGGCACTCACCACCACGATTTTTGAACACAACATTTGCTTCCTCCAAACGTTTGTGCTTTGCCACTTGGACCACTGTGTCCAATGTTCTTCGAAGACTCCAATATTTCCACTTTATCCTTGGCATTAAAGACGAAAATATTTTTTGTCTTCTTCCTCAATGAATCCTTTCGAAAATGCAAATGAAGCTCTTTACCTTGGCATAACAATGATACTCATGATCTTTTCTAACTCAAGTTCAAGTTCTTTGCACAATCCAATGATTTCAACAATAATGCTAATAAAATAAGGTTTTAATCACAACACTTAATTCCAGAAAAAACCTTGAAGCATTAACTCAACACTTTCAAAAAGGAAACCTTAATCAAATCCTTTTCATTCCAAACTTAATTTTCAAGAAATCCAATCAACCAACACAACCAAAGAAGAATTTGCTCATACCTTTTTGCTTGACAAGGATTTGATCTCACAAATTTGCCACACTCACAATTTCTTCTTTTCCAATATCAACAAGGGTTAGAGGGTAATAATTTCTTAAACAAAATACAATGTAAAATAATACCAAAAGAACACCTTATCACTCCAACTCAAATAATATTCAAATACCTTCACTATAATTTTTTTTAACACAAACCTTTTATTAAAAATCAAACAACACTCAAAAAGTCTTAACCCTTCAATATTTTCAATATAATATTTTAAGACTTTATCAAGAATATTAAATACCAAAGATTCCTTATTACTCCAAGTAATACCTTCAACTACCAATGATATTCACCAAACAGTATTTAAACAATTTCACAAGGAAATCTTATACCTCCAAACACCTTGTATTGAAACCTTAGGTAATACAATTAATTAAAAAGATTTTACCTTGGCCACTGATGGGTTTTGACCCCGTTACCTCTACCTCCACAAGAAACCTGTTGTGGGCTCCACGATTACGTGCTCTATGAACACATTTAAGATCCAAAAGACTCTTTATCCTCCTTAGCTTTTGCACTCAATGAAAATGTATGAAAAATATTTCCCTTTGGCACTCACCACCACGATTTTTGAACACAACATTTGCTTCCTCCAAACATCTGTGCTTTGCCACTTGGACCACTGTGTCCAATGTTCTTCGAAGACTCCAACCTTTCCACTTTATCCTTGGCATTAAAGACAAAAATATTTTTTGTCTTCTTCCTCAATGAATCCTTTCAAAAATGCAAATGAAGCTCTTTTACCTTGGCATAAATATTCTTCGATCGAGGGATAAACTTTGCAATGTCTTTGAGGCCACCTTTTATACACAACCATGTGTTTTCTTCAAACATTGGCACTTCCTTGTTTTAATGATGTCGGTGCCTTTAAACACTTTATAATAGATGCAAAGTCCTTAAATTAAATTTGATGACATCAGCATTATAATTTATAAATATTTTAAATTCAAAAGAATTTAAATTTTATAAATTATAATTGTAAGGTTTAATTTTTAAACCCTTCTTTTACTTTGTATTGAAACTCTTGACCTTTGGCATTCTTCCTAGATATCAAATAGCAACTTTGACAACTTCTTTCCTTGACAAAAACCTTGATATTAATGTTAACTTTATTTCTTGACATCAATGACAATTTTGGCTTAGGGACTCAAAATGTCTAACAATCTCCCCCTTTGTCATTGATGGAAATCCACATTCTTCTTACTAAAACATGACCTTTATTTTTCTTCTGCCCCCCTGGGACATTGCTCCCCTAGCTCAATGCTCTCTCAAATATCAAATCTCTCCCCATTACACAAATTTCTCCCCCTTTGACATCAAATGGAAAAGGGTCACCTTTGGGACTCGGGGCTAAGAATGAGCCTCTTAGCTTAGCCCC
This sequence comes from Wollemia nobilis, assembly GCA_028583015.1. Classification (NCBI taxonomy): domain Eukaryota; kingdom Viridiplantae; phylum Streptophyta; class Pinopsida; order Araucariales; family Araucariaceae; genus Wollemia; species Wollemia nobilis. The sequence continues at coordinate 2,269,855 of JAQPPZ010001192.1, forward strand.
TCCCCCACCTTCTTTTGAGGTGGTTAATTTTGGGGTGGTAGTATTTCTAATCCCAAAATGCATTGTTCTTTACCTTTATCCTCTTCCCTTATTTTATGAATTTTCCAATTCCTTTGACTATTTCTATCTATGTTATCATTCTTGTTCATGTTCCTATTCATATCCATGTTCTTGTTCCTGTTCATGTTCCTATTCCTATTCACATCCATATTCATGTTCCTGTTCCTGTTCTTGTTCTTGTTCTTGTTCTTGTTCCTCTTCTTGTTCCTGTTCTTGTTCCTATTCTTGTTCCTGTTCCTGTTCCTATTTCTGTTCCTATTCCTGTTCCTGTTCTTGTTCCTGTTCCTGTTCACATCCATATTTTTGTTCTTATTTTTATTCTTGTTCATAACCATATTTATGTTTATGTTCTTGTTCTTGTTCATGTTCCTACTCATACCTATTTTTGGAATGTCTGCTCTACACCACTTTGTTGTGTGACCATTATTATTGCACTTATAACACTTAATGATATTATTCCTTGGAGGTGCAAATGTCTTAGGATTTTTCCTAGTGAAGTCATATGCTCTTCTTTCATGAAGCCTATAATTCATTGCCTTGTGACCAAACTAATTACATGAGTAGCAATACCCATGGAAAATTTGTACATTCCCATATTCCTATATTTCATGTGTCTTGCATTGTGAAGCTATGTGCCCAAACCTGTGACATGAAAAACATCTTCCATTGAAGCTTCCTTATTTTGACCTCATTGGTCTCCTGTTCTGATTGTTATTCCATTTGTATCTTCTATGTGCATTGTTCCTATATTCATTGAACTCTCTATTTTCCAACTCTTCCTCTAATTTCTAACTTTCTTTTACATTATCTTCTTCTAAAGTATCTTCATCTGAAGTTTCCTCTTTAAAACTTGAAGTTGACTCTCCTTCCTATTTGTTTTTAGTTTGTTCAAAACCAAGACATGTTTTATTTTTTGACCTTATTTGTACCTTGACTATCTATCCATAATATTTGAGTTATTATTGAATCCTTTCATCTTGATCTTGGAGTCCTCTAAATCTTCTTTTAGTAGTGCCACTTCTTGTGCTAACTTCTCACATTCCAATATCTTTGCTTCTAACTTATCTTTGAATCTTTTTGCCTTAGCCTTTTATTTTTCTAAATCCTCTATGAGCAATCTTCTCTCTTCATCACATTCTTGAAACTGAATTTCAAGTTTAGAGTGTTGCTTCCTTACCTTCTTTACCGTGTCAAGGGCATAGATAAGTTCTCCCTTGATATCATATCCATTCTCTTCTGAATATTCTTATATGTGTTTGTGTTTGCCTTTGTCCACATCATTGATTTATTTTGGCTTATCTTCTATAGGATCACTTACTTCTTCTTCTAAAGTCATTAGAATATTTTCATCTGGTCCTTCAAGTGCATTCTCATATTCATCATCACTAAAACTATAACCATCCCTTGTACAATCATCTTCAAGATTTCCAAAGTTACCACATCTAAAACATTTGAGAATAACTGGAGTCTTTTTCTTAATTGGTTCTTTTCTTCAATCATAAATAGTACTTCATCTCTATCATTATCTGAATAACTAACATCACTATCATTTGAGTACTTACTTGCATTATCCGTATAGTAGCTCTTATTTTATCTTTGGAAGAACTTCTTTCCTTGTCTGTTTTATCCATCCTTGCTTTTCTTTTGATGCCTATATCTTTCTGATTCCTTGTACTTGTGATCCTATTTTTTTTCACCATTGTTGTTCTTTGGTTCTTTACAATCTGTTGCAAAATTTCCATACTTTCCACAATTGAAACACTTAATAGATTGTATATCTATGGGTCTTCTAGAACCTTTATCTATTCTACCATAATTGGCTTCTTCATCACTAGAAGACTCATTTCTTGATTCTGACTTCTTATCCTTTATTTCCTTGTTTGCTTTGAATACAGCCTCCTTTGGAGGGATAGGATCTTTTGTTCTTATCTCAAAGTTGTAAGCATGCCAAGTAAAGAATTTCTTGTCAAACAATAACTATTAATTGATGTTTCTATAGTAGAGACTTTTTCACTATACCTTTTTGGAAGAGTTCTCAAGATCTTATCACAAGCATCAAATTCATCGACCTTCATTCCAAGTCCTCTCATATCATGTACAAGTTCATCAATATTACTTAGATAGTCACGAATATTTTCATCATCCTTTGAGATTTCTGATCTTAGCTTTCCTGACACCTTTATCTCCTTCATATATGTTATGCAATAGTTCCCACATTTCTTTTGTTGTTTTACAATCCATAACCTTCATAGATTTTGATCTACGTAACCCTTTTATAATTACATTCATATATCTTGAATTTCCATACATTAAAAGCTTACATTCCTTATCTATAGGAGGATTTATTGCTAGATCATATCTAAATTCCACTGCATTCCAAACTTCATTTCCAAGTGCCATCAGGTGAAATCTCATAAGCATACACCAATACAAGAAGTCACTTCCATCAAGGACTGGTGTTGTATTATATGAGGACCCATCCCTTTGATCCTTTTGATCTATTGTGTTCTTGACCACTTTTCCTTCAAGTTGTCAAACTCTTCTAAAGGAACCCACTCTGATACCAATTGAAGAACACAAGCTTATACTAAGAGGGGGGGTGAATAGTATAAGACCACTTTTTATTTTTGCTCTCAAACCAATATATGCAATGTAAATAGCAATATTAACAGCAGTAATCAAAGCAATGTACACAACACCACACATAATAGAGACACCACAATTTACATGGTTCACCCAATGAGGGCTACTCCACGGAGAAAATATTTTACTAAAAATTTCTCAGTTAATATCTTGGGAATCCTTTCCCTATTACAATGTTTATGAACCTTTATCCAAAGGATATGATGATCCCCTCAATCTTATTTGTGGATCACTATCCATAGGATAACTCCTTCCCCTCTACTCTAGCTAGTGATCCTCTAGAAGACTATTGCCTCCACTACATTGGCTTGTGGATCTCTCTCCACTAAAGACTCTTGTCCCCACTAAGAAGACCTATTCTCACTACCCTGGATGATGGATATTTATCCACTGGAGACTATTGTCCTCTTTTCTCTATCACCTCAAAAGCTCTGTGTCAATTCTATACTAAATACATTCCAGTTGATCTAGCACAACTCTACTCAACTCTTATCCTAAACACAATCTAGTTGGTCTAGCAAAAGTCCACTCAAATATACACTAAATATAGTCTAATTGATCTAGCACAAATCTTCTTAATAGGTCCACTCAAAACCTGCTCAAATCTTCTCAACAAGTCCACTCATAACCTACTCAAATCTACTCAATAGGTCCACTCAAAACCTGCTCAAATCTGCTCAATAGGTCCACTCAGACTTTGCTCAAATTTGTTCAATAGGTCCACTCAGAACCTGTTCAAATATGCTCAACAAGATCACATAGAACTTGTCCAAATATTCTCAATAAGTCCTCTCTAGGACTTAACCAAATCTATATTGTAAGCTTCCACAAAATCTCACACAAAATTAGTCCACAAGTTTTCTCAAAGACTTACCTCAAATCAGCTTAACAAGTCCACACAGAACTTGTCCAAACTCATAGAAACATAGAGAGAATTGTTAGAGACTCAACATGTTCTATACTCAATGCTCAATCACTTTCTTAACTCAAATCAATCTCATAGAAGCATAAAGATAATTTTTAGAGAATCAATATGTTCTATACTCAAAACTCAATCACTTTCTCAACTCAATCTCAAAGAAGCATAATGAGAGGTCTGATGTGTAGACCAATTGGTTCATCCAAACCCCATAAGGGGGCGGAGGTCCAAGGTTCAAATCTCGGGCCTCGCCAAACTGAACGCTTGTCCCTTTCTTGGTGTTTTCAATGATGTAAAAGGTTTAAAATGATTGTGGCATGGTGGTTATATGGGCAGACTGCATGAAGATCTGTGTGGCAGCTTCTGGGGCAGACAACGCAGAATACTGTGATGGCCATAAAAACTGGACAGCCTGCCCAGATTCGTGGCGGCTATCGATTCCACCATGTAAATTCAAAAAACAAAAAACAAAAAAAGCATAATGAGAATTTTTAGAGACTCAATATGTTCTATTCTTAAAACTCAATCATTTTCTCAACTCAACTTCATAGAAGCATAAAGAGAATTGTTAGAGACTCAATATTTTCTATTCACGCAACTCAATCTCTTTCAAAACTCAAATAAGAATATAGAATAGTTTAATTTACGAAACTTGAACAATCACTTCATTCATCCACTTGACTAGGCCCAATCAACTCTACTCAACCAATCACTCAAGAAACAACTCTTGCTCACAAACCCTAGTACAAGCATGTATCATCCAACTCATATTGTTTCCAACAATGCTCAACAACAAATCTCACATAACAATGATACTCATGATCTTTTCTAACTCAAGTTCAAGTTCTTTGCACAATCCAATAGTTTCAACTACAATGGTAATAAAACAAGGTTTTAATCACAACACTTAATTCTAGAAAAAAATTGAAGCATTAACTCAACACTTTCGAAAAGGAAACCCTAATAAAATTCTTTTCACTCCAAAATTAATTTTCAATAAATCCAATCAACCAACACAACCAAAGAAGAATTTGCTCATACCTTTTTGCTTGACAAGGAGTTGATCTCACAGATTTGCCACACTCAAAATTTTTTCTTTACCAATATCAACAAGGGTTAGAGGGTAATAATTTCTTCAACAAAATACAATGCAAAATAATACCAAAATAACACCTTATCACTCCAACTCAAATAATATTCAAATACCCTCACTATAATTTTCTTTAACACAAACCCTTTATTAAAAATCAAACAACACTCAAAAAGTCTTAACCCTTCAATATTTGCAATATAATATTTTAAGACTTTATCAAGAATATTAAATACCAAAGCTTCCTTATTACTCCAAGTAATACCTTCAACTACCAATGATATTCATCAAACAGTCTTTAAACAATTTCACAAGTAAACCTTATACCTCCAAACACCTTGTATTGAAACCTTAGGTAATAAAATTAATTAAAAATATTTTTCCTTGGCCACCTACGGGTTTCAAACCTGTTACCTCTACCTCTATAAGCAACCTGTCATGGGCTCCATGACCATGTGCTCTATGAGCATGTTTAAGAGCCAAAAGGCTCTTTCTCCTCCTTAGCTTTTGCGCTCAACAAAAACATATGAAAAATGTTTCCCTTTGAGGCTCACCACCATGAGTTTCAAACACAACACTTGCTTCCTCAAAATGTCTATGCTTTTCCACTTGGACCACCGTGTCCAATGTGCTTTTAAGACTCCAACCTTTCCACTTTATCCTTGATGCTAAATATGAAAAAAAAATTCATCTTCTTCCTCGACAAATCCTTTCAAAAATGCAAACGAAGCTCTTTTACCTTGGCACAAATATTCTTCGATCGAGGGATAAACTTTGCAATGTCTTTGAGGCCACCTTTTATACACAACCATGTGTTTTCTTCAAATGTCGACGCTTCCTTGTTTTAATGACGTCGGTGCCTTTAAACACTTTATAATATATGCAAAGTGCTTAAATTAAATTTGATGATGTCAGCATTATAATTTATAAATATTTTAAATTCAAAATAATTTAAATTTTATAAATTATAATTGTAAGGCTTAATTTTTAAATCCTTATTTTAATTTGTATTGAAACTCTTAACCTTTGGTCTTCTTCCTGGATATCAAATAGCAACTTTGACAACTTTGTTCCTTGACAAAAACCTTGATATTAATGTTAATTGTATTTCTTGACATCAATGATAGTTTTGGCTTAGGGACTCAAAATGTCCAATAGACCTGTATTCCTACATCTGGTACAAAAAATTATCAACCTGGTTATTTCTCCATTGCTTGATTCATCTCTTGAATATATTTTCATTCTTCCTCCCAAAACAACAATATTGAATTCATCTTCCTTATCTTTCATGACCATGTGTGTTCTTTTCTTCTTGTGTCTCATGGTTCTAATTTTTTCTTTATTTGTCATTTGTGTTCTTGTAAGATCTTCCTTCAAGCTATTAAAACTTTTTCGAAGGAACTAACTCTGATACCAATTGAAGAACACAATCTTATACTAAGAGGGGGGTGAACAGTATAAGGCCACTTTTTACTTTTCTTTCCCAGATAGTATTAATCAATATAATCAATGGCAATATCAATAGTAATAACCAAAGCAATCCACAAATCATCACACATAATAAAGACACCAATTTAACGTGGTTCACCCAATATGGGCTACTCCACGGAGAAAATATTTTACTAATATTTTTTCAATAAATCTCTTGGGAATATTTTCCCTATTACAATGGTTATGGACCTCTATCCAAAGGATATACCAATCCCCTAAATCAAGTTTATGTATCTCTATCCATAGGATAACTCATCCTCTACTCTAGTTGGTGATCCTCTAGAAGACTACTATCTCCACTACACTGGCTTGTGGATCTCTCCACTGAAGACTCTTGTCTCCACTCAGAAGACCTGTTCTCACTACCCTGGTTGATGGATCTCTATCCACTAGATACTATTGTCCTATCTACTCTGTCACCCCCAAAGTTCTATCTCAAATATGCACTAAACTTAGTCCTTCAGTCTAGCACAAATCTACCCTTGGTCTCTATCTTCAAGCCTTAAATCAAGGCTTGTCTTAACACTATTGGATTTGCCTTAAACCTTAAATCAAGGTTTAAACAAATCAATCAACTCTCCTCTCAAGTCTTCTCAAATACTTGTCTCAAATCTGCCTTGTAAGATTCCTTAAAATATCACATTAATCTATCCACAAGTCCTCTCTAGAACTTTCTCAAATCTGCTCTACAAGTCCTCTCTAGAACTTTCTCAAATCTGCTCTACAAGTCCTCTATAGAACTTGCTCAATATTCTCAACAAGTCCACATAGAACTTGCTCAATTTTGCTCAATAATTCCACATAGAACTTGCTCAAATATGCTTACCAAACCCACTTAGAACTTGCTCAAATCTACTCAACAAGTCCACATAGAACTTGCTCAAAATGCTCAATAATTCCACACAGAACTTGCTCAAATATGCTCAACAAGTCCACTCATAAATTGCTCAAATATTCTCAACAAGTCCACATAGAACTTGCTCAAATCTGCTCAACAAGTCCACACAAAATTTGCTCAAATCTGCTCAACAAGTCCACACAAAACTTGCTCAAATTTGCTCAACAAGTCCACTCATAACTTGCTCAATTCTGCTCAACAATTCCACACAAAACTTTCTCAAATCTGCTCAACAAGTCCACACAAAACTTGCTCAAATCTCATAGAAACATAAAGAGAATTGTTAGAGACTCAATATGTTCTACACTCAATGCTCAATCACTTTCTCAATTCAAATCAGAATATAGAATAGTTTGTTTTATGGAACTTGAACAATCACTTCACACATCCACTTGACTAGGCTCAATCAACTCTACTCAACCAATCACTCAATGAAACACCCCTTACTCACAAACCCTAGTCCAAGCATATAAACACCAATTCAAAATATTTCCAACAATTCTCAACAACAAGTCTCACATAACAATGATACTCATGTTCTTTTAAAACTCTAGTTCAAGTTCTTTGCATAACAACTCACTTCAACAACAATGCTTATAAAACAATATTCACAACTCTTTATTCTAGAAAAACCTTGAAGCATTTAACTCAACACACTCAATAGGGAACCTGATGGCAAGTCGAGATTCAATCAATAGAACTTCAAATTAATTTTTTTGCAAATAGCTTAATACAGTCTTACATTATAGTTTCCAGGCATATTTCCTTTCCCCCTCAATCCCGAACTCACCATCCCCCTCCCTTTACAATTCTCGAGTTTTTTATCGAGGCCTCAATCCTCTAGGCAATTAATGCCCCGCCTAACAAAATTTCAAATTGTTTTCCCCTCGGCCGAGTTTTCAAAATTTTCTTCTACCATAAATGGACAACTACCCGATCCACCGTGAAGCTTGCATTAATGGCCTCCCTTAACCTGCACCCGCCGTTTTGTTCTGACTATTCTTCTGTACCGCTGTCTCACCCATACTGTCCATGCTCTGCAACTGCTGTTTTGTCGAAATACTTCCTTAAGATGGTTATCCCTGTTTAATGCACACGGATGTCATCTCCATTTTAATATACGTGGCCTTCATCTTCGTTTTAGTACACGTGGCTGCCCGCATGTCCATTTTTGGCCTCTGTCTTCAACCGGTCGCATCGCTTTTACACACATGGCAGTCCCATGTCTAATTCGGCCTATCTTCCTTTTGGCAATGATTCCTTGATCCACGTGGCAGCTTTCTATTGGTCGCGATATCATGACATGTCACGATATCGTGACATGTCACGATATCGCAACCCCCATGCCCTTATGCATTAGCCTTGCCTTTGGGAGCCGCGATTTCATGACATGTCACGAAATCGTGACATGTCACGATTTCATGGCTCCCCTACCCTCGCCTTTCGCCTTCGCCTTTGGAGCCGCGATTTCGTGACTTGTCATGAAATCACGACATGTCACGATTTCACGGCTCCCCTACCCTCGCCTTCAGCCTTTGCCTTCGGGAGTCACGATTTCGTGACATGTCACGAAATCATGACATGTCACGATTTCGTGGCTCCCCGCCCTTGCCTTTGGTCTATGCCTTTGGGAGTCATGATTTTGTGACATGTCACGAAATCGTGACATGTCGCGATTTCGTGGCTCCCCGCCCCTGCCTTCAGCCTTTGCCTTTTGGAGCCGCGATTTCGTGACATGTCACGAAATCGTGACATGTCACGATTTCGTGGCTCCCCTGCCTTTATAAAACTTAAACTTCTCCCCTGCCTTTACAAAACTTCAACCTGGGAAAAGAACTAAAATAGATCGAGATACAAAGTACTTAGAAAACTTAAAAGAAATTTGGAGGATGCAAGATTGCTCCACTGTCTTCGGATGCTCCTGCATCAGACACCCGGGGTAAATTAAAAGTGATCCTCACTTCTATTTTGTTAGGGGAAGACCCAGGCGGTCAACCTCCATTTTAGACAACCAAGTTGCATCTTCAATAGGTCTGCCCTTCCACTTTATCAAATATTCATAATACTATTTGTTTCTGGTGCTTCTGCCTTCACGAGTGTCTAATATTTCCTCGACCTCGTCGGTGGTTGGAGTAGATGCTAGAATTTGCCATACTCCTGTACTTGGTACCTCTGTACTCTCTCCCTCATGATATTCCACTAAATCTAAAATATTAAAAATAGGTGAAATGTCAAGCCAACTTGGCAATTCCACTTCATATGCATTTCCTGACTCCCGTTTTTCCAGTATTCTACATGGCCCAAACTTCTTCATCTTCAATTTGTTATAAGTTTTGGCAGGAAATCTTTCCTTCCTGAGATGGACCATGACTTCATCTCCTACTTTGAACTCTTTGAACCGTCGCTTCTGGTCTGCTCTTGTCTTATATTGAGTATTCATTTTTATAATTTGTTTCCTTGCTTCTTCATGCAGACTTTTCATATGTTTCACAAATTCTTCTGCCTCGGCACTGCACTTTTCTCTCTTATCCAACTTTCTCAGTTCAGACACATTTCTTGGGTTGTTTCCATATATTATCTGGAACGGAGATTTATTTGTGCTCTTATTGACTGAACTGTTATACGCAAATTCTCGCCTGTGGTAAAACTAAATCCCATCCCTTGGGTTGATCTGCTATCAAGCATCTCAGCAAATTACCCAGGCTTCTATTTACCACCTCTATCTGTCCATCAGTCTATGGGTGGTATGCAGAACTGAACTTCAGATCTGTCTTCAACTTCTTCCACAAAGTTCTCCAAAAATAACCAACAAATTTTGTATCTTTGTCAGAAACAATGCTCTTTGATAGACCGTGAAGTCATACCACTTCCTTGAAAAATAACCTTGCAATGTGAACTGCATCACTTATTTTCTGGCATGGGATAAAGTGTGCCATCTTGGAAAATCTATCAACTACTAGAAATACAGAGTCATTTCCCCTTTGTGTTCTTGGCAATCCGAGGATGAAGTCCATGCTGACGTCCTCCCATGGCCGCTCAGGTACTGGTAACGGCTGATACAATCCCATGTTCTGTCTTCTACCCTTTGCCATCTGGCATACTCTACAACTCTATACAAACTTTTTCACATCTTGCTGTAGTTGCGGCCAATAGTAATTTTCACTCACCAGGGCAATTGTCTTATCCCGGCCAAAATGTTCGGCCAGTCCTCCGCTGTGTTTCTCCTTGACTAAGTTTTCCCGCATGGAACTCCTTGGAATGCATAATTTACTTCCTCTGAACAACATTCCATCTTGGATTAGAAAATCCAACCATCTTGTCCTATCCATAGTAACAGGTGTCAAGCAAGCCATCTAGGCTTCTACAAAATCCGGATCTTCAGGGTACAAACCCTTCAGTTCTTCAAATCCCACTACTTCCACTATCATTTCAATCAGTAAATTCTGCCTTCTACTCAAGGCATCTGCAATTCTTTTTGATTTCCCACTTCTGTGCTTCAGCACAAAGGTATAGCTTTGAAGGAACTCCACCCACTTCATGTGCCTTTGGTTCAATTTTGTTTGACTGTTAATGTACTATAAAGCCTGATGATCAGTAAATAGAACAAACTCCTTTGGCAACAAATAATGTCTCCACTTCTTCAGAGCCTGAACTATAGCATAAAATTCTTGGTCATAAACTGAATACTTTTTTTGAGCATCATTTAGCTTCTCACTGAAATAAGCAATAGGTCTGCCTTCCTGACTCAGTATAGCCCCTATTGCACTGCCACTAGCATCACAGTCCACCTGAAATACCTTGTTAAAGTCTGGGAGTGCCAAAACAGGCTGTTTTGTGACCTTTTTCTTTAATGCATCAAAGCTCCTTTCAGCCCCTAATGTCCACTTGAACTCTTTTTTATCCCCTCTCATTGTCTCTGTGAGAGGTGCACAAATGCTGTTGAATTTCTTTATGAACTTCCTGTAAAAGCTAGCTAGACCATGAAATGATCTTACCTCTATTGTGCTTCTTAGGGTAGGCCATTCGATGATGGCTCTCACCTTCTCTGGGTCCATTTTCAGACCTTCTGCTGAGATTACAAACCCCAGGTATACTAACTCTTTCTTGACAAAATTACACTTTTTCGGATTTATTAATAACTCGCTCCTCCCGCAGCCTTTCAAAAACCCTCCTGATATGCATCGAGTGTTCCTCCAGGGTTTTGCTGAATATTAATATATCATCTAAATAAACAATGACAAACCTTCCTAGAAACTCTTTCAGTACTTCATTCATCAACCACATGAAGGTACTTGGTGCATTGGACAGCCCAAATGGCATGACCAACCACTCATACAAGCCCTCTCTTGTCTTGAAGGTTGTCTTCCACTCATCTCATTCTTGGATATGGATCTAATGATAACCACTTTTTAGGTCAATATTCATGAAGTACTCAGCTCCACTTAAACAGTCCATGATATCATCCATCCTTGGCAATGGGAATCTGTATTTGATAGTGATTCTGTTGATGGCCCGTGAATCTGTACACATACTCCATTCTCCATCCTTCTTTGGCACCAGCACTTCAGGCACTGCGCATGGGCTCAAACTTTCTCGAATCAATCCCTTCTCCAGTAACTCCTGGACCTGCCTGTTTAACTCCTCAGTCTCTACAGGCGTCATCCTGTGTGCAGCTTTATTTGGCAAACTCTATCCTGGCACCAAATCTATATGGTGGCTAATTTTCCTTACTGGGGGTAAACCCTCAGGCACATTATCAGACACAATATCTGGAAATTCCTCCAATAGATCTAGGACTTTTGTTGAGGTATCTTGGCATTCCTTCTCCCTAACTCTCAAAATTATTGCATAACATAAATGTTCATGCTTCAAACCGTCCAAAAACTTTCTCCCTTCAACTAAACAGATTCTGGAGCTGTTACACACCTTTTCATCCGCTTCCTTTAAGGGTTTTAGCTTATGGCGCACACCATTCTTTATCAATGAGTAGGTGTTGGCACGGCCGTCATGCACTGTACTCTGATCAAACTGCCAGGGCCTTCCCAGCAACATATGGCAAGCATCCATAGGCAGGATGTCGCACAGGACCTCATCATAATAATTCCCAATATTAAATTTAACGGAGCACTACTCACTGACCAAAGCCCTATGGTCCTTCTGTAGCCATGCGACCCGATATGGATGCGGGTGCTTCTTCCTCTCTAACTGTAGCTTGGTAACCATTTCTTCTGAAACCAGGTTATCCGTGCTACCATTATCAATAATAATATTGCAAATATTGCCCACACATTTACACCTTGTGCGAAATAAACTTCTTCTCTGATCTGTGTCCTTCTCCTCATTCAATAGGACTCTCCTTACGATCATTGCTTCCCCTCTCTTTGCTTCTTTTGAATGTTTAGACTTAGCATCTTCCTCTACCACAGCAGCCCTAGCTGGACCCTCAGGCCTCTTGTTCATCCTTTCTCGATGTTGTGGACACTCAAATGCTTGATGTCCTTCTTCACCACAGTGGAAACATGTCCCACAAAATACTCCTCTTCCAAACCCTCGTCCAGATCCACCCCGTCCTCTTGGGTAGCTGTTCTGATCACGGGGCTGATAAACATCCTCTTCCCTTTGATCCTGGTTACTACTGGCTTCACCAGTCTTCTTCATATCTTTATATTTTTCTCCATTGGTTCTCCCACCAGTTCTTCCACCACGGCCCCTTCCTCTTTGCTTGCCTTCAAACCGCCTATTCAGTTTTTCTTCCACCTTTAAGGCAAACTGGTAAGCATCCTCAATGGTGCTTACCCGAACTAGGCTCGCCTCTTCCTAGATACCGAGTCTCAACCCATTGATATAATGGGCTACCTTTTCTTTGTTTGCCTCTAAATGTCCAGTTCTAATAGAGATCTTGTAAAACTCCTCGGTGTATTCTTGGATAGTTTTGTTTGTCTGTCTCAAACTCTGCATTTTCCTTAGCAGATCCAACTCGTAATCTGCCAGAATAAACTGTCTTTTCAACTTTTCCACCATTCTATCCCATCTTGTTATTCTCTCCTTCCCTCTTTTGTTCCTCTCCAACTGTATTCCCCTCCACCAAATGCTGGCATGACCCTTCAACTTGGTCTTAGCAAATCTGACCCGATTAGGGTCTTCAACCTCCTCGTATTCGAAATATTCTTCTAAATCATTTATCCAGTCAATCACCTCTTTTGGATTTAGGTTTCCCGAGTATGTAGAAACCTCCATTTTTGGTTGCTTTCCAATCTGAGAGATGGCCTTGTACAACCTGGCTTGTGCAGGATCCACAGCCTCTTCTTCTTCCTCAGACCGGTCTTCTTCTTCATCAACTTCGTCTTCACTTCCCTCATCCCTTTCGGGCTCGTGCCTTCTGCGTAGCTCTTCTTGCAAGGCCTGAACTTGTCTCTGCAAGGCTCGGAAGTCTTCGGTCGGCACCACATTTCCTACTCCACCACGGTTTCTTCGTGGAGGCATTTTTTTTCTTTTTTTGTTACAAATCCTTCCACAGATCTTGGTGTAACTGCCTCTCTTCCGACGATCTGTTACACGCTCATTAGCTCCCGCTCTGATACCACTTGATGGCAAGCCGAGATTCAATCAACAAAACTTCAAATTAATTTTTCTACAAATAGCTTAATACAGTCTTACATTACAGTTTCCAGGCATATTTCCTTTCCCCCTCAATCTCGAACTCACCATCCCCGTCCCCTTACAATTCTTGAGTTTTTTATCGAGGCCTCGATCCTCTAGGCAATTAATGCCCCGCCTAAAAAAATTTCAAATTTTTTTCCCCTCGGTCGAGTTTTCAAATTTTTCTTCTACCATAAATGGGCAACTACCCGATCCACCGTGAAGCTTGCATTAATGGCCTCCCTTAACCTGCACTCGTCGTTTTGTTCTGACTGTTCTTCTGTACTGCCGTCTCACCCATACTGTCCATGCTCTGCAACTGCTGTTTTGTCAGAATACTTCCTTAAGATGGTTATCCCTATTTAATGCACGCGGTTGTCATCTCCATTTTAATATACGTGGCCTTCATCTTCATTTTAGTACATGTGGCTGCCCGCATGTCCATTTTTGGCCTCTGTCTTCAACCGGTCATGTCACTTTTACACACATGGCAGCCCCGTGTCTAATTTGGCCTATCTTCCTTTTGGCAATGATTCCTTGATCCACGTGGCAGCTTTCTATTGGTCGTGATATCACGACCCCCACGCCCTTATGCATTAGCCTTACCTTTGGGAGCCGCAATTTTGTGACATGTCATGATTTCGTGGCTCCCCTGCCCTCGCCTTCCGCCTTCGCCTTTGGAGCCACGATTTTGTGACATGTCACGAAATGGGAGCCACAATTTTGTGACATGTCACAATTTCGTGGCTCCCCGCCCCCGCCTTCCGCCTTCGCCTTTGGAGCCGCGATTTTATGACATGTCACGAAATCGTGACATGTCACGATTTCGCGGCTCCCCGCCCTCGCCTTCAGCCTTTGCCTTCGGGAGCCACGATTTCGTGACATGTCGCGAAATCATGACATGTCATGATTTCGCGGCTCCCCCGCCCTTGCCTTTTGTCTATGCCTTTGGGAGCCACGATTTCGTGACATGTCATGATTTCGCGGCTCCCCGCCCCTACCTTCAGCCTTTGCCTTTTGGAGCCACAATTTCGTGGCTCCCCTGCATTTATAAAACTTAAACTTCTCCCCTGCCTTTACAAAACTTCAACCTAGGAAAAGAACTAAAATAGATCGAGATACAAAGTACTTAGAAAACTTAAAAGAAATTTGGAGGATGCAAGATTGCTTCATTGTCTCCGGATGCTCCTGCATCAGAACCCTAATCAATTCCTTTTCACTCCAAGCTTATTTTCTAGAAAACCAATCAATCAACTGAACTATAGAAGAATATGCTCATACCTTTTTATTGAAGATGAAGGGATCTCATAAATCTGTCATAACCACAAACAATTCTATGCCAATCTCAAAGATATTATAAGATAAATTTTTCTCACTATATAATGTAAATACTCAATTACACCTTATCACTTCACCTTTCAAAAACAACCATCAACATACATAAAATATTTATCCAATAACACCTTATAAGATCCCAACTAACATAAATTCAACATCCACCAAAATAACTCAAAATCTCTTTAATCAATTTTAATGGCAAAAATAACTTTGGCATAAATCAAATCCTCTTTCTTTAAAAACCTCAATAACATAAATCACTTCTCAATAAAACAATCTTTCAAAAACCTTTTAACTCCAAATAGCACAAATCAATTTCCAATACAATAATTCTTCACAACCTCTTATAACTCCAAATAGCACAAATCATTTACCAATAAAATAATTCTTCACAAACCCTTATAACTCCAAATTACCCCTTAAGAAAAAATTTAGGCAAATATAAAATTTAATTAAAAATTACCTTTGCTACTAGTGGGATTAGAACCCACAATATCTGCCTCTACGAGTGCTCTAGTCACAGACCTTACCACCACGTGCGCTAGATGCACACTTAATACTCCACGAGAACCTCGTGCTCCTTCTGCCACATCTGGTGCTCAAACCGAACGTGAAAAAAAACTTTCCCTTGGTGCTCAAGTTCGTGTCCAATGTGGGTCACACCATGCGCTTACACCTTTTGTCTTCTACCTATGCTAATAATACAAATAATCTCTCTGTCTTCTTCCTCAACGTTCAACGATTTGCATGAATTCTTTTACCTTGGTCGCATCAAAAATTAATTCAAAGAGGGATACTTTTGAATGCCTCTTGGCATCTTATTTATACATGATTTCACCTTATGCCTTAGACGTCGGCGCTCCATTTTATTTGATGACATCGACGCATTTTGAAACCTTTTATAATTTATAAATTATTTAAATTCTAAGGAATTTAAATTTTATAAATTATATTTATAAACTTTAACTTTAAGGAGATTAAAGCCTTCCTTGGGTTTAAACTTAAACCTTTAGTTTGTAAATTATTCTACCACCATGGTTATTTTAAAATCTTAACTACCATCTCAATGTGTGAGGAGAATTTTATATCCTCATAATGATTTTAATAAAACCATTTAATCTTCCACCATGAGTTTACCATAAACCCTCATAAAACATTATTTTGCCAATTTTTTCTTCAACTCTTCGCATTGTTCCTGGTGCTATTGATGGTGTGCTCCATGGTATTAATGTCGTCTTCATATGTTTACTTTGGCATCAATGACAACTTTTCACCTTGACATCAATGACAACTAAATGAGCTCAAAATGTCCAACACTAATAATGAACACCCAAATCCACTTCGTGTCTAGTCTATATGGCTCCAATAGCCTAATTTATTTCAAATATTTATGTTATGGGATAGATGAATCAAATATGAAGGATCATGTATCTATAGGTTTTTTCAAAAGATGAAATATTTAAAAGGAGCACTCAAATATTTAGAATTCCAAATTTTTTGGTAACATTTTTAAAGAAAAGAAAGAAATAGAATCCAAGCTCAAAAAATTACAAGAATAGTAGAAATTAATGGAATAGATGATTCTTATATGAAATAGAAATAATTAATTTATTATTATCATAAGACATTGAAAAAGGAGCCATATTGGTTCCAAAAATCTAAAGAGAAATGGCTCAAGGGAGATAGAAATACAAAATAATTTCATGCTACAATGAAAACACATCTTTCTTTTTTTCACTTCAAAAAAAAATTAAACTCTAGATTGAAGAAATACTGGAGATAAACAAACATTCCATAAATTATCATACAAGGACAAAATTAAATCTTGATGAAGAAGATATCTATGGAGGAGCTCCATGAAGCAGTTTTCTCTTTCAATCCTAACAAGGCACATTGATGATTTTCCTGCAATTTTCTTTCAAAACTTTTGGGATTTATTGAAGAACGAATTGTTAGTTATGGTTGACGACCTTCCAAGAAAGGAAGGCTATAATAAGTTATATCAGATCTACTTTTATTACATTGGTTCCCAAAAAAGGCAAGATAAAATATATTCATAATTTTCATCTAATAAGCCTTTGTAATGTGATTTATAAGATTTGGAAAAATTGTGACATAAAGGTTGAAGGGCATTCTAGGTTGTGTTACCTCATATGAAGTTTGTTTTATGGTAAACGAATTCTTGATGGTATAATTATTGCACAAGAGGTCATTCATTCTCCTGATTCCATGAAAAGTCAAGTATGCTTATGAAATTAGATATGAACAAACCATATGATAGGGGTTCCTAGAATTTTCTACATGTTATTCTTAGAAAGTTTGACTTTGATTATATTTTTTGTGAATGGATTAAATGTTGTTATAGCAATGAAAATTTTCTATTTTGATCAATGGTTCTTCTACTGATTACTTCAAGTCATCTTATGAACTTCATCAAGGTGATCTACTATATCCTTATCTATTTATTATTCTTATAGAATCATTAGGGAGAGTTTTCTCAAAGAAAAAAAGAAAGGAAAAATCAAAGGTGCAAGTTGTAAAAAATGGTCCCTCCAAATTTCATCTTCAATTTATTGATGATACTTTTCTTTGGGCTATCCCTCAATCAATGAGGTCAAGGATTTTAGATCAAAATTATCATGTTATGAGAAGGCTACTAGATAGTTGTTTTATACTACAAAATCCAAGTTTTTTTCATTAATACTACCATAGATTTACAATAAATTATTGTGAATATCTTAGGGTTTAAAATTAAACAGTTTTCATCAACCTACTTGGGTATTCCTTTGTCTCATAGAAGAAATAAAAAAATCTTTAGATCTCTATTTTGGATAGAATGGAATCTTGTTTATAATTTTGTAAAGGTAAGTTATTAACCATGCAAGAAGTCTACAACTCATAAAGACTACATTGCAATCCATCCCTAATTATATGATTTCACTTTCAATAATATGATAAACAAAATGAAGGGAATTTTAGGTTGTGTTATCTTAGATCATTTTAAAATTTTGACAAACACTTTGAAGGGCATTCTACGTTATGTTATCTTAGAGGAACAAGGTTGTTTTGTTCATGGTAAATGAATTCTTGATGGTATAATTATTGCACAAGAGGTCAATCATTCTATTTATTCCATGAAAAAATGAGGTATGCTTGTGGAATTAGATGTGAAGAAAACATATGATAGTGTTTCTTGTAATTTTCTACATGTCATTCTCAAAAGGTTTGTCTTTGATTATAGTTGGTGTGAATGGATTAAATATTTTTATAGCACTATAAAATTTTCTATTTTGATCAACAGTTCTCCTCATAGTTGCTTCAATTCATCTTTGTGGACTTCATCAAGGTGATCCACCATCTCCTTATCTATTTATTATTCTTGTAGAAGCATTAGGGAAAACTTTCTCAAAGCCAAAATGGAAGGAAAAATCAAAGGTATCCAAGTTGCAAAAAATGGTCCCTTCAAATCTCATCTCTAATTTGTTTATGATACTTTTTTTTGGGTCATCCTTTAGTCAAAGAGGTCAAGGAGTTTAAATAAATATTATCATGCTATAAGAAGGCTATTAGATAGTTGGTTAATATTACAAAATCCAGTATTTTTTACTAATACGACCCTATATTTACAACAAATTATTGTGAATATTTTGGGGTTTAAAATTGAATAATTTTCACCAACCTACTTGGGTATTCCTTTGTCGCATAACAAAAATAAAAATTGTCTTTTGATATCTTTTTTGGATAGAATGAAAGCTTGCTTGGTAAGTTGGAAAGGTAAGTTTTTAACCATGGTAAGAAGGCTACAATTTATAAATACTACATTGCAATCCATCCCTATTTATATGATGTCACTTTTAAGATTGCCAATAGGTATAGCATTAGACATTGATAAAATTCGAAGAGAATTTCTATGGAAATGTTGTGAGGAGAATTTTAGGTTTTCTTTTTGTAAGTGGGATAGGGTTTGCAAAGGAAATAATATTGGGGGAGCAACATTGTAGAATTGTAGACTTATAAATTTAGCATTAGGGATAAATCTTGGGTGGAGATTATTTAGAAATCAAGGAAAGAATTGGGAAAAATTATTACTTCAAAAATATATAGGTTCTCTTGATGTAATAAAAATATTTAGGAAAATAACCCTACCCAAAGGATAATCAACATGGAACTTCATATAATATAGTTTTCAATTGATAAAAAATATATTAGATGGTCAATCAATGAGGAGAGTTATACAAATTTTTTATCTGATGCTTGGTTGAAGTCTTGTCCTCTTATCTTTGGCTTAAAATAGTAACAATATGCTCAAGCATGCCTAGCATGTAAAGTTCCAAATGAGAAGTACTATATTAATACGAGCAACATATCCAGATCATGAATCTCTTTTAGTAACCTGGTTGAAGGTGAGGAACTCAAAGAAATTGCAAATGAACTTCAAAAGATTCTTCAAAAGTTTTTTTTGTTGATTTTTACACAAAAGGATGAGTTGGTTTGGAATTTACCAAAGGATAGTGGATACTCGGTCAATTTGGGATATGAGAATTTAGAGCAATCAAAATTTCCTTCTCCCAAAGATTTTTCTTGGAAGAATGTTTGGTCATTAGAGGCTCTTCCTAAGGCCTCAACATTTCTTTGGTTATTAGATCAAAGTAAGATCCTTATAGGAGAGAGTATGTAAGGAAGAGGATTTTATGGACCTTTTAAGTGTGCCTTGTGTGGGAAGGATTTAGAAATATCAGACCATTTACTTCTCCATTGTCCCTTTGCTCACACCATTTGGGCTTACTTTTTAAAAAGTATGAAATTATATTGGGTAGCTCCATCAACATTGAAATAATTGATGAAATATTGAATTAATTATTTCAAAACTAAAGCATTATTTATTCTATGGAGGATTGGACCCACCATTATTTGTTGAATTTTATGGCTTGAAAGGAATAATAGAAATTTTTAAAATAAATCTCAAAATCATTTTCAAATTTGGATCCGTATTATTACCTCTCTTATAGAATGTCTACAAATATCGTGCTCATCATGGGACGTCTCAATTGTAGAAAAAGAGGTGCTAATAACTTGGCTATAGGATTTGAACATGCATGGAAGAGTCATATGTGACAATGAAATTAAAACAAATGATCTACTTTAATATGGGATAAAATAGAAATGTTCAAAATTTGGGTTTATCAAAATTAATTTTGATGGTACTCTCAAAGGAAATCCAAGAAAAGCTAGTGGAGGTGGTGTTTTTAAATATAATGAAGGCAAAATTCTCCTCACTTAAATAGAATCATATGAAACTTCAACTAACAACTATGAAAATGCTAGGACACTTCTTACAGGGATAAAAATCACAACAAAGGATGAAAATATATTTCAATTGAGGGGGACTCAAAAATTATCATCAATGCTATTAAAAAAAATGGATGTAGAGACTGGATAAAAAATAAATATTATTTTTGATGTTCATCACCTATTACTAGAGGTAATCTCTTAGAAGTGTGAGCATATTTATATTTATAGAGAAGGAAATTGGGTAGTAGATAATTTAGCTAATTGTGGTGTTGATCTTCATCTTGGTGAAATTCAAATTTAATATAATGCCAGTGAAATTTTATCTATTAATTCAAATCTATGTCAAGGAATTGATTTTGAAAACATAACACTTTAAGGAAGTTGAAGAATATCTTTAGTAGAAAAATTAAATGAAAAATTTATGATAAAAAGATCTAGTGGATATGGTTTAATTGAGATAGCAAAAAATGTCTTATTTTAGTATTTTGATGGGATTGGCCCCCTATAGAAGCCACATTTAACTCTTTATATATATATATATGAATAGGCAACTACCTTTCCTTTTTGAACAACTAGTCACAGGGTCAAGTCATATTGGGGGGATCGAACAGCTGAGGAAAAAATTAGGAGGTGCTCTGAGGAGAAGGGATTTCTGAGATTTTTGGAACAGCATGAATGGCTTTGCCTGGAGGTACCCAATGTCGGAATAATGTCTCGTTTAAGGAAGCCCTTCGTGGCTCAGGATTTTCTTCTGTTTGGCATAATGCAGAGGGTAATTCTTCAGGCCCAAGTAATTCTTCTTTGGAAGGAGGGTTTCGTGCAAAGCGAGTTAATGGATGCTTGGAAAGGGCTGGGGAGCGGCCTGTTCTTGTGATTCAGCCTGAGT
The DNA here is from genome assembly GCA_028583015.1 of Wollemia nobilis. Taxonomy (NCBI): domain Eukaryota; kingdom Viridiplantae; phylum Streptophyta; class Pinopsida; order Araucariales; family Araucariaceae; genus Wollemia; species Wollemia nobilis. The sequence goes on from JAQPPZ010001192.1 coordinate 2,291,111, forward strand.
CAATTGCAGATGATGTTGAATATATGCAAAATCATGCTTTAATATGCAAATTCTTGGGTATTCGCATCCCTTTCTTGGCATTTGAAAAGTGGGCCAGGAGTACTTGGAACCCGGTCGGTGATATGGAGATCATGATGGGAGCTAATAATTTCTTTCTGGTGGTGTTTTCCTGCTTGGCAGACCGGAATAGGGCTTTTGAGGGGGGCCCATACTTTTACAACCAGATTGGCCTGTTTATTAAACCCTGGCATATGGGTTTTAATCCGACTGAGGAGATTCCTTCTAGGGTTCCAGTGTGGGTTCGACTTCCATGGCTACCTTTGGAGTTTTGGCGGACGGATATTCTGCACATGATTGCATTGGTGTTAGGCAAACCGGTGGGACCGTCTCAGCAAACTTCAGACAAAAAGGTAGTCTCATGTGCCCGTATTTGTGTGGAATTGGATTTATCTAAGCCTCTACCTGATTCTATGCAAATATGTGTTGGCTCTTTTTCTTGGGTTCAACAATTAGACTATGAAACTATTCCTTTCCGTTGTCGGTTGTGTCATGAGTACGGGCATCTTCAGCGTAAATGCCCTAAAATGCTTGAAAATAAATCATTTGGTTCTAAAAATCCAAATCTACAATCTCAGGGTGGGAAGTCAGTTACACAAGAGGCTGGACCTGGACAGGGGAGGGCTCCCATGGATGTTAGTGGGGTAGACAAAGAAGGCTTTGTTCCAGTTAAGAATCGTAATAAGGGAAAAGGGTTGAAGCGGACCTTTACTGCTAGACAAATGGATGGCCTGTATAATAAGTTTGATGCCTTAGATGAGTTGGTATCTCCTGATGAAGGAATGAATGGTAATTTGAATATGGATACTCAAAATGTAACTGAGGTGTTGAATCCTAATGGGCAACAGGAAGTGACAGATTCTTCTTTGAACACAGCCCTGGCAATTGTTCCTGTTTCGGAGGGGCAACAGGACGGTGTGAAAGGGGATGACCCTCTTTTGGCTGATTTGCTGACTTCTAGTAGAGGAAAGGGTTCTTGGCCTAGTCCTTCTCTAGGGTTACTCCAACAGAACTTTAAAAAAGAGGCCCCTGCGAAGCTGATTAAGGCGGGTAGAAAGAAAGATGCACATAAACTGCATATGGAGGGAGAAACATTGGTTGAGAGTGGGGTGGTTAAACCCTTGGAGTCTCACTTTTCTTCTCTCTCTAAATGATTGTTCTTTCTTGGAATGTGAGAGGTTTGAATAGCTTACCTCGTCAAAAAGCTATTCGGGATTTGGTTCAGGCACATAAGCCGGATGTTGTTTTTCTTCAAGAATCTAAATTATCGGTGGAGGGTCTATTTAGTATTGCTTCTAAACTCTGGCCTCGAGGTCTTTGTCAGTGTGTTGGGGCTGTGGGTAGTGCTGGGGGGCTTGTTAGCCTTTGGAATCCATAGAAGCTTACTCCTCTTTGGTGGGTATCGAATAAGTCATCTCTTTCTATGATAGCTTCTTGCCATGAGTCTGGAGAAGTGGTTTTGTTCACTAACATTTACGCCCCCTCGGATCTTTCTGGGAAGGTGCTGCTGTGGAATCATATTCAAAGTGTTCGAGCCTTGGTTCCATTCTATCCTTGGATTATGGCTGGAGATTTTAATGTTGTATCTAGTATTGATGAGAAGAGGGGTGGTGTGGGTACTTTGGGGCCTGCCTCTAGACTCCTTAATGATAATATTCAGCTTCTTAATCTGGTGGATATTAAGCCAAAGAATGGTGTGTTCACTTGGACGAATAAGCGGTGTGGTTCTAACTCGATCTCTGAGAGGTTGGACAGGTTTCTTACTTCTTCATTTTGGATTAGCAATTCTTGGGTTACTAACTCAACGATTCTTGACTGGAGGGGATCAGACCACTGGCCTATTAAACTTGTTATCTCTCGGCAAGAAATGGATCATCATCCAAGTTTTAAATTCCAGTTAATGTGGCTTAGGGATCCCTCTTTGTACGAGTTGATGAAAGTCTGGTGGAGTCAGGGCTGTCCTTCCCACGGTACTGCTATGTACTCTTTTGTTAAAAGACTCCAATTTGTGAAATATCAACTCAAAAAGTGGAACAGGCAGTGTTTCGGGAATCTATTTCAGGCTAAAACTTTGGCCCAAAGAAGGCTTGATGTTATCACCAGACATATCAGAGATCATGGGTTAACAGAGCAAAATTTGCAGGAGTCTGAAGCTTTGCATGAACTTCAAGAATTGGAGCTTCGGGAAGAGATTTTCTGGAAGCAAAAGGCCAGGGTGGAATGGTTACAAGAAGGAGATCGAAATACAGCTTTTTTCTTTAACACTGTTAAGGCTCGAAGACACGGTAATGGTATTTCTTCGATTATTTCTTCTCAAGGTATTCAGTTATGCGCTTCTCAGGATATCTCTCGGGAAGCTGTTCGATTTTTTCTTCCTTATATTACGAGGATTTTTGTGGGGATCATGTTGATGATCATACTATTTTGCGTTGTATTCCTTATGTTATTTCAGAAGAGATCAATGCATGCCTTCTTCAACCTATTTCCATTGATGAACTAGAAAGGGTAGTTTTCCTTATGAAGACTGGGAAAGCTCCGGGGCCTGACGGCTTCCGGTTGAGTTCTTTCAACACTTTTGGGAAATTATTAAATCTGATCTTTTGAGGGTTGTTCTTGAGTCCTTTCATAACCATCAGTTGTTGAAAGCTTTGAATTCCACTTTTTTGATGCTAATTCCTAAAAAGGAGGGTGCTAGCTCTTTTGATCAGTTTCGGCCTATTGCTCTCTGCAATGTGGTGTATAAAATTATTACTAAGCTGATTGCGGAGCGTCTCAAGCCTTGGCTGGATAGAGTTGTTTCTGATGAGCAGGGTGGCTATGTGGCTGGCCGACAGATTCTGGATGGAGTGGCTATTGTTGTCGAGGCGATTCATTCTATGAGCACTTCTAAGAATAAGTTTATGTTTATGAAGTTGGATATGGCGAAGGCTTATGACAGGGTGAAATGGTCTTTTCTTCACAAAATCCTCTTGGCCTTTGGATTTGATCCTTCTTGGATTGAGTGGATTATGAGTTGTATTACAACTCCCTCATATTCTGTCCTAATTAATGGAAAGCCCTCTCCTTTGTTTCATGCTTCCCGGGGTCTTCGGCAGGGGGATCCTTTATCTCCGTACTTGTTTATAATTATGGCTGAAGGTGCGGGTCGCTGGCTTAAAGATCAGGTTCACCAGGGTCTTATTCATGGATGGAAATGGGAGAATAGTAGGCCAGCCATTTCCCATCTTCAGTTTGTTGATGACACTGCTCTCTTGGGTGTAGCTTCTATTTGTGAAGCAACCAACTTTAGACATGCTTTGGACTTGTATTTGGCTGTCTCTGGTCAGGAGATTAATGAGCACAAGTCTATTATTTTATTTTTCAATACAGATCCCAGGGTTCAAGCTAGAATTGTTCAGATTCTCAGGTTTCAGGTTGGAACTCTTCCTCTTACATACTTGGGGATTCCCATTTCTGTTGGTCCTCTACCTAGGGCGGTTTGGACTAACATACTTGACAAATTTCGTAGTCGAGTTAGTCATTGGACTCATAGATGGTTAACTTTTGCTGGTCGGGTTTTACTTTTGAAGTCAGTTGTTCAGGCTTTACCGGTGTATAGATGCCTTATTCAGATTGCTCCAGCAAGTTTTCTTCATGACCTGGATTCTCTTTCTAGGCAATTCCTATGGGCTGGCAATCTTGGTTCCTCAAAATGGAGTCTTGTTAAATGGGAGACTATTTGTCGACCAAGGCAAGCTGGGGGTTGGGTCTTCGTCTAAGCTCTCTTTCTGGGACTGCTTTGGTTGCTAAGTTGTATTGGCGTTGGTGTAGTAATCAGGAGCAAACTTGGGCCAAGATTATCTCCCACAAGTATCTTAGGGGAGTGGAAGGTTCAGAGATTCCTCGATACAACTTGACTGGTCGAGGATCATTTGTTTGGAATACTTTGAAAAAGGGAGCAGAGCTGGTTAAGCAGGGGTTATTATGGATTTGTTATACTGGGTCTCGGGCTCTTTTTTGGCGGGATTCTTGGGATGGCTTTGCTCCTCTTCTTAGCGAGTTTCCACATCTTCAAGATCTTGCTCAATGCTTTTGGGATCTTTGGATGGTTGAAGGTGGCAGATTTCAAAACTGTTAAGTCCTTTGGTCAGATGGTTAGTCTCCAGTGGAAGGATCCTCGAGAATGGCCTGTTGGTGGCACTATGGATGCGAGGGCAGAGCTGGCCCGTATTCTCGCTAGCCGTCCCTGCTCTTCTCTACCTGGGGATGATGTGCTAGCATGGGGAAGAGATAATAGAGGGATATTTTCGGTTGTTGTTGGTTATTGTGTTTTGGATCGGCAGCGGTTTGGTGAGGAGGAGGTTCCGTGGTGGAAGCAAGTTTGGAATAAGTTTATTTGGCCGAAGTGTAGTTTTTATGGGTGGCAGGCTACTCATAATCGTTGTCTCACTTGGGATAATTTTCAAAAGCGTGGGTTTGCTGGCCCCTCTTTATGCTATAACTGTGGGAAGGCTGAAGAATCTGTTGGGCATTTACTTCTCCAATGTGACTTTGCTCGACAAGTCTGGCATTATTGGTGGGGAGTATGGAATCACCCTTGTTCGCATGCTTCATCAATAGTTGATTTTTGGAGGAGTATGGGGCGGCCTCCTGCAGCGGCTTTCTTTTTACAAGTTGGATGGAGTATTGGTCCTTCATGCATTTTTTGGCAGATTTGGCTTGAACGGAACCGTCGGATTTTCCAAGGTAAGGAGTTAACTACTTCCCAGTGCTGCGAGAGGATTTTGCGAATGATCCAAGAAACTATGTCTGCAAAATGTCAGATTATTTCTCCCGTGGACCATGCGGAACGTCAGATCATGGAAAGATTAGGCTTGATGGTTAATGGTCCTGGTCCTAATGTCTCTTGCAGACGGATGGGTCAGAATAATCGGGTGCGGAGGGCTGGCAAATGGAATCCGCCTCCTCCGGGAGTGCTGAAAATTAATACGGATGGATCTTCCGGGGTAATCCGGGTAATGCTGGTATTGGTGGTGTGGGGCGGGATAGTAGTGGTACTATCCAATTTTTTTTCTCTTGCTTTAAGGGACATCATTCTAATAACTTCATGGAAGCACTCGCAATTTTATATGCTTTGGAGCAAGGGTATGCTTTGGGTTGGCGTCGGATTGTTTGTGAATCTGATTCTCAGATTGTTATAAATTTGTTAAATTATGGAGATAGTCTTCATGGTTGTTGGCGGTTGAGTTGGGTTGCTCGGAAAATTCTTAATATCTCTGCTCACTTGGACTTCATTTCTTTTGTGCATATTCCTCGGGAGTGGAATAGGGTAGCGGATTTGTTAGCTAAATGGGCTTCTAAGTTTCAAGATGGTTGGGATGTTCAAAATTGGTCTCAACTTTCTTCTGATTGCTCTCAATCTCTCTCTTCTTTATTGAGAGCTGATATGTCTGAATAGCTTCTGCTTTTTCTTTGTATCATGAATGTTTTGCTGAGTTAATAAATTTTTACCCTCTTTTACAAAAAAAGTCATATTATCTCTTATCGTAGTATCAAATCATGGTGCTACCACTATAACCCCTACCTTGCCTCAGTAAACACGGCTCGGAATTCAATTCAGACTATTGAACATGCTCGCAAGGTTTGAACTCTTCTAACTTTTTTTATATAAAAAATATAAATATTACTTAAAAGTTTCATGTGTAGCATATATTAGAATTTATAATTTCAACATAAATTTAACCAAATTATTTTTTATAATTTATATATTAAAATTTTTCTCTGTATATATAAACTTAAAATTTTTATGTGTAGCATATATTAGAATTTATAATTTCAACATAAATTTGATCAAATTGTTTTTATAATTTATATATAAAACAACCTATATATATAAATTTAAAAATCAATTCCTTTATATTTCATAAAATAAGATTTTTATTAAAAAATGTGTGAGCATTTCAATTTCATATAATCTATTTTTAATATAAATTATTAAACTTATCTTCCAAGAACCCATGAACTTAGGTTCACACACATGGTTTTTTTATAACTATATTTGTTATAATGCTATTATGTTATATGCTTAGTTATCAAGTTACATTATTATACATTATTATAAATGTACATGCGCCCTTTCAATGTTATGTAAAGGAATTAATAATTACAAAATTCAAAGACTCTAAAAAAAACATTAATAAAAAAGTATATCATTTAGTTTTACTTTCAACATTTAAATATTAAATTTTATTTAAATGTATTATATAAATTTAAAACTTATATATATATATATATATAACCAAATGAAAAATTAATATAAAAACATTAAAATTATCATTGCCAGAACTTTAGTGAGTCTCTACTCAACATTGTTTCCCGTTTTTTTTTCACTATTAAAAAATAACTTCAAACGTTTTTACTACGTTGTTTTTTTTTTTTTTTTAAGTTTGGAAAAATAAACAAATTCAAACTCTTTTTAAAATAAATAACTTTAAACTTTTTTAATTTTTTTTTTTGATAAGTTTGGAAAAATAAACAAGTTAAAACTCTTTTGATAAGTTTGAAAAATTCATAATGGATATTTTCTAACTTCACTTGTTCTTGTAGCTGGATTTTTAGCTGGATTTTTATTTTCTTAGATAACTTGGTAATTTTATTTTCTTAGATAAATTTGTTAACCCAACTACATTTGTTTTCCGTTCATATTTTTTCCTAACCAGAGTTGAAGATACATACCCATTTTTTTCCTACCTAATTTAAGGTTGAAAGCACATTTGAAAATTTTTACCGTATGCATTTTTCCCCTTCTCATTCGACCAAATTTTAAATAAATAAAAAAAACAAATTGAAAAAACTAACAAATTTGATAACTACGGTTATATGTAATATGAATGGTCTCGTTTTGATATATCCATACGCATGTTGGGAGGCGATTATAATTAATACACTTTATTTTTTTTGCCATTTATTTAATAAATTTACTGTTTTTCTATTAATTTTTTCATATTTTGCTTTATATATATTTAAAATAAAAAATAAAATTAAATAAAATATTTTATACACAAATTTTAATGTTTTTATATTAATTTTTTATTTGAGCATAAAAATAAAAATCTCATTCACACTGCATTACCAAGTTATCTAAGAAAATAAAAATCCAGACAACAAGAGCAAGTGCAGTTAGAAAATATCCATTATGGGTTTTCCAGACTTTTTTTTTTTTTTTTTGGTGGTGGCCACAAGGGGTAAACAGACTGTGACCACGAGGGAACCATTACATAACATATCCGCAACATGTGAGGCGAGAGATTTGAACCTGGTCCTCTCAACAACTAGAGAGGTTTAACTACCCACTTGCTCTCCAACTCCTCTACATGGGCGGATAAAAAATGCCAATAAATTAGAGTTAGAAAATATCCATTATGTGTTTTCCAAATTTATCAAAAGAGTTTGAACTTGTTTATTTTTCCAAACTTATCAAAAAAAAAAGTTTGAAGTTATTTATTTTAAAAAGAGTTTGAACTTGTTTATTTTTCCAAACTTATCAAAAATAAAAATAAAAAATTTGAAGTTATTTATTTTAATAGTGGAAAAAAAATGGTAAACAATGGCAATGATAATTTTAATGTTTTTATATTAATTTTTCATTTGGTTATTTTTAAAACTTAAACTTTATATATATATATATATATATATATATATATATATATATATATATATATATATATATAAAGTTTTAAATTTATATAATACATTTAAATAAAATTTAATATTTAAATGTTGAAAGTAAAACTAAATGATATTTTTTTTTTTCCAGCTTAGAATATATCACAATGGAATTATTAATGTTTGTTTCGAGTCTTTGAATTTTGTAATTATTAATTCCTTTACATAACATTGAAAGGACGCATGTACATTTATAATATATCGAAATTTAGGGCAAATTTTATTTCGAACTGTTAATCATGTTAAATTTCTTTCAAACTTCAAAAAACTTGATAACTAAGCATATAACATAATAGCATTATAACAAATATAGTTATAAAAAAATAATGTGAACCTAAGTTCATGGGTTCTTTGAAGATAAGTTTAATAATTTATCTTAAAAATAGATTATATGAAATTGAAATGCTCACACATTTTTTAATAAAAATCCTATTTTATGAAGTATAATAAAATTGATTTTTAAATTATATACAGGTTGCTTTATATATAAATTATAAAAACAATTTGACCAAATTTATGTTGAAATTATAAATTCTAATATATGCTACACATAAAACTTTTATAAATTATAAAAACAATTTGACCAAATTTATGTTGAAATTATAAATTCTAATATATGTTGCACATAAAAATTTTAATTTTATATATACAGAGAAAAATTTTAATATATAAATTATAAAAACAATTTGGTTAAATGTATGTTGAAATTATAAATTCTAATATATGCTATACACATGAAAATTTTAAATAATATTTGTAGTTTATATATAAAAAAGGTTAGAAGACCTAGGTTCAAACCTTGCGGGCATGTTCAATAGTCTGACTTGAATTTCGAGTCGTGTTTACTGAGGCAAGGTAGGGGTTATAGTGGTAGTACCATGATTTGATGCTACGATCGGAGGTAATATGACTTGACCCTGTGACCAGTTGTTCAAAAAGAAAGGTAGTTGTCGATTCCTCTATATATATATAATGGGGACCATTATTATCAAAATATTAAAATATTATATTTTTTTATATCAATTAAACTATGTTTAATATGTCCTTTTATAAATAAATAAAAAATCATTTCTTTTTCTATTAAATAGATTCTTCAACATCCTTATAGTGGTATGTTTTCACAACCATGATTTTAATTATTTGATAAAATTTCACTTGGGCAATTATCTTTTTAAAATTGAATTTCACCAAGATAAAGATCAACATCACTATGGGTAAATTATTCATTACCCTAATTACTCCTTTGTAAATATGCTCACACTTTTAAAATATTACCTCTAGTAATATTTTTTATCCAGTCTTGACATCCATTTTTTTAATAGCATTGATGATAATAATATATTTTCATCCTTTGTTGTAATTTTTATCCCTGTAAGAAGTGTCCTAGCATTTTCATAGTTGTTAGTTGAAGTTTCATATGATTCTATCTAAGTGAGGAGAATTTTGCCTTCACTATATTTAAAAATACCACCTCCACTAGCTTTTCTTGTATTTCCTTCGAGAGCAAAATTAATTTTGATAAACCCAATTTTTGAACATTTCTATTTTATCCCATATTAAATTAGATCATTTGTTTTAATTCCATGGTCACATATGACTCTTCCATGCATGTTCAAATACTATAGCCAAGTTATTAGCACCTATTTTTCTACAATTGAGACGTCCCATGATGAGCATGATATTTGTAGACATTCTATAAGAGAGGTAATAATACGGATCCAAATTTGAACATGATTTTGAGATTTATTTTAAAAACTTCTATAATTCCTTTCAAGCTGTAAAATTCAACAAATAATGGCAAGTCCAATCCTCCATAGAATACATAATGCTTTGGTTTTGAAATAATTAATTCAATATTTCATCAATTCTTTCAATGTTTATGGAGCTACTCAATATAATTTCATACTTTTAAAAAAGTAAGCCCAAATGGTGTGAGAAAATGGACAATGGAGAAGTAAATGATTTGATGTTTTTAAATCCTTCTCACACAAGACACACCTAAAAGGTCCATAAAATCCTCTTCCTTGCAGATTCTCTCCTATAAGGATCTTACTTTGATCTAATAACCAAAGGAATGTTGAGGTCTTAGGGAGAGCCTCTAATAACCAAAAATTCTTCCAAGAAAAATCTTTGGGAGAAGGAAATTTTGATTGCTCTAAATTCTCATATCCCAAATTGACCGAGTAAATTCCAAATTAACTCATCCTTTTGTGTAAAAATCAACAAAATTGAAGAATCTTTTGAAGTTCATTTGCAATTTCTTTGAGTTCCTCACCTTCAACCACGTTACTAAAAGAGATTCATGGTCTCGATATGTTTCTCATATTAATATAGTACTTGCCCTTTGGACCTTTACATGCTAGGCATGCTTGAGCAGATGGTTACTATTTTAAGCCAAATATAAGAGGTGATTATAATTAATCTCAATCCCCTTGTAGTAAGTAAGTGGGTTATGAACCTTGGACCTCTCAAATAGAGGCCAAAGCCCTTATAATTGTAGTAGCTTATGGGAAGTAAAAAATTATTAATACATTTTGTTTCTAATTTATTATGATTCTATCCAAAGATAGAATTTTAAAATAAATATTTTAGTTTTCGAATTTTAATGATTACAACTAAATTTATTTATTCAAAATTAATAAAATATAATTGGTTGCAAACAAAAAAATTATTTTTGTTTTTATTTTTTTAAAGTAACATTTTGAAATGGTTTCTCTTTCTCTTTTACATCAACTTAATCACATCAACCTATATAGCCTATTTGGTGCTATATGAATTTGAACCTTTGAGTGAGCTACATCATCCATATGTTAAACCATGACCCAATTGGCTTAAAAAAAAAATATTGGTATTATTAAAAAATGAGGGTTTTGAAAGGACCCCTCAACCTTGCACATCAACTCCACCCAGGGAAAAAACAACATAGAACAAAATCATTCGAAGGCCGAATCATACCATCCGACACAGCCAAAGAAAACAAAAAGAGCCCAAATACACCGAGCAAGAAACATAGACATAAAAAAGAGAAACACCCAAACCCAACAAAAATCAGAATTGAGCTAGTTCTAAAACTTTGCAACCGGATCCAAGTCTTTGAATAGTTTCTCTCACAATCTAAGTCGCTTCCTCAATATAATCAATTGTTTGATTTCCATCATCTTCAAATTGTGAACGATGTTAGACAAACCCTCATTAGCAACACCAAGTGAATAAATCTCATTAACCATTTTATATTTATGAAAATATCTAGGTAAAATTTCAAATTCCAATTGATTCACCAAGAATTGGGGATCATCTTTATTAGCCAACTTACCCTAAATTTGTTTAGACTTCATTGTCAAAATCTCTTATGCACTGTTAATGGGGATTATACCACCATCAGTGTAGCCAGAGATATCTAATGAATCTAGTCTTGGTACCCAAAATGGTAAAGCCTTCCCCTTGACACCCGTGTATAAACATGGATATTCCTAAAAAAATTATCTTCTCCAGACCCCATGGAATAGGATTAAAAATAGTCATGAACTTGAAGATCATTGGACCCTCCCAACTCATCCTTAAGAGAAAAGGGCTCTAAAATTAGCCATCCTTCAATAGTTTTCAAGATATCTTCCAATGTTAAGCCTTGTTCACTAGCAAACTGTTCAAACATCAGCAAGGCAAGATCCTGATGGATAGGGTTCAAGTCTTTACCCCCTTGAACATTCATCATCAACTTTTTCATGGACTGGAAAAGAAAAAAAGGAATGTTCATCCAAATGTGATGTCTAATATGATTCAAAAACATGGCATGGAAGATCCTAATAACATCATAAGTTGGGTCAAGGATGAATTAATCCATGATGAGTGGATTTTTTGCCCAGATCGACAGGTTTCTAGACCCGACTAAACTTTGATAGAATTCTGCAATAGATCAAATGTACTCTTTAGTTCGGTTGTGAAAAAGTATCACTGGAATGTTAGTTATTTATGGTGTTATAGTTGGCAATTTGGGTGAGATAAATTAAAAAAATTAGAAATTTAAGGTGAAAATGGTCCACAATTTAGGCGGGAGTGTTGGTGAGTTTAAAAAAAATGTAATACTATTATCAACGAATGGCAAACCGACACCTAAAAAATCCAAAAATTTTGAACAAAAGGACCGACGTCTAGGGTCCCCCAAACTCATCAATTTGAATTTTTGAAAATGTAAATATTCGTCTTATTGGCAAATATTCACCATTGTGCATAACCCTACATAAAACCAAGGGCCTCCACCCTAGATTCAAATCGAATCATCCTCATAGTTTAGCTTTATGAGGAAAAAAGCTTTTGGAGGAGATGTTATTTCCAACAAACCTCGAGGTTTCCACTTGGAAAAGATCCATCTTCTAATGGAGTCCAGATCCAATCGAGCTTCTTGGAACTAACCCATGAGGTTAAAAATCCCCTACCTCAAATTCAAATCCACAAGGTCATACAAAACACTCATCTTGTTTTGTTTCAAAGATAACTCAAAAAGTACTTTTGAAGCACTTCTCCCAATTGTGCTTGAAACCACTACAATATAGGAAAAAACATCGATATAAAAGGGGTTTTTCAACATCTCCTATCCTAGGTGAGGTACCCCACCCACCAACTCACCTAAAATATACTTATGAAAACCTAGAGGGATAGGTGACCAAAAAAAACCCATGGCTACCTCCTCACTACTCAAAATACCAGCACCCACCTTTTCACTAGATCCACTACTCTCCACAACCTTACTCATCTACTCACCCTCCTTCCCCACATCCCCACTCACACACGGTTTCAAAAATCCTTTCTTCATCTCAACCCTCTTTTCTAAATTCATCATTGTCCTTGTTGAAGCTCACCAGACCTATTGCTCTAAAACCTTTTAGATTTGTTGAAACCCTAACTCCTTTGCCAAAATTATCACTGCAAACCCTTTCTATGAGATCTCCCTCTAAAATTAACATAACTAAATATCCTAGGATGAAGAAATTTTTGAGTGATCATTAATGTGGAGGTTTTTTCAAAATATTAAATATCTAAACGAGCAAATGAATATTTGAAATTCCAAATCTTTTGGTAACATTTTTAAAGAAAATAAGGAAATTAAATCTAGTCTCAAAATTTTATAAGAGATAGTAGAAGTCAATAAAATAGACTATGATTATTGTGTGCATGAAAATTTTACTTTTATATTATCATAATGCATTAAAAAAAATGATATTGGTTTCATAAATATAGGGAGAAAGGGCTCAAGGAAGGAGATAGAAATACCATTTTTTTTATCCTACAACTAAACAATTTTTTCTTTGGGTTGCATCAAAAATATTTCAACTCCAAATAAAATAAGTATTGAGAAATAAGAATAAATCAAGAAGTAATTAATTATTTTTAAAATACTTCATCACATGATGGGCAAGATAAGGACACATAAGCTAGAAATTTTTAAATATTGCATTAATATCACATAGGGGCAAAATGAAAGCTTTATGAAGAAGATATCTATGGAGGAGCTATATAAAGCAATTTTTCTTTTTATCCTAACATGGTACCTAACTTTGATAATTTTCCTCCAATTTTCTTGCAAGAATTTTAGGATTTATTAAAAAGTGCAAAAAAGAAAGGATACAATAATTGAGATAAATGTGCTAGCATGAGTTGGGTTTGAGTGTAGCCAAGAGTGAGTGCAAGTGTAGTTATAAGCGAGTGTGAGTACCTCTAAGAGTGAGTGCAAGCATAGTCAGGAGTGAGTGTAGATGAAAGTGAGTGTGAGCAAGTGTCAGGAATGAGTGTAACCAGAAGTGAGTGTAACCAAAAGTGAGTGCGAGTGAGAGATAAAAGTAAGTGCAGCCAAAGTTGAAAGTGAATGCAGCCAAAATTGAGCATGAGCTAGGAGTGAGTGTGAGTGTAGTTTAAAGAGAGTGTGAGTGCATTCAAGAGCAAGTGTTCAAAAAAAAGAGTGCCAATGTAGTTGAAAGTGAGTGTGGGTGTAGTTGGGAGTGAGTGCAGCCAAAATCACATGAGCCCAAAGTGAGAAGGAAGTGTGAGCAGGGAAGCAGAAAGTAGAAAGCAAAGTGTGATCAAGGAACAAGTGGCACTTGTTCTAGAGAATTTAAAGGATTTATTTGAATAATATCTAGGTAACAGGGAAATAAATTCATTTGAGAAAGTCCTTACAATATGAATGGCCAAGTTGGAAGTATAGATTCCCTAGCTAGCATTAATAGGAAAATCAAATCTATGGCAAACCTAGTCCAGGTAGAAAATTCTACACCAAAAGTGATTATCAAGGATGAGATGATTGAGCATGATATAATGGTTTTTAAAACCAAAGGGTTAATATGTAATTTTCATGGATATTGACCAAGTTTTTCTAAGATTCAAAATTGGATCAAGTTGAAGTGGGATTTGAATTCAAATTACTCCATGACACTTTCCAAAATAATATTTCTTCATTATTTTCAATAGTTTATAAATAAGGGATAAAATAATAGATGGAGGCCCGTGGTTGAGGGGAAAAGATGCATTATATTGAAGACCTTGGACTGAGAATTTTTCTATGGACATAGAAACTATTAAAATGCTTCTGATATAGATTAGGTTTTTTGGACTTCCTTATCATCAATAGGGAGGTTTTGAAGAATATTGGTAATACTCTAGGTGAATTCATCTAGTAGGGACCAACTACTAAGGAAAGAAGGCATATTGTATACACTCGAATATGTGTTTCCATGGATAATCTTAAACCTTTATCAGAGTTTATTAGGATTAAATCCTAATAAAGAGAATGGGATCAACAAGTGGATTATGAAAATATTGCATTCTAATATCGCAAATGTCATGGAAGTACTGGGAAAATGGTAAGAGACTATAAAGTGAAAATGGAGGAAGAGAGAGAACTTTTGCGCATGAGGGTGGATTTAATTTGAAACAAGGAGACATTCACAAGAGAAGCTAGGTCCAATCAATGATTTTATACTCCTAAGAAAAAGGCTAGAAAAATACCTCTGCATCTTCATATGGAAAATGCCATTACAATTCACTTGAATCAACCATTAGAATAAAAATGATATGGGGGATGAGGAAGTAAAATTCACAGGTTCAAATATAGAAGGTGCTAAATGTGTGAAATAAGAGGGGAAGGAAATTTTTAAAACAAAGGAATATGGGGAGATAAATTTTAAAGCAAATAAGGTGAATGAGGTCAAGTTTAATCCAGGTAAATCACCTTTATTATCCTCAAGTAGCGTAAAATATTCTCTTACAATAAAAATGAAAGTAGTATGGAGTGTATTCCTTGCACTTTAGGATATCAAGAGCAGTATAGTAAAGAAATCTTGTGAAGGATATCCAAGGAAATTTAGGATTTTCAAGCCAATATAATAAAGTGATGGCTTTGGAGGATCATGTATGCAGTTTAGAATTTTCAAGGCAACATAAAGAATAAAATGCTAATGAGGCTATTCCTTGCACTTTCAACTCTTTAGGGCAACATAAATCTTTAGAATATAAGTCTCATTTTGAACAATATATCTATGGAGAGGTTGATGAAGATGAGAGTGTTGGTGGGAATGGAAGAAGGAGATGAAGGCCATCAACTCAGGAACAAAGAGAAAAAGAAACTCAAAAGGATATTGATCTCGGAAGCCATATAAAGGTATCACAAGTGTTAACAAGAAGTGGTACTAAGTCCTAAAGTGTTAAATATGAAAATGATATCACTGAATATTAGGGGTATTAAAAAAATTCCTAAAAATTAAGTTATTAAGGAATTAATACATTTTTATAGCCCTGAGTTTATTTTAATACAAGGGATGAATGTAAGGATGCTTTTAAAAATATTTGGAATATAGATGATTGTTTAATAGTTTCTTCTATAAAAACTTCAAATAGTATTACAATATTTAAAATAAATGCAAGTGGAATGGACAACTACTAGAAAAAAAAAAGTAATTGGCTTTACAAACTTTGAAAAAAATTATTATAAAATCTTAGGTTTAGTCAATTCCACATTCCACCTGCTCATTTTCTTCTTTAATTGTTTTTTCTAATGATGTTCACTTTTGGATGTTCACTTTTGGCCTGCACTTAGTTATTTTAATAAAATAGAATAGAACTCTAGCAAGCAATATGAATAGCACACATGTATTAAATCTTCCATTATTCTACATTAGTAAGTAAGAAATTTTGGACTTACATGTTGCTAGACTTTACGAAAGCAATATGAATAGCACACATTTATTAAATCTACCATTATTCTGCATTAGTAAGTAAGAAAATTTTGACTTACATGTTGCTAGACTTTACATCTTCGAGACTTAAAATATTTATGCCATGATAAAATCCAATTAGTTAATTTAAATAACCCTTCTAATATAATGCTAATATATTTTTAGTATTAAGTAGTTTAAAGTGATCTTTCTTCATATAAGATATAATCTTAAAGTTATTTTAATCATGTATTTCTAGTAATCAATAAATATTTATGGTTGGAGTTGTTAGAAATATTGGAGAGCAATATTGAAAGACAAGAACTAGATATGCAAAGCATTACTGAAATATCAAGAACTGATTGATTATTCCATGAGATCAACTTTGTATAAATAGCAAAGTTGATCAATGTGAGTCGTTGGATTACAACTACTCAACAAATTTGAACTAGTCTAAACTGAGAGTTCACCTGACTCATGGAAGAGTGGTAACTCAAGAAAGACTATCCTAGTAGAACTTAAGAGAACAAAGATTTATTCTAACACCCCCCGTTAAGTGATACTAGGGGTGAATGTAACAATAGGATATGAGTCGCAACAACAAAGCTTGAAGAGGTACTCATGTACAATGAATTCTTATAGAAGAGATGGTAAAAAAACCACATGATAAAAAATCATCTTTCAAGAAGAAGAAGAAGAAGAGGCATGTCTTTGGATGGCGAAGATTGTCCTCTATTGAGCACCAAAAAAATGAGTCCGGATAATATGGTCTTATTAGGTACTCATGTACAATGTACTTACATATAGGAGAAATGGGAAAAAAACCACATGGGAAAAAACCATCTTCCAAGAAGAAAAAGAACAATAAGAAGAAAAAAGAGGTGAAAACCTTTGTGCACCCCTCTAATACAAATGCCTATCCCCAATTTTCTCTCGTAACTGAATGTAACAAGGATAAGGAAAGGATTTGGTGAAGATGACTGCAATTTGATTTTCTATGGAAATGCACTCCGAGTTTAAATGCAATTTGATTTTCTGTGGAAATGCACTCCGAGTTTAAATCCCCTTATTGAATATGCTACCAAATGAAGTGCATGTGAATCTCAATGTGCTTGGTGCATTGATGCTCAATTGGATTGTGGGCAATATGAATTTTGCTCTAATTTTCACACCAAAGGGTAATGTGTTGGTCATGAAAAAACCAAATTCCCTTAGTATCTGATGAAGCTAAAGAGCTTCTTGACTGGTAAAAATTGATGCCCTATATTCTGCTTCTATAGATGATAATGCTATTGCTTGTTATTTTTTACATGACCAAGAAATAGGTGAAGAACCAAGACAAAAAACATAGCCAGAAGTGGAACATTTGTATTCAACTGAACCTACCCAATAAAAATCTATGTAACCAATGATATACATGGATCCTCCCTCATATAATAGCCCAAAGTGAGTAGTTCCTTGCAAGTAGCGGAGGATTCTTTTTTATGCTTGCCACTGGCTGAAATGAGGTTGATATGAGAATCTAGATATTAAGCCAACAACATATGAAATATCTGGGCGAGTATGAGTGAGGTATAATAGACTTCCTAAAAGTTGTCTGTAGAGAGTAGCATCACATAGAGGGGATTTGAAGGAAGTACTTAGAGTGACTCCATACTGAAAAGGTGTAGAAGAAGGCTTACAATCAGTCATATTAAACTGTTGAAGAAGGTCTAGAGTATATTTATATTGACATAATGAAATTACTGCATCTGTTTGATTTATTTGAAACCCAAGGAAGTAATGAGCTAAACCCAAATCAATTATCTTAAATTTCTTAGAAATGGAGTTTTTGATAGTCTAGATGTGAGAAATGGCAATACCAATGAGTAGTAGATCATAAACATAGAGAAAAAGTATGGTAATGTGATCTTCATCCCTCCAAATGTAGACTATTGCATCAGACTCACAATGAGAAAACCCTTAGGAAAGAAGGAAGGAGTTCATTTTTTCATACCAAGCTCTAGAAGCTTGTTTGAGACCAAAGATATATTTCCTATCTACAAACAAGGGAGGAGTCTTAAATAAATCTGGTAGGTTGTTCCATGAATATTTTCTCTTTTAAGTCACCATGTAAGAAAGCACTATAACATCCATATGAAAAACTGGCCACTTTTGGGAAGTAGTAAGTGCAAGTACCAGTTTAATAGAATTCATTTTTGCAACTGGTGCAAAGGTTTCATACTAATCAATGCCTTCAACTTGTGAAAAATATTTAGCTACCAATCGAGCTTTATGTTTGTCAATTTTTCCATCAGGTAAATATTTTATCCTGTAAATTCATTTATAGCGAACTAATTTTCTTCCTTTAGGTATAGGGACTAGATCCCAAGTGTTTTTCTTTATTAAGGAAGAAAATTCATTCTCCATGGCATCATCCCACTCTTTTATACCATTTTCTTCTTTGAAGGATTGAGGATCTGTAGAAATGGACTGACATACAAGACTAGAACCCAAGGTGTTGCTTAATCTAGATGATGGAAGGTTTTGTATGTAAGGAGTGGCCTCTTGAACTATGGTGTGGACCCATTTTGGTATTGTGGAAGGAGTTATGGGTGTGGCAGGATTTTGAGTTGGATTTTGAAGTATAGGTTCCTCATTTTGGTCATCTAACTCAAGTATGGGATCTTTATTATATTGTGGCTCAAATATTGGAGATGGATCAAGAGAATTAATGTTGGGATAAGATTATTGAGGATCTTTATGAGGGAATGTTTCATAAAAATGAACATTATGTGAAAAAATACCTCATGAGTTGTGGAATCAAGGAGATTGTAGGCTTTCATTTCCTCAAAATAACCAACAAAAATAAGTTGTTTGCTCTTTTTGTCTAGAGCCTTCCTCTTTTTCTTTGGTATGTGTTCCCAAGCAGTACACCCAAATTTTTTGAAAAAAGAGACATCAGGTTTTGAACTAGTCCGTGCTTCTTCTAGAGTCAAGTGGCCAAGAGCTTTATGAGATGTGCGGTTTTAAATATAGTTTGCACAATTAATTGCCTCAACCCAAAAAATTGCTCAAATATATCTTGAGTGGAACATACAGTTTGTTATTTCTTTCAAGGTTCTATTTTTCCTTTTTGCAATGCCATTTTGTTGTGGATTATGAGAGATTGAATGTTGATGAATTATGCCATGAGTTGATAGAAATATGGAGAATTCATTATTGAAGTATTCCCTCCCATTATTTGTATGAATTTGCTTGATTTTGCAAGTGGCTTGATTTTCAACTAAGGCCTTGAAGATTTTGAAGTGGGATAGAACATCACTTTATATTTTAGAAAGTAGACCCAACTTCTTCTTGAAAAAACATCAATGAAGGTTAAGGTATATTTTCCTCCTTTGCAAGAAGGCTTTGGGAAGACCATCAAGTCACTATGGATTAACTCTAGAGGGGATGAGGCTCTTTGAGAACCACTTGTATGAAAAGTATCTTGATGTTTTTTCCAAGAGCACATCCAGGACATACTCCATCAATAGAAGAGACTTTTGGAAATCTTATTACCATTTCTTGAGTATTCAATTCTTTTAGATAGCTATAATTGAGATGTCCAAATCTTTCATGCCAAATTTTTCTTTCAATATTCCCATGTGCAATAAAATAGGAGGCCCCATATGAATTTTGGAATCCCTTGAAGTGAAAAAGGTGAGTGTTATGATCAATATTTCCTTTTGCTATGAGAGAGTGTGGTTCCTGAAGGTCTCTTATCTCAACTCCTGTTGGTAAAATTAGAATTGTTTTACCCTTTGTATAAGTACAAATTTGATATATGGAGAGGATATTTGTAGCTATATTTGGGACATAGAGAATATTAGTAATATAACCACCATCAATGGATATGTCACCTTTTCCTTTGACTGGGATAAAGGATGAGTCACCAAGTTCTATGCTAGAAGTTGAGCTTGAGGAGATTGAAGTGAATGACTCATGTGAAGAAGGCATATGATGATTTGTCCCTGAATCTAGAACTCAGTATTTTGATGGAGTTTTTATAGGTTTACCTTGAAAATTTAAGGCTTTCCCTATCTTCTTATTAATGTCTATTTTGTGATCCTTTATTGTTGCCTCTAGTTGTTGCAGTCTTTTCCAGCATTTGTTCACAGAATAACCATCCTTTTTGTAATGTGTACAGGTTATAGGACCTCTTTCTTTATTTTGGATTTTTTTTAGTGGATGTGGATGCTACTAATGCTTTTGAGGAAGAGGGAGAGATCTCATATTTTGAATTTTTTGTTTCCTCTCTAGTTAGCCTATCACAAAACTCCTCTAAAGAGGGCATTGTAAATCTTGTACCAAGTGCATCTTTTGTAAACAAAAAGGTGGTTGAAAATTTTTGAAATACTCCATTTAACTTAGAAAGAATAAGATAGATGCATTTTTCTTATGTTTTTTCTTTCCACTACATTTTAATTGTGTGAGGAATTCTTTAAATTTGGTAAGGAAGTCAAAAATATTACTGAAGTCTTCAGGAGATAATGTTGTTAAATCTACTTCTAGCTGCATTGACCTTTTTTTATTCACTTTTCCAAACAAGTTATTTAGTTTCTACCAACTCTCAAATGAATTTTTACATTCTGAAATATGAAACCATAAGCTTTGATTTAAATTTGTGCTTATAATACCCATTGTTTCATACATCTTCCCTTTATGAACAAATATTTCATATTCCTTTTCAAATTTAGGCTACTTGTCTTCTAGAAAGTGTGTGAGCCCTTTTTGAGAAATGATATTTAATATTTTTGGTTTCCATGTGTGATATTTGTGAGGGGTGAGTGGGTCAATTGTATTCATTTTACTAAAAAAATTGCAGTGAACCAATATTCCCCCCTTAACTGCAAGTAGCTTTAAAGCAAGGTAGCAAAATCCAGACCTTTATACCGAACTCTTCAAAATACCCACCCTTATGTGAGGGAAATTATAAGTAAATGAAAATTTGGATACGTGGAACATAGGAATTTTGAAACTAGAATAATCTGCCAGACCTTTATACCAATATTCTCAATGGCCCGCCCTTACGTGAGGGAGACTATAGGCAAATGAGGATATTGATACGTGGAACATAGGCCATTATATGAAGAAAATACTGCTTTGATTTGAGAAAAAATACTAAATTTTGATGTGCTCTATGATAATGTGACTTCTTGTATTTAGAAACACAAATTTTATGCAATGGCCATTATAATGTGTAGAAGAAGCTTAAATAAGAAGAGTTATCTCGACACCTTCCTCAATCGAAGGACTCTCCACTTCAGGCGGATGTGACTCTTTTCTCAAAGGCATATGCATCTCCATTGTTGAGACGTACATAAGCCTTTGTTGGCAATAATTATTGGCCATCGGCCATGTGTCGATCTTTGCACTAAACTATATTCACTACTTTAACTTTGTACTTGGAGTACGTATGAGTTTAGTGGAGTTTACTTTAGTTCAAAGCGCATCACTTCTTATGGCTGTTATTCCAGCTTTTTGTGATCATGTTCCACTCTTGGAATCTAGAGCGCTCCACTTCGAGAAAAAACTAGTAGAAGTCGATTTTGCAAGCTCAAGTAATTTCTATCGCTGCTCCTTTGTGAATTTAACTCCACTTTAGCTTCGCTAAACTCTGACATTTGGCATCTGACAGCAATAATTCAAATTTTGAGAGTTATGTGGAGATCGTCTCATTTGGCAATTTTTGAAACTAGAGACTCTTATAATTTTCTATAAGAGAGTCCATACCTTTCCATAGTATTTCCATTTTAAAGCTTGCACTCTGATGTCGTTATCGTTGTTACTTCCTGTACCTTGAAGAATATCCAATTTTGCTGGCGATTGGATGAAAGCTTTGACAGAAGGACAATATTTTTTGGTGTTTCTTGAAACATACCTCAAAGACCGCATCCTTTTTGATGTTCATTAGTTTTTCCATTGTGAATATTGCACTCTGATGTTGCAATCACTGTTACTTCCTGTACCTTGATGAATATCTAGAACTATTGTCTATTGGTTGAAAGCTTTGACTAGAAGGACAACATTTTTTTTTGTGTTTCTTGAAACATGCCTCGAATACTGCATTACTTTTGGTGTTGGTATTCGGAGCTATATAGTTTTGGTGTTTTTTGAGGGGAACCTTTCATCATCAAATATGCAAACTTGCTAAAGAATAAATGTGTCAGAGACGTTTGCATTTCCTTTATTCAATGCAGCTTAGATACGTATTCTAAGCTCACATTTCATGGTGCAATCAATACAACAAACAAGTGTTGCTTTCAACATTTGAAATAAGGGAGTACTCTAAATGATATTTTCTCCATCTTGTTTTAGTATTGAATGTGCAGGTTTCAAAGTATTGACGCCCATCCACTCAAAGAAAGTTGCTTGTGATGAAAATGCTACCTTATTTTTTAATAGAAACACTCTTTTGATGTTATTTTGATATCATTTGTATATTTTTTCAAAAGAGCATTGTAAAAGAAACTCCCTTTTTAAGCCCCTCTCACTACTCTGCCTACAATGAAAAGGCAATTACAGTGATGGGTCTCCTTGTAAGATTATAAATAAATAAAAAATTGGGGGGGGTTGGTGGTGCTACTTCTTGCACCTATTTTTAAAGACTTCAGGGGGGTTGTTGGTGTTGCTCCTTGCACCTCTTTTTATGGTATTTGGATTTTTTCAGAAGAGTTTCTTTTTTTACTATTGCATTCCTTGAGAAGGCAGATATTGAAGGACAGTTAGGTGGTGGAGTCTTTCTGTGGCACAATTTTTGGCCACATGGTGTTGTTGCTTGCATCTCTTTTTCAACATCTTCTACATGTTCTACTTGCAAATCTATGGTTTTTTCTAAACACACTTGATCATTTGAACATTTCAAGCAAGAAAACATTACAAAGATTATTTTCATAAAGCACATCAAAATTTGGCCCAAATATTTTAGTAATCGTCTATGTTCCATTTATCGTTATTCTCATTAACTTATAGTTTCCTTCACATAAGGGCAGTTCATTGAGAAGATTCGGTATAAAGGTATGGCAAATTATTCTTGCTTCAAATAGCCTATGTTCCACGTATTTCTCTCCTCATTTACTTATAGTTTCCCTCACGTAAGGGTGGGTAAATTGTAGAGATTGGTATAAAGGTATAGCTTCTGCTACCTTCAATCAACAGGTGTTTCTACTAGTGAATTACACACACTATTCCAATTAAAAAAAAGGCGATGCATAATTGAAATCTCTAGAAGTTCTTGTAGTTAAAGGGGGGAATATTAGTTCTCTGTAGTTTTCTTTGGCAAAATGAATACAATTGACCCACTCACCCCTCATAACTATCACACATGGAAACCAAAAAATATTAAATCTCATTTCTCAAAAAGAGCTCACACACTTGCTAGAAGAGAAGCAACTTGAATTTGAAAAGGAATATGAAATATTTATTCATAAAGGGAAGATGTATGAAACACTGGGTATTATAAGCACAAATATAAATGAGAGCTTATGGTTTCACATTTTAGAATGTAAAACTCCAATTGAGAGTTGGCAGAAACTAAAGAAATTTTTGGTAAAGTGGATCAAATAAGGTCAATGCAGCTAGAGGTAGAGTTAATAGCATTATCTCTTGAAGACTTCAGCAATATTTTTGACTTTGTCACCAAATTTAAAGAAGTCCTCACACAATTAAAATGCAATGGAAAGAATAAAATAGAAGAAGAATGTATCTATCTAATTATTTATAAGTTAAATGGAGTATTTCAAATTTTTGCAACCATATTTTTGTCTACAAAATATGCTCTTGGTACATATTTTAAAATACCCTTTTTAGATGGGTTTTATGATAGGCTAACTAGAGAGGAAACAAAACTTGCAAAATATGAATTCTCTCCCTCTTCCTCAAAAGCCTTAGTAGCATCCACCTCCACTAAAGAAAAATTCAAAAATAAATAAAGAAGCCCTATAACTTGTACACATTACAAAAAGGATGGTCATTCTATGAACAAATGTTGGAAAAGACTTCAAAAACTAGAGGCAGAAATGAAGGATCACAAGATAGATACTAAGAAGTAGATAGGAAAAGCCTTAAATTTTCAAGGAAAAACTATAAAAACTTCATCAAAATACTGGGTTCTAGATTCTGGAGCAACTCATCATATGACTTCCTCACATGAGTCATTCACTTCAATCTCCTCAACCTCAACTTCTAGCATAGAAGTTGGTGACTCATCCCTTATCCTGGTCAAAGGAAAAGGTGACATATCCATTGATGGTGGTTATATCAATAATGTTCTCTATGTCCCAAATATAGCTACAAATCTCCTCTTCATCTATCAAATTTTTACTTTTGCAAAGGGTAAAATAGTTATGTTTTCACCAACAGGAGTTGAGATAAGAGAATTTCAAGAACCAAACTCTCTCATAGCAAAAGGAGATATTGATCATAACATTTGCCTATTTCACTTCAAGGGATTCAAAAATTTATATGGGGTCTCCTGTTTTGTTGCACATGGAGATCTTGAAAGCAAAATTTGGCATGAAAGGTTTGGATATCTCAGTTATAGCTATCTAAAAGAGTTGGACACTCATAAAATGGTAACAGGGTTGCCAAAAGTCTTTTCTACTGATGGAGTATGTCCTGGATGTGCTCTTAGAAAGCAACATCAAGATCCTTTTCACCCAAGTGGTTCTCAAAGAGCCTCATGCCCTCTAGAGTTAATCCATAGTGACTTGATGGTCTTCCCAGAGCCTTCTTTCAAAGGAGTAAAATATGTCTTAACCTTCATTGATGATTTCTCAAGAATAACTACTTTCTAAAATACAAAAGTTATGTTCTACCCCATTTCAAAATCTTCAAAGCCTTAGTTGAAAATCAAGCCACTTGCAAAATCAAGCAAATACGTATTGATAAGGGTGGGAATACTTCAGTAATGAGTTCTCCATTTTTCTCTCAACTCATGGCATAATTCATCAATATTCAGTATCCCATAATCTGTAGCAAAATGACATGCAGAAAGAAAAAATAAAACTTTAAAGAAAATCAAATTGTAGACATCTTCACCAAATCCTTTCCTTCTGTGTGTTACATTCAATTGCATGAGAAACTTGGAGTTAGGTACCATGGCATCATCCCATTCTTTTATACCAGTTGCTTCTTTGAAGGATTGAGGATCTATGAGAATGGACTTTCAGACAAGACCAAAATCCATGGAGTTGCTTAATCTGGATGATGGAAGATTTTGGATGTAAGGAGTGGTCTTTTGAACTATGATGCGGGCCCATTTTGGCATTTTGGGAGGATTAATGGGTGTGGTAGGACTTTGAGTTGGAGTTTGGAGTATAGGATCCTCATTTTGGTCATTTATCTCAAGGATGGGATCTTCATTATATTGAGGCTCAAATATTGGAGATGGCTCAAGAGAATTAATGTTGAAAGAGGATGGTTTAGGATATTTATGAGAGAATGTTTCATCAAATTGAACATTTCTATGAAAAAAGACCTTATGAGTTATGGTATCAATGAGCCTGTAGACTTTCATTTCCTCACAATAACCAATAAATATGAGTTGCTTGCTTTTCTTGTCTAGAGCCTTCCTCTTCTTCTTTGGGATATGTGCCCAAGTAGTACAACCAAAAACTTTTAAGAAAGAGACATTAGGTTTTGAGCCATTCCATGCTTCCTCGGGAGTCAAATGGCCAAGAGCTTTATAAGGTGTGCGGTTTTGAATATAATTTGTACAATTAATTGCTTCAACCCAAAAAACTGTTGGAAGATCTCTTGAGTGGAGCATACAGTTTGTCATTTCCTTTAAAGATCTATTTTTCCTTTCTGCAATGCCATTTTGCTAATATACCTTTGCTTGTTTTCCACGCTCTTAGATTCTGAAGCATTCCTTAAACATTGATGTGCATCACTGTGGTTGAGACTCTACTCGCCCTCATATGCCATAGTGTTGCCTCGAATGTTGCACCTCTAAAATTTGTTGTTTTCTCCTTGAACGTATCTTGAATGCTCCACAACTTGCTATTATTTGTGTACTTAATGCTATAATGACACCTGCATATCAAAGGACAAGGGATACGAAGTATAAATCATTGGTGATATGCTTTTAAGGAGAGGCCTTACTGTAAGTGTTATACAATGTCTACAATTGGGAGGAGCCACTGATGTGCTGCGTTTTTTTTTTAAATATCACCTTTCTATTTTTAATTCTTCATCTCAAAATATGCAGAAGTTTGGTCTCGAACATATCTTGGTCTTTGCCTTTTCCTCCTAGAACACAGAATTCATAGGAGCTGCAAGTGTGGCATCGAATTTTTGAAGTTTTCTCGATTACAGAATGCACAAGCCTAGCATCAAAATCAGGTTGTAAGCCTAGCATCAAAATCTCAAACGCTACCGTCCTTCACCTCGAACACAGATGAACAAGGCACCTGCAACTGGATTTGGGAAGCTTCAACACAGAAGTTATACAGAGGAGGAGCTACAAAACAACATTTAAAAGGGCTGAAAGTAGAAGGTACGGATCGTTTGTGGGAGATACCATCAAGATGGGGTCATATAAATAAAAGAAGTTTGGCCCAAAAAAATTGCTTAGACTTCTCTTCACCACTAAGAGTTAGAGGAAAAACAGAACTAAAAACTGTTGATCTTGATTATTTGCCAAAAAATTTAACCGTTATTTCATGATGCATCACTCGAAACTCCACTATCTTCGTGCTAAAATGATTATGTCGCCAAACAAATCCACTTCTCTTTGCGTCTGGAGGATTACGTCGTCAAAATTGGATTTAGTGTAATCTTACTGGTGGAAAGGGCGGACTTATAGTCCAACGGATTGAAATATGTAGTGAAGACATGTACTGGTAGCTACCAAAGGGTTTACTATTTGCAATAGAAATACAATAATATCCACAAAGGGAATGCCACCAAAGTACATCCGGTAGCCACCAAAAGTTTTACTGTTGCAATAGAAACATGGTTGTGTCGAAAACCAATGTATGCATACAATTTTAAACAACATTACAACATCCAAATAGGATAATGTTCAATTTGAGATTGAATCGATAATTACCAGAGCTTCAAATGGAGCTTTAAAAAAAAAAAAACTCTAAAAAAATGTAGAAGAGAATACTAGAAAATAAAAGTGATGAAATTATAGACGAATCTAGACTTTGCCTTTGTTTTTTTTCACAATTGCTTTAAGAACTGCAAATGTTAAAGAAACATACAGGCAGAAAATACTTTCATCAAAAAATAAAATGAACCACATCTTAAAAAAGAATGCTTACAAAATTTAGACCTGCTCTGGTACCATGTTAGAAATATTGGAGTAATATTGAAATACAAAAATTAGATATGCAAAGTATTACTGAAAGATCAAGAACTGATTGATTATTTCATGGGACCATCTTTGTATAAATAGCAAAGTTGATCAATGTGAATCGTTGGATTACAATAACTCAACAAATCTAAACTAGTCTAAACTGAGAGTTCACCTTACTCATGGAAGAGTGGTAACTCAAGTAAGACTATCCTAGTAAAACGTAAGAGAACAAAAATTTATTCTAATAAGAATATTGTTTTGTATGTAAGCTTCACACTCAAGATTCTTAATGAGAGTGGGTGAATGTTTGATCCCTAAGTCTTCCTAAATTAAAATCAAAATCTATGAACTTGACCTGATTTTTTTTTTAAATCATATTCAACAACAAACGAAATATGTATTTTAATTTAATTGTAATTTATATATTTAAGCATGAGACAGTATTATTAGAAGAATTTATTGAAATTTCAACCTAAGCATTCATAGATGAAAAAGTGTTAAATT
This sequence comes from Wollemia nobilis, assembly GCA_028583015.1. Lineage (NCBI taxonomy): Eukaryota > Viridiplantae > Streptophyta > Pinopsida > Araucariales > Araucariaceae > Wollemia > Wollemia nobilis. The sequence continues at coordinate 2,318,906 of JAQPPZ010001192.1, forward strand.
TAATAAATTCTTCATATTGAATTTAGTAACCACATGAAAAAAATAGAGAATTAAGTTGGGAAGAGTTACTTTAAATTATGATATATTCTTATAATTTTTTATAAAATATAAAATTCAGCTATAAAGTTATTGCATGTCACTTATATAAATTACCACTCACTGCCAAAAATTTTATTTTATGGTTGGTGGGGCACTTGAGCCATGTTCAAGAAAGCTCCCCCAACTCGAAGCTGAGACCAGATAGACCAAACCCTTATTACGTATATATCTCTCGAGGGGAATACATGAAAGATTCTGATTTCTCCCAATCTAAATTGCTAAGATAAATTCTTATAAGTTCTTTATAAAATAGAAAATTGAGTTATAAAGTAATTGCATATCAATGAATAAACTTATAAGGTTTTAATGAAGAAAGAAAAATAAAATTTGTGATACAGAATTTGTTAGAGATAAAATTATGTTATAGTTCATAATATCTAAGAATAAATGACCACTAAGCTTATTGCAATCTAAATGAAGTGTACTTAAATTTTGGAAAATTTTAAATACATGAATTTATTGTTTTTTTTTATTTGGTTATTGTGAGAAACCTCTATGGCCGATGCACAGGGCTAAGCAGTCTCCTCCCAACCATGACCCCTCGTAAATCCGAGAGCTATACTTATCAATAGATAATTTAACACAAAAACACCACACACCCACCCCCTCACACACTCACCCACACCACATTTTGAACCTTGGACCTCCTGAAGAAGATCCAAAACCCGAACCGTTGCGTTGCACCCTAGGTGTTACATGAATTCATTGTCACTGTATAAGACATATATGACCATTCATTATTTATATATTTAAAACGTGATTTTTTAAGCTTCACACTCAAGATTCTTAATGAGAGTGGATGAATGTTTGATCTCTAAGTCTTCCTAAGTTAAAATCAAAATCTATGAACTTGACCTGATTTTTTTATTTAGATCATATTCAAAAACAAAAGAAATATGTATTTTAATTTAGTTGTAATTTGTATATTTAAGCATGAGAGAGTATTATTAGAAGAATTTATTGGAAGTTCAACTAAGCATTCGTAGATGAAAGAGTGCTAAATTTAATAAATTTTTCATATTGAAGTTAGTAACAACATGAAAAAAAAATAGGGAATTAAGTTGGGAAGAGTTACTTTAAATTGATTTATTATCAAAGTACTATGGTAAATTCTTATAATTTTTTTATAAAATATAAAATTCAGCTATAAATTTATTGCATGTCACTTATATAAATTACCACTAAGCTTATTGTAATCTAGATTGTTAAGATAAATTCTTATAAGTTCTTTATAAAATAGAAAATTGGGTTATAAAGTAATTGCATGTCAATTAATAAACTTAAGGTTTTAATGAAGAAAGAAAAATAAAATTTGTGATAGAGAATTTGTTAGAGATAAAATTATGTTGTAGTTCATAATATTTAAGAATAAATGACCATTAAGCTTATTGCAATCTAAATGAAGTGTACTTAAATTTTAAAAAATATAAATATATGAATTCATTATTTTTTTATTTGGTTACTTTGAGAAACCTCTATGACCATGCAGAGGGCTGAGCAGTTTCATCCCAACCATGACTTCTCATAAATTTGAGAGCTATACTTATCAATAGATAATTTAACACAAAACCACCACACACCCACCCCCTCACACACTTGCCCATACCATGGTTTAAACCTTGGACCTCTCGAAAAAGAGCCAAAACCTAAACCATTGCATTGCACCCTAGGTGCTACATGAATTCATTATCACTATATAAGATATATATGACCATTAATTATTTATATATTTAAAACATAATTTTGTAAGCTTCACACTCAAGATTCTTAATGAGAGTGGGTGAATGTTTGATCCCTAAGTCTTCCTAATTTAAAATCAAAATCTATGAACTTTGACCTATTTTTTTATTTAGGATCACATTCAAAAACAAAAGAAATATGTATTTTGTTTTTGCTAAGTAACGATGTATTTACAGTGGGTTTTTTTTTAAAGGATCCCAAAACCTTAGTTACATAGATAGTCGAAGTTGCAATTGTGATTAAAAACTGGGGTTGCACCCTTGGACAACAAACCAGGGCCCAGGGCCCTGTTGCCTACAAAAGATAAACCAATTTGGAACCAGTACATCAAAAATTGGCCTGTGGCCACCAAACTATGACAAAACCACAAAAAACTGCTCCTCACCGCTCCGAGAGGCTCGATAGCCTAGCCTAGTCTGTACGGGGCCCAACCTGATAGATCAGCTCCTCTCCCTATTGGGGCCATCACCCAGCCTGCGCCGAAGTTCGTCCAGGGCACTAGCCGCTGAGGAAGTCGCTTTGGTAGAAGCAGTCAAGCAACCAATAGTAATTTCAAGGAGATCTCTGGTCACCAGGTTCTGCATCTTGATGTCAAAGTCAAAACTGACTTTGGTGGTCTTCAATACCTCCATCTTGGCCTTCTTGGATCTGCCTATAGCCTTGTTGTTGCCTGGGGTTGGGCCTCTACAGATTGAGCTGGTGCCAAGAGTCGGGGTCCCGCCTGGGCCCTAGACCAGAGTTTTACATTTTTGGGTGGGCCTATGCCGTTTTGGGGAATGGAACTTGAACGGATTGTATAGCACACTAGCAAAGGGGCACGGGGGCCAGTTGTCATGGTGAAGCAAGAAGGAGAGTCCCCTAACCACTGGGGGGTGCGATAGCGCACCTTCGGGGCCCCGTCTCGGGGTGGGCTAAGCATTTGGGCCCTCATCGAAGCTAGGGTTGTCTTGTGAAACTATTTGGACCAGAGCTTCAGGGAAGTTTGTGGTCCAGGTGGTGAAGTCTTCTACTGAGGTGGCGTGGTTGGCCACAAAATCGGTTGCCCTGTTGCCTTCCCTGTACACATGTTGAAAGGTGTGGTCAGGGAGTCCTTGGAGGATGGTGAGAGCTTCCCTGATGGAATTATGAATGCGCAAAGAGCTATTTCTTGAGCTATGGGTGGCTTTGATAATGAGTTGGGAATCACCCTCAATGATGACTTTTGAGGAGGACTCTTTGAGGGTGGTCAGCCCACTGAGGAGAGTTGTTGCTTAGGCAAATTTATTGGTCTAAATACTGAGCGGTGTAGTGTACACCAAGATCAGGGCCTCATGACTATCTTTGATGACCTCGCCTGCTCCAAAGGGCCTGAGATTACCTTTAGAAGCTCTGTCAAAGTTAATTTTGACCCATCCAGGAGGGGGGTAGTCCACCTAGTCTTAGAACGATGGAATGGGGCAGGGGGGGAATCTAAACTCTAAGGGAGGATAGGAGGGTGGCCTCACCCGACCTTCGGGGTGCCTCGATCAAAGGGGTGGAGCAAGAATTCTCAAGGGTGAAGGAAATCGCATTGGTCGCTATCCATAAGGGGGAACGGGCCAAGGAGGAGAAGGCTCTGCTATTGCACTCAAGCCAGAGCTATCAAAGTAGGTGAGGAAGGCAGGAGCCCCATAGGAAGTGGATGAAGGGGTGGGCGAGGGGGTTGGGCCACTAATACAGGAGGTCAAAGATGGAATTGGGAGTCGCCCATTGAATAGAGAATTGGGAAATGATGAGGCCCAGGGCTTCATAAGAGAAGGGAAATCTAAGAAAGATGTGATTAGTGGACTCCCAGGTAGCGCAAAAAATGAAGCATCTGTTCAAGATCTAAAAGCCCCTCCTAATCAGGTTCTTGATGGTCAGGATCTTTTTTTGGATGGCCGCCCAGATGAAGTTGATTTTGGGGATCAGCTTCTTGGCCCACACCTGATGAGCTAGAAAATGGGCCTCTTCAGGGACTCTTTGGAGGTTGTAGGCAGATTTGATAGAAAATATTCCACTGGGGTGTCATGCCAAATGCATCTATTGATCCCTTTGAAATACGGGATAACTATCACCTTGAGGAGGCATTGGAGCCTAGAAGCTTAGAGCAGGTGCCTAAGATTTAGGATGGGTTTCCAAGTAACCCTTCCCTAGTTCTGGGAGAGATAGGCTGACACTCTAGGCCCTCTGTCAGCCAGCCTCGATTTTAGGATGAGGAGATCACTGTCAGCATTCAGGGTCTCATCTTGGATCCACTTGTCATCCCAAAATTTAATCTAGGTTTCATCCCCGAGGATCCATCTGGCCCCTTTCCATATGATGTATTTAGTGGAAGTCAGGGATTCCCAGAATGCTGATCCATCTCTAGGCTAGAATTCATTGAGGAAGGAGTGGTGGTGGTAGTATTTCCTGAGCATGATACTGACCGACTCATCAGGGACGTTGGTGAACACCTTCCAGGTATGCTTGGACAAGAGGGCCTTGTTCATGAGGGTCACCCTCCTGAATCTGATTCCCCCCTCACCTTTGGGCCAGTAGACCAAGGGCCAGGAAACCATGGGAATCCTCTTCTTATCTTCGCTACCCAACCATAGAAAGGGTTTCTAGATTTATTTAATGTGGGCTACAATTGAGGTCAGGATTCTGAATACCGACATGAAAAAAACCAAAATTCTTTGAAGGACCACCGACAAGAGGGTGGCTCTACCAGCCTGAGATAGGAGGTGGCCTTTCCAGGGGGCCAACTTTCTCTGAATATGATCCATCATCCCACTCCATAGGCCCTTGGAGGATGCACCTGTAAATAGGGGAAGCCCGAGGTAAGATGAGGGGAGGGAACCAGGGGTACAGCCCAAAATCTACCCAGTTCTATTTTTCCTAGCCATGGGGGTGTGGATGAAGAAGATTTTGTTTTTTTGGAGGTTAATTTTTTGGTCGGTCGCCTCCTCATACAGTGTCAAGATGTGCTTGAGATCCTTGGCTTGAGGGATCAAATATGAAGTGGTGAGGATGGTGTCATCCACAAACTGCTGATGATACACAAGGGGTAGGCCCAGCATAGGCCTGATGCCCAAAATGAAACCATGAGAAATAGTGCTCAAGATGGTACAACCCAGGGCCTCATCCAGGATAATGAAGAGGATCAGGGACAGGGGGTCACCTTGATGAAGGCCTCTGGAGTTGGGGAAGAATCTGACAGGGGATCCATTGATGAGGATCAAGAACCAAAGGGAGGACACACAGTTGTTGATGATCTTGACCCAAGAGGGATGGAACCCGAACTTAAGGAGGACCTTGGAAAGGAAGCCCCAGTAAACTCTATCAAAGGCCTTGTTCATATCCAGCTTGAGCAGGAAGGAGGCCTTCTTGGAAAGGAAGGCCGAGTGAATGGCCTCGTGCATGATGATAACTTTGTCTATGATCAATATCTTTTTACCAAGCTCCCCTGGCAGGGGGTAATGATCAGGGGAAGGATATCCTTGAGGCGGGAAGCCATGTATTTGGTCAAGATTTTGTATAAAACATTGCACAGACTGATGGGGCAAAAATTTGAGAGGGATCTGGCAGCCTGGGACTTTGGGATCAGGGCAATGAAGGTGGATTTTATACCTTTGGGGATGGAGCTGGCAGCCTAGAGGTCCCTAATGGCTGCACACACTTCTTTCCTAATGATGTCCTAAAAGGATTGGAAGAAATGGGGGGAAACCCGTTCAGGCCAAGGGCCACCTCAACCTTCATGGAAAACGTGGCAGCATGGATTTCAAAATTAGACAGGGGCTGCATGAGCATCTCATTTGCCATGGCTGAGACTAAAGTAGGAATATGTTCCAGAAGGGAGTCTACTACTTTTGGGGACATGGGGGGGTTGTCGCCAAGGAGCTCCTAGAAGAATTTGATGGCTTCAATCCGAATGTCCTCTTTGTCCTTGATAATTCTGTCGTCACTACTCACCAACTTAGCGATCCTGTTAGAGCCCCTATTTTTTAGGGTCGATGTGTGGAAGAACTTCATATTAGCATCGCCATCTTGGATCCATAGGGCTCTCTATTTCTACCTCCAAAAGGTTTCTTCCCTGGCCAGGATGTTGTGATACTCAATGAGGGTCAGGCATTCCTCTTCCCTGATCCCTAGGTCATGGGAACCCACCTAGAATTTGAGCTCAAGGTCTTCAAGTTTTTTCTTAACTGCCACTTTATTTTCAAAGATGTTACCAAACACCTCTCTATTCCATACCTTGAGTTGCTCTTTGAGGCATCTCAGCTTGTGGTAGACTTGCTCAATAGGGCACCCATGGACTAGGGAAGCCCACCAACGGCTAACTTGGGCCCTAAAGTTGGGATGATGCAGCCACATGGACTCAAATTGGAAGGGTATCTTGGGGGAGGAGCGATGATCAGTTTTGAGAAGGGGACTATGGTTGAATCCAATTTTAGGGAGGGCCAGCAAGGTTGCATCCACAAATCGAGGAATGGCTTCCTTGTACATGAACACTCTGTCCAACCTAACCTGAATATGGTTTGCTCCCACTCTTCTATTTGACCAAGTGAACCTGGATCCTTTCAGCTTGACGTCCATGAGCTCGTTGAGGTCGGTGAAGGTTCCAAATTCCTCCATGCTCTTACCCAGAACTGTTGAGCCCCCACTTTTATCAGAAAGGAAGAGGGGACTGTTGAAGTCCCTTGCCAAGATCCAAGGGAGGGGGGTAAAGGCTTCTCTCATCAATCTAATTTCCTTCCATAAGCCAGTTTTCTCAACTGAGATGTTAGGAGTGTAGACGTTAGACAGGATCCACGAGCGCCTTGACTTCACGCAATGAACTAGAATGTTGATAATTCTAGGATAAGATGATATGAGCCACCCCTTGAAAGATCATGGATTCCACATGCATAGTAAGCCCCTAGTTGTGCCAGTCGTAGGGGTAGACAAGGACTCACAGTTACGCCAGGTAGCTTGGGCAACTCTTTGGGTAGCTGCATCATCAATTTTGGTCTCCTAAAGGAGGAGGAAGGATGGGTGGTGATCCTTACGAAGTTGGCAGAGGATCATTTTCTTGGGGGCACCATTGAGCCCCATGACATTCCAGGTGATGAGCTTCATTTGACACCCTTGTGGGGTCGCTTGCCCCCCTTCCCGACCAGAGCAGGGGGTTTGGGTTGAAGGGCATCCATTTTGGAGAAGCTCATGGAAACATCAAAGAGGGTTTCCTGGGAGCCATTGGCTATTTTATATTCAATGATCCTTGCTCACTGGTCGCCCAGGGTGTGCTGGCCTCTCTTGAGTTTGCTACCAAATTCTATGGTGAAATTCCTACTTTGGGTCATCTTGGGGCATATCTCATCGAGCCCAGACAAAGAACTGCCTTCAACCTCTTCATTAGACCTCTCAGAGCTGCACTATGAAGGGGGAATGCCAGAAGGAACCGCCAAGAGGGGCTGGAGGGAGTCAAGGGGGGGATAGAGGGGGTGGGGGGGGGGAGGAAACCTAGACAAAGGAATATGGGAATGTGGGAGTTAGTGAAGAAGAGGGCCCAAGTGGCTCACAAACCTAGGGGGCGTAAGCAGGGGCCTGTAGGGAGGGATTCACATCGAGCAGGGGGGGAAACCTGGGGTCGAGGCCTCAAAAGACAACTCAGGGAGGGGAGCAGGGGAAGGGGAAGCCTGGGGAAGACCATCCTCCAGGCTAGGGCCTACTTGGGATTCCTTTGGGATAGAAGGGGGAGCCTCCATGGTGGTCCAGGCCTGAGATTTGTGGTCATCTCGAGGGGGCCCTCGAGAGGGGACCCGACTTGGTCGGGAAGGGAGTTTGGGGATAGGGCCATCGACATTCTTGGATATAGGGCATTGATGGGGGAGATGGCACTGAGTGCAACAGAGAGTGCAAAAAGTACGTTTATTTTTGTAGATCAAAGATTGGCACCAAAAGAAGGATCCAGAGGATATGGTCACCAAAGAGGAAAATTTGGATTCTAGATTTGCATTGACGCAAAATCTGGCATGAACCATCTGGGAACCTGCCTTGGTAGCGGGGTCGAATGCCACTAGTTCCTCGACCGATTGGGCAATAAGTCTTAGGATGTCTTCGTGCCATAAGTGGAATGGAAGCTTAGGAAGCCAAACCTAGATCGGGGCAAAGTTGATGCTTTGGGTGCTAGGATGGAAGTCAGCTCCATATCACCTGATGAAGAGGCTTTTGTGTCCCATAAACCAGGGCCCGCAACAAGATCTTTTCAGCGTCATCATCATTATTTAATTTGATGATAAAGAATCCCTTGGTGAGGGCCACCAGCTGAATATTTCCAAAAACTTTCCATTTGGAAGCCGCCCGTCTACAGATGGTTTCCATGTCCGAGCGCCCTCTTAGGAACTTCCCAACCAGGGAGGCAGAGGATCCAGCGACAAGGGAGGAGTAGACCTCCTCTTGAATAGAAATGTGGGTGCCCTCGAGGGAGAGCCCTAAACCTACGGCTCGAGGCTGGGCCCTGGTGCCAGCCAGGATCTGTTGATAGGAGGGTTTGGGCCCGCATGGGGTAGAACCCTGCCTGGGATCTGGAGGCTTTTTCCCTAGACCTACACTTGCATCGAGCCAGGTAGGAGGTCCTAGGCCCAAGATGTCATCCCCACCCTATCCACCATTTTGATCATCCTTTGAGCCCTCCTCTAGGCCCGTCGAAGGCCTTGCGGGCCCAGGTCCGGGTCTCGGCATGCCTGATCCTAATCTCGATCTAGCTTCCACCCTAGAACTTGTACCAGCTTTTGAACCTGTGCCCAGTCCCGCTCCCATTCCTGCTCCTACTCCTGCCATCGACTATGAGAAATATGTATTTTAATGTACTTGTAAATTATATATTTAAGCATGAGAGTATTATTAGAAAAATTATTTGAAGTTCAACCTAAGAATTCATAGATGAAAGAGTGCTAAATTAAATAAATTCTTCATATTGAAGTTAGTAACAACATGATAAAAAAAATAGAGAATTAAGTTGGAAAGAGTTACTTTAAATTGACTTATTATCAAAGCACTATGATAAATTCTTATAATTTTTTTATAAAATATAAATTTCAGTTATAACGTTATTGCATGTCACATATAAATTACCACTCCACTTGTTGCAATCTAAATTGCTAAAATAAATTCTTATAAGTTCTTTATAAAATAGAAGATTGAGTTATAAAGTAATTGCATGTCAATTAATAAACTTATAAGGTCTTAATGAAGAAAGAAAAATAAAATTTGTGATAGGGAATATGTTAGAGATAAAATTATGTTGTAGTTCATAATATCTAAAAATAATAAACTTATAAGGCTTTAGTGAAGAAAGAAAAATAAAATTTGTGATAGAGAATTTGTTAGAGATAAAATTATGTTGTAGTTCATAATATCTAAGAATAAATGACCACTAAGCTTATTGCAATCTAAATTTCTAAGATAAATTCTTATAAGTTCTTTATAAAATAGAAAATTGAGTTATAAAGTAATTGCATGTCAATTAATAAACTTATAAGGTTTTAATGAAGAAAGAAAAATAAAATTTGTGATAGAGAATTTGTTAGAGATAAAATTATGTTGTAGTTCATAATATCTAATAATAAATTACCACTAATCTTATTGCAATCTAAATGAAGTGTACTTAATTTTTTTTTTTAAATAAATACATGAATTCATTGTCTGTTTTTTTAATTTGGTTATTGTGAGAAACCTCTATGACTTAAGCATAGGTCTAAGAAGTCTCCTCCCAACCATGACCCTCAATCCGAGATTTATACTTATTCATAGAGAATTTAACACAAAACCACCACACACCCAGCCCCTCACACACTCGCCCACACCACGGTTTGAACCTTGGACTTCCCAAAGAAGAACTAAAGCCCGAACCATTGTGCTGCACCCTAGGTGCTATATGAATTCATTGTCACTATATAAGAAATATATGACCATTAATTATTTATATATTTAAAACGTGATTTTGTAAGCTTCACACTCAAGACTCTTAATGAAAGTGGGTGAATGTTTGATCCCTAAGTCTTCCTAAGTTAAAATCAAAATCTATGAACTTTGACTTGATTTTTTATTTAGGATCATACTCAACAACAAAAAAAATATGTATTTTAATTTAGTTGTAATTTATATATTTAAGCATGAGAAGAATTTATTGGAAGTTCAACCTAAGCATTCATAGATGAAAGAGTGCTAAATTTAATAAATTCTTCATATTGAATTTGGTAACAACATGATAAAAAAAATAGAGAATTAAGTTGGGAAGAGTTACTTTAAATTGATTTATTATCAAAGCACTATGATAAATTCTTATAATTTTTTTATAAAATATAAAATTCAGCTATAAAGTTATTGTATGTCACTTATATAAATTACCACTAAGCTTATTATAATCTAAATTGCTAAGATAAATTCTTATAAGTTCTTTATAAAATAGAAAATTGAGTTATAACGTAATTGCATGTCAATTAATAAACTTATAAGGTTTTAATGAATAAAGAAAAATAAAATTTGTGATAGAGAATTTGATAGAGATAAAATTATTTTGTAGTTCATAATATTTAATAATAATAAACTTATAAGGTTTTAATGAAGAAAGATAAATAAAATTTGTGATAGAGAATTTGTTAGAGATAAAATTATGTTGTAGTTCATAATATCTAAGAATAAATGACCACTAAGCTTATTGCAATCTAAATGAAGTGTACTTAAATTTTAGAAAATATAAATACATGAATTCATTGTCTTCTTTTGTATTTTGTTATTGTGAGAAACTTTTATGACCCATGCAGAGGGCTGAGCAGTCTCCTCTCAACCATGACCCCTCGTAAAACCAAGAGCTATACTTATCAATAGAGAATTTAACACAAAACCACCACACACCCACCCCATCACACAGTTGCCCAGGCAACGGTTTGAACCGTGGACCTCCCAAAGAAGAGCCAAACCGCGAACCGTTGCATTGCATCCCAGGTGCTACATGAATTCATTGTCACTATAGAAGACATATATGACCATTAATTATTTATATATTTAAAACATGATTTTGTAAGTAAAATCTAGGGACTTGTATTTTAAGAAATAAGCACTTACAATTTGCAAAACAAGTGTTGCACATTAAGCTTTGAGAAGATAGATTATTTGGAAAATTGGAGTCTGCACTTCAAAAAAATAGAGACTATCTTTCAAGAAATAGGGAGATGTATTTATAGGAATAGAGACTGCATTTAGGCAAAAATATACTGGATAATCATAGTAATATTTAGAGAAAATAGAGTTTCAATAAAAGAACATGATGAAAAAAGTATCATATAAGAGTTTTACTCTTCCATAATTAAAATATATTGAATGAGTTGTTCTCCTTAAAGCCTACAAATATAAATTTTCTAAAAATATATATACTACAATTTGACTAGAGTTTATGGTTGTCTCTTTGGAAAATCAAAGCAAGTTATTAGTAGCCCACTAATTAAAGATAAAATAAGATAAAAACGTGAAAAATATAAAAACACAAAGTTGAAAATGAGACAAGGGAAAAAAATTTGAGATTGTGATTAATCAATCTTATTTACCAATGTGACAAAAAGTAGAAAATTAGTACAAACACTAAAATCAATATGGAATAAAAATGTGAGGATGTAACCATGTAGTGAGACAATATTTGTATGATGATGTATTTCACTTCCATCATCTTAAAACTCCATATTTTCAAGAAATGAAGTAATTTTAAACATTGACTAGGTTTAATATAAATATTAAAATCAACATAGAATAAAAATATGATGCTAAACATATAGTGAGAAGTTATTTGTATGGTGATGTATTTCACTTCCATCATGGTAGATCTCCATAATTTCAAGGAATGGTGTAAGCAATTTCAAATTTTGGAAAGGGGTATAATAGTTCTTATGAGACTCTAAGGACTTTCAATATCAAGGAAGAGAATAATGAATTAATGACTGAGTTACATCCTATTATAGATTATTGAAAGAAATATAAATGAACCATTATTAGTGATGGTTAATCAGATAAGAGGTATAGAAACCTTATTAATACTCTTTTTTGTTGTCCTCATAAAATTATGTTTCTAGAGGCTACGAGTGATTGAAATGAAATAAAAAATATAGAATATATTTTTGTTATCCTTACAAAATCTATTCTACAAGTTGGGGTAGAAAATGATTTCCACATTGTAATTAATAATGTTGTAAACTATGTTCAGGTAGGAAATATATTAATGGAAAAATTTTAAAATATATTTTGGATCTTTTGTGTTGCATATGTTTTGTACCTTCTTTTGGAGGATTTTATTAAGCTTCCTTGGATATGAATTATGGTGGAGAAAGATAAAATGTATTGCCAAGTTTGTCATAAACCATCAATTTATACTTAAAAAATATAAAACATAAAAAGAAGTGTAAAATAGATTTCTTGATGCTTGGTGACACATGATTTACAATTTGATTTCTCAGTTTGGAAAGAAATTTTGAGAATAAGGAAGCAATAAGAAGTTTTTTTTTGTTGAGATCAACAAAGAGAGTGCATTCATTATTTTAGGAGAAAAATTTTGGGATGGAGTAGTAAAGGTCAATAAATAATTTGAAACTATTGTGAAAATGATTGTATGATTTATAGTGGAATTCCTTGCATGGGATATACTATTGAGGCAACACATACATCAAAGAATTCTATCAAATACTACTTTGATTAAGATCATCCATATTTTAAGTCAAAATGTGATTATTTGTGGACTATTATAAATGAAATATGGATAATGATTCATACATTTTTCCATGGAGTAACATGTTACTTAATGCTTGTTTGTTTAAGTGCATGGATAGAATGCATCATGGTCTTATTAAGCACAATAAATTGGAGGTTCAAAGGAATACATATAAAAATGATATTGGTATCCTTTTCTCTTGAAAAACAATAAGATATAATCAAACTAATCCATAATTCACATCAATATATTGGTAGAAATATTATAGTGTCTCACTTACATGTTTGCAAAAGTTTGTTATAAGTTTGTTATTCCTATTCTAAGCCAAGTACACACTACATAAAAAATATTTGTAGTACATTTGCATTGATTATTTCAAATAGAAGGAACATGTTAGGGACTAAACAGTCATTAAATCTTGTTTTGGTCATAACAATAACAATATGCAAGTTTGAAACATCAATAGGAAAGAACTATATTCATCTACCTCAACTATTACTTCAAACTATGAAACAAATATGAATGAAGATACATAATAATATGCATATATCGTGAGATTAAGAATTTTCAAGCAGTGATATTTTTAGACTTGATTGCTTTTAAAATATATGCTTTGATTTTTATTTTATTTAAAACTTTTGAATCAATTATCATATAAGATTCAATTTTTTATTATTTATGTGATAATATCCTTAAATCTATTTTTAAATTATTTCTAATACATATATTTAAATTCTAATTTTATTTGAAACTTTTGAAACAATTATCATGTAAAATTCAATTGCTATTTTTATGTTACGATATTTCTGGCTTTATTTCAAAATAGTTCATGAAACATATAAAATTTTGATTTTACTTTTAAGCAATGACATATAATTTTTAATTGCTTATTATTCATGTATTAGTATTTTTAATTTTATGTTAAAACTTTTAAAATAATAATTACTTATAATTATACTTGTTTAATTTATATGTTATTTAAATATTATCTTTCAAAAAAATATTATATTCTTAATATTTACTATATAAAATTTTAAATACTTTAATATATTTAAATAATTTTATATAAAATATTTATTGTTTTTTTAAAACTATCTTTTCCAGCAAAATTGAATGTTAAAGCTCTCAAGAGATTAATTAATAAACGAATGTAATTGATAAGGGACTTTCATCGTAGCCCTATCTGCAGGCTGCAAAATGATATTCTTATTATCTTTTTATATTGTGATTAACATGGTAGAATGAAATCATTCGAAGAAACTAAAGAATATTGCATTCTGCACAGTACAATATTTTTTTAATTAAGTAGAAAATAATAAGAGATATAATAAAAGAATAGTAAATGAATTAAGAAAAAAACAACCTAAGGTATAAGGATAAAACAATATACTTAAAAGACTAACAAAAGTAAGAAGAGTACTTTAAAAATCAGAATTAAGTAAGAAAATCTTTCATTTAAATTTTAAGAGTATTTTCATTGATTTTAAAAGACACTAAATTAAAAAATAAAAAAATCCTTTCAAAAGACACTAAATTAAAAAGTAGAAAATATTTTCATTTAAAGAGTATTTTAATCTCTAATGAACCAAAAAAATCAACTTCAACTTCCTGAATTCAACACCTGCCAAATTCCTATGAAACTGCATGATCATATTTAAGAGAATCCATAGGATTTTAAAGAAAAATTGCAGGTTCATATTTAAAAGAATCCATGGTTTTAAAAAGAGAGAAATGGGTAAAACAATGTAAATAGCCTTTTTCCATTCAGACAAGAGACTTTCATTGTAGCTTTAAACAACAAACACATCTGAAGGTCTTATAAAAACGTAAAATTATAAGAAATATTATCAAGTACTAAGAAAACTAAAATTCATTCATTGAATTAAAAATATATAGAACTATTATCAAGAGAACCAGAACTCACTGGCATTGGATAAACATAGTTATGTAACATGCATTAGACTTTTCTCAGTATGCTTCTCTTCCTCGATTTTCTGGGTGTGCGCATGCTACGCTGCCAATGCTGGTCAATGACCTTTTCCAGTAGTGCGTCAAAGAAATCTTCCGCCTTCGTCACGCGGCGCTTCCTTCCTCTCAAACCCATATAAACAATTATATCTCCGATATTTAAAGCTCGCGCAGAAATTACTAACTGTTGCGCCATGAGGGAATACCTGGTTCCCGATAGCATTCGCCACACAATAATGGAGATAAGAGGCAATACGGGGCTAGAAATATTAACTGGAATGGTGCCCCGAAGGGTCTTGTTCCAAATGGAGCGCATGGGTAGAGACAACTCCATTTTCTTTGGCACAGATGAGGAAATAACCTCTTTGGCTACGTCAGAAGTAGAAACGGCTAGAGAAAAATGTTCATTGATATTTTCAGGAATGATTACACATATTTATATAGCCTTGGAGTCTCAACAGAAGAATCTCCAGAACAGGCTAAAATACAAATACAATCAGCTAAAAACTGTTACAATATAAACTATATGTTAACAATAGAAAAAACTGGCAAACTGCACACCCAATAATTAGAAAACTACCAAATAACTGCAAACTGCATTCTGTTGAAATAGGGGAATGGTTGTTTCTTGAACAGAGGAGCCAAATTAGTGTGCTCAATCTCCAAAAATATTCAGGTTTAAACCTTGAGGGTAGCTTGTTTGCAAGGGTAATGGTATGATCTGAATCTTGTGATTGCGCACCAAATCAACTTCATGTCAGATCAACAATAACAAGGTGATTGGTAGTCCCCAGATCAATAATAACAATGTGAAATAGGTTTAGTAGAATAGGTTTTGTGGGAGCATCCCCTATGGTTTGAACCTTACACTTATCAGACACTTACCAAAAAGACACCTAGGCTTAAGCTTTTGAGGTAGCATGTTTGCAAAGGTAATAGTTTAATATGAATTCTTGACAGATCCACCTTGCACTTATCATGCACTTACCAAGAAGACACCTAGGTTCAAGCTTCTGGGGCAGCATGTTTGTAAAGGTAATAGTTTAATTTGAATCCTTGACAAATCTACAATGATGGTATGAATCCGAGCTATCAGGAGGTCCCCTTTAGAGCGGATCAACAATAATAATATAAAATAAGTTTAGTGGAAACATCTCTATGATTTAAAGTGTACACTTATCAATTAATTTAAAATAATGTGGTAAGAGCATCCTATGAGTGATATTGCCATTGATAGGTTTCACATGCACTCCTTGTCAATTCTAGTAGAAATGGGAAAATATGGTAGACCGATAACCATTTTAAAAGTATCTGACTTTCTTTGAATGTGCTTGGGCTTGTCCGACCCTCCACGTTCAATGCAAGGTGAACGATCCTGTGACTTTATTAGGCCTATCTCACTAGTCTTCTTGCATCATGATCAATGTGTTTCTTATCGTTGTAACTATTTGTAATATTCATACCTTATATATGCAAGGTTGTAATTATATGTAATGCTCATACCATATATATTTATACTCATACATAATTCTATATTAAAATATTTTTAACAATTTTTATTTATATATAGTTATATATAGATAATATATTGTTTCTTAGGGTTAGTCGATTGATAAGTACTTGTTTCATGTACTTACTAAGAAGATATTTGCAAAGGTAATAGTTTGATCTGAATCATGTGAGTGTGCACCTAATCAATGATAACGGTACAAATCTCAAACAATTGGTGTTCCTTTCACGTCTAATCAATAATAACAATGCAGAATAAGTTTGGAGGGAGCATCCCCTATCGTTTGAACCTTGCACTTATCGGGCACTTACCAAGAAGACATCTAGGTTCAAACCTTGGAGGCAACATGTTTGCAAAGGTAATAGACTGCTCTGAATCCTCGTCAAATCCACGATGATGGTATGAATCCCGAGCGATCGATGGTTCCCTTCATGTCGAATCAACAATAATGATGTAGAATAGGTTTGGTGGGAGCATCCCTATGGTTTGAACCATGCACTTATTAATTATTATCAATTACTAAAAATAATGTGATTGTGACCAACTCTCCTATGTAACCAAATATATATATATATATATATATATATATATATATATATATATATATATATATATATATATATATATATATATATATATATATATATATATATATATATATATATATATATATATATATATAATGCGATGTTTTGAATTTGGTTCTTTTGAAAGAGAGCCCAAAGCCAAACCACTATGATGTTATGGATGTTATGGTGCTATATATTAAACATATGTTATGGTATTATTATATTTATAAGGTTTGTGGTTGAAAATATGTTTATATTTTTTATGATTTGTTATATATATAACATCTAAAAAATGGTTAATTTATATATTTTATTATAAATATAAATTTATGTAAAACATGGTACTCAATGGAGTAAAATTGAAAATTTAGACATATTAGAAAATTATAGAGTGATAATATATAGATTATATGAAGAGGTTTGAGTTAAATTAGAATATAATGCTTTAGAATTGATACATGGGTTTTAAAAGGATTTTTTTTATCATCTACCTTATATGTATTACATATTGATAAATTAGAAAAATGGGTAAATAAGAGTTGAAGGATGGTGTTTATTTGGAAAGATACTTGGTGAGGTCTTTTTTAGATGTAGATGATCTTATTTTTATTTTAATATCAGCAACAAGGTTTGAGAGATTATTTAAAGACCTTAAATAACTTTTGTAGGAGTAGGTATGCAAGTATATACTAGAAAACCAAGAATATGATATTTTCAATCAAAAGAAAAATAAATAATTAAATTTTTATTTTGAAGGGGTCTTCTAGAAGAAGTAATAGAGTACAGATATCTTGGGATAGAAGTTCAATTGGAAAACATGTAGAATAAAGAGAACATTAGAAGGATGGAGAGTACTTTTTGCATTACACAATAGAACTAGAGAATTTCAATTATTGGTCTAGAAGACTATATGACTTTTATTTGGGCTACTAGTGGTAAGAAGTTGTTGTATGGGTGTGAAGTGTGGGCTATCATTATATCGAACTCAAAATAATAGAAAGACTTTTAAAATGTTTAATTAAAAAATAATAAAAAATAAAAGAATCAAAATCCATATAATATTTTTCTTGCAAAAATATATACCTTCCTTGTAGAGAAAGTTGTGGTGGTTCTTCTAGGATACTTAAGAGAAGTTGAGCAGATAGATGTAAAAAAATGGCCTAAAACTATAATAGAAGAATATCTGAACAAAAGGAAGAAAACTTGAATGAAGAAAAACAACAAATGGATTCAAAAATGAAATATCAACTTGGATGAATTCCCAAATAATAATAAAGAGATGAATGTATTTGTTAAGAAAAAAACAAAGTAACTATGTGGAAAAATAAGTTAGGAAGAAAGATAGAACATTATCTTGCTTAATTTTACCCTACATATGATCACCACCAAAATAAATATAGAGAGGAAAACATTAATTTAAGAGCAAAAAAACTCATGGCCCAACTAAGGACTAGTAATCACCAAGTTAGATATGAAACAAGCAAATGTAAGAGACCAAAAGAGGAATGGAATGAGAGGATATATACCTTTTGTACATTATGGGAAGTTGAGAATTAGAAGCATTTTATTTTAAAATGTGATGTAGATGTTTGAGCTAGCTATGTTGGTACTCTAGTAGTGAAATCATTGCAATAATTTTTTGAAGAGTAGAGAGTAGAGAAATTGGGAGAATTTATCATCAAAATTAATATTCGTAGGTCAAAATTGACTACATCAGGAAAAATAAGGCAAAGGAATTTGAAATTTTTTTGAATTTGCATAAGGATTATTTTGGGTGCATCATCGCGACATGCCTCAATGCCACAATGATGATGACCTAAAAAATTGTAAGTTCAAAATAAGGCACGATATCGTGATGTGTCGCCATGTCATGATCACTAAGGTTTGAAAGACTTTGAAGTCAAGGAGATAGAATACCTAAGAAGGTTGATGGAAATTATTCAATTTTAAACCCTAAAATATCCATAATAATTCATTATAAATCAATATCATTGTTAATAAAAAATCCTAGATTTTGTAATAGTAAACAACTGGCTAGTAACATGATAATATTGATTTAAACTCCATGGCCTTACTAATTGAGTGATGACCTAAAATAAAATTATCATCAAGAAATTGGAGATAAATTTGAAGGGACCATTATTTGCAACCTAGATACCTTGATTATTCCTTCCATTTTTGCTTCTAACAAAGCTCTCCCTAATGCCTCGATAAGAATCATGAATAGATAAGGAGATAGTGGATCACCTTGGTGGAGTCCACAACATGAACATGAATTAAAGTAACCAGCAAGAGAACCAATGATCAAAATAGAATATTTCATGGTGTTATAATAAAATTCATTCCATTCACACTAATTGTAATCAATACTAAACTTTTTTATAATATCATGTAGAAAACTACAACAAACCCTATCATATTATTTTTTCATATCTAATTTCATAAGCATACCTTATTTTTTCATGGAATAAAGAGAATGCATATCCTACTTGCAATGATTACACAATAAAAAAAAAATTACCGTGAACAAAACCACCTTGTTCCTCTAAGATAACACAATTTATGCCTTTCGACCTATTACCTTGAATTTTTAAATGATCTGATAAATCATATTACAAAGGCTTATTAGATAGAAATTATAAAAATATTTTATCTTGCCTTTCTTTGAAACTTATGTAATAAAAGTGGCAATGATATCACTTATTGCAGCCTTCCTTTTTTTTGGCCTTTTCAACCACAACCAATGTATCACTCTTTAATAAATTTCAAAAAAAAAATAAGGGAAATTGTAGGAAATCCATTAGGGTTGGGTGCATTGTTAGGATGGAAAAATAAAATTGCTTCATGTGACTTCTCAATAGATATTTTCTTCATCAAACTTTTATTTTATCCCTATGTGATGATGAAATATTTTGTTAAAGCTTATATTGTGTCTCCTTATCTTGCCTAGCATCTGACAAAATATCATTGAATTAATTTTTTGCTTCCTTCCTTTTGTCTTCTTCTTCCTCAATGTTTCTTCCAAATAGAATTAAAATATTTTAATGTGATGAAAGAAAATTTTGTTTTTTCTCTAGCATGAAAATTCTATCTCCTTCCTTGCTTTTTTCCCTAGATTTTTAGAACTAGTATCTCCTTTTTAAATGCAATATGATAATCAAAAAGTAAATATTTTTCCTTTCACATAAAAATCCTTATCCATTCCATTGATTTTACTTTATCTTATAAATTTTTGAGTTTGGATTCATTTTATTTCTTTTCTTTATAAATTTTACCAAATGATTTTGCATTCCAAGTCTACATTTGCTCCTTTACTTCATCTTTTGAATAATCCTATACATATATGATCCTTCAAAACTTTACTTCATCCCACAATAACATGACCATATGGAAGAAATCAAAGTCTTGAAGCCACATAGACTATAAGTGAAATGGATTTGGATGACCATTATTAGGTAAATAACAAGTCAAAAGAATGGGTTTGTGATATGATCTTTCTTACAATAAAATGTCTAACGATGTTGTATACTTTGTCTGCAACAATATGTTGGAAAACAAGAATCTATGAAATCTTTTTGTTATATAATTTTTTCCAATGCATCCATTGTTCCATGTATATTGGAAACTTGAAGGGTAACATCCCAAAGTTCATTTGAATTTATAAATTAAAAAAAATTATTTCATTGATTTGGACCATCTTGGAGTACCACCCTTATTTTCCAAAGAAGATAAAACTATATTGAAATCACCCACAAGAACCTACAAATCACAATTATGAATCATCATTATCTTTAAAAATATATATATAAGGCCCATCCAGTATCTTTCATGAGGAGTGACTATAGTTGGAGCATATACATATATAATTCCAACTTTGATGTTTTCCTCTTCCCTATAAAATCATCTAGCAACCCAATTACTTTTTACTTCTAACAATTGTCCATCCCATTTATGTTTATCCCATATTGTTGCAAAACTTCTTGAAGCTTATGTAGAAGAAACTACTAGACAATCATCTATCTTTAAAATATTTTTAAAATAATTCTTACATTCCTCATTACCTAATTTTATTTCTTATAAATAAATAAACTCATGACTATAACTTATTAATTCCTTATTAACTCTTTTTTTAGGGATCTTATTCATACCCCTAATATTCCATGGTATCATTTTCATCATAATTTTTTTTATTTTTATCAGTGGGCTAAGTCCCACTTTCTATTAACACGTATGATATTTTTAATTGGATTCTCAAATTGATATCCCTTTGAGATTTTTTTTTCTCTTTATTCATACTTTGATAGCCTTCCTCTCCATTTTTTATTCCCATAAAAACTTTCATCTTCATCAATCTCTTATATTTTTTCATATTGTTCATAATGAGACTTATGTTCTAAATATTTATGCTACCCTAAATAATCTGAAATGCAAGGAACATGCTCATGGATACTTTCTTCTTTATGTTACGTAAAAAATCCTAAGGTGTATGGATGGTCCTCCATAGAAATTACTTTCTTATGTTGTACTAGAAATCCTAAATTTCCTTGGATATATTCCATATGCTTTTTTTTATTGTGCTACTCTTGAAATCCTAAAGTGTAACAAATGCACTTTGTACTACTTTTATTTTATTGCGAGAAAATTTTATTCTTCTTGAGAAAAATAAAAATGATCTACCTAGATTATCCATGATCTCCTTCACCTCATTTGCTTTAAAATTTGTCTCCCCATATTTCTTTGCTTTAAAATCTACCTCTTCATCACAACTAGATTTAGATATGTTTTATTATGTTATAAATGTTTGGCTAGATATATTTTTTCAATTGGTTATATGGGTTGAAACATGCCCCACCCATATTACATCATCACCACATAATGGTATTACAATAAATCTTGGATATTAACCTCGTATTGCATGGCAAGATTCAAACATGGGTCTCCTCTTTGAATATTGAGGAATATAACCCGCTCAGCTAATGTCATATCGTATTTGGCTAGATATAATTATGGCATATTAGTTCATAAATTAATTGATGTATTTACTTTCATTAATGATGATATTTTAATTTCCTATGATAAATAAAATTTATAATGATAAGTCTATAAAATTATACACCTTATATTATTTTGAAGTCACCCCTGACAATGTGTTCTATGTAAAAATGAGAAGAGTATAGACCATCTCTTAGGACATTGTTCAATAGTTTAGAAACTATGGAACTGGATTTTTAATATACTTTATAAATACATAATGATGAATGGCAGAATTAAATAATGGATAAAGTAATGGTAAAGCACTTTTAAAAAGTGAGGCTTTATAGACAATCAAGGATATATCAAAAGATACAATACTTTGGAATGTATGGTTATAAAGGAATAGAAGAATATTTAAATGAAAGGAAAGTAGTTTAGTAGTAACTAAAAGGAATATTTGTTTAGCCAAAGAGGAGGCCAAACTAACCCTATCAACTCACCTAATATCTAGTCTTGAAGTACATATCCTTGATAGATGGAGTCAAGTCATAAAATAATATTATGATGTTGGGTACAAGAGAAAAAAAAGAAGGAAAATAATATAAAATGGAAACCACCGGAAGTGGAGTTGGTCAAATTAAATTTTTGATTGAGCATCTAAAGGAAATCCAAGACTAGCAAGAGGAGGAGGAATAATTAAAAATGATAGGGGAGAGATTTTGTCTCATTATACTTTCAATAGTGGATCTAAGATAAATAATAAAGTTGAAGCTTGGGTGGCTTTCAAAGGGTTAAAAATATGCAAACATGTGAAATAGAATATAGTATGGATGGAAGGTGATTTGCTAATAGTAATAAATATAATTTTAAGGAAATCAAAGGCTCCATGGAACATACAAGAAATAATTGTAGAAATACAAGACCTTCCTATAAAATTTGAAGGAATCAAGTTTACACATACGTTAAGGGAAGGAAGCAAATGTGCAGATAGGATAGCCAATAGAGGGCTTTTAATTGAGTATCATGAAAATAAATTCTATTTTCTATCGTTAGAGGAAGTTAACAAGAAAATGTTGATTACCTAAATCAAATAATGATTAATATTTACATTAATATTTTCCATTGGTAATATTTGCTTTATTTTATAACATTAATGTATTTTCATATAAACTATTTATTATAATTCTTGTGGTTACACTTATGCTTCAGGAAGGAAATTAACAATCTAGATCTAATAAAGTAGACTATGATAGTGCAAAGTTTTGGAAATATTACTCTACTAAGATACAATGCATAGATAGTAGAGGTGGAGTTTTGGTATTGTGAAGGCTTCTACAAGAAAATATCAAGAATAAAGATGTTGAATTTCATAATTATTTGTATTCACACAAAAATTGAAGAATATCCAAAAAATGAAGATCAAGAAATCAATTTTTTTATGAAAAATGATGTAGGTATCTAGATATAGAAACTCAATTAAGATGAGAATTGAATATATTTTTAAACTCTCAATCTCTAGAGGGGATAGAGTTATGATTTTTTAAGAGTAGGAAACCTGAGTACAATCCCTTGTTCTCCAACAAAAAAATATTATTTTGAGGTCTCTTCAAATAAAAAATCATTTGAAGATGGATGCTCTGAACGATAGAAACTTTTCCCCATTAGGGAGAAATGGTGAAAATTGGGATCCATATGGAAGAGCTATGGATCTAAGGGATGTTGGTTGATGTATAGAAAATGGAAAGACAAATGCAAAAAATGTTCTACAAGAAGGATTAGTATAGGATTCATGAGTGTCAATTCTCAAAGGAATAAATAAAGTGATTAAAGAAGAAGTTGGCATAGAGATATTTCATGAAAATGGAAAGGTATGTATTTCTAACTCTCTAATTAAAAAAATAATGAGAAATAATGAGTTTAGCATGGTAGGAAAATTTCTAGGGCCTAGACTAGATTTATATTTGCTTAGGAGATAGATTCATTCTAAACTTTAAACAAAGGGTTTGATGAATGTTATTGGTCTATCAAAGGGATACTTCTTAATCTAATTCAATATTGAGGAGGATCTAGTGGCAGCCTTATCTTGAGGTACATTTTTCTTTAGGAAAAGACCATTTTTCCTAAAACATTAGCATCAGGGCTTCAACCCTCAAAAGGAATAATTTTTTCAGTTCCCATCTTGATTAGGTTCCTAGATCTACCTATAGAATATTGGGATGATCAAATTATTAAGGGCTTGGAAAAATAAATTGGATGTTTTATAACCATGGATCCATCCACCCATAAAAAAACAAGAATATTGTGTGCAATTTTTGTGTTAACGTGGAGCTAGAACAAGACAAAGTGGAAAAATGAGTATCAAATCGATAACAAAAGGTTTAATATAATAAAAACTCGGTATATTGTAAGCAATGCAAAGTTTTTGGACATGTGGAGGGAAAATGTCATCCACAAATATGACCCAAATTTACTTAGTGGTAACAAAAGGAGAATAAAAAAAACTAGAGGACTACAAACACAAAAAATAAAACTTCTAGCCCACAAGAAAGGGCACAAGAAAAGGAACAATACCAAGAAATTCACCAAGAGGTAAATGAAGAGGCAAAAAGTGAAATTAGCAATGGATGTTCTATATAGCACAAGGAAGAATAGTAGAATCCTAATAAGATAATGCAATATGCAAGTAAACATGAAGAGCTAAATCGGTTAGCTTTTGATGAAGTATGTTATGGGAGATAGCAATCACAAGATGCAAAAAGATAATGAAGTTCAAGAATGACACTGAAATATGATATTAATGGAACTCACAAAAATAAGGAACTGAATACAATAGATAGAAACCTACTCTACCAGTGCATGCAATAAGCAATGCACTCTCACACACTGATCACTCACTATGAGGCCCTTTATATAGGAATATATCTTCCTTGGCCAACACTCTACCTAGCTATACAAGGAGACACCTTGCACATTTACAACATGCACATTGACACTTGTGCATTTGTTACAATGCACATTGACACTTGTGCATTTATCACAATAATTGAAGTAATTGGCTAACTTCCCCATAAAGTAATCTTCTACTCTAGTTATGTATCAAAGGTGGCACATTTACATGATCCAAATGATGTAATATACTCTAACACCCCATTTTATTATATTATTTGGGTATTGAAGACTTTAATCTTCGATATGGATCTTAAATCTTGTACTGGCATTTTAGGTCTTCTCTTCTGATTCCTTCATAGTCTTCTTTGTCTAAATTTGTATGAGTGTCTTCATCTTGTTTAGGCTCTTCTTCTTTGTTTGATTTAGTCTTCAATTTAATATTGGAACTTATGTATATTTTCTTCTTGCTCTAATTTTCTATCTTCCTGTATACTTGATCAAATGAATGGTTAGTATATTTTAGTCTTTGTGGCTTCAAGATTATAAGTTTCTTGAGCTCTTTCATAGTCATAAAATTCTTGTATAAGAATTTTTCTTTTTCCTCTGTTCCTAGAATCATATTGTCCTTTGTTTTCCTGTCTAGAAACTTTTGCTTCATCACTTCCATTCTTTGATTCTTGTGTATAAATATGAAAGATAAATTTGGATCATAATTGATCCATTTTCTTTTTTCATTCCTTGTAATATGTTTCTCATAAAATCCATTAGTGTTATTTTGAACAACAATATCTTGTGTGAATCCAAATAAATCTAGAGCATATGTACCATTATTAATAGGTTTTGTAGCTTCTATTTCATACTTGAATTCTACCATATTTCTACCTACAATAGAGTTTATAATTAGTTCTTTAAAATTAGAAATATTTGAGACGTAAATGCAATCATACTATTATGGATTTCTTGTTGTATGTTTACTTGTTCTTGTATCCATGATTGCTTTGACTTTGAAGTTTCTAATCCTTTGAAGTTGACTTCCTTATGGCTCCCTAGTTTTGAGTATGTGAACTAGCTTGATAGAACCTCTCTAAGACTTAGGATTTGTAGGATCCCTTATGTCTCCCAAGTGACTAGGGTATGCTGAGTTCTTGACAAAATGATTAGCAACTAATAGTTCACCTTTTTGAGTTGATTTTGTAATTTTTTGGAAATAACAATAATCAACTCCTAATTCACCTTATTTCTCCTACTAAGCTATGCACTTTCAATTTAATGGAGTTCTCTATGGTTGGTGTAGTATGCCTTATAACTCCCTAATTAATTATTTGCAAATATTTAATATTTGAATTTTATGAAAATTGTAATATATAATCTTCTTGCTTCAATTTGCTTTCTAATTCCACTAAGGTTTTAACTTTCTCTACCTTCTTCAACTAAATTCAACCTTAGAAATAGGCACCTTATATTTCCTTGAGCTAAAGTTTGCAAATAATGGAAGTAATTATAGTGATCATGTATTTTATCTACTACTTCCTTCTAAAACAATTAATTTTATTTCTAGGATCTTTTGTTACACCTTATTACTCCTAGTATTCACTGTCCTCTCTCTATATATATATGGATAATAACCTCCATTTACTTGTAAATATAAATCTTCCATTTCAGTGCTTATCTCAACCTTGCAAGTTTTTTGTATTCACCTTTGGAGTCCTTTTAATTGAGGCTCATTAACTCCTTGTCAACTCCAATAATATATGTAGTGCAATTTTCTTTACTCCTTGGTATTGCACTACACTTTGTTACTGAACTTGACGGTCCTCACTTACTACCTAATGCTATCTTGTGAATGATGAACGTGCACTTCTCTTGGGCCTGTGTGGAATCTGAATGTCTTCACTTGCTATTTTATGCTCTCTTTATGATCGATTAGTGTGTACCTCTCTTGGAGGCTCCAAATATTCTGGCTGGTATGACCTTCAATGTCACTATTTTTGTCTGCGTTCTCTTTCTTCAATAGGCAAAATTAGTTGTTTTTAATACTCTTTGATCCTTGGATGCACTAAATCCTTTAATGCTAATATTTTTTTACTTCAAATGGTCTTCGAGTTGACGTCCTCCCTTCTTTACCCATGCACCTAATGCTTACTTCCTTTACGTTGTTTTGCTACCTATGTTCTTTTTCTCTCTTTGATATTTGGATTACCTGTGCTTCTTACATTCACCTAGAGCTTATCCTCTTAATAAATATAGCCTTGCTTCATGCTATACTTGATATTGCGGCTAGACATCTTTCTCCAGGGTGGTGGATATCAATTTCCTTATGGCTTCGATGCATATTTTCCTTACTGGCGCTCCACTATAATGGGTATCTTGATGCATTCTCCATGTATAGATTTAGACAATTCTTTAAGTTATGCATGTAATTTTAAGATCTTTTAATATCTACTATTTCCATGCGTTGATTCCACTAATTTTTTTTTGCACTATCTACATCGCACTCATCAACTCCAACACTCAAATCCTCCTTGAGTGATGCCTTTGTAATGTCTTCAATGCTTCAAGACTATGCATAGGTGTTAGAATATATTTCCTTCTCATGTACCAAGTGGCACAAGATGCTTTTCTCCTTCAGGAAAAATGGTGGTACTCCCTTGCACATGCTCAAGCTTACTAAAACATCTCGTATTTCCTTTGAGTCCTTTCAATTCTCATGCAAGTTGTATCAAGTATGTTCCAGCATACATGCAACTCGTTCTTGCTCTCCAAATTAAGGTGCTTTGATGATGAAGCTTCCTCGATGGTTATGGCGCTTGCTACATTGGATAGAATCTTGTATTAGTGAAGGCACTTCCTCCACATTGGTAATCTTTCTCCTTGCACTTAGATTTGTCCATGTGACCTTTGTGCTTTCCTCCTTTTTGTTTGCACTTCTTGTATTGGCAGTGGCTTATATAGATTTTCTTTAACCAATGCAGGTATATTCTTGTTCACTACATAGGCATTGAATCTGGGTGTGCAGGCATTGAGTTGAATGTCTTTGGACACCTTTAATGCAAGGATATTGACCCTTGAATTGCTCTACTTTTTGTTGTCAGAGCTCACTATTTAGACTCTTGTAAAATGCCCACTTTGATGGCTAAAATATGAGCAATGTAGTCTCCTTTCTATTGTGCCTTGTATTTGATGATTCCATCATTAATGGCTTATAGTAAGCCCACTGTAATACCTCCTAGTTGCACCTAAACCTTGAGACTCTCCTAGTCTCATTTTGTAGCTCCTTCTACTTGTTTTGATGGCAGCTTTCTTCTCCACTCCTTGGAGGAATATCACCCTGTTTGGTGGCTTCTCTAGGCCATAAAATATTGTAGGTTATGTGTGCTCAATAGTGTATCTAGATACTTTGATAGTATTTTTATTTGTGTGCATTGTTCTTAACCTTAACTTAACAACCAATGTAAATAACCTTCAAGAGTAACTAGAATAGTACAATAGAAATATTACCTTTATCACTTCTTCAAAGTAATTTGTAAGATGCACTAATTATAACTCTTTAAGAATTCTTAAATACGCTATAATATCTGCAACTTTCACTTAGTAGTAATGTCTTTTTTACTTCAACTAATTAATAGGAAGATAATATTTTTCTTTCTTTCGAAATATATCTAACTTCTATTTTAATGTGTAGGTATAAACCCTAAATGAAACTATCTTCTACACTCCCTTAAAGACTATAAAATAAATTCTTTTCCTTGTAACTTTCAAACTGTAATATGGTGCTTAAAGAAACTTGATAACAAACCAGATTAAAGTCCAATTAATGAACTTATATGCACCCAAAATTGCTTACCTTAATGATCTATGTAGATGAAGGATTTCAAGGTGATTAGGTTCACCTTATCACTGCCCTTTTTTTGGATGAACTTGTAGCTCTTCTTGGTTGTCCAAAATAGCTCCTCAACTCACCAATTCACAACTTAGTTACTCCTCTATCTTGTTGCTTGAAATTGTAGTATGGTCGTGTTGATTCTCCTTCAGAATGAACTTTGTAATAGGCTCTCCAATTCTTCTCCTTGTTTCTACTTGAGACCTCTCCAAGGTCTTCAAGGTCACAATGAGACCTTTTCTTCAACCTTTTGTTTGCAATATTTGATGGAGATCAACAATCTCCTATCTTCTTCTAGACTCTACTCTATAGTCTCTTCCTCAAATTTAGAACAAGGCTTTTGTGGTCTTTTCTTCTTTTGCAATGTGTAGGTATACAATAGGACTTACCTCAGGTTCCTACTGAAATATTATATTAATGTAACTCACAAAATTAAGGAACTAAATACAATATATAGAAATCTACTCTAATGCACTCTCACACGTTAATCACTCACTATGAGGCCCTTTATATAGGAAGATAGATTCCTTGGCCAACACTATACCTAGTTGTACAATGGGACACCTTGCACATTTACAACATGCACATTGACACTTGTGCATTTTTTACAATACTTGAATTAACTAGCTAGCTTCTCCCTAAAGTAATTTCCTACTCTAGTTATGTACCAAAGGTGGTACATTTACATGACCTAAATGATGTAATATACCGAGAAACAAAACTTGAGTGGCTTTGGAAATAACATTAATCAACAAGAGGAAAGTCTCAATCAAGGGAAAAAAATGATTATAAAGAAGGTAACCATAAGAAGAAAATAAATATGATTGAAAATCATATAAATCTATATATCAATACATAACAATAGAATGTGATTGCAATTAGCACAAAGAATACAAATAAAAATTTGGAATTCAAAGAAGAAATATTAGTAGATGACGCTAAAATGGTAGGGGATACCCCCTCCACTCAAATTGACTTGGAACAAGAGAAGGATAAGATTGAAGGAGTTTGGGGGTTTAAATCCAAATAAATAGAGGGATGGTAGGGATTAGATCAAGTTTTAAATTCATAAAATAAAACTAAACAATCTAAGGAATAGAAGGATCTAAGCATAATATAAAACCTAAAGTAGATTAATGAGGGCATGCAAACAATATTCGTCAAAAGACTAAAGTTGGGTAAAATAGCTCAATCAGCAGCATAAGAATCTCCACCAAGATGTAACCAAATAGGAGAGAATGATCCTCCTGGAAGACATGCAAAAAATGCAATGAATACAGGTAATTATAGGAAAAGAAAAAAGGAAGACCCCCTTAAACAAGAAGAAAATAAAGTACTAGAGAACAAGGGACAAGAATTAGATCCAAATAAAAAATGGATGGTTAAGGACAAAAGCCCATCAAACAAAACCAAAAAATAAAAATCCTTTCTTGGAATTTATGGGGGCTAAACTCCCATGGGAAAAGAAGAATTGTTAGAAATATACTCATAGAAGTAAAACCTGATATTGTTTATCTTCAAGAATCTAAAATTGATATCAAAAAACTTGAGATTATTTAGAAAGAGGTCTGGCCAAATGTTGAACGGATCATAAGCCCAACACAAGGTACCTTTGGAGGTATCTGCATCTTTTGGGATAGAATGAATTTTGAAGGCACTTCAATTAATCAAGAAGAGATATTTTATATAGTCAACTTGAAGAACAAAAAAATAACTTTTGTTGGATAATGACAAGGATTTATGCTCAAAATTATGATCATGAGAGATTCCAACTATGGAATAAATTATCTTTTCAGAGAATTATTTTCATTAATTTGTATTTTATGGTATTGCGTGACTTCAATACAATATTAAGAATAGAGGACAAAAATGGAGGGAGGATTAACATTACTCAAGGTATGTAAGATTTCAATGATTTTATTTAGAACAATAAGTTGATTGACCTAGATATGTGTAAAGGTAAGTTTACATGGACAAATAGAAGGATGGGGGATAATCACATTCAAATGCATTTGGATAGAGTTATTATTTTTTAAAATTGGCTAAGTATAATCAATATTCATAGACTTACATGTATGCCCAGAGTAGGATCAGATCACAATCCCCTTTTTTTGGATATGAAAAAGGAGGAGAAGTAGGGAGGAGTAACCTTTAGGTATGAGCTCATGTGGAATATGCACCCTGACATTACAAATAAAATTAAATCTTGGTGGCAGGAGGAGGTTCAAGGATCAACTATGTATAGAGTTACCCAAGTATATAAAAACATCAAGTATCAAATCAAAATTTGGAATAAATATATTTTTGGTAATATCGATTTAAGAAAATAAAAATCTTGGTGGTAGGAGGTTCAAGGATCAACTATGTATAGAGTTACCCAAATATTAAAAAACATCAAGTATCAAATCAAAATTTGGAATAAAGAGGTTTTTGGTAACATCATTTTAAGATAACAACTTAAAAAGGATATCCAAGATATAGAGGAAAAATGGAGAGGGAAGGTAGAAAACCATAGTGGCACAAAAGGGAAAAATAACTCCTCACATAATATTATAATATCATTGCCCAAGTGTAAATTCATTGGAAACTAAAATCTAGAATATTATGGCTCAAGGTAATAGAAACGCTAATTTCTTCCATGTTTCAACTATAAAACATAGGAACAATAATAAAATCCTCTACCTTGTGGGGGAATATGGAAGAAAGTATGAATATTTAAATGATATTAAAAATAAGGTCGTTACTTCCTTTCAGAACCTTCTTAGCAAAGAAAAATAGAGTACAACATGGAAATAGAAAGCATCATCAACAATGTTCCCAAAGGAGTTAATGATAGCATGAATAAACATCTATGTTGTTAGAGTAATATTCCATTATTTGGGATATTTACCATTTTCCTACATAAGGTAGATTTTATTTACTACATGGTAAAAATTAGTTTGTTACTTTTTACCACTAGTATTTACTATCCTAGGTTAGTTATATGTTTTATCGACATTCTTTATGGTCGGCATATTATTGCATATGGTTAGTCTACGTAGTCAATTTGATTACATTAGTAGGTTAGGATATTATTATTGTTAGCACTATTTGGGTGAGGATATTATATTTTCTAAATATCTATCCTACCCCTACTTTGTACTATTTATACTCCTACCTATGAATAATATTTGTAATGTTCTCCTAACTCTTTCATGGTATCAGAGCCACGGAGGGAGGAAGCAAGGCATTGGGCAAGGTAGGAGAGGCGATCTCGTTCCAAGTTGGACAAGGCGAGAACTCTCATTCCAAGCTGGACAAGGTGAGAACTCTCATTCCAAGCTGGACAAGGTGAGAACTCTCATTCCACATGTTTCATGGAGGGTTTGATTTATTTGGTTTTTCATTAAATTTTTCCTATCCTAAGGTTGTTTATATTTTTTTACCTCACCATACTCGAGCCCGTAGAGCCTCCGAGAAGTTAGGAAACTGGATGGCTAAGAGAGAGCTAGAGAGCCCTCCTTAAAGCACCCACCGACCACCAGAGACAAGCCTCCGATGATCGATGACTCATTATTCGACCGTCTCAAGAGGGTAGGTGTGCCCTCAGACGACCGACCATCGGAGATACTTCTTCGACAACAGTGCACTGATCGACCGCTCCTCGAGGGTAGGAGCACCCTTGGATAGTCGACCATGGTGTTTGCAGAGGAATGCCCTGACACCCAGATGACCTAAGGAGAGTGGGTTGTTAGCTTAGCATTGACAGGGGACAACCTATTAGCTACTGATAGGGGACAGCCCTATCAAGGCATATACCCAACCACACCACTGATAGGTAACAGCCCTATCAGGGCACATAGACTTTGACTGTACATGGGTAGAAGCACCTACACAGCACCAAACCTAAGCTACGCTATGTGGAAACCTAATACACCTAAGCTAGGCTACGTGGAATACCTGACAGACTACCTAACGGACCCTACTAGCGTGGCAGGTATGAGATCCAAGGTGGTGGACCCTATTAACATGGCAGGTATGAGATCCAAGGTAGTGGACCTTGCTGACATGGTGGGCATGAGATTTGAGGTGGCTTATCTAGCACAGACATGGTGAGTGGCGATTGGTTGGAACCTTCGCTGACATGGAAGTGTACTACTGGCTGGTTGTGGACATGTGGTGACTCGACATTGGACCACGTAGCATTGTTGGCATACATCTGGCGGGTTCCTATTCATTGTGTTGCACGGCAAAAGACTCCATTAATTTCTCATATGAAATCAACCTTATGGGGGACAAAGAATTTTTAAAGCGCTAAATGTTTCTCATGGGAGCCATGTAAGATTAATATCCCATTTTTCTCTAGCTGCCTATGTGAACACCTTCAAATAGAAGGCACTCCCCTTCTGTAACCATCAGGCTGGCTAGCCTTACTGGTTAAGGGGCTTGGAGCTAAGGCTCTCAATGGGAGGTAGGGAGTTCGACTCTCGTTGGGGCCCAAAGCCCTTCTTTTTTGCTAAGAGGGTAGACAATAAAGATACCAAGGTAAGATTTTTTTAATTTGTTTTTAATTTTTTTACTTAAAGTTTTTTTATATGTTTTTTAATAATTAAAATATAACTTATATTAAAAAATAATTTTTTTATAAACTGTTTTTTTTAATATTTTTTTATTTTTATTATTAATTAAAATTATATGATTAAAAAAAAATTGTTTAAAAATTTTGCAAATTAAAAAGAAAAGGGTTATTTTTTGCAAATTATACATCAAAGAGGGCTTTTGTTTTCTCCCAAAAAGGGGATATAAGACATTTAAGAGCACCATTATTTTTTGCAAATTAGAAAGCCCTAATTTCTTCTTAAAACTTCTTAATTTTGCAACATAAAAGGGGGACAAATCAAAGACATTTGATTCTTTCTTGCAAAATTGGAAAACAAGGAGACTAAAAAATTTGTAAAATTCAAAGGCAAAATGTGCATTTGTTTTATCGAAGGGGGGATATAACACATAAAATTGCAGATTATATTTTTTTTGCAAAATTAAGAAGAAATTGAACACCTTGGGTCCACTAAAACCAAGTCATTTATGGACTGGTTCTAGAAGCCTTTCAAACGCGGGTCGTGTGTCGACTTGACTTGAAAGGAGTGTTATTTTATTAATTTTGTAAAAAAAATGTGGGAAGACAAGAAATTGTATTTCTTTTGCAAAATTGTAACACAAAAGTGAGGAGCACTTAACACAAAATCAAAACTTGTTAAATTTGCAAAACAAAATAAAAATACAATTGTTTTAATGCCCCATTCTTTGCAAATTTTAAAAACAAGAGGAGATAAAATATATCAATTTTTTGCACAACACAATCCAGAATTTGTTGCAAAAATTAAAAGGTGCATTCTCAATTTTACTCGACGCCTTTATAGGTAAATTAGGTGCATTTTTTGTTGCATCCAAAACCTATGTGATAAGAATTTTGTGGGTATTCTTGTTTGATTATTGCATTATTTTTTGTAATTATAAGTCATAAAATCAAGAACATCAAAACCCCAAAATTTCACAATAATTTGTGTAAATCATTACACAGGTTTAAAGCCAATTTTTCTTGATATTCTCTCCTAAATCAAAACCCATAATTCACTCCTAATTGTTTGGCATAATTTCCTCAAACTTATTATTCCTCTTCAAGAGGATTTTCAGGCAGGTGTCATTAAATATCTTTTTGAGTTAATTATCTTTTGGTACTCTTTTAGGGTATATCAAAAGAAATAACAAGTTTTTGTAAAATAAGGAACCTTGAAAGTAGCAATATTTTGCACTAAGGGGGGATAATTCCTTTCTTCCTTCAAACACAGATTTTGACAAGAGGGAGATAAAACTTGTAAAGGCAATTAGAAAAGCAGAAGTCATAAAAATTATACCTTTTTCTTTTAGGATTCATAAGAGCAACCATGCTTGAAGTACTTGCAATAAGGAAGGATTATTTGGTGAAATTTTTTGATAAAATTGCCTAGGAAGCAAATTTTTGCATAAATTATAAAAAGGACAACCATGACACCATTCAGTGTTGGTTTCCAAACAAGCAAAACTAAAATGGTAAAGGCACATCATAGAAGCCATGTTGATAGTGAAGAATCTAATTTTGATTTTGATTTTGGTTTAGAAAGAGCACACAAAGTGCTCATGGCTAAGACAATATTGTAGAGGGAAAACAAATTTGTCACCTTAAGCAAGCACCATTTCCTCTCTCTCTTTTTTAGGCTTC
Source organism: Wollemia nobilis (assembly GCA_028583015.1). Classification (NCBI taxonomy): domain Eukaryota; kingdom Viridiplantae; phylum Streptophyta; class Pinopsida; order Araucariales; family Araucariaceae; genus Wollemia; species Wollemia nobilis. The sequence goes on from JAQPPZ010001192.1 coordinate 2,353,490, forward strand.
ATAAATAGCATAAGTTTTTGTTTGAATTACTTGCAATAAAGGGGTGATTGTACCTCTTTTAGGCTTCATAAATAGAAAACTCTCATTTTTTGAAGTACTTGTAACAAAATGAGGGAATTTTTTGGTGAAAATTTTGCCTAGGAGGCAATCTTTGTAAAAACCTTCACAAAGCTTCTTGAGTTGCACATATTTTGCAATTAAGGGGGGATAAACATTTCTTTTCTTACTTCACACAATTTTTTTGTAAAAATGGAATAAGACTTATAAGGGTGCATTTTCGGCACTGACTGACACCTTAGTCACACTTCTTTCAGAAATTTCATGACAACATGTTTTGGCAACAAGGGGGAAACTTATAAGGTGCATTTTCAATAGCGAACAACACCTTAGCTACCTTATCAAAACTTTTGTAAAATTATATTGTAAACAAATGAACCTTGTATGAAGTGATCTACTCTACTACACCTAGTAGTTGCAGTCACTAGTTACCCATGCAATTTTGTTGGATGACAATATTACAATAAGGGCATTCGTTGATGTGAAGACAAAGTGAGGAATGATCCATTTTTTTTCTTAGGAGCAGCTAGAGCACTATGACAGAGTAAGAACCAGCAGATCAACATTTTTTTCACTGTATTAGGAAAGTTATATACATTACCCAACTAATGTAATAAGGGGGGATGTTAGAGTAATATTCCATTCTTTGGGATATTTACCATTTTCCTACATCAGGTAGATTTTATTTACTACATGGTAAAAAGTAGTTTGTTACTTTTTACCACTAGTATTTACTATCCTAGGTTAGTTATATGTTTTACCGACATTCTTTATGGTCGGCATATTATTGCATATGGTTAGTCTACGTAGTCAATTTGATTACGTTAGTAGGTTAGGATATTATTATTGTTAGCACTATTTGGGCGAGGATATTATATTTTCTAAATATCTATCCTACCCCTACTTTGTACTATTTATACTCCTACCTATGAATAATATTTGTAATATTCTCCTAACTCTTTCATATGCAAGGTAATCTCTAAGGAGAAAATTAAAAGAGTTGTATTCTCTATGGGAGCATCCAAGGCTCCAGGGCTAGATGGTTTCCTGTTGGGTTTTTTCAAAATTATTGGGATATCGTTGGAGAAGATGTAGTCAATGTAATCCAAGAAGCCCAAGAATCTAGTAAGCTATTGAAAGAGTGGAATAATACCTTCCTTGCTCTCATTCCTAAGAAATATGGAGCAAATAAATTACATTACTTTAGACCAATCAGCCTATGTAATACAATTTACAAACTTTTTACTAAAGTGTTGGCCAATCGATTGAAAAAATTCATCCCCTCAATAATTAATGAAGATCAAGGATGTTATATCGTAGGTATGAAAATTATTGAAAGCATCATTTCCATTTATGAAATAGCACACTCTCTTCAAAGGAGGAAAGGGTTAGGCATGTTCCTTAAGTTGGACATGAACAAATCCTATGATAGGGTTTCTTGGTATTTCTTATATAAAATCATGGAGCGAATGGATTTTAGTGAAAATGGAGGGCATGGGTTGGTATGTGTATTTCTAACCCCTTCTTTTTAATCCTGATTAATGGATACTCAACTAGATTTTTTCCTTCTACCAAAGCAATCAAGCAAGGAGATCCGTTGTCTCCATATCTCTTTATCATTATGGCAGATGCTTTGGGAAGAACTATGGAAATAAAGCGAAAGGAGGGTAAAATCAAAGGTCTAAAATATTCATCCATTGGTGAAGATTTATCCCAAAATTATTTTGTGGATGATATTTTCTTTCTTGGGGAAGCTATAGAGGAAGAAGCTTTGGAGTTTTAAAAAGTCCTTGTTTCTTATGAAAAAACTATAGGCCAAAAAATAAATTATGAAAACAACAGGATTATATTTTTAAATGTTGGTTTGTAAGGAGGAGAAGTTCTTTATCATCTATCTTGGTTTACCTTTGTCTATAGGTAAAATGAAAGATGAAATTTGGAATCCAATTATGATAGATTTAATAGGAAACTTCAAGGCTGGAAGAGATCTCTATTATCCTTTGCAGGGAAAGTACAACTTATTAAACATGGTTGGAGGCTTTGCACTTGAGCATTAGGGAAATCGATTACCATTGTCTAAAATAAATACTTGGAGGGCAAAACCACTTTATTAGTTGTTCTAATTTTCCATGTGGATCTATTTTTTGGTAAAATATTATCAATAGTAGGAAATTTCTATGGCAAGGGCTAAAATGGAGAGTAGGCAAGGGGACAAAATAGAATTTTGGAAAGATCCTTGGATTCAAGAGGAGCCTTTAGCAAACTACAAAAATTTCAAAGATATCAAAGAAAATTTAACCAAAATCTATGGTAAGAAAATTAATGGTTACCTTCATAGTGTGGGTTATTTTCAAGAGTGGAAAATCTTGCAAGAAGATATACAAGGCCCGAGAAGTAAAGGTCTACAAAATATTTTAAGGATTTATTATTTAGGAAGAGGTTTAGAGGAGGATCAAATAATTTTGGGAAGAAACTAGAAAGGCAAGTACTTGGTGAAGAATGGATATAGAGTCTTGGGTAAAGTAACCTCAAAGAAACTCGAGCTTAAAAAAAATGGAAGCTAAACATCATCCCTAAGATTACTATGTTTTTTTGGAATACCATTCTCAATAAGATCCCCATGAAAGATAATCTATTCAAAAGAGGAATTGTGGTTCCAACTGTTTGTGTGTTGTGTAATAAAGAGGATGAGTGCATGGACCACCAGTTTGAAACTTGTGATTTTTTTTAGATATCCTAAATATGTTATTGAGAGAAGTTAATGTTTCTTGGGTAATTCTAGATTCTCTAATCAGGATTTGGGAACGGTAGCACTTAGAAAGTAGTATTTTTTGGTAAAAATGCATTCCACATATTTTCTAGGGGATTTGTTTGTAAATAAATAGACAAGTGTTCAAAAATAAAACTAGAGGAATAATTGGGGTTTATGCCAAGATAATAACCCTCTTGGAGAATTGTATTAAAAATATTATCTACTAGGAAAATCTTGCAATGATCCTCTCTAGAGAAAAAATATATCTTAAATATAAAAAAATTAACAAGGTCAGACTAGATACTAGATGGGAATGTCCTCTCAAATACTGGGTAAAAATTAACTTCAATGGGGCTATGAAAGGCAACTTGGGTCACATTGGTGGTGGGTAACTCATAAGAAATGATAGAGGTCATGTAGTGGTTGCATATGCAAAGGATCTAGGAACACCACAAATTACCAAGTTGAAGTAAGGGTGATTCTTATAGGCCTCTAAATTGTGATGAATTTGGGTTTTAGGAGAATTGTTCTTGAGGGGGATTCCAAGAATATTATAACTTCCCTTCAAAAAGGGTAGCTAAATAATACTAGCATTTTCTAAATAATTATAGATAAGAGGACTATTTTGGAAAACCTAGGAGAAATTTGAATTAAACATATTTATAGAGAGGGAAACAAAGCTACAAATAAAATAGTGAATATGGCAGTTAGATCTGAGAATTTCAAGGTTTGGTCTTATGCCCCATCGAATTGAAAGAGATTATAAGAATTGATAATGAAGCTAGTAGATAAAGAGGGTAGAGCAAAGCAAAATATTTATTGGGATCATGTGATGAAGGATTTGAGCACACTAAATTACATTATTGTCAGTAATTTCTTTATCAGTTATGTGAAGCATTGAACATTGCATAAGCCTTGTCAAATAGAAGGATAGTGGAATGGTTATTATTTTAGCTTCTCCATCAGCAGGTTTAGCCCAAGTTTGTTTGTTTTACTAATATAGGGCTATCTTGCTTTTGTTTGATCTTCTCTTATTTTTTCCTGTACATATTTTGAGATTTTTGTAAAGGGTCAAGGCCCTTCAACCCCATTTTTTATCAATACCAAAAAAAAATAAAAAATCATTTAATAAATTTAATTTTAAAGAATAAAACCTATAAATATATTTTAGTTGAAACAAAAGGATTTAATAATAAAAATTTGTACCATTTTTTTTTTGCCTCCAAGCTGATGTTTTTGCAAATACTTAAATTGGAATAAAGGTAGTAAAAATATGAGCCCTTTAGAAAAAAATTAGACTATATACAATAATTTATGTCAATTTTCAAGCTTGTCTATCAATATTTACAAAATCATTTTCAAATCTTTAATCTGCCCTACCATAAAAATGAAATTTGCATCATAAAAATAATCTACAATAATTTTTCATAGTGTATCAAATGGCATTAGCTCAACCGGTCAGATTCCTCAACTTTTAGAGAGACCAAGGTTCAAATCTTGTCAAGTGATACATCCATAAATTGCAGGTTGTTGTAATACTACTATGTGGTCATGATGTAGTATGATTTGGGCCCATTTAAATCCCATATAACTTATTAAAAAACAATTTGTCATAGTGTTATTTATTAACTAGGGTTTAAGTTTGAGGGGAAGAAACATAGATCATAGGACTTTGCTAAAACTGAGATACTTGGCTTCATATCCACAAATATTCTTGATGTTCAAGGGTAGATAGATGCAACCTTTTGTGGTTTCTTAATAAAGATCCTATTTTTAATCTCCTACCTTTTGTAATCATTGTTATTAATAAATTGAAATAGAAGAAACTAGGGAAATGAAATTTCTAATAGTTTTGTAAAACCTAAGACTGGAAACTAGACAACATCCATCAAGTTTTCATGAAATTAGAAAATGTAATGCATCTAAACTAGAATTAAACAATTCATGGAATTATGTCTTGTTTTGAAGAAGATAAAATGGCTTAATTATGTTATTTAATTGATGCAAAACAACTAACCTATAAGCAAGAACCTTTAATTGAAGATAAATTTATTAACTATCTTCAAAGTTCAAAATGTAGAGTAAACTAACATGAAAGTAAGAATATTCAATTGCAAAAAAATTTCGACTCCCTTGACTTCAACAAATAGTAGCATTACAATACATAGATACAAGATGAACATTATAATAGTAATGCAATTGGGTTAAATAACCATCTAATAGGTTAAATCAGGTTTGCTAAAACTTCTCATTTTTTAATTTATTTTTTATATTTAATAAATAATAATACAAATAAGTATTGCTCTACTCTCTCTATATATAATTATTAGTTCTCTCTCTCTCTCTTTATATATATATATATATATATATATATATAAGAGATTTTTATTGGCAAAATTTAGGTTACTTTTTATTTCAAAATATAGAACATTCCTTTGCACTTAGGATAGATGAATTTTAAAATTTTATTTAATATGAAGTACAATTTTTATTTTGAACTTCTCTAATGGGTAAAATAGCAAATGATGGGCCATGAAGGTTTCAATTATAAACCATTATTAACTATAATATTTCTTAATCTCATGCTTATTTCACTATAAAATTGAAAAAAAAAATTCCATTCAAATTACCTTGTTTTATTATATTTAAAGTACATTATTTCTTATATCATATAAGGAATCCACATAATGATACTCAAAACTAGTTGTAATATATCAACTAAAAGTGGAGTACGAACTGGAAGTGAGTGTAGCAGTGAGCACGAGTATGAGTGAGAGTTGGGAGTGAGTGTAGTAGTGAGCATAAGTGCAAGTGCGAGCATGAGCTAGAAGTGAGTGCAGTAGCAAGTGTGGCAAAGAGTGCGAATGTAAGCCATGAGTGAGTGCAACTTAAAGCGAGTGTAAGTGTAGCTAGAAGTGAGTGGGAGTGAGTGCATCAATGAGCAAGCATGAGCTAGGAGTGACTGTAGCAACAAGCAAGTGTGAGATAAGAGTTATTGTAGCCATAAACGAGTGTAAGTGCAGCTAGAAGCGAGTATGAGTGAGTGTAAAAATACAAGAGAGTGAAAGCTGGGGGAAAATCTGATCCAAGAGGGAGTGTGAACCAAGAGGGAGTGTGAGCCAAGATTCAGTTATGGCAAAAGAGTGACAGGTTCATCCAAAGTGCATCAATTCTTCAAACCCTTACCATGAATGCATGGAACATTATTTCCAAAAAAAAATTGAAGTGAAGGAACATCGAGAAAAAGAAGAGACAAGGACAATTGTGAGCTAAGAGGGAGTGCAAATCTAGAGAGAGTGCAATCCAAGAGTGAGTGCAATCCAGAGAGTGTAAGCCAATAGTGAGTGCAAGTCAAGAGGGGGTGCAAACTAAGAGGGAGTGCAATCTAGGATTCAGTCATGGAAAAAGAGTGGTAAGTTCATCCAGAGTGCATCAATGCTTCAAATCCTTACCATGAATGCATGGAATATTATTTCTAAAAAATATTAAAGTGAAGGAACATCAAGAAAAAGAAGAGCCACAAGAAATTTTGAGCCAGGAGGGAGTGCAAGTTAGGAGCAAGTGTGAGGTAGGAGAGAGTGCAAGCTGGAAGGGAGTTCGAGCTGAGAGGAAGTACGAACCAAGAGGAAGTGCAAGATAAGAGCAAGCCACATTAGCTAATGTGGAAGTAAATTCATTTTTGAAATCCCTAATGGGAAGTCAGGATGCCTTAACTAGAAATCAAAATGCTCCAATTGGAAGTATGGAGGCCCGAGTTGGAAATAAGCAGAAGAGCGAATACATGGCAAGTTCAATCCAAGTAGCAGATGTTAAATCAAAAGTAAATATTAAGGATGAGATGATTGAGCATGATATAATGGTTCTTAAAAGTAGAGGGTTAATATGTAAGTTCCATAGATCATGGTCAAGGTTTTTGGAGATTCAAAATTGGATCAAGTGGAAGTGGGGATTGAATTCAAATTACTCTATGAATTTTCTTCCTAAAGGTTTTTTCCTCATCATCTTTTCCAATTTAGAAATTAGAGATAAAATAATGGTTGGTGGCCCATGGTTTAGGGGAAGAGATGCACTTTATTTGAGATCATGGAATGAAATTTTTTTGTTGAGATAGAAACTATTAAGAAGCTTCCAGTGTGGGTTAGGCTTTTTGGACTTCCATATCAGCTTATAAATAAGGATGTTTTGAAGAATATTGGAAATATTCTAGGGGAATTCATAAAGGAAAGGCCAACTTCTAAGGAGTGAAAGCATGCTATATATACTTGAATATATGTTGCTATGGATATTTCAAAACCTTTACCACAATCCATTAAGATTAAATCTGAATCAAGAGAATAGGATCAACAAGTAGATTATGAAAATATTGCATTTCATTGCCACAATTATTATGAGATTGGACACATGGCAAGAGTTTGCAAAGTGAAAACTATGAAGAAAGAGAAAAAATTCTAGCCATGAGATAAACTTCAAGATGAAGCAAGGAAATCATACAATAATAGAAGTTAGATCAAATCAAGGATATTCCACTATCCAAAAGAGGCAAAGAAAGCCTATCTACAATATCATTTGGCAAGTTCAAAAGAGATTAAAGGTGCAAAGGAAGATGTGGAGAAAAATCCTAAAACAAAGACAACAAAAGAGGTCAAGTTTATTCCTAGTAAATCATCTTTATTTTCCTCAAGTAGTATAGAATCCTCTTCAGGTAATAAAAGTGAAAGTGGTGAAGATGTTATCCCTTGCACTTTAAGGTTTCAAGAGCATAATAATAAAGAAATGAGGATGGAGGAAAACCATAACAATTTAGAATTTTTAGGGAAGAATAAGAAGGTAATTGCTACATAAGAGCATCCTTGCACTTTAGGGTTTCTAGGGCAACATAAAGAAGATTGTGCTTTTGAGGTTATTCCTTGCACTTCAGATCCTTCAGAACAAGGTAAACCTAAAGATGATAAGTCTTACTATGAGAAGTGTGAGAAGATTGAAGATATTTATGAAGATGAAAGTATTGTTGAGAATGAAAAAATAAGAGAGGAAGACCCAAGAAGCAAAAACAAAGAGAAAAAGAAACCCAAAGGGATATTGATATGGGAAAACAAAAGCAAATATCACAAGTGTTAACAAGAAGTGGGGCTAAACCCACAAATAAAAATAAAAAATAACAATGAAAATAATATCTTAGAATATTAGGGGAATGAATAAGAACCCTAAAAAAGGTATTAAGAAATTATGAGGTTGTTATAGATAATATATTTATAGATATAGAATTTGGGTAGCAAATATTTTAGCCATTCACGGTGTTGAATTTCATCTTGACAAAATTTAAATTTTGGAAGGCATTTGATATAAAAGGAGTTGATTGTGAAAACTTGGGAGTTTGAGGGAGATGAATAATATATTTGATACAAAGGCAAATGAATAATTGGGATATATATATATAAAATAAAAATAGCTAATAATTTATTAATTGAAATTATAGACTAAAATGGGAGAGCTAGGGTTTTGACGGCCAAGATGACAGCGGGCGGGAAAGCTTCTGCGGGAGAGCATGGGAACGCCAACAGACTGAACCAAGGGCACAGCAGGGCGAAGGGAGGGCAGTCAGAGATCGGGGGCGCTAAGGAGTCCTCTCCAACCGAAGAGGATGTAGGTCATGACAAGGATCCACCATACAAATGGGGAGGTGGACCTCAGAAGTCGTACGCTCAGGCAGCGGCTTCGGAAACCCTTAGCGGTCTGCTCTCCAAGGAGTTGTTTCCTGTCGGGGACGAGTTGGACATCCCGGCAGAAATTCTTTCAAGCTTTGTGGAATTCGAAAAATTTACCCTCATCGGTAAGTTTATTGGCGGCCGTCCCGACATGGAGACCATTCGCAAGTGGGCGGCAGGTAAATGGCGAACCTCTGGTCACATGGAGTTGGCGGCCTTATCCCGGGGTTTTTTCGCGATTAGACTGAATAACAAGGAGGACTACTGTAAAATCCTGGCTGGTGGTCCCCGGTTCCTAGGTCGCAGAGTCTCTTTCTAAGGAAGTGGGGTATGGACTTCAACCCCGAGACCCAAAATATCAACATTGCTCCAATATGGGTTAGACTCCCGAGTCTCCCCCTCTTCTGTTGGCATGAAAATGTAATCAGAGGAATTGCACGCTCCATTGGTGAGTTGGTTACCATTGACCCTCCCACCAAAGCTCGAACCAGATTTGTTCAAGCTCGGTTCTGCATTCTGGCAGATTTGGAGGCTGACCTTCCATCATCCATCACTCTCCGGTCCGGAGATATCATTCTTCACAAGCAAGCCATTGTGTATGAGAACAGACCGGCTTTCGCCCCCGTGCAGCTTCTCAAGGGCACCTCCAAATCCAACCGTCCTCTTCAAAATCCAGGGATGAAGAAACGGGATTCCAAAAACCCCTTGGAACACGGTGAAGGTCGACAAAGCACCCCGCCGCAAAAGGGCATGATTCTCCGTGCCCGTCTAGGGACCATCCCGAATCCTCCCACCCGGTGGAAGCAGCCTCCCCCAAACGGTCTCCGAGCCGTGTGGTGCAAGCCCTCACCTTGGACCACAAGAGGAGAAGGACCAGCCCCTTCCACCAATCACCGCACAGAGCATTCACCCAAAATCCCGGACCATAACCACCCCGAGTCCCAAAATGTGGCCGGAAGATTACCTACTAGGAAGAAGGGGTGAGCAGTCTGGTAATATCACCCTCGTAATACGAGAAGCCGAAAGCAAGGTGTTGATTTTGGTAGCGAAAGGAAGCAAGGTCGTCCCCCCAACAAAGACAAAGGGGACAAGGAGACGGCGGTAGATGTTGCAAATGGTACTCAACGGCTACTTTTTCAGGATGATTTTGATTCCCAGATGGGTGACTCATCTGTCCCAAAACCTCCCCTCCAAAGAAGGAAAGGGAGGTAAGAAGAATATCAAACTCTTGAGATGAAAGTCCTCTCATGGAATGTGAGAGGGCTTAATGCACCGCCAAACGGAGATTGGTGGCCGATCTCGTAAAAAGGACGAATCCGTCCATCCTAATTTTGCAAGAGACTAAGACCGATGCTATCTCTTCTCGCTGAGCTGCTAAGGTCATTTGGGCTAAGGCAAAATTCCTCTCCAGTCCTGCAGTGGGAACGGCAGGCGGTCTCATGATTCTTTGGGATCCAGAGATTTTTGAGGGCAGCCTTCTCTCAACTTCTAGCAGGATTATCAATGTTTTGTTTCATTCCAAAGCCATTAACTTTTCTTGGATCCTGTCTAATGTGTATGCCCCAAACTCTATCTCGGAGAGAGCAGAAATGTGGAAGGCTATTTCCCATATGAGGGAAACGTTCTGTAATTTCCCTTGGGTTCTAGGGGGAGATTTCAACTGTCCTCTTCACCCATCTGAAAAGAAAGGAGGATCGGACCACTCTAGCCACACCCGGAAGACTTTCGAGATTTTGTTTCTACCAATAACTTGCTTGACATTGACCTCAAGGGGGCATCCTTCACTTGGAGCAACAGGAGGATTGGGAGCAATCTTATTCAAGTCAAGCTTGACAGATTCTTCATATCCCAAGAGGCTATTCCCATACTCGGTGCGGCAACTCTCTCGGCCTTACCGAGGATTGGGTCTGATCACAATCCTATTGTCCCGGAGACGGTTGATGGGCCTATTTTTAAAACCCCCTTTCAGTATTTGAGTCCATGTGGATTTCTCACAAGGACTTTAGAGGGTTGGTTACGACTCGGTGGCAGTGAGAAGGTAGCAGGTTCCGCTTCCAAGAGAGTGGCCTTAAAACTCAAGTTAATCAAAAGGAATTTGAAAACATGGAACAAGGAGGTGTTCGGCAACATTTTTGAGTCCAAAAGGTCCATTTCTCGCGAACCTAAAATTGGTGGAGGAGAGAATGGAGCTCGAAGGTTACACCGATTGCCTCGGGGAGGAGGAAAGGAGGCTCTTGGTGGATTATCATTCTATTCTTGCAAGGGAAGAAACTTTCTCGGCGCCGTAAATCTAGGGACCTCTGGTTGAGAAATGGAGACTCCAATACGAAGTTTTTTCACGCGTCAACTTTGCGGCACAGAGGGGCTAACAAAATCAGGGAAGTGGTGTGCAAGGATGGACGCGTTACCAAGGATATTGAGGAAATCCGAAGTGAAGCGGTTGACTTCTTCCAGGATCTGCTCGGTGTTCCTCCCGACAGTGATCTCCGTGTTCGTAAATCTCTCGTTGGATAACTTCCCTACCAAAGTTCCTCCCGAGGTAAGCTCTAAGCTTCGGAGCCTTTTTCTATGTCCGAGATTAAAGAAGCTTTGTTCTCCATGCAACCTGCACAAGGCGCCCGGGCCTCGACGGTTTTCCCCCCATTTTTTTCAAGTTATGTGGGATGTTGTGGGTTCGGATGTGTGCGAAGCAATTCAGAGATTCAAGCCTCCGGATCCATCCATCCAAAACTAAATTCTACCTTTCTTGCTCTCATCCCTAAGTCTTCCGCCCCGCAAAAGTTTCTCTCGATTATCGTCCCATTAGCCTCGTGCAATGTTTTTTATAAAATCTTAACCAAGTCCATAGCCAACCGTCCGAGGTCCCTTCTTCCCTCCTTGGTTGGTCCTTCTCGTGGAAGCACCGTGAAAGGCGAAACATTCTCGATGGTGTCATCACCATCCATGAAACCCTCCATTCTCGCTCACCGCTCCAAAAATGCTCGCTCTTTTCCTCAAGCCGGACATGAATAAAGCTTTTGACAGAGTTGGACAGGAGGTTCCTCTCGTGCTGTCCTCTTCAAGTTCGGTTTTCACCCTCAATGGATTGACCTTGTCGGTAGTTGCATATCCACTCCCTCCTTTTCTCGTTCTAATCAACGGATCCCCCGCCGGGTATTTCCAAAGTGCCGGAGGCCTCGCACAAGGTGACCCTCTCGTCTCCTATTCTATTCATCCTTCCTGGCCGAGGTTCCGAGTTGGTCTTTGAAAGAGGCTCTTCGTCGAATAAGATCTCTCGGCATTTTTCCCACCTCCGTAGTCGATCCCTGTCTCTCATCAGCAATTTGTGGATGACACCCTCATCTCCACCGGGCGTCCGTCACTCAAGCCAAATCCATCAAGCGAATCCTCTCCCGTTATGAAAAGGCTGCCGGACATAAAGTCAATTACATCAAAAGCAAAATTTATTTTATTAACACTCCTATGCGAAGGCAGCTCCGCATAGCCATAATTTTGGAATGCACTATTGATTCCCCCCCGCGTCTTATCCGGGTTTGCCTCTCGGCTTGTAATGGCCGGGCCAATGGAAGCTTGTGGGACATGATCCCGGAACGTCTTCACAAAAAGCCGAGCACTTGGAAAGGCAAATTCCTGTCGCAAGCCGGGAAAGCCACCCTTACCAAAGCTTGTCTCCAAGGAATCCCAACTTACTTCATGTCCGTGTTCATGCCGCTCGCTTCGTCCATTCCAAGATTGAAAAGATTCGGAGGACCTTTCGTGGTCCGGCAATGAAGAAAAATCCAGAATTCCTCTTGTGGCCTCGGGATAAGGTTTGCTTGCGAAAGGACCAAGGTGGCATGGGAATGAGGAGATCAAGACTCATGAACACCGCTTTGATCGCTAAGCACGCTTGGAAGATCTCGACTAATGACCCAAGCAGAGTGGGTCAAGCCGGTTAAGAGGAAGTATCTTGGATCGAGTTCTCTTTTTGATGTCGGGATTCCTCCCGAAGCGTCCGCCTTTTGGAAATCCGTGCTTCAAGCCCGCTCTCCGATCGACTCGGTGCTCGCCGGATTTTGGGTGATGGCAACTCCATTCTCTTCCGGAAGGACAGTGGGTTATCGATGGAGCTCTCGAGTTGAGAGCGGACCTTGCCGGCCCGAAAGCCCTGTGGATCCAAATTCCCAACTCAAGGTTGCAGACTTCATTGATCGGAGCTCTCTTCCCCTCGGTGGAATTTGCCGACCCCGGACGGCTTTAACAATGAAATGACTTTTTTGTCTAATATTCTTCGGTCTGCTTTAATTCCATCTCGTTAGAAGAGATGACGGAATCATCCGGCGTGGCACGAGGATGGTCTCGTTCTCTGTCAAGACCGCCTATGACCTTCTTACTTGCGAGATTGCCATGGATCACCGGTGGAAAGTGATTTGGAGGAAGGGTATTATTCCTAAAGTTAATTACTTTGCATGGATTGCCTTTCATAATAAAGCCTTAACCATCGACAACCTCCATAAGAGGGGTTTTGCTATTCCCAACAAGTGCTTCTTGTGCTTTGCTGATTGTGAGACGACTGCACCACTTATTTTTGCACTCGTCCTTTTTCCCATTCTCGTCCTCGGCACCGTCCCCGTCTTCCTTTCAAATCCTTTGGTGCACTCCCCGCTCCCTCAAAGATGCCTTCCACCAATGGCCCAATCCTTTCAAGAATCCTAAACTTCGCTTCCTTCTTGAGGCCTCTTTCCACCACTCCATTTGGCAGATTTGGCTAGAGAGAAATTCCACAGTCTTCGGCAAGGTCCCTAGAGTACCTCCCCGTGTCGCTCAGAGAGCCTTATCCTTCGCCATTGAGAATTCTAAAGTTGTTCCTAGTTCCCGTCCCCGCCTTCCCCGGCGAAGCAGCGATATTCCAAAGTTTGGGCCTTTTCCCTATTCTTGATGGTGTTTCTAAGTCTCGGCGTGGGGATGTTATTTGGACCAAGCCCCCGTGGGCCGGATTAAATTAAACTTTGACGGTGCAGGCCAAAGGCAATCCCGGCCCCGCCGGTTCTCGGTGGTGTGGTTAGAGATCATAACGGGAATCTCGTGGCCGGCTTATTGTGAAGATTTGGGTGCCCGTACTAATCACTATGCTCGAAGCCTTAAGTGTTTTGAAAGGTATCCGGATCCTCTCCGAGGATCCTCGGCCTTTGATAGTCGAAGGTGATTCGCTCAATATAGTCAACTATCTGCTAGGCTCTAAAGACCCGTCTTGGAGGGTCTACAACATCATTCTTGAGGCTAGGATGCTCCTCTCTCAACGTGACAGTTGGAAGGCATGCCATATTTTCAGGGAAGGAAATCGCGTGGCAGACCACATGGCCAACAAAGGGCTTGTGACCACGTGTCCCGTTGTGTGGCGCTCATGCTTCCCGTCTGAGGTGGTGAGTTTGGCCAATGCGGATATCCTCTCATGATGTTCTCCTCGCTTCGTAAGGTCATTCGTTTGGTTTGGCTGTTTTTGCTTTCGATGGTCAAATTTCTCCAGCTAGTATTTTTGTTTTCCTTGGTAAAATGTGGTTTGTTTCCAGGATATTCAGACATAAGGGCCCTACTTATAGCCTTCGGGCAATTAGCAGTTTTTGGTTTCTGTCATCAAGTTTATTCCTCCAGCCACAAGGCATGATGCACATTCCAACCAGGCTGATTTTGTACATAAGGTTTTGGGATCCTCTATAAAAACCCACTGTTAATCTATTAAAATAATTACCAAAAAAATTATAGACTAAAATAAGTTTTCTTCCATTGAAAAGGTTTGGAATGGAATTCCAAAGTGTGAGTTATTGATGCTTGAACCTTGAGTAAGTTGTCTTGGTTTTACACTAAACTAAAATCCATGGCATCCTATTAAAAGTATACACTTTAATTAAAATTATGTAAGTAATAATGTTACAACAATATAGTCTCATTTAGATTGATATATGGTTTCTAAAACAATAAAATTATGTGGAATAATAATACAAAAAGAATGAGTTTCAAGAGGTTGAGGGTAAGCAATGGAGAACAAGTTCCACACCATAGTCCAAAGCTACATTTACATAGGTGATACCTTAAACTTACACATTTTAGCAACTATAAGGTCATAGGTTTGAGTCATATTTAATCCATGAATTTCAAAATATTCAATCATTTTGATTGATGGATTTGAAAAAAGGTGAGGATCAAGATATTTAATCCATAATCTAATGTTCCAATGCTACAAGTGGGATTCCTTATAGCACCATAAGAATATCTAGAGTTAAGGTCTAAACTTGTGATAGTGCATGGATCGAAGTTCAAGTATAACCATATTACAAATCCAATCCTACCCTCACATTCTCTAAGATTTGTCTCATTGTTAACTTTAAGATTTAAAAAAATTATCAGGATAAGCTTAAGCAATCAAGACTTAAGTGCTAAAATTAGGTCTCAACATGCATAGGAGACTAGTATGTATGAGTGTTAAGTGAGTGAACCTTAGGCAACTTGTCTTGATATTACTATAAGCTAAAATCCATGAGAACCCATTTTAAAAAGTATAAAAATAATGTGTTAATTTTATTTTTATTTTTATAAAAAAGAGAAATTATTTTTAAAACCTTCATATTTAAGGTTATTATATAGACCTACCTTTTAAATACTCTACAAGGATACAAGCCCTTCAAATTTTATCCTTGATTCTATTTATTTTGAAAAGCAAATATTAGTCCATACAGTGCATATCTAATAAGGCTTTTTTAAATTACCATCATAATAATTAAAGTCTTTAGGTGATATCATATTTTCCTATTCAAGGTTTAAAGTTTATAAGAATTTAACTCAAGTCATGTTACTCATATTTAACATTATAATTATATAGATATTTATATTCTAGTGAGTAGTTTGTGATTGTAAGCACAAATCTCAACTAACCTAAAAAATTTGAAAGAAATTACAAATAAGACAAGAATAGATATGTCTATTATAACTATACAATATTTATTCTAACAGCCTCATTATGTACTAATTTAAATAAATCCCAAGCATATCCCCAAGTTTTACAGTGAAATCTATAATTTGTTCAAAATTTGGTCAATAATTTAAACAAATTTCTTCATGCTTCATAAGCTATCAAATATAGTGATGATGAACTTCAATATATATTGTTTGGGAATGATATGTTAGATTCTTCAATAACTTGAGCACACTTTGATTATCACAATAAATATCTTTGATGTTATTTGATCTATTTGAAGACCATACAATATGCATCACAACCAAATAATGTCATAACCTACATTGTATGTTATCTTATATTTTTCTTTCATTCATCACAAAGCAACGATATGTTGAAATTTGCTATGCCAAGAAATAGCCCCTGATATAAGAGTAAACATATAACTAGTAGGATATTTTGGATTATTAATTGATACAATATAGTATGCATCAATGCATCCAACCAACTAGAACTTATTAGATTACTAGTTTACCAAAGTCACAGGTAACTTTGACAAATCTAAGAATGTATTTTGTAGCTTGCCTATGTTTTATTTAGTTATTTGATATAAACAAGACAAATAACTCACTATAAAATATAAATATGATTAAGTGTCCATAATATAAATCAAGCTTCCCACCAACTAATGATATACCAATTCATTAACCATAGATAAATTTGAGTAAACACTTTTAACCCAACCTCCATAAATATAGATATCAAATTCTATTCTACTATCCAAAATATTTCTAGAAGTATTTAGCATACTTTATTTATGATAGAAAAATAGCATGAATAAGTTGTTAAAATTCTATGCCTGGGCAATAATGTAGGTCTCTAAATTCTCAAATCAAAAACTAAACATAAATTTAATTTTACTTATTAAATTAAGTGGGCTCAGCTACAAGTAATGACAAGATCATAAATATAGACAAACAAAATTATAATATCTACTTGTGGTTTCAATATAGATATTAGGCTTAAAAATCTTTAATTTAATCATGAATCTCTAAGATGATTAATTTTAAGGCACTAGGGTTGAGGAGCCTACTTACGTCCATATAAGGACTTGAACAATTTGCAAGCTAAATATTATTTTCTTGGTTTCCGAAACTTTGTGATTGCACTATGTAGACTTCTTTCAAATATCTATTTAGAAAGACACACATAACATTCATCTAATATACCTTCCATCTAAATTGTGTTACAATGGAGAGAACTAATAAAAAATTGTCATATTTTGTAGTTGGGAAAAATGTTTCTCCATAGTTTATTTTGTTTTATTGTGCATACCCTTTAGAAACAAGACAAGCTTTGAACTTGTCAAATAAACCATTTTATTTGCATTTTATCTTATAAACCTATTTACATCCAATGGGTTTCTTTCCATGGGGTAATTCACACAATTCCCATATTTTATTCTTCATCAAAGAGTCAAATTTTACCTTCATGGAAGCTTTCTAATCTAGTTTACCTTTGGCCTCTTCATATTTTTTGGATTCAAAAACTTATGAAATTAAATAAATATTTGCCTACTCAATCACTTGTGGTCTTTTTTCTAATTATTTTGGATCATTCAACTACTATTTTTCATTTTTATTGGCATCTCCTATTGTTTATTTTATTTTGGTCATTGACATGGCTCTTATTGTTGGTAAATTTAACTTTGTGATCCTTTATCAATATTTGTTCTCTAATATCATCCAAAAATGGATTTGTAACACACCGATATGGCTCATCCTTTATAATATTCTTTTCATCATCAACCTCTAATATTTATAAATTCAAGTGAACTTGACTTCTAGAACCTCTTACAATACTATCAACAGTTCTAAAGCATACAAATATCTCAATGGGTTTACCATCATCTAAGAAGAAAGAAATTTTTGCATGGACTATAATATCTTTGCTAACAACATTCACTACACCAAAAAAGGGCTTTAACGACGCTTATAAACTACACTTAAAAGACCTTTAAAGGTGGTTTTTCAGTTGTCATCTATGAGGGCATCGTAAAAAATCTACGACATACAATGGCGGCTAAAAACTGCCTCAAAGAACCACCCTCTTAGGGTCTAAGAGGGTAGTTAAAAACCGCCCTCTTAGGACTAAGAGGGTGTTTTGAACCGTCGTCTTAGAACTAAGAAGGCAGTTATCAACATTATGCATAAGCACGATTCATCAAAAATTAGCTATATTTAGGATTTTTTTAATTTTAAATTTGCTAATTTTGGGACCTTTCACTAAGGTCCATTTGCTCGAAATTTCTAGGGTGGAATTTTTTTGGAGTTGATTCACCTGACGATGATAATAATATCCTATTTTTTATTTTAATTCGCCAACCACTTTCACCCAATTCCATGGACAATTTACCTTCAAATTATAAAAAAATAAAAAATTCCTGCCTAATTCGACACATATACTACCTATATAAATACTTAAGGGGGTATCGATAAACATACATCTAAAACACTCTAACTCAAAAATAGCTCTGAAGCAAAATAAAACCTATTGTCAATCAACATATTTACCTATTAGTTCTAGGGTATTGTTAATCGGAAGACATTGATCGGTTCCACAAACTTGACAAGGTTGCAGAGGATTTCTTCTCAATATAAACCAATCTATTGCAGAGGTGTGTCAATCAGCATATGTCGATCGATTGCAAAAACCTGAAAAGGTGAATCAATTTTAGAGGATAGCTTCTTCACATAAAAATATTTATTGTAGAGGAGTGTCAGTCGGCATATATCGATCGGTTGCAAAAACCTAGGTGAATCAATTTTAGAGGATAGCCTCTCGACATAAACTGATCGGTTGTAGAGGAGTGTCAATCGGTATATGTCAATCGATTGTAGAAACCTGAAAAGGTGAATCAATTTTAGAGAATAGCCTCTCAACATAAATCGATCGATTATAGAGGAGTGTCAATTGGTATATGTTGATTAGTTGTAGAAACCTAAAAAGATAAATTGATTTCAAGAAAAAACCTCTCGACATAAACTGATCGGTTGTAGAGGAGTTTCAATCGGCATAATTCGATTGATTGCAGAGTATAGTCGATCACCCGAGGATGGTCACATTCAAATAATTATCAATTGGGAATTATCGATAGGTTGCAAATATCTTGATATTGATGATCTATTGTAGAGGATTGTCCCTTGACACATATTGATCAATTAAAAAGGATTTTCATCAGTAAATAGTGATCGATTGCAGATATCTTGATAGTGATGATCTCTTGAAGAGGACTACCTCTTGAAAAATATCGATTGGTTGTAGCGGATTATCGATCATAAAAAACTGATCGGTTGCAGATATTTTGATAGTGTGACGATCTATTGCAAAGGATGATCTATTATAGAGTATTGTCAATCGATCATGATCGATCAATTGTAGTAACCTTAAAGTGACTATCGATGACAAAAAGTTGTGACGACTGTGACAATAGGTAAATTGAAAGCTTCCAAAAATCAATGTGTTTGTTTTATTTTGGATAATCTCTAGCAATAAATTTGACTTAATGCCTACTTGTTGTTGTAGCCTTGTTACTTCTTTTTTAACCTTTGTTAGTTTCTTTAGAATTTCTAGGTAGAGTATTCTTCTTCCATAGTTTTGTTGTCCAAAGCTCTTTTCCTTTAGTTTCATAGGTAGCGTAGATGCACTATCTACAACTGTGGTAAACAAGTATCCATGTCATCTTGTTGTGTGTTAGGAGCATTTTTGTTGTTAGAGATTACTTCTTGTCTATTAGAGTATGTTTTCTTAGCATTGTTTTGATTTGTTGTTGTTCTCTAAGCACGTAGGTAGAGGTCATTCTAGAGGGTAGCGTAGGTTCATCTAAAGACTCATAGATTCTTTATGGAATTATAGTTTAACCTTGGTTACTTAGAAATACAAATTATTATTGAGGGAAGTATGCGATTTTCCTTCAATTTCATATTCATTAGCTAACATCTAAAGGTTTTTTCTTTACAGGTACAATGTCACCTACTAAATATGGAAAGAACAGAGGCCAATATTCTGGTAAAAAGACAATTCTAAAATATTTTACACAAATATCAAAATGTAGTGAGGCATCCACATCTACACAACATGAAGGTACAAACACCTTTTACCATCAAATAATTACTTTTTCTATTTGTTATTCTTAAATATAAAGCCTTTATTTATTAATAGATAAATGGTTGTCTGCTTATCTACCTCTTTTTAAATGCTTTGTAAAACTATATTTTGTTAATTCTTTAAAATAGTGCCTTTTTACATCCAAAAATGATATAGAACACCAAACATTGAATGCAGTGAACACTATCGACCCTGATATGCATCCACTTGAAGATATTCTAGGGGATGAGATGGGACCACATGATAATTTTCCTAATAACGACATTCAACAACCACTTCACGAGATGCCTAATATAGACACATCAATCAAAAAAAAATGATAGTACAATTAAAATGCAGACCTTTGGGGAATCTTCTAGTCAAAAATCTAAACATCAAAAGACAAGCGAATGGACTATTGGAAGGGATTTTAAAAATGAATGGGCACGGTTATACCCCTTTATTGAGTGAGATGAGATAGATAAAATGTGTAGATGCATTATTTATAGTTGCTAAATTGGGAAAGGATCATTTGTTGCAAAATAAGAAAGACACAATAGAAAAACACTATGGGAAAGTTTATATCAAAGAAATACAAAGTGATGGAACAATTAAGAAATCTCATAGGTGGAAGGATGCATTAGAATGTGTGCATGTTAGATATGCACTTGAATACGAAAAAGCAATGAAACACCAACAAAATCTTGTTGAGAAGGGTGGAACAATCCAGGCCCAATTTCAAAAAATTAATAAGACCGTATTAGCCTCAAAACATTTGTAGTTTGTTGTTGTATACAATATTCTAAAAAAGGGTTGACCCATGTCTGATTTTGCTTATTATAAGCAACTATTTCAACTAGTTGATGTACATAACCTTACCAATTCCCATTGGTCAGATCGAAGTGGTTGGAAAATGGTAAAATATCTATCACTGGTTGAGAAGGAGGACCTGAGAGAGAATGTAAAACAAGCCAAATTTATTTCACTTTCCATTGATGAGGTAATGGTTGTTGACAACACATCTTGGATTTGCATACATGTTTACACATTCCAAAATCATTTGAGACAACCTCATTTACTAGCACTACATAAGATGATGGAAAATTGTAATGCAAAAAATATTTACAATGTTGTTGTAACCAATTTAAAGGATATTGCTGAAATGGATGAAAAAGAAATTGCCACAAAGTTAATTTATGTTGGAGTTGATGGTGCAACTACAATGCAAGGATAAAGGAATGGTCTTTGTGTTAGACTTCAGACATCAATTACCCCATATTTGATTCCCATTCATTGCATGGCTCATCGAATGAATCTTGCATACAAAATTGTGAGCACATTTGAAAATGTAGCCAGAGTGGAAGATCTTATCCATGAAATACACTCTTACTTTTCATGTAGTCCAAAAAGGTTTGCAAAGTTTCAATAGTTTTCTCTAGGTGTAACTAAAGGCAGAAAATTGTTAAAATATGTGGACACCAGGTGGATTTCATTGTTTCTTCCTACAAAAAGGGTTTTTTCAGAATATCAATCCTTAGTGGGGTTTATGTATGCACATCGTAGGGATGTTGACAAGGCAAATGATTTGCTATTTTGTATGACTGACTTGGAAACTCTTCTCACATTATGTGGTATTCTTCCATTGTTGCAAGAAATGAATTCTTTGATTAAACTCGCACAGGAAAGAGCAATTTATATTGTCGATTTCATCAGGATGAGAAAACAAATATGTATGCTTATTGATAAGATTTACTTGTTCAAAGAAAATTTTAAGGATCCTTTGTTTGATAGTTGGAATACGTTAGTTCAAGTCAATGATCCTAACAACTTTTTAAAGTTCAACATCAATGATAATATTTGTATTGCTATCCATGGAAAGATGATTTCTTTATATCGTTATGAAAAGTGGTTAGATACACTAATAGAGGATGTTGAACAAGTGCCCATAACACATTGTAGATTTGATGAGGTTTTGCATAGTACTAAGAATAAATTGATAAGAATTGCACAATCATTAACAAGGGAAATAAGAGATCGTTTTCACAGAGATGAGCTGCTTGAGGCCATGGTTGTTGTTAATCCCATGTTTTGGAATCCTTGTCTTGACCACAATAGTAAAAGTGAGTTTTTTATAAAATATATGGGCACTCTTATGACACATTTCTCTAAATGTGTGGAATTAAATGGCATCAAATCAATGGTATTCTAAACAAAGAAATTTTGAGACAACAATCAACCAATTTTGGAATAACAATGGTTAATCAAATTGCACATTTCAAAAACCCACATGAGACTGGTTTCATCATGCGTTTGTGGCAAAAATTGTATCCAAGTAGTGTCTTACAAGAAACTATGAGTGAATACTTTATTTTATATGAATTATGTTAGACAATGATTTTGGGATATGTTGAAGACAAAAGGGTTTTCAGTGCACTATATTTTGTTAAATCTAAAGTTTATAACAGGTTGGACAAAAATTTGGAAAATTGTTTGAGAATGTATGTGTCATCGTACGAGTTGGATAAGTTTCCCTATGATAGAGATTTGGCATATTGGAAGTCCCTAGCGGATAGAAGAGGTCTCACTAATACTGTTGATAATGAGGATAATGAGTCAACTTGCAGTGATGAGATTATGGAAATGCATAATTCACAAAGGATTCTTGGTTCTTTTGGAGAAGTCGACAAGACTTTGTTTCAACTTCCAACAATGTAAAATTTCAATGAGTTAAACAAATTCATATAATCAATGATTTTTTGGATTTGATATCATTTGTAAAATTTCAATGATTTAAAAAAAATCATATAATCAATGATTTTTCGTATTTGATATCATTTGTAAAATTACAATGATTTAAAAAAATCTATAATCAATGATTTCCCGTATTTGCTTTTTAATGTTATTGACTGTCTATGTTGATAAAATTTTATGATTTATGCTTTAGCTTTGAGTAAACTGGAAATTTTAAAACCATGCATGCATACATAATTAGTAAATATTTCTTTTAGAAAGTGTTGTATGTAGTCTAGAATAGTAGAAAGCACAATGCAAATAGCATAAATCTCAAGTTACAGAAACAAAAATACAATATAAATGGAAATAGCATGAAATCCAAGTTATGGAAATAGCACAAGATAACTCTCATTATTATATCATAGCTTTGTTATTGAATTAATTGTCTATGTTGACAAAATATTATGATTTATGCTTTGACTTTGAATAAACTAAAATTTTTAAAACCATGCATGTATGTATCATTAGTAAATATTTCTTTTAAAAGGTGTTGTATGTACTCTAGAAGGCAAAATGCAAATAGCATATTACTCTAGATATGGAAATAGAAAAACAATATAGCATAATACACAAGACAATACTCATTTTTATATCATAGCAAGATTGGCTTTGAATAAAATGAAAATTTAAACCCATGCATAGATATATCCTTCGTAAACTCAAGCATAATTGAAACAACATAATACTCAAGCGATGGAAATAACACACAAATATAAATGTAAATAGTATAATACTCAAGTAATAACAATAAATGTCTTGTTTTCAAACGAAAACATATCATAAAATTATCTTTTTGATAAAATAAAATTTTTAAAAGCAATAACACATCCAGGTTATCCTTTTCATTCCTTAGATGGGGGGCTAGAGGCAGTTTCAGCTTATTTTTCCTTTTTTGTTGCTTCCACATTCTGCAATTCAAGGGGTCGATATCTTGCATCTAATCTCCCCACTTCCTCTACTACAGGTCCTCCCTCGGGCTGGTTATCAGTCCTCTCCTCCATTGCTCCAAAACTGACAAGGATGTTCTCTACACTTTTCAAGCCTTCGAGCAGGGTGTTTTCCTCTTTCCCAACATCTTCGAATATTGGTGCAAGAACTTCTTTACCCTTCTCCTTAAGCAAAACATCAAGATCCAATCCATTTCGGATAATGATCTTCCTAAAAGTGTTGTTTTGTCGAACTACTTCTTGAGCTCTTTTTTCATTGCCATAGAAGCCATTAAAAATTCCTTTGCCATCTGGAGATAGTCTTGCAGGTTTTTAACCTACTTCCTCAGATTATCAAACTTTACCTATAAAAGGAAAAACAAGAAGTAGTCAGCAGAAATTTACATTTTAAAAAAGAGAACAAAAAAACTTTAGAACACATTAGTCTAACCTCGGCAACATTCTTTGCAGCTACAACAACAACAACCATTTTCTTATCACATGCCCATTCATTAAAATAAGCTTGGGCTTCAGCATTTAAGTTCTCCAATATGTTCAACATAATGCCTAAAATTTCATCATTGTAAGATGTTGTAACCTTCACCATGCTATATTTAGCTTGATGTAGTAGAGCATCAAGATTTTTTGATTCATTTTCAACTAAAGAAAAATAGTTTTCTCTTTTTGAATTTTTTTAATTGGGCATTTATTTCCTTTATCAAAACTTTGGCCTGATACTCCCATTGTTTCATTTATTTTACATCTAGAATGAAATAATATTTAATGGTTGCTTGAACATTGTCAGAAACTAATTCATTTTCAAAAAATTTTACTTTGTCATCCTCTGGTAGAGGATGAGCCTAAGGGGTGCCAGTTTCCTTTGGAGGAGATGGACTTGAACATTCTGCTCCTACTTCATTTTGAGGATCTCAAAGTAGATATGTTGCTTGAAAAATAGTGGGCATGCTACCCTGTAAAAAGAAATCCTCATCAAGTGGAGGATTATCTAACC
Organism: Wollemia nobilis; assembly: GCA_028583015.1. Classification (NCBI taxonomy): domain Eukaryota; kingdom Viridiplantae; phylum Streptophyta; class Pinopsida; order Araucariales; family Araucariaceae; genus Wollemia; species Wollemia nobilis. The sequence continues at coordinate 2,377,812 of JAQPPZ010001192.1, forward strand.
CAACACCAGAAGCTTCATGTACACCTATAAAATTACCAAAAGACATATTTTTGAATCCTAAAAATTGCTTGGATGTTGTTCCCTGTGGCTTGAATGGAAGAAAATATTTTCCACCCTGGAACCATTGTTGACCTCACATTTGAGGTTGGCATGGTGGAGGAGGGGGTGACATCGACTGTTGTCTTCCTTGACGAAATTGTTGTAGAGTAGCTTAAAAAATCAAAATAAAATTTGGTTACAAAATTTGTGAAGGTAGACTGTAAAATTTACTATTAATTTATAACACTTATCGACCGAAGATGAGACCTCTTGCATAGCCACATATGCAAATGGAATGTTGGTGCATTGTACATCTAAAAACACATTATAAAAATTAATAAAAAACACAATAAAATTTGGTAATAAATTTTGTGAGGGAAGTGGAGGTTTTCAAGGATTAGGAGAATTAGATCTTACGCATTTCCTAGATCTTCTTCTTAGTTGTGGTGTTGTTTCCTCTATAGGTGTTTTAAAGTCTCTTTATTCCTCTAGATTATAACCTCTGACAGCAGCATCCCACTTTGAAGAGGAAGATGATGCCCTTTTTTATATTTTGTATAAATTGTTAAAATTATAAAAATGACAAACATATTGAATATAAAAAATTATTAGTTTCATATTAAGTAAAAATTACCTGCACTTGTTGTACTGTCATGGCTGCAGTGGCTAGGTCTGGGTGCCAAGAAGTTGGTACTGCAGTATTTTGCAAATTATAATATGATTCATAAAAAAACCAAGAATGTAGTTGCATGTGCTTAGTGTTGGAGTCGAAGAAGCATGGGTTTTCACATTTTGGATATCCATTTTGATGCGATGCAAGACATAGGTGGACCAGTTGAATTGTTGGTGTGCAATACAACGAACCAAATATGCCAACGCCCACATCAAAATTTTTTTCGGTCTTCCTTGCAGAATGAGTTTGGCTAGGAAGAATTCACAACATGCTCAAAGAAACTTATTCTGAATACCTAGTACAGTCAAACCCCTTCTGGACTTGGTAGTGGTAACTACAAAAAAACAAATCAGTAATTGTAAAACCCTAGACTTTAAATTCAATTAAATATAAAAATATGCAATTATACCTGTAAAATATTTTGATTAGACATTGAAGGTGGTCTCCAGGTAGATTTTATCTTCATTAGTTAAAATGAATTTCAATGTGATAGGATCACAACTAGTGTGAGGCAATCCTATCAATCTGGAGACGTCTAAGGTTGTGAAAGAAAAATTAACATTTTTATTGTTAATGACAACATTTACCATGGCCGAATCAATGTCGTAACCTACAATTATCCTCTGTAATAGTTTTGTGTCTGTGTTGAACTATGGCATCAAAACTAGACCCTAAAGACCAGAGTCTTGGACCCATGACATGTCGTAACCTGGTGTTGTTAAAATTTTGGAAATTAGGGGGCAAACAAGGTTTTTGAAATTAATTTTTGATATTGCAAGGGTGGAAGGGGATGCCATTGGTTTATTTCATAGGGTATGAGGGACTATGGATCAGGAGGTAGGGTGGAAGGTATTGGAAATTTGATGGACAACATAAAAAATGGTTAGAAAAGGCAAAAAATGATTGTTTATGTCTTTATATAGACTTTCTAAATGAAACCATCGAATAAATAATTAACACATGGCATCTGCATGCAATCATTTAATGCATGGTTGACACATGGTATAGATGCAACGCATCATCAATGCAACTAATCAACATTCCTGCATCCGATTGGCATTGCTGTAACGGATCGGCATTGCTGCAATCGATTGGTGTTGTTGCATCAGATTGGCATTGCTGCATCCAATCAGTATTACTACATCTTATTGACATTACTGCATTCGATCTGTATTTTTGTAATAGATCATCATTGTTGTATTCGATCAGTATTATTGCAATAAATCATCATTATTACATCCGATCAACTTTGCTACATCTGATTGGTATTGTTGCAATAGATCATCATTGCTACATTCGATCAACATTGTTGCATTCAATTGGCAAAGTTGCATCTTATCAGTATTATTGCATCTGATCAACATTTTTGCATCCGAGCAGCATTGCTACATCTAATCATATTTACTGCATCCAATCGATATTGTTACAATAGATCATCATTGTTACATTTGATCAACATTATTGCATCAAATTAACAATTCTGCATCTTGTCATCATTACTGCATCTATAGTATTACTGCATCTGATCGGTATTGTTGCAATGCATCGGCATTACTACATTCGATCGATAATATTGTATCTTATTGATATTTTTGCATCCAATCGATATTGCTACATCCAATCAGTATTGTTGCATCCGATCGGTAATGTTGCATCTTATCAACATTATTGCATCCAATCGACATTGATGCATCCGATTGGCATTGTTGCATCTGATCGGCATTGCTGCAATGCATCGACATTACTACATCACATTAATATTACTACAATACATCATTATTGTTGCAACACATCGGTATTATTGCAACACATCAACTTTTCTACAATCGATCAACATAGACCGATCAACATTGTTTGAATGTCATGTCTACATTCGATCGATATAGTTTTATCCTATCAACATTGTTCCATAGGCATAGTTTGATCAACATAGCTTTATCCTATTGGCTTAAAGTCTTTTATTTTGTCGTACAAGTCTAGAATTTGACAACCAATAGGCATAGCCCCCAACACAAAAAAAAATCCATAGTTTGAAATTTTTTAGTGAAATATGAATACAATTTGCCATTTCTCCTTGGACACAATTCACCAGGATTTCAAGATCGATTCACCAGGATTTTATAAATAGATTTTGAGACCAAACCCTTATGCATAAACCTAACAATTATTAACCACCCTCTTAAGGTTAAGCCTCTTAGGCCTAAGAGAGCAATTATAACCACCCTCTTATGGTCCCACCCTAAAATATATATATAAAGGAGATGATCCATGTTGGAGGGACTATACCATCAGATAAGTTATGCCATTGATTATAAAGAGCCTATGACTCTTTATTCAACACTCTCAATAGAAATAATTTTATTAGTGCATGTTTTAACTCCATGATCAAGGCCCAAGAGTTTGCAAACTTTACAAAGCTACTTGATAATAAACAAGATCTCCCACATACTGCTAGTTCTTTGAGAATCAATCAAATTATACTCAAAAATAGAAAATAATTCTCTTTATGGTCTTGGCTTGCAAAAAACCACCCACAGTGCCTACGACATCAATGTATTGATATGAAATCATCCTCCTGATCAAATCTCAAAAGCTACCAAGTAGACATTGTAATAGGATTATCAATGAGATCTTGCATGTACTATCAACACCTTGTCTTCCTTATCCAATGGTATTTTATTATCATAGTCAATCAATTAAGATGGACTGAGAGTAAATCATAATAACAGTTATGAATGTAGCTTTTTAAATTAAATGTTACTCCTTGTATCTTTTAAAAAAAATGTATATTGAGAAAATTCAAACTTCACAAAGTTACTTGATAATAAACAAGATCTCTCACATACTATCAATTCTTTGAGAATTAATCAATTTATACTCAGCAATAGAAAACAATTCTCTTTGTGGTCTCAGATTGCAAAACACCACCCATGATGCCTACAACATCAATGTATTGATATGAACTAATCCTCCTGATCAAAGCTCAGAAGCTGACAAGTAGACACTGTAACATGATTATCAATAATATCTTGCATGTACTGTCTACACCTTGTCTTCCTTATCCAATGGTATTTTATTATCACAATCAATCAACTAATATGGACTAAGAGTAAATCATAATGACAGTGATGAACGTAGCTTTTTAAATTAAATGTTACTCCTTGTATCTTTGTATATATATATATATATATATATATATATATATATATTGAGAAAATTCAAACTTTATAAAGCTAATTGATAATAAACATGATCTCACACATACTGCCAAATCTTTGAGAATAAATCAATTTAAACTCTAAAAATAGAAAACAATTATCTTTGTGGTCTCGGCTTGCAAAACACCACCCACAATGCCTATGACATCAATGTAATGATATGAACTCATCCTCCTGATCAAAGCTCGAAAGTTGCCAAGCAGATACTATAACATGACTATCAATGAGATATTGCATGTACTGTTAGCACCTTGTCTTCCTTATCCAATGGTATTTTATTATCACAATCAATCAACTAAGTTGTACTAAGAGTAAATCATAATGATAATGATAAACATAGCTTTTTAAATTAAATTTCACTCCTTTTATCTTTATAAAAAATGTATATTGAGAAATTCAAACTTTATAGATCCTATGTCCTAAAGAACATCCCTATGAGTTAGTAGCCTATTACCCACATATCATCAGAACCACTTACCATTCATTTCCATGTTAATCACCTCAACCACTTGTCCTAAAATTTTAAGTATATATATATATTTCTAGTAGTATGGAACAACTTAGTGTTCATGTTGTCCCAACTTCAAGAAATTTTCATAGAATAGCTTTGTAATGGGATTATTGAATTGCGGTCCATCATGATCTAGTGTTGCAGGAAGGTGAGCCACTTACCATAACAATCACCTAGGTTTAATATGTGACAAGCATCGCCCCATGTTCAACTAATTATCCAACTAATACAATTAGTTATATGTGGTAAAAAAGTTGACATTTCCATGATTCGAAGATCCTATGGATGTATAAAGAGGTGGTTGATTTCTTAACTAACAGTAATAGTACAAATACATATTAGTCCGCCTCCATGGGTATTAACTTTTATAATTAAGTAACTAAACAAAAAATATCATTCAATAAAAATGTTCAAAAAGTTCATATATATGTATATAAAGAAAATATTGGGGAAGGCCATTGTGGGAATGAAAAGTATGAATAGCTTGCCTATAAGGAGCATTCTCATCCTTAGATGGCATTGTATCTCATGTTGGGCCCTTACTTCCTCCCTATTTTTGAATGCTCCTTCTTCAACCACTTATCCTTTTCAGGTTTGTAAACTCATACATGAAGTACAAACTAGAGTGTGAGGTGAAATTCCATTACACATCTAATGAGTGCTACCTCAATAATTTCAATATTGTAATCATAAGTTTGCAAGACCTGCTTATGGACATATACTTGTAAAGCCTAAAAATATAAAGACTATTATGAAGGAAATGTGAACTACTCATGTGGAACAAGAACCTACATTGAACAAACACAATTCTACATGATGCAAGGACTTTGCAGTCCATTTTGACTTGCTATTAAATGGGACTTAGCAAAAGAGTGGAGAAGATTACTATGTTCAAAAGTTGCTAAGAATTGAAATTGATGTCAGTGTTGTGATAATTTTGTATTTATGGCTTGTGCTGGAAAACAAAATGATTGTTTGTTGCAAAGTTGAACAAAAAGTCATAGGTTCTATTCCTGCCACCTCTAGTTGGTTGTATTCAAACTTCAAACTTTAATATTTTACATGCAAAAAACTTATAATGTAGAAGAATTTAATATTTTATTCTCTTTTTCAACTAAAATAATAGCTGACATAATTTCCACATAATTGGCTAGTAGCCAAAGACAAGAAATTAACAAAATCATGACAATTCTAGGAAATGTTCTACATTATTATTACCAAAAACAATCTCTTAAAAATGTAAGCATAAGGTCTGAGATGTAGACCAATTGGTTTGACCAAACCCTGTAAGGGGGTGTAGGTCCAAGGTTCAAATATCAGGCCTCGTCGAACTAAACGCTTATCCCTTTTCTAGTTCTTTCAATGACGTAAAGGGTTTAAAATGATTATGGCATGGTGGTTATAGGGGCAACTGTGCAAAGATCTGTGTGGTAGCTTTTGGAGCGAACAGTGCAGAATATTGTGGTGGCCATAAAATTTGGACAGCCTGCTTGGATTCATGGTGGTTAACGATTCCACCATGTAAATTAAAAAAATTGTAAACATGACTATAATAACCAATGATTGTTCATCAAAAGTAGGACCTTTCACTTACATTAAGTTTCCCACTCCTTGTACAAGGAAAAACATGTCCATCACATTATATGAAGGGCAGTCAGTTAAAAATTTATGGGGACATATGAAATGAAGGAAATTGCTTGACACCAATTGCCATATCTTCTCTTTCATATCCTTTTGCTTATTCAAACACTTTATTGCCTTCACATCCTGCCAAACAATAATGACAAGAACGTAGTCAGTTAGTTTTTATATTCAATTTGTACATAATGAGACTGCCATGGATTTGTGTAATACCCTTTCACTTGACTGGTGTATGGGACATGGTCTGGAGCATCTTCCAGGTTTTGACTTGATATTTTTCTTAATTGAAGAGGAATTTTGAGGTTTTTTAAAACCGGATTGTTGAATTCTCCTTCTTCAACCACTTATCCTTTTTGTGTTTGTAAACTCATACATGAAGTCCAAACTAAAGTGTGAGGTAAAATTTCATTACACATCTAATGTACATAGCCTTTCAACCATCATAAGTAGGTAGTCTCTTATCCAAAAGGGCCTCTCTAAAAATGGAACATAGACATTAGTTCTTCAAAAATTCATAAAACAATACATGCAATATACTATATTATTCCTAGATAGATGCACCCTGACGAACATCAATTTCTCAAGACTTTGATTCCCATGAGCCATAATAGTAGTACCAGATCCTAACATATGGTTTGCAAGCAGTCCTAAATAAGTAGTAAGAAACCACTATTCATGTTGCCTCAAAGTATATTGACCAAAAGATAGCAAAACAATACATACCTGCAATTGAAAAAATATAAAGAAGATGATCCATGTTGGAGGGACTAGAATTTAGGCCAAACAGTAGTGTGACCTCTTTCTTGGTATTTATTATTCTGTAAAGAAAAAGAAATAAAATTCATGATTTCTCTCCGACCGTGATTTTGCAAATTGTCGCGATATCGCGACACCTTTTCTCTTCAGTCGCGATTTTGCAGCATGTCGCGATTTCGTGACACTTTTTCCCTTCGGCTAAGATTTTGCAACATGTCGCGATTTCGTGAAACTTCTCCTCTTTGGCCTCGTTGATGTAGTTTGTCGCGATATCATGTCACTTTTTCTCTTCAGTCGCAATTTTGCAACATGTCATGATTTCATGACACTTTTTCTCTTCGATCGCGATTCTGCATCATGTCGCAATTTCGCAACACCTTTTCTCTTCGGTAGCGATTTTGCAACATGTTGCGATATCGTGACACTTTCTCTCTCCAGCCGCAATTTTGCAACATGTCGCAATATCGCGACACCTTCTCCCTTCGATCGAGAATTTGCAACATGTTGCGATTTCGTGACACTTTTCCTCTTCGGCCTCGATGATGCAATTTGTTGAGATATCGCGACACCTTTTTTCTTCGGCCACCTTGCTGCAACTTGTCGTGATATCGCGACACTTTTTCTCCTCGGCCATGAATTTGCAACATGTCACGATATCGCGACATTTCTTCTCTTCGACCGCAATTCTTCAACATGTCGTGATATCGTGACACTTCTTCTCTTCTGGCACCAACCTTGCAACTTGTCACGATTTCGTGACACTTCTCCTTTGGCAGCAACCTTGCAACATGTTGCGATATCGCGAAACTTTCTCTCCTTCGACTGCAATGCTGCTTCTTATCGCGATTTCGCGACATCTCTTCCTCTTTTGGCTGCAACAGTGCAACATGTCGCGATATCGCGACATCCTTTCCTTCTTGCTTTTTCCCTTTGCTGTGGGCCGCGAAAACATAATTGGTCGCGATATCGCGACACCTTCCCTCGGGTGGTGTTTTGCTTTCTCTCTGATCTTTAGCTCTTGGGCCTCCTCGATCGGCTTGAAAAATATGTAAAAACCTCTTGTACAAGGTTCAGGGACCTTTCAACACCCCTTCAACCAATCAAAAAAAAAGAATGCTAAATGAATGGAAAATTCTTATTTCAAGTGCAATTTTTATTTACAGATATAGGTGAATGGACAACCTGAGCCCTCCATATAATGGGTAGATGTCTAAACATCCCTACCCACCCCAACCATCAGAGATGAGGTGAGAGGGTATCTAGAGACTTTCGTCATATACATAAATATCCATCTATACAAATCAAGTACTTCTGCTAAGGACTAGGACTAAGTCAAACATGAAACATCAATTTCATAACTAACACACACTCAACACAATAAACCTTCATTTCAACACATTACAACATGCATGCATGATTAGACTCTTAATCCTATGCCCTAGCAGCACTTGTATTCTCTCTCTTTTTTATACCAAATTACCTTCTAGTATCTGACTGACCAACCTCATGCTCAGGATACCTACTCGCCTCACTCCTAGCTTGGCTACCCATTAATTATCTACTAGCATTTTCTAAAAATAGAACAAAAATGATTGGAACTCAACATCATTATCTCGTAGTTCTTGTCCACTCTTTGAGCAATTGTCATTGAACAATCCGTATGCATCATTGACCATTCCAACGATGTCATCTTGAACATCTTTGGTAATTGGACCCTCATTAGTGGTAGAGCACGTGTTCAATGCATATTTGTCATTCCAATGAGTTTTGCAAAAAAAACTCATTTGCATAACCCAGTACATGTTTGTTCTGAAACCAATTCTTTTCTTTCAACTGACTCTTCTAAGACAAAAAGTAGAAGAACCCTCAACTAAACAAAAACTAGAAGAGTTGAAATAAAATAACTGGTTTAAGAATAAAAGAAAGAGCCATGGTTAAATATGTGACTTCCTCGGGCGTTGTCATAAAAGAAAGAGCCATGGTTTAAAAATTATTATTATTTACTTTACAATGTGACTTCCTCGAGCATTATCATAATATTCTCTCTTTGCTCATCCTTTGCTAGTCTTTTCACCTATGCTAGACTATGGAAATGAGGCTATGTGTTAAGCCTCCAATCCTTATGAATTTGATCAAATGACCTTCTAAAATATTCATGCAAACAAATAGCAGAGGACTGATTGTGAAAAAGTACTATTTCTTGTCACACTAGGGTAAGGTAGCCTTAAAAAATTCACTAGGCACCATCATATACATAAGCCCCATCTAGGGTAAAGAATGCTTTGAAAAATTAAATGACAAATCAAATCTATGGAAATAATTTAATTCTCAGGAGATGAAAATGGTTCTGTTGGAAAATAATTCTGCAAGGCATCTTGATCCATGGACTGCCAGACGACAGCTAGATGTAAGGGTATGTAAAATATCTCGTAATTGTTCTAAATCTACATAAATCGTAGACCTAGAACTTAAACTAACAAAATAAATTTTGCAGACAATTGAGATATAAGTGTTATATTGGTAGACCTAGAACTTAAACTAACAAGTTGTTGCCCCTTCATCGCAACTCATCAAAACTGATAATAAATCTTTTAAACATCCTAAAAACATATTACAATGTACAAAATCATGCAAAGTCTTATAGTTTGTTTTTCAAGACTCCATAACATGCTATACTTAAAGAAATATTATTTATAGCTTATTGTCATAAATAAGATTTCTTTTTTGTAGTTGATATATTACTTGTATAAATTGTATATATTACTTGTATATCCATAGAGGATTACCAAACATGCATAAGCCTCAAAAAATAACACAGGCACAGGACAACACAGGCACTCCAAGAGCTTGCTGATCTGAAAAACAACTTCAACCAATAGATGGTGAATGGAGATATTTGCTCATAGCACTAGAGTCATATTGGTTGAGGATTAGGCATACAATGCAACTATATTATTACAATTGTATCTATCAATCTACTGGAAGTGCAATTTATTTAAGCAAGCAATAATTTTAGAGGTCTTCTAAAGGTCAAATATGCTATACAAGCCCTATACAAAAATATTGTTGTTTTGAGTGTCACACATCACTATCACAAATGTGTATTACAGATATGTAGAGCATCTGAAGACAATAGTATGACTGATAAATGTCAACTATTATTTCTATGAATTTTTCCTCTATGGATACCTATGAATATTTTCTCTTTTTTACTTGCCACAAAATCCTTGCTTCTAAGGCAGATTTAGAAACCTAAATAATTTTAGCACTTATCTTGATCTTATTCACTTGTGTTGAGTTTAACCTTTTAGCATGAGATTATAATATAAAAGAACTATGGCTTCTTTCTCAAAAACTGAAGTTTGTGATGTTTTAAAGGTCCTAGTTAAAGAATAATTTTTGATAACATAACCAACTATAAAATGATTCATGCATGGCCTTTGTAAATTGTAGCAAGCAAAGAAAATTGATTTCCAACTGTTGTGGTCTTTGCCTTATAATGCTACAAGAAGAGAGGTCATATACAATGGACAACTTAAATAATATACCACTACCAACAACAAAGCATATTGTATTGCTCTTGTGTAGGGATTGGAAGTAGTAAAATATATTGTTATTGTTTGAATTTGTGTATATAGCACCCTTCTTATTTATCATCAAACAAATAGAACATAGAAAATCGGTGCTTACCATCTGAAATAATGGATAAAATAGCAAAAGAACTTGCTAATTACTTAGTCCTGTGTCATTGACCACAGTAGACCAGGAGACTATAATCCCAAATCTATAATGATATGCGGGCATTTCTTGTATGGAGACAGTAAGTAGGTGATTTTTGTTTACACTTAAACCACAAAGAAGAATGTGTATTTTTTTGCCCTACAATAATTAGTTTATTTTTGAGTTTGTTTTGTAAAGAAACAAGATTGGATGGAAATGGATACGATATCTAATATGATGGAAATGGATATATATCTGATACTGGTACGGAATCGGATATGGATACGATAAATTTTCTAGATCTAATATGGATACAACTAGATACAACATTAGAAAAAGCATATATGTTTAATATATGAAAAGAAAAATATATGACACAAAAATGTTTACAAACGTATACATTTTTAATAGGATATTTTCATTAACTAGGTAGCCTTAAAAAATTCACCAGGCACCATCATATACATAAGCCCCATCTAGGGTAAAGAATGCTTTGAAAAAATAAATGACAAATCAAATATGTGGAAATAATTTAATTCTCAAGAGATGAAAATGGTTCTGTTGGAAAGTAATTCTGCAAGGCATCTTGATCCATGTACTGCCAGACGATAGCTAGATGTAAGGGTATGTAAAATATCTCGTAATTGTTCTAAATCTACATAAATTGTAGACCTAGAACTTAAACTAACAAAATAAATTTTGTAGACAATTGAGATATAAGTGTTATATTGGTAGACCTAGAACTTAAACTAACAAGTTGTTGCCCCTTCATCGTAGCTCATCAAAACTGATAATAAATCTTTTAAACATCCTAAAAACATATTACAATGTACAAAATCATGCAAAGTCTTATAGTTTGTTTTTCAAGACTCCATAACATGCTATACTTAAAGAAATATTATTTATAGCTTATTGTCATAAATAAGATTTCTTTTTTTGTAGTTGATATATTACTTGTATAAATTGTATATATTACTTGTATATCCAAAGAGGATTACCAAACATGCATAAGCCTCAAAAAAATAAATTGGTACCTTATTATTAAAAAGTCATTTCCAAAAATGGTGTATACCCAACCTTGATCATATTCAAATATCAGGTGTCTATATAGAAGCTGGCAAGTTGCCTCCTACTGAGATTCTAGCCCTTCCAATGTTTAAGAATTATACTCCTAGAATTCCAGCTCTTGTTTTATATATTAAGAACTTGGCAAAATATGTAATTGTGGATGACTTACACTTCGTATTTGGGTCCCTTTTTGAAAGCATGGAGGAAGCCAAATCTGGACTTGGCATAAAGTTAATGCAAGAGGGTCGGATGAGGGGCCAAGCATTTGTAACTTTTCCATCTACAGAACTTGCAGACCATGCATTGAAAATGGCACATCGATATGTGTTAAAAGGAAAGCCAATGATAATCCAGTTTGGGAGAAATCCTTCAACTAGAAAAGTGAATTGAGTAGTGGAAAATCTGAGGATAGCATAGGCACTCCAAGAGCTTGTTGATCTAAAAAATAACTTCAACCAATAGATGGTGAATGGAGATATTTTCTCATAGCACTGGAGTCATATTGGCTGAGGATTAGGTATACAATGCAACTATATTATTACAATTGTATCTATCAATCTACTGGAAGTGCAATTTATTTAAGCAAGCAATAATTTTAGAGGCCTTCTAAAGGTCAAATATGCTACACAGGCCCTATACAAAAATATTGATGTTTTGAGTGTCACACATCACTATCACAAATGTGTATTGCAGATCTATAGAGCATCTGGAGACAATAGTATGACTGATAAATGTCAACTATTATTTCTATGAATTTTCCCTCTATGGATACCTATGAATATTTTCTCTTTTTTACTTGCCACAAAATCCTTGCTTCTAAGGGAGATTTAAAAACCAAAAAAATATGAGACTATATATATATTATATTCACTTGTGGGGGGTTAAAATTATAAGAAGGAATTATAATATAAAAGAACTATGGCTTCTTTCTCAAAAATTGAAGTTTGTGATGTTTTAAAGGTCCTAGTTAAAGAATAATTTTTGATAACATAACCAACTATAAAATGATTCATGCATGGCCTTTGTAAATTGTAACAAGCAAAGAAAATTGATTTCCAACTATTGTGGTCTTTGCCTTATAATGCTACAAGAAGAGAGGTCATATACAATGGATAACTTAAATAATATACCACTACCAACAACAAAGCATATTGTATTGCTCTTGTGTAGGGATTGGAAGTAGTAAAATATTTTATTGTGTAGGTGAAAATGTAAGGGTTGTGTCTAGCACATATTACTACTTTTTTGGAAGTTCTCTAGTGAAAACCATGAGTGCTAATAATTCCCCTATTGTCATTTTGTTGATGAAGGCACCTGAGAGTCTGTTAGGATGGTTTGAGTTCAGTGAGGATTTTAGCATGGAAAGAGAAATGTGAGCCTGAATGCCACAAAAAATATCCATCAAAAGATGAGGGGAAGTGTCAATGCAGGGAGAGGAATCTACTGGTCTAGAATCTGATAGATTCAGTCGCACCAAAATGCAAATGATAAAATAGAGTAAGGTCCTATTTTATTGTCACTTATGTCTCACTCTTTATTTTCTCTGTTAGTATGTTAGAAGTTTCTTCAAGTCTTTCTCATATCACAAGTCCTGGGAGGGTTGGATGCAGTGACAAGAGTAGTGGTTTTGAAAATAGTATGTGGATCCTGCATGTAAAATATCAGTGTGTTTACTATATATTACAGTATGTATAATCTGATGGAAGGTTATCCCCATATGTTGAGGATGTATAATTACAGGCTTTTGATCAAGGGTATTGTAAATCTGCAAAGAGTGGGGGTGGTTGTGTTCCTGTATGGGAGTGTTTTATTTTGGTTGGGCAATAGTGTTCCCCTGGTGGCCTCTTGAGATATAAAGGTTCAGTTTAGATCATTCTCTACATCGCAAAAAACCTCCCTACCTATTAAAAGGTCGAGTACCGATCCTTCCTCTGACTGGCCAACCAAGATCGAATATAGCTAGTTTTTCATGATGGTGTTTCCCCTCCCCAACCCCATGGGATTCATTTCAAAAGTTTTGGGCTTGGAATAGTATAATGAGCAAGATATATACCTTCATAGTAGTATGCCATCATGGCAAATTTTGGAAAAAATCTGAATGTAATATCCTTTGAATTTATTAGGGGTACGCCCTAGTGGATAGCTCCATGTTTTATCAATCCCAAAAAAACATCGAGTGACAAACTTTTGAAGAGACCTCATGCGTAAACACAACATTAGGGTTTAAATTTTAATATAGGGTTTAAATTTTACAAATCTCATGCGTAAACACAACATTACAAACTAAAAAATTCCAAACCCTAATCACAAAAATACCTAAAATAATGCAAAATTCACTGAACCTAACTAACCTCATCTTCGTCTTCATGCCCCATTCTGTGCCTTCGGCTTCGACCCTCATCTCTCACCATTTTGGGTAATTAGTAAAAATTTTAAAGAAATTTTAGGGCAAACCCCAACCAAAAAATGAATAGCATGAATCGAAGCTTAGGAGCCCTAGAAGTTTTAGGGCAAACCCCAGCCAAAAAATGAACATGAATCAAAGCTCGAGAGCCCTAGGTTGTGCACGCAGTGTGGAGGTTGTAGTAGCTAAGGTATGGTGTGGAGGTTATAGTAGCTAAGGTGTGGCATGGAGGTTGCAGTAGCTAAGGCGCATCGGTTGTAGTAGCTAAGGTACGATGGTTCTAGTAGCTAAGGCATGGTGGTTGTAGTAGCTAAGGCACGGTGGTTGTAGTAGCTAAGGCATGGCGGTTGTAGTAGCTAAGGTGAGAAGTGGATATTAGAGTAGCTAAGGCACAGAGTTAAGTTTTATAAGGTGTAATAAATTATTGTAGTGTCTAAGGTGTGGTGGACTATCTAAAGCTTCAAGTTCAAGTAGTTAAGGTGTGGCAGTTGCAGTAGCTAAGGCACGACAGTTGTAGTAGCTAAGGCACGACGATTGCAGTAGATAAGGCAATATGTGGAGATTAGAGTAGCTAATGCATAGAGTGAAGGTTTCTAAGGTGTGATAAGCTATTTTAGTAGCTAAGGTGCAGTGGACTATCTAAAGATTCAAAGAAGAATGAGGTCATCGCACGGGGTTTAAGCTCATGTATTAAAAAAAACCTAAACCACCTCTAAGAAAGCAGTTTATAACTACCCTCTTAAGGATAGGATGGTGTTTATAACCACCCTCATACGGGAAACCAAAAAATTTTGGATTACCCTAAGATGGTGGATATAAAATTCCCTCTTAGATCACCCTAAGACGACGATTTATAATCATAATCTTAGTTTGACCCGTAAGACGGTGATTTATAACCACCATCTTGGCCCTACGAGGGCAATTTATAGATGCCCTCTTAGGGTGACCCTAAGAGGGTATTTATCCTAAGAGGGCAGTTATAAACCACCCTCTTAGGATCTATTAGGGTGGTTTTTTACCGTCGTAAAAAAACTACCGTAATTTAGTCGTCGTTAAAGCCCTTTTTTGGTGTAGTGATTATTAGTACCAATATCGAGTAATTTATATGCTTTATATTATTCACTATACCCAATAGACATATACTTTTTTTTTGCATCTTATTTTGTTCTTGGGAATTGATGCAAAAGCAACACAATCAAAAATACAAAAATGACTAACCAATGGTTTTATTTTAGGCCAATCTTCTTGAAGAGTGATATTCTACAAACCTTTACATGGATTTCTATTGAGAATGAAGATTGAAGTAATTATTGCTTCTACCAAATAACAATATAGTATATTTTGGCTATGCACCATGAATATGACCATCTCCATAATTGTCCTCTTTCTCCTTGGTACACCTCATTTTGTTGTGAAGTGTATGGAGTTGTATATTGTCTATTTATATCCTCATGCTTATAGAAATCTTGAAGTTCTTTTGAGGTTAACTCTCCTTCATTGTATAACCTTAATATCCCAATATGTTTTTTATATTGTTTATATACCAAGGCCTTGAATGCTTTATAGTATGAAAATCATTCAAATTTATATTTTAAAAAGTGTACCCACATCTTCCTTACATAATCAATCTACCATCAATAAAAAATACTTTGCACCACAAATTGAAGGTGTATTCATTAGACCACACAAATCAATATATACTAAATCTAAAACACCTTATGTACAATAAGACTTGCACATCTCAAATGGATTTTGATTCTATTTTCCAAATTAACATCTTGCATACAAACTTTGTTGCTCTTGAATAGATAGTAATCCATGAAGCATATTAGTCTTGATGAAAAGTAATTAGTATTTATAATTGAGGTGTCCAAATATTTCATGCCAAATAATAAAACCATTATCTTCAACTACCAAGGCAAATGAATTGGATGACTTGGTAGCAACTAATTTTAATAGTCTCTTTTCACCTATATCAAGAGCAATGAGATTATTTTTACCTGCATGTATAATCTCAATCTATTTTTATAAAAATTCATAGCAAGTTGAGAATTTCTTGTGATTTCACTACTTGATAGAAGATTCTTTGTTTATATCAAGAACATACCAAATATTATTAAAGGTGTATATAAATTTATTAATTAATATCACCACACTCTTCAACAAAGTATATTATACCATCTCTAAGTGAAAGAGACTCATTTTTACTTTGATCTTAATTAAAATTAACATATTATTTTTTTGACATACGTAATGTCTAGATGCTCCAAATTCAAAATACCACTTAGTGGATTGACCTAATAAACTCTAAATTGTTACAAATGTAAGTTTCTCTTCATGATATTCTATCTTAACAATATTGACTTGTTTTATTTCTTCCTTACTTTATTTACTCTTAAATTTATTGTAGTACCTTTCAAAATGACCAAGTTTCCTATAGTAAAAACAAATGATTTTGGATTGCTTTATATTAGTTGTTTTACCCATTTTATGGTTATATGATGGTCTGATATTCTAATTTTTCTTATTTTTTACTTTAACAATAAATGCATCCTCTATACTTTTTGAGGTCGGTCCTCACATCTATAATTGTCTTCTCTCCTTTTATAGAATACAAGAAGATATCTTCTCAAAATTAGGAGTTTGAGTTTCAACAAGCAAATGCAGAGACTCAACAAAAGATTTGTAATATGGAGCTAAACCTCATAAAAAAATATCAAACATGTCCTCATCATTGACTATATTTTGAATAGTAGCCAACTAATCTCATAGATATTTTGTATATCACATACTCAAAAATAGACCTTCCTTCCTACAACCAAGAAGAATAAAGAAGACTATTTACACATAGAGCACATCCTACATCAGATATCTTATGTTTATTTTATAAATTTATCCAAATTTTTGTAGGATTACTAATATTATGATCTTTAGGAATCAAATCATATAAAATAGAAGATCTTAGAAGCATCAAAGCTTCTTTATTTTTTTGTCAAAATCATTAGCATCTTTTGGTAAGGTTTATTTCTTGAGAACGATATTTACAAAATCGTGATACTCATAGATTATAGGTATCTCACATGCTATAATTTATTTTAGTTTTAAAAATTTAGAATAATTAGAGTCTAATTATTTACCATTATTTCATCTATGGAAACCCAATTGCCAAACAAGTGAGCACCAAACATGACTTAGTTGAACACTAAACTTATAATTTTGAAAAAAATACTTTACTCAACCTAAGCTATATACATGGGTAGTCTATGAATAATCAAAATAAAAAATTGAATATTAGAATGAATATTGAACTTTCAAATTTTGAATAAATTAAACTTCACTTTACCTGTGCTAAAAACTTGGGCAAATTTTGCTTTACCCAACCTAAAAATTTGGATAAACTCCACCTTACCTAAGCTAAGAATTTAGGGAAGACTTCTTCACCTCAATATAAATTAAATTATAAATTTTATAAGCAACAAACTTGCTTGGACCAAACTTAACTTTACCTGAGCTGATAAGTTGGGTAAGCTTCACTTCACCACAATCTAGATCAAGCTTCAAACTCTACAAGCAATAAGCTTGGTTTCCCAAACTTTGCTTTACCCAATATAAGAATTTGGGTAAACTTTGCTTCATCATAGGATAGTTAAAATTTGAAACATGATAAGTTACAAGCTTTCCTAGACAAACTCTAAACTTATAAGCTACAAGCTTTCCTAACCAAAATTCAAAATTGATAGGCTATAATTTTGATTGGTCAAACTTTGAACCTGATAAGTTATAAGCTTGCCTAGTTGAACTTTGAATTTGGTAAGCTACAAGCTTACCTGGTTGGAATCTAAACTTGATAAGCTACAAGCTTGCCTAGCCAAACATTGAACTTCATAAGCTACAAGCTTTCCTGACCAAACTTCAAACTTGATAAGTTATAAGCTTATCTAGCTAAACACCAAACTTGATAAGCTATAAGCTTACCTAGCTAAACACCAAACTTGATAAGCTATAAGCTTGACCAAATATTGCAAGCCTTAACATAGACTAAACTTTGGACTTACTAATGGTTTCAAACTTTGGACTTACTATTGACTTTGAACTTTGGACTTAATAATAACTCCAAATATCTAATGTATCTAAAGTTGGTTACAATAAAGCACCCTTAGACTCTACCCTCATACAAAACTTGATTAGCTCTGAACTCTAAATTTTTTAATGCTTAATGGTGCTAAACTCTAAAGTTGTTAAGTTTGATAAAACTCTTAGCTAAATAGCATCCACAAGATTCAGACTTGGAACCTATTAATTTCTATCTAGGCAATAGATGTTTCATCAAAATTGATTTTTAAGGATGACATGATTGAGCATTATTTAAGGGTTCTTAAAAATAGAATTAATATTTAAGTTCCATAAATATTAGCCAACTCTTTAAGACATTAAAAGTGGAATAAATGGAAGTGGAAATTGAATTCAAACTAATCCATGACTTTCCTTCCAAAGGGATTTTTCCTCATCATCTTATCCAACTCAAAAATTAAGGATAAAATAATGGATAATAATCCATGGTTTAGGGGGGATATGGCTTGTATTTAAGATCATGGAATAAGATTTTTTTGTGAAGACAAAAATTATTGAAAGGCTTCAAGTGTGAGTTGGTATTTTTAGACTTCCATATTAGCTCCTCAATAAGGTTTTTTTGAAGAATATTGATAATACTCTAGGGCATTTCCCAAGAGGACAAACTACCAAGGAGTGAGAGCATGTTGTGTATACCTAGATATCTATTTTCATGGATATTTTAAAACTATTTTCAAAATCCATTAAGATTAAATATAAATGAAGAGAATGATATTGATAAGTGTATTATGAACACAATACAATTTAATGTTGCAAATATTATAATACTAGACACATGGCAAGAGATTGTAAAGTGAAAATGATCAAGAAAGAGATGAAAATTTTTAGTCATAACACAAACTTCAAGATGAAGCAAGGAGACCATATTGTAGTAGAAGTTGGATTATATTAACAAGTTCCCACTCCAAAAAAAGTCGCAAAGACATCCCCTCTACCTCATTAGAATGTGAAGCCTTCATAGTTCACTCACAAAAACAATTAAGAGAAACTAAGAAATATGTAAAGGATGTGAAATTACAATGTACAAGTTCAAATTTATAAGGAATTGAGGATGTGAAGGAAAATATGGAGGAAAATTTCATGATGAAAGTGGAAGAGGTAACTTTAATCCATATAAACTATCTTAATTTTCCTCTAGAACATCATCTACTTTCATTAAAAATGAAAGTACTATATATTTTATCCCTTACAATTTACGATTTCAAGAGCATCATAATAAAGAAAGGAGTATGGAGAATACTTGTGACAATGTAGGATTTTTATAGTAGCATAAGAAACCAAGTACTATTAAGGATAGTCTTTGTGATTTAAGGTTTCAGGGGTGACATAAAAAATAAAGTATTTTCGAGGATACTTCTTGCACTTCAAGTTCCCCAAGGTAGCACAAATATATAGATAATAAATCTCATTATGAATAGTAAAAATAATGAAAGATATTTTGAGCATAAAAGTGTTTGTGACAATGAAAAAATGAGAGGAAGACCCTCAAAGCAAAAACAAATAGAAAAGGAAACTCAAAGTTGATTTAGGAAACCAGAAAAAATATCACAAAAATTAACAAGAAGTGGGGATAAACCTACAAATAAAAATAAAACGTGATAATGGAGATGGCATTTTGGAATATTAAGTATATGAGTAAGGACTTTAAAAAAATATTTATCAAGGACTTAATAGGTCGTTATAGTCTTGATTTCATTTGAATACAAAAAATAAAATATACAAGTTAGAAATGTAAGTATGCATCAAAAAATGTTTGGAAGATAGGGGATTGTCTATCAGTTTCTACTATAGTATATTGATGAGATATTGCAATAATATCGGATAAATGCAAGTGGGATGGAAAATTGATAGAATCAAGAGGTAATTGGGTTGCTAGTATTTTTTGTGGAAAATAGAAAAATTCCAATGATGGAGTTATATATGATATATCCAGCTATGATTACTCTTTGTGGTGGATTTTGAAAGGACCTTATTTTATTAATGTAAAATCTAGTGATGGTTTTTAATTATGATCTATGGATTCAAAGTGAGGACTTCAATATAGTTTTATCTCTTTCCAAAAAATTGGTGGTAATCCTAGATGGTCCAAGTCATTGGAAGATTTTGCTTTCATTCTCAACTCAAATGGCCTTTAGGATGATATTCCTTCAAGTTATCAATATACATAGGAAAATGGATAATATTAAGTAGACATATATAGAAGAAAGAGTGAATAGAATTTTGTTATATAATACATGGTTGCAAGAAAAGTATACAATCTACTTAGATATTTTATTATGGGTAAGATCATATCACAAACTCATTCTATTGAGATGTGATCTAATCAATAATGATCATCCAAAGGCATTTTTATTATAGCTTGTGGATCCAAGATCCTTAATTCTTCTAAATGGTTATGTTATGGTGGGATGATTTAAGGTTTGAAGGACTATGTATGTATAGGTTTACTCACAAGATAAAATATATAATAGGAAAAATAAATATTTTGAATGTCAAGCTATTTTATAACATTCAAAATAAAAGAGAAAATTAATCCAAGCTCAACATTCTACAAGAGAGAATAGAAATGAATGGAATGGACCAAGATATTTACATGCAAGAAAAAAAATTACTTTCTTATTATCAAAATGTATTGCAAGAGGAAGATTCATATTGGGCCCAAAAAACTAGGGAGGGATGGCTTAAGGAAGAGAATAGAAATACAAATTTTTCATGCTATAGCTAAAATAGAATTTTTTTCCTTATCAAATCAAAATATTTCAATACTATATAGAATAAGTATTGAGGAAGAAAAATATATTATGAAGGAAGAAATAAAGTGTCTCAAAGATATTATGTTAGAATATGGGAAAGATATATCTTGTCAAACCAAGGAAATTCTTATGAGCACTATTAATGTATAATATGGGAAAGTTTATATGTAAGCCTACGGGTATTTCTCATGTAAAAGTGTACGTGGTGAAATTAGTACTCCAAACTAGTCCACATCTTACACTTGAATACGGTATAGGGGCATGCACATAAGGTTCACTAAGAAACCTAAAACTAAGGTTATGGATTCATTACACACCTAGGTTTTAAGGTCTTTAAATTATCTAATGTTCTAACTATTAAAAAATCTAAAATATATATCAAATAAAATACATAGCCATACAAATTTGTTTAAATGATTCTTTGTTTTAAATAAAATGAAATAAACAATTACCTCTTACACATATTATTTTAAAAAAGAATACAATAATGATTATATACAAGAGATGTGTGCATTATTCAAATATGATGGCTGAAATTATTTTTCCATGAATATCTAATTTGAGATGAAGATATGGTGTACATGATAGAAATTGGAGCCTTTTGTCAATTTGTCTATATGTCTATATAGCACTTTATTTTTGTCAAACTTGTCTTTGAATAATGAGCTTGATATATATAAGCAATCCCAATTAGTATGATTTGTTTTTTTATATATAAGG
This sequence comes from Wollemia nobilis, assembly GCA_028583015.1. Classification (NCBI taxonomy): domain Eukaryota; kingdom Viridiplantae; phylum Streptophyta; class Pinopsida; order Araucariales; family Araucariaceae; genus Wollemia; species Wollemia nobilis. The sequence goes on from JAQPPZ010001192.1 coordinate 2,399,446, forward strand.
GAGTTGGTTACATTCACACTATTTTTAGTAATTGTGAAGTGAAGGGTTCAAACCATAAGGGTTGCTCTCAACAAGCCTGTACTACCTTGTTATTGTTGACCCTACGTGAAAGGGATCACCAGTCATTCGGAATTCATACTTTTGTCATCGGTCTGGTGTAGACTTAAAGGATTCAGATCAAACTACTACCTTTGCAACAAACATACGCTCAAGATTTGAACCCAAATATCTTCATGATAAATGTCTAATAAAACAAACAATTAGTAAACAAAACAAAAAATTACAAATCCACTAACTCTTAGGGGAATCCAATCCATATGATTGTTACTTCACATAATTCATAAAAGGTAATAGCTTTACTCTATTTTGTTCGAAAAAATAAAAGTAACGGAACAATAAAACGTTGTTTACAATTAATCCTATCGTGAAGATTTAGATTTATGATGAGCATATAATTTCTTTAAAGAAGGACATTTAAATACTTAAAACATTTAAAGGATGAACAACTTGACTTGGAGGTTGAGGATGGGTCTACTCTTATGTTGGATGTGTTGT